>CM044002.1:81165978-81890978 GCA_024085815.1 Flaveria linearis | reverse complement strand
GAAACCTCTTGAGAGTAGGAATTTAATCCTAGCCTCTCTCAGCTGCAGGGCTGCTTCCCTTTGTTCTTCTTTTTCCCTCTCTAAGGCCAACCTGGCTTCTTCTTCTTGCCTTAGCA
Organism: Flaveria linearis; assembly: GCA_024085815.1. Lineage (NCBI taxonomy): Eukaryota > Viridiplantae > Streptophyta > Magnoliopsida > Asterales > Asteraceae > Flaveria > Flaveria linearis. The sequence continues at coordinate 81,890,862 of CM044002.1, read as the reverse complement.
TGGTTGACCTCTCCAAAAGTCACCAACTCCTTTAGTGGTAGCAGGAGTACTTCCTCATTGGCAGCTCCTAAGATGATGAGCTGGTCAATGAGTGCTGTCCTTCTCTTGGTGTTGATTTCCTCCTGATTAGCTGCAGCTGCCTTAGAGCTCGCAGCTAGCAACTTCTCAGCAGGAAACCTACCTTTCTTCTTGAGCTTTTCAATCCTTTCCTCTTCCTGAAGCTCTTCCGCAGTCAATTTCCTCTTGCCTTTGTCTTTGGCATAGCTTGACTGTGGTGGTTCTTGGATAGAGGGTTCAGATTGAGAGAGAGGTTCAGCTGGTGTTTGGGATGGAGGTATATCAGAAATGTCCTCCCTGCTCACCTCAGATGCTATTTCAGCAATAACATCTGTGATGGTCAGTTCCTCGGACATTTGGAACAGACCTTCCGCAGCTTCTATCTCAGCTTCGGAAGACTTGTCTTGTTCTTCCGAGGCTTCAATGTCAGCTTCGGAAGTTTCAGCCTGAGCTTCGGAAGAAGAGGCTGCTGCAAGTTCTATCCCATCTGTTTTAGTTGCTGGGCCATCAGTCCCCATTTCCCCTTCGAAGTTAATCTTAGGTTCCATGTGGACCTTAGGTTGACCAACTTCTTTCATAGTGGTAGAAGGTGCAGTCAGTCTTTGAAGCTCCTCAGCCCCAAAATAAATAAGTGTGGTGTCAGGGCTGGGCTGTTCTAAGGAGGATCTTAATACAAACTTTATGAAAAGTTTGTAGAGATCATGAAGCATCTTTGAGTCAATCTCTAGAAATGATTGAGATGACTCAGGTAGTGTGATGAGTTGGGAAGTAAAAGACTGGGTCTGTGGTTCCTCAGATGTTTGTCACTGAACTTTCTCCCCCTTTTTGGTAGCATCATCTTGAGAGCTAGATGAGCTAGAGGAAGAAGTCAATGAGACTTGAGTAGGTACATGCCTAACAAACCTCTCCGTCTGTTTCTCAGCTAGTTTAGCCTTGAGATTGTTAATCTCAAGTTGCTGAGTGGCAGTCCTTGATTCTAAGATCCTCACCTGTGATTCCAGGTTGGAGACCTTAGAAATCAAGTACTAAAGTGTGAGTTGCATACTTCCCTCATCTTCATGCGAAGAATCACGGGGAGATGAGATAACATACCTAGTATGCTCAGTCTCACCACCAGATATGGCTTCTTGGCACCCTGGATACCTTTGCTCAAAGTCATCTCTTTCAGAGATGTCAATGGCCAAAGTTGTCATAGACTCAGTCCTAATGATGTTACCACTGTCCTGAGAGCTTAATGAGAGACTCTGAGTAGTGGCAGCTGAGCCTACATGAGTCCCCTCCACATCAGTAGGACTCACCTCAGTAATTGGCTGTTGATTGGGGCTAGAGACAAGGGATCTCTCTTGGCTCTGTTGATCTTTCAGAGGGTGTTGTAGATCAATTCATGGCCATGGAGAGATGTGATCTCTTCATCAGTGCGGAGTAAAAGGTCAGTGAAAGATAAGGAGGTTAAACCTACTGACCCGGGACATAGATCAATGTCTACAGGCATTGAGCCTATGGTGGGGCTGTCCCTTGAAGGCTGCACAGGGGAGTGTAAAGACTCACCCTGTGGGCTTAAGGCTTGGGGTTCGGGCTCTTGGGTTTGAGACTGAGGAGGCTCAAAACCCACATTGAGGTCAATGGTGATGGAAGGTGTGACCTCGGACTGAGTGGGAGCCCATGATTCCACTCTAGCCCTTTTGGTTTGAACTGGAGGAGCTTGTTCAATCAGAGTAGATTGAACAAGGGTTCGTTTGGGGCGTCTCTGGTAAGTGATTCTGATGGGTAAAGAAGGTGTTGTTGGCATTGTGGTGGAGGTTGCTGGTGTGGGTTCATCACCTGTGGGGATAACAGGGATGTCACCAGGAGCTATGCGCTCAGTCATCTCTAGAGGTAATGGAGTGTACCTTCCAGTAAAGTTGATGGACATCTTCTTTAATGTTTTGAAGATAGTAGGTCTCACTTGGGGAACAATAAGAGCAGCTGCACAGACAAGCTTGCTTGGTTCCAACTCACAGTTGATGATGTGTTGAATGAATCTAGGATACATGAAGAATGTATCTCTTCTCAGATTGCCGATTAGGTTGGTCAACACAAATCGTGAGTAGTTGAAGCGTAGACCTCTCACCAACCCATGAACTAGGCATCCCAGTTCATATGAGATTTGATCCCATCCCCCTGACTTGTTGGATAAGCAGTGCAGGACAATGTGCAGTAGGAACTTCCAATGATAAGAGAAGTTAAACTTGTAGACGGTTGACCTGCTCACATCCCTACCATATCCCATTAGGATGTAGGTGCTATCCACGTCTTCTTTGGGGAACTCAGTAGGAGCCCTATCATCATGAAGCTCGAGATGCTCCCTGATGACTTGTTCAGTGATGATCAACTCCTGTCTACAAATACGTGTTTTCAGGACGTGAACCCCATTGAGAACATCAGCTTGTTCATTACTCCAAAATTCAGTCTTGTGGTTGGAGTAGACGGTGGGGTTAACAGTTAGCGCCGTGAGATAGGTGGATTCAGCAAGAAAGGTGATGATTTGGGTAAAGTCAGCATCTCTTGGCGAATCAAGTAATGCGACTTGGTTGTGCTGAGGGTTTAGCGCCATTGCAGAGAAGGTAAGGTTGAATTTGGGTGAAATTGCAGGTTTGACAGTGAAGGGAATAGTTATGGCAGTAAATTGGTAAAAGAAGATGAAATTGATCAGTCTGGATTATTTAAAGGGGATGAATTGTGGTAGTGGCGGTAATATGGTAACTGTTTTGGGATTACTATGGGTGGTATGGTGGTTAACGGCGGAGAAATGACAGTGGCGGCAATAGATAATTTTAAATATTCTGACCATCATAAGCAAAATCTTTACCTTTTACAGAGTGGGGTCCAAAAGATATCCGTTACATAGTAAAACCTTTACTTCCAAATGTAAAACATTTCCGAAGGTAATTGTCTTCCGAAGGCAATTTCTCTTCCGAAGCAAGGCATTGCTTCCGAAGGTAAAATTGTCTTTCCGAATGGAGAGTTACATAAGCTTCGGAAGTAGATCTGATGTAAAATCAATCGCTTCTTCCGAGACCAAAAACTCTTCCGAGAAGAAAATTTCCATTGAGGAATTTGGCTTCGGAAGATATTCAAGAATATCTTCTGAGAGTTAATTCCTCTTCGGAAGGAATTTACACTTGGAATATTTTAATGATCTTTTGTAACAGGGCTTAAATTGTATTGACACAAGACATTACACATTTAAAAAGTTTTTCAAAAGAGATAGTTAATCAATGTTTATTATCCCAATAGCTGATATGAATCTTTGTTTATCAAATGCCTTTGTGAACAAATCAGCATATTATTCACTTGAGTCAACTTTGATTAAATTTATCAGATGTTTCTCATGAATATCTCTGACGAAATGATACCTGATATCAATGTGCTTTGTCTTGGAGTGCTTCACCGGATTCTCAGTAATGGAGAAAGCACTATTGTTGTCAATATGGATAGGAGTAGTCATGAAGTTGAGTCCATAGTCTAACATCTGATTTTGAATCCATAGCAGTTGAGCACAGCAGCTAGCAGCAACAATGTATTCAGCTTCAGCAGTTGATGTAGAGACACAAGATTGTTTCTTGCATTGCCATGAGATAATCCTTCCACCAAGAAATTGACATCCTCCTGATGTTGATTTCTTGTCAATGTTGCAACCACCATAGTCACTGTCAGAGTATCCATAGAGATTGAAATCACTATTTCTTTGATACCAGAGACCTAGTTTAGGTGCTCCTTTGAGGTATCTGAGAATTCTCTTAACTGCAGCTAGGTGAGACACCTTTGGAGCAGCCTGATATCTTGCACAAATGCATGTGGCAAACATGATATCTGGTCTACTAGCAGTGAGATACATCAGAGAACCAATAATTGCTCTATACTGATGTTGATCAGTATCCTCCCCCTCAAGGTCAGGGCAAAGATTGTGGTTTCTGGGTATGGGTGTCTTGGCTGGTTTACAGTCCTTCATTTCAAATCTATCTAAGATGTCTGAGACATACTTAGATTGACTTATGAAGAATCCTTCCTTCATCAGTTTCACCTGAATTCCAAGGAAAAAGTCCATTTTTTGCATGGAACTCATTTCAAATTTCTGCTTCATAATGCTCTCAAAGTCCTTGCACATTTGGTCATTTGAAGAATCAAATATGATGTCATCAACATAGACTTGTACAAGCAAAATGTCTTCTCCAGACTTCCTAATGAAGAGAGTCTTGTCAATGGTACCTCTAGTGTATCCATTCTTCAGGAGAAACTGAGACAAGGTCTCATACCACAGCCTAGGTGCTTGGTGCAGCCCATATAGAGCTTTATCCAGTTTGCACACATAGTTGGGGTACTGTGGGTCTTCAAATCCTGGAGGTTGACATATATAGATTTCCCTATCTAGATCCCCATATAGAAATGCACACTTGACATCAAGTTGGTAGACTGTGAAGTTCTTGGATGCAGCATAAGCAAGAAAGATTCTAACTGCCTCAAGTCTTGCAACAGGTGAAAAGACATCAGTATAATCAATTCCTTCCTCCTGGGTATACCCTTGAACTACTAGTCTTGCCTTGTTCTTGATAATCAAGCCTCTATTATCTTTCTTGTTTCTGAACACCCATTTAGTGCCTATGGGTACTTGACCAGATGGTAGTGGGCATAGATTCCAGACCTTTTGTCTTGTCAATTGAAGCAGCTCCTCCTGCATCGATTCAACCCAACTACTATCCTTTAAGGCATCTTCCACCTTCTTGGGTTCCATCTGAGACAAAAAGCATGAGTACTCCCATGATGAGTTTGCCTTCTTGTTCTTACACCCTCAGAGACATTCCCTATGATGTTCTCAGTTGGATGAGTGTTGTGAATCCTAAGGCGAGGAATCACGTTCAGTTGCAGGGATAAGTCTAGGTTGGACATATTCTAATCAGGAACTGGATCACTCTGTCCAGCTGCTGTTTCAAAGTCATTCAATGAGGACTGATTGAATGATTGAGAAACATCATCAATGGTTAGTTGTGAAGTAGTATTAACAGTTGCCTGTTCCTTCAGAATACTACTTCCCTCAACCTGGTGTTGTAATGGACCACCTGAAGAGCTTTGGGGTTCATCAGGTGATTCACTTATTGAAGCTTCACTATTCCTGGAGATAGTTACACTATCAGATCTGTGAATGGTTGAAGCTTGTTGCCTTTCAGCTCTTGGAGAATTTGGAAGAGGTCTGGGAAGTTCAAATAGTTGATCTGCATCAGCATCATCACCTTGAGCACCTGTTCCAGCTGAAACATTCTCACAAGATTGTTTAGAATAGTATGGAAACTACTCTAAATCAAAGATATAATCAGGTCCATTCCCCCTAACACAAGGAGTGTGCTCATTAACAACTATATTGGATGACTCCTCAAATTGTTGATTCTTGATGTTGTATACTCTATAGGCTTTGGAACTAGAAAAGTATACAACAAAGATAGCATTATCCGACTTCTCAGCAAACTTTGCTAAGTTGTCCTTTGTGTTAAGTATGGTACACCTGCAGCCAAAGGACCTTAGAAAGCCAATGAACGGTGGCCTCTTGTTCCATAACTCATAAGGGGTTTTTCCATGGGGCTTAACTACAAGAACCCTGTTCTGCACATAGCATGCAGTGCTGACTGCCTCTGCCCAGAATGTTAGAGGCAGCTTTGAATCAGCTAACATGGTCCGAGCAGCCTCAATAAGTGTCCTATTCCTCCTCTCAGCAACACCGTTTTGTTGAGGAGTTCTGGGAGCACTATATTGTCTGGCAATCCCTTTTGAGTCACAGAATGAGTTAAGAACAAAGTTCTTAAACTCAGTCCCTTGATCATTTCTAATAATCTTAACCTTGTGATCAATTTGATTTTTATTTTAAGAATAAATATTTTAACGTTTCAGCAGTTTCATCTTTACTTCTTAAAAAGAATACCCATGTAAATCTTGTAAAATCATCAACAATCACAAGGCAGTATGATTTCCTTCCAATGCTCATTATATTTGTGGGACCAAAGAGATCCATGTGCAATAAGTGCAATGGAGTAGTGATAGAGTTAACACATTTGGATTTATGAGATGACCTGTGTTGTTTCCCTTTCAGGCAAGCAACACAGTTATCTTTGCAGAAAAATTCCTTTTTAGGCAAACCATGTACCAAGTTATTTTTAGCGAATTTATTCATTGTTTTAAAATTCACATGACACATGCGTTTATGCTATAGTGTTGACTCATCACTATCAGCTTTGGAAAGAAAGCATGATACTTCACCCATAGGAGAAGCATTGTTCATATTCAGCTTGTACATATCCCCTTTCCTGGGAGATCTAAGAAGCACCAATTCCAGAGGAATTGTCATCCCTGGTTTGAGGATAATGCACTCATGTTCTGTGAAAAGCATTTGATGCTTTTGGTCAAAGAATTGAGAAACACTTAACAGATTATGTTCAAGCTGCTTGACAAAGTGAACTTTGTCAATGTTTATTCTGCCATTGGATATACTTTCTCTGCCAGAAATATATCCTCCGGCCTCACCTCCAAATTGGACAGGCCCTCCATCAAAGTTCTGGAATTGTTGAAGGAGAGATCTGTTCCTTGTCATGTGCCTGGAGCATCCAGTATCTACAATCCAGACATTGTTGTTCTTGTCAAATGGATGTCCCTGCACATAAGATGAGATGGTTAGTTTTGTTTGGAAGCCCTAGCCTTGCTGGTCTTGGGCTCTTCCAAAGATAATGACATAATTGAACCAAAAGATATGCATTGGGGTTCAATAGGGGTCGTTGAAGAAGAGGTTTGGGCTGCAGCATCTTCCTTGATCTTCCAATCCATCCCTTGGTTGATCTTTGAGGATGAGCTTGTTGAAGCTTTTGCAGCATGGTTTTCTTCCGAAGCTTCTTTCTTTTCGGAAAAGCCTTCACCACCTTTTCTTCCGAAGTAGTCTTCTTCTGAGATGGTTTCAAGGGAGCCTTCTTGTTTTTCCGAACCTTAGAAGCTTTGGCTTCCGAAGCCATTTTCCCTTCGGAAGAAGTACTTTCTTCCGAAAGCAACTTGGCTTCCGAGACCAACTTTCCCTTCTTCATCATTTGGACCGTTTGAAATGGTCCAACTGAGAAACCTTCTCGTACTCCTTCTTTTCTAACATTATTTGCATAATGTGTGCTTGCTGGATTGTAGTAACAATCTTTAGCCATGTGGTTATGCAGACCACACATTATGCATGCAATGCTAGCCTTCTGGGAACTCGCAGGTTGCTGTTTCTTGGATTTCTTCTTGCTGTTTCTTGGATTTCTTCTCTTCATCAGCAACTTTTCCTTTCAACTTCTGATCCTTCGGTAGGACAGGAGTGCTGGTACTACACTACTTTCCCGAATCAGAAGTACCTACCACTTGGAATCCAGCAGAGATGAAGACACCCTTTTGCTTAGGGTCAATCTTAAGCTTGGACTCTGCAACCTTCTTGGCAGTCCTTCTAGCAGCTTTAGCTCTGCTTCTTCTTGCCTTGGTGGTTAGGATTTGGTCTTCACAGGTGGAGATGAGTGTATCCTCCTGTTTCTCCCCTGTGGTGGCCACTATTTTTGCTTCCTCCTCTAGTTCCAATGGAGAAGGGTCAGCAGTTGGAACCTCTTGCTTTTCAGCACCACATCTAGGTAGCCTAATAGACTCATAAGAGTGTGGTGGAGCTATTTCATTGGTTCCTAACCCTTCTTTGTTTTGATAAAACATTTTGGAATGAGAGGATGATGCAAGAATAGTTTGGAAGTTTTGCTCAGCAATAGCTTGCTTCCTGGCCTAAGCCTCAGCAGTGACCAACTGGGCTTGAACTTCAGCTAGTTTGGATATCAGATCTTTAATTTGAGTCTTATAGTTGGTCTTTTCATGTTTTAAAAGAGACACAGTTTTCTCTAACTCTTCAATTTTCTTTTGATAGTCAGATTCAGCTCTTTTAAAATCATATTTTAACACATTTAAAGACTCAACCTCAGATCTCATTTCCGAAATGTAATCCTTATAGAGTTTAACTTTAGCAATGCAGGCAGCAGTACAAAGATGTTCGTATACCTGATCATCATCTGTTCCGGCCATGAGTGCTTGAGCGGGAGTCACATCCTGTACCATGAAGCTCCAGTCAACTTCTTGAGCTACTGCAGCTGTTTCAGTTGACTTCTCTTCATGCTTTGAAGCAGTGGGATGTGTGGAGGCCTGTGGGGTTCTCGGGTTGTTCTTGGGAGCCTTGCATTCCCTAGCAAAGTGACCTAGTTGGTTGCAGTTGTAACACTTTGCTTTGCTCTTATCAAACCCAAACTTGCTGTTGGCTGGGTTTTGAGGGAATTGCCTTCCAGTTCTCTTGAAGAACTTCTTCGCTCTGTAAGTTAAAAGAGCCATCTATTGGACAATGTCCACATACTCCACGTCATCTGGACTGAAGTACTCAAGATCATCAAAGCAGTATTGAAAGTCACCAAAGTGTCCACTTCCAGAGACAAAGGCACAACTATCCTGAAAGGAATTGTGTTGAACCTTTTGAGACTTTGGAGTCTCAGGTAGAGTAATGTAGGGTCCATTATGTGAGTTGTCAGGGTAGCACAATAACTGATGTTGTGGTTCTATGATTTCCCTTTCAACCACATGAAGGGCTGAACTCAGTTGGTTATTGGGGTGACCAGAGGAGTTCTGCATCTTCATCTCCATCTGGAATGCACTTAGGATACCATACAACTCTGTGAGAGTAAGAGTCTTAAGGTCCGAAGTTCTCTTGATTACAACACAATAGTGTGTCCATAGTTTAGGAAGGGAAGACATGAACTTTCTAACTATGTCTCTATTCTCAAGAGCTACTCTAATATCCACCAGAGTATCTACTATCTCAACATACCTAAAGTATTGTTGAGTCAAGGTCTCACCAGCCTTGAAAGTAAAGTTCTCAAACTGCTGCTTCAAGAGATCCTTCTTGTTCTCTTGGGTTTCCTTGGATCCTTCATACATAAGCTTTAATGCATCCCGTAAGTCTTTGGCTGTCTTGCACTTCTTGAAGCCTCTGTAGATAGAATTGGGGAGAGCAGTTTGGAGAGAAGTCATAGCATTTTAATCTAGCTCTATTCTCTTCCTATCTTCTTCTGAGTAATCATCAACATCTTTTGGAATGATGCGATTACCAGTAGCAGAAGTAGTGCTTGGTATGAAGGGACCATTGACGATAGAGTCCCACATCCTTGAGTTTTGACACTTGATGAATCCTTCCATTCTAGTGCACCATGTGTCAAAGTCTTCAGGGGTGATCAAAGGGGACTTGGTCATGGTACCAGTTTCCATATCAGCCTTGGAGAGAGCGGCCATTTGAGTGAGTCGTTTGTAGTGAGGAGTGAAAAACAGGTTGATTTGGATGCAAGATCTCACAATCAAGAGCCTAATGCTCTGATACCAATTGTAGGATCGTGTGTTGGTCACTCAACAGATGGTTTTTCTCTCAAACTCACCTTGAATCAACACTCAGCAAGAGTCTATAGAGAGTTGATCCCAATATAACAAGTAACAAGCAGTAAATAAACACGGAATGTAAATTTTCAAGGTACTTTTATATATTGCTTCTCAACTCAAAGGATTACAAGACCCTTTGACTCAAATCGCTTATCTAATGAGTTACAAGGAGAAGATATATATAATACTACCTACAGCCGGATATACTTTGATACCAGCTGGAAACCTCTAACCAAATATCTATACTACATGACTATAGGTGAGGTATCTTAGACATTTTGCCTAAGAGTTGGTAGTCAGGACATGTCCCTGACTTACCTTTTGTCACCAACTAAAGTTGGTAACATGTAATATCATAAAAAGGTGAACAATAGAATAAAGTATGGTCAACAACATGGCTCTTTAGGAAGATGCCATGCTGTATCAGAGGTCTGCAGCGGACTGTCAGGGACCATACTTATATCTACTAGACATAGCAATGTCTTCCGAAGGATAAAAATGCTTCGGAAGAATAACTTCTTCCGAAGCCACTTATACTTCGGAAGACTGCTTCTTCCGAGGCTTGGAGTCTTCTTTGTCTTCGGAAGCAGACTTTGTCTTCAGCTCTTTCTTCAGACTTTGTCTTCGGAAGCTTTCAGACTTTGTCTTCAGCTCTTTCACCAGACTTTGTCTTTGGAAGCTTTCAGACTTTGTCTTCAGCTCTTGTTCTTTAGACTCTCGGAAGATCTCATACTTAACTTCGGAAGCCCTTGAATGTAGCACCAAGATGACTATGTGAAGTGGTTTTGGTTGCACCAGCCTTATCATGACCCATCAATATATACGTATATATATGTATATATATATACGTATATATATACGTATATATATACGTATATATACGTATATATATATATATATGTATATATATATATATTAAAATCATGAAATAGGTGTTCACTTTATCTTAATACCAACCTTACATAAGTTAGTAACATAGTATTGGATATTAGTAACATAGCAAAGTTGAAATTAACTTTATAAAAATTAAATTTGATTTTGCCTGTTGAGATTTGATAAAAAATAATCATTGTACTCGAAAAGATTAAAAATATCAACTTATCTGTCAACTTGAATTCAAAATAATAAAAATTTTCGACTGAAGTTGAGACAAATGATGAAACTTGTAGACCTAAATTGTTGTTTTTAAAATTTAAAAGAAAATGACTACTTTTGTCACAATTTAGTTAGTAAAATTGAAATTAACTCTCTAATATATATCTCTTTTTTTAATATTATTTTCTAAACATAAGCAAAGGCAATGTTTTTTGATCTCTCTTCAAATCCCAACGAAAAATAACAAGTTTCGTTATAGAACCTACAAATGTTCAAGTCGTGTGTATGTTATATTATTACAATTATATCTTTTTGTATGTTTTTCGTTCAATGTGTTATGTGGGTGCAATTTTGATTTCCTCCATCTTAAATAACATAGAGAATTTCATTTCGTATTGTATTAAAATTCTATCGATGACATTTTCTTTGGAGTAATTGTCCAAAACTGTGACATGTATATTTGAAATACACCCCATTGAAGATTGAAGAATTTGCAAAATCACATGATTAGAGTAGATCCCAATGTGGCAATGTGCCTTGCTTTGTTTGAACTAACGAGAAAGAGGAAGAAGTATATACATTATGTGATTATTCATATAAAGTTAGTATTAAAATTATCATATATATTATTTATAGGCCAAGTGTATATACAATATCTGTTAAGGTAGTTTTATCCTTGTAAATACTTGTCTTGTTCAGAGATTATCAGAGGACATCAATGATATAAATACTACAAATGGGAAAAGTAGATGTTCATGAAACGGTCCAAGGTCTTCTTGATCTTGTTGGAGGAAAGCATAATGTGACCAACAAATTCTCGTCAACTATATACATGGCTCCAAATAACTTTAAAGTTCTGAACCCAAGTTCTTTCAAGCCCCGGGTGGTCTCTATTGGACCATTGCACAGAAATGATGAAAATTTGAAACGATTTGAAGTGCGGAAAGCTGATTTTGTGCATGATCTATTGTGTCGGCGTTTAGATTTTTCACCAAAACAAACTTTAACAACATGTGTGAAGGAGGTGACTGGAAAAATAGAGGAAATCAAGGGATGTTATGTTCTCAAGCATGCGGTGGATGATAACGAACTTGCAAAAATTATGGTTATGGATGCATGTTTCATACTTGAATTCATCTACAAGATGCCAAAAGATCCGGACTTAAGTTTGCAGGACCAAAACATACCTTATGACCTCGTGCTGTTAGAGAATCAAATCCCTTTCTTTGTTCTTGAAGCCATATACAAGTGCACTATTTATAATTTTGAAGAACATCTATCTCTAACTGCATTTATCCATCCACTTCTAAAATATATCAACCTCTTTATAGGAGAAATAAAAATAGGTGGTAGTCGCTCATATACTAATCATGATCATATTCTTGGCTATTTGTATCATTGTTACCAGCCTAAACATGATATTCCATTGGGTTTGCCACGTTCAACAATCCACTCCGCAGTGAAACTCGATCAGGCAGGAGTAATAATTAAGCCCAACATAGAAGCAGAATGGCCAATGGACATAAGAGTGAAATGGTCTAAATATCCTTCAATCATTCAATGCTTTTCGCGCAAGCCTACTCTCAAAATGCCAGTATTGCGAATCAGTGATTTTACTGAATTGGTTTTAAGGAATCTTATTACATACGAGCAGTCATATGGTCTGTACCCTTACGTCACATCATATGCTAGGGCCATGGATATGCTAATTGATGACAAAGAGGACATAGCCAAGTTGGTGGCGTCAAAAGTTTTGGTCAATCATATAGGATCAAACGAAGAGGCTGCAAATATGATCAACAAATTATGCAAAGAAGTTGCCCCGGAACATTTCTGTTACAGGCCAGAGTGGGAAGACTTGGGGATGCATCTCAGAAGAAAGTGGCCCAGCATGATTGTTAACTTGAGGCAAAATTATTTCAGTAGCCCATGGAGTTTCATTGCTCTAATTGTTGGATTCATCCTTTTTGGTCTTACTGTTGTTCAAACCGTGTTTGCCATTCTAGCTGCATGAAGCAACAAAGAAATACTAAATCATTCTTACCAATAATAATATGATACGATTACTTTCAATGTTCAGCACAATTATTATGTCATCAGTGTCACCAAACTGCTATCTTCAAGCGTTAGTTTGTGTTTCAAAGTTGTATACTTGTTTTATATGGTGAGCATTAGACATGTGGAACAAATATTGTTTTTTTTTCCTGCACTAGTTTTTTTCTAAGGATTAAAAGTACTAATATATTTTATGATCTAAGGTTGCAATATAGTTTTTCAGGATTAAAAGTAATAATATATTTTATGATCTAAGGCTGCAATAATATGCGTTATTAAATCAGCTTTGTTATATATTTTAACTAGGTTAGACCCATGTATTATATGTATAAAATAAATCTAACTTCGTTGTAAAACAACAACCTACTATGAACTAATATATGAATTACATAAACATAGAGATAATATGATCATATGGAGAAAATGATATGGATCGAGAGTAGAAGAACTCTTCATATTGATATAAAATGTCAAATACAAATACCACTATTTATACTGCTATAATATTAATACAAACATAGTGACTTTACAAGTTACAAAGTGGTATTGATAACCAGATTAATAAAATATTTATAACACTCCTCCTTGATTATCAATACGCTTAAATATGCTGACTCATAAAAAAACATTGCTAGAAAAACCCAATGGGACAAAAACATAGCTAACAAAAGAGTGAAGCGCGTATTACTTCCTCTGATTTAAATAACTCAATTGATGAGTTTTGAACTTGAACGAAAATTTTTGTAAGACTTTTGTAGTTAACAATTTGTCGCTTGATATTTTAGTGACAATTCCTTATGCAGCGCGATGATGAATTATCTTCATGCAAGGCTTGAATTGACTCATCTTGTAATTAATACCATAAGATTTATGATCGTGTGTGTTTTATGTTCCCTGCATAAAAAAACTAACATAATTTGTTCCGATTGGTTAGTAAAGTATAATCTCATGTATTTGTACCTTAATGGTATTCAAATATTAGTTCTACCTTATTTTCATAGATGCTTTCTTGCAGTACAAGAAAATGAAGCTAATGTAACTCCAGAAAAATGTTGCATTAGGCTTTGTAAAGGTTGTGTTAGGCCTATTACAACCTTTTTATTGGGGACTGTATTTGATTTAATTGCATTAGGCCTAATGTAACTTTTTTGTTAGGTAATACATATTTTTTTGCAAGTGGTGGATTTACAATTCAAATGCAACCTTTAAAATATGCAATATTTTTACATTCTAATGCAAATTTTTTTATTCTCAAACGTAACGTTTTTGATACTCAAATGAAACTTTTTTATAGTTTACTTACAAAAATGCAACAATTTTCCATGCAAATGCAACTTTTTCTATAATTAAATGCAACCTTTGTTATACTTTATTAAGAAAAATGTAACTTTTTTTAGACTTGATGCAATCTTTATTATTTTTCTTGAAAGTAGAAACGCAATCTTTTTGGCTATCAATATTTTTTTACATAGCTTCAAGCTCGGCTATTTTTCTTTCATGATCATTTTCAATTTGTTTGCGCATTTCCTGGTTTTTCTCAACTTCAGTTTTTATGTTGCATGATCCCATCAGCCCTTCAGGAATCATATAGGATATATGCAAGCACCCTCTATTTTTTTATCACAGAATTTGAAACACCTCTACCATAAAGTCGACAGGTATTAGTTTTCTTTATTCATTACAAACAAAAACGGATCTGCTGTAGTGTCGCCATCCTCTGTAGGTTTGTAGTTTTTTATTTGTTCTTGTATTATTGTTTGAAGAAATATTAGAAAAATATTATCAACCCGACCAATAATTACCAATGCATTTGCATGTCATCACCACAAATTGCTAATAAACCATAAATAAAATTTTGATAACAAGTTGAAATAGGTACGAGCAAACCACGTAATGAGTTTTAGCACATCAAGCTTTCCATGCATTCTTAATTTAAAAAGTTAAAAAAATTGTTAAAATGACCTTTTGGAAGCAAATCCATTTTAAATGGTAATATCAAACAGAAGTATGTTAAACCATTAAATATGACAAAACACTATTAAAAATGTAAAAATGACTAGTTGATGGCAAAGAAAATATTGATCGATTAATATAGTTATAATTTCATAAACCTCATTGATACATCATCTAAAAGTCAGAAAATTTAATACTATATTTGACCTCTGTAACATACGAACAAAAATTTAGAACTTACTTGAAACAAATAGTTGTTCATGTTATTTAGATAACTAAACTACAAAAGCACGTAGATTAGCAACAATTTATAGAACTGAAGAAAAAATCATGATACCACACATACATTTAATGTTACAACTTCAAAACCATATGCTTAATTTGAACACAAGTAGCTTTTATCACTATATTCAATTAAACAATTACGGGGATAGGTGATCGACACAGTGTAGAGGATGATCCATCATTTGATAACAATAATGTGCGATTAGATTACAATTGATAACTAAAATCTTTTCGAGGGGTGAGAATTGAACTTAATCGCATCTCTATTATCATACCTGAAGCTACAAGATCATTCTCGACATTGATTTTAGCCATAATTGAAGCTCGATCGTCTTCACCACTGACTTTTGTCTTCAATTGAATTAAGCGATACCTCTGTAGTTAACGTATTTTTTTATCTTAGAATTAAGTGGCTTCTTTCATGGATTTCTCTTGTACGATCTATCTTTTAGAATTAGGTTTATATCCCTTGAACTTCTTTTACTTAATTAGATGGTGAATCATATAAGATAAAGTTTTTTTTACTTGGCATTAACTTTTAAGTGGGTAGATATTAGTCTACTTAAATAGAATGTATAATGGGCTCAATATGTATATTTATAAATAAATAAACAAATAAATTGTTTACGTATTTTATGGCTATGGTTAGTTATGTGTTATAAGATATTTAAAATAATTAGGTTCAATGGCCAAAAAGTTAGTTTTTTCACTCAAAATTTGGATGCCTTTCATTGTATTAAAATTATTTATAAAAATCAATGGGGTCTCTTGTCATGTTTTAATGCACGTAATTAACTTTGTCCCTTTTATGTTCAACAACATAACCCTTCTATATTAAAAAATGGACATTTACACAAATAGTAGTGTCATGAATTCATATTTTATGTAATGTAACATTTTAAATATGATTTTCATCTAGTTTTGAAAGGATCTCAGATCTAGCTTGATCAATTAGGTTATGATTTGCAGCGGAATAGTATAAGAATTAGACGAAATTTAAGCAAGAACAAGATAAATATTCAATAAAACAGTAACAGTTATAGAGAGAGAAAATTTTCTACAAAAGAGAATGTTCTCATTCATTCATAAGCTTCGGTGATTACAAATTAGGTCAACCTTCCTTTTATAGTGGAAAGGTGACGTCAGCAGATGTCACATGATAGTGACATCTAACCGTTTTACATAAACAACTGAAAATAACTAAAACTACTGAAGATGTCCATAACAGCTGAGGACATCTTCTTACAATAAAAGCTAAGTATTAACTAATACTGCAACTACTGAAAACAAACTACTGAACTACTGATTACAAACTACTAAATACAAACTACTGAAATGATAAAGACAACTACTGAAAAGTAAACCATCATAACTACTGAAGAGTACTTCTTCAGCTGCTATGACAACCTCTGAATACTTGGTCTTCAGACTTTGTCTGTAGCTTTAGTCTTTAGACTTTGTCTTCAGCTTTAGTCTTCGGACTTTGTCTTCAGCTTTAGTCTTCAGACTTTGTCTTCACCTTTAGTCTTCAGACTTTGTCTTCAGCTTTAGTCTTCAGACTTTGTCTTCAGACTTTGTCTTCAGCTGATGAAGTCTTCTTCAGTTGTTATGATGTCTGTGGGACTTAAAGGTTTTTCTGATCTGGCTCATTGGTTCTTTTGGTCCAACAAACTCCCCCTGAACCAATGCAGCCAAAACCTTTAAGTTTATTGGAGTCCCACTTATTAGGCAAAAAGATAGTCATTTTCTTCTGGATTAGCTCAGAAGTGACCAGATTAAGCACAGGCCTGGGAAGAGGTTTCAAAAGGTTTGATTGGCAAGGGATGGATGGGAACTCTGTCTTGGGGAATTGGACACAGAGTTGTTGCCCCATCCATGAAATCTACTTCCCTATAATGAGTCTGTAAGACTCTCGAACATAGGCCTCAAGGAAGACAATTTGTTCTTCCTTGGTGAGTTCTTCAACTTCTCCTTCAAAGAAGAACTCTGGCCCATAGTACTCAGATAAGTACTTGACATGTTTCCCATTCTTTAGCTCCACAGTTGTTATTTCTCTGTATGCAAATTCATCAGGATGATTACCTTCTAGTAACAACTGGAGCTCATTGCTTCTGACTTCTTCAAGCGTCTTGTAGATTAACCCCTTCTTCACCACTTTGTTTTCTAGGAAAGTTTGTGGGGTCAGATTAGACTTGTAAGCTCTTTTGAAGTCTTCTAAGATTTCCTAGGGTGACACTACAATGGCCAGTATGATCACTGCATCTACAATCTTCTTTACTTGGCCATTATATCTTCTTGGGATGTTTTTCTTGTGAATTCTATCACTCACCCTAGGATCAGGCCAAATCCTAACTCTCTCTTTCTGATATTGAAATGTAAATCTGAGAGTATGCAATCTTTGAGCATGTTTCCTCATAGATTGTATAGATGTAGATTGAGGAAACTCTTTATCAACTATTTTCAACAACTGCTCATCATGTTGTTTGTGCTGTTCTTCTTCTTCAAGCTTTACTTTCACAGTTTGCATCTAGATGGCAGGAGTGATTGTTGTTGGTTGACTCTTGGCCTCAGGCATCTTTGTTTTAATAACAGCTGAAATAGGTAGCCTGTCTTCCTCATCTTCTTCTTCTTCTTCTTCTTGAAGCCTCAACACCCTTCTCTTCCTTTTGGGTGCATCATCATCAGTTGTTTGTGTTGGCTTCTTGGGTAAAGGAGTTGGTTTTGTGGGTTGTGATTTTGGTTGTTCTGATGTGGGAGATTGTACAGGCTGCTCTAGCATTTTCATTGCAAGTGTGGCTTTGGAGTACTTTGCCAGATCAGTCCTCTTCCTAGCACCAGCTTCATCAAGGGCTTCTATGATTAATCCTTTGGTGAATGCTTCAGACGAACAGATTTTGTTGGTTATCTCCAAAATACTATCCCTGGTCCATGATTTCATTTCAAGAATTGATCTCCCTAAATACTTTGATATGAATCTGACCATAGCTTCCAGCCTTTCCTGTTCTTTCTCATTATAACTAGCCCATCGATGTTCATTTTCTTGTATCTCCAGCCTTCTGATCTTAGAATCAAGTTTAGCAGTGTCGAATCCTTGTCTAAATAGCTGACCAATGATTTTATCCATGGATCTGCTATGTTGCTCATCAGCTTCTTTAATCATTTCATCCAACTTCTTCTCATCAGTAGTCTTTTCACCACCCTTCTTCTTCTTGTATGTGACATGGAAATCCTTTTTTTTCCTTCTCCTTTTCTTTCTCCTTCTCCTCTTCTTTCTCCTTCTCCTTTTTTTCCCCCCTTCTCCTTTTCTTTCTCCTTCTCCTCTTCAACTCTCTTCCTCTTGTTTACTATCACTAACTTAGACTCCCCCTTTTTGGTTGCATTGAGTTCAGGGGTTTGAATGTTAGAAAGTCTTTTAGTAACTGCATCATCAACTAGGGTTTGTATATTGGAGGAAAGACTCTCATCAAAAGCTTGATGGACAATATTAGTGATGATGGGAGTGATGAGAGGCAGGGAAGATTTAAAGACAGCAACCATTTGTTCAGAGGGGTTCTGTCCCTGAGAAATGGTGCCAGAAGCAGAGGCTCGTGGCTGATTTGGTGAGACTGGCTCTGTGTGTGGGAGACTTTCAGAAGAAGGTGCCATCTGTTGGTTAATGTGGGCAGATGGACTTGATTCTTGAGACATTTTGGCAAGCAGTTCTTGTAGTCTGCTTACCTCAGCCTCAAGAATGGTGTTGTGGGCTAGAACATCAAAGAAAAATCCCGGGTCATCATCAGTGGTTGCTGAATCATCTGACTTCCTGATTTCATCAAGATGAACATGTGCTGAGTGTGGATCAGTATGCACATGTGCCCATTGATCTTGGTACTGGGGACTTCCTGTCTCAGGATTATGCCCTTCATCGGCAGTTGCCTCTGGTGAGGTCTTAGAAATGTTACCAACTTCAGCCTATTCATGTGCTGAAACAGGAGAAGTGGCAGCCTCACCAGAAGTTTTAATCTCCTCCTCCACACGAGGAGATTGAACTGTGTAATCCCTATGCTGTGGGTTATCAGCAACACTTGAATCCTCCCCCTTAATAGTTAAGGTTTTCCCAGTTGTAATAGGTTTCTGGGGAGGGGGTGGAGTGTTTAACTGAGTTAGCACTTCTACAATTATAAAAGTTGGGCTTTGTGGGGTGGTTGCAATAGGAGATAGGTGTGAAGCAGATTGCACCTAGGGTGAATGGTGCTATTCAATGGCAACTTCTCAAATGAGAGAGGTTCCAGTAATGTGGCATCCCTAGAAGTGGTTGCTTCAAGATCCTGTTCAGAGGATTCCTGAGAGGTTGTGGTTGGTGGAGTCTTTATAACTACTGGTGGATTACTACCAGCAGTTTCTTCCTGCCTTGGTGCTGCAGGGGCATCCTCAGGGGACTCAACTCCCTGAGTAGCCTTTTTGGGCTTTTTAGATTTTGGTTTGGAGGGGACTTTGGATCTGGAGGATGAGGCTGTGTGTTCCCGCTGCTTGGGTTGTAGCAGCTTGGTAGCCTCTTTGAGTTGTGTGTTTGAGTTGTGCCTGGAGTACACTTCAGGCAAAACTACCACACCAGGGACTCCAAGGCCAACAAGGCCGTCAGATTTTAATTGATTTTCAATAATGGCCATAAGAAACCTTGGATATAATATCCATCTGTTAGCCACAGGTTTCAATGCCAGATCTTTTAGTTCTAAAAATATAATTTCAGAAAAATTTAAGCTTTGGCGTTCAAGAATAGAATACAATACCTGCTGGCACCTTGAAGACATTTGATCCCATGAGGAGGTTTTGGGAGCAAGGCAGACATTGACCATGTGGAAGATTAGGCGTTCAGGGTCATGGAAGTGCTTCTTCAAAATGATATCAGAAGTGACAACCACTTTCTTCTGATTGACAAACGACTGGAGAGTGATCTCACTATAATTCTCACCAGTTGTGAGTGTGACGTTTTTTCCAGAATTGTTGTAGGATTTCGACCTATATGGTTGGGTTCAGAAGAAAGGCTGTGTGATATTGGGATTTAGCCATCAGATCGATGGCGTCATCAAACTTGTTCCAGAAGGCCGATTTGGTGAGGTAAGCGACACAATTATGGCGGGGTTTGAGTTGCATGGTCACCATTAATGCCGGAAGGAAGGTCTGAGAATTTTGAATAATAACGTTCGGAGAATGAAAAGTTCTAAGGTTAGGGTTTGGTATTTATGGATTATGAAACAGCTGATGGAAAACAACTGAAGGTTTTGGTGTTAGTCAGCAGTTGTTTGAAATGACTGAAGACATGGTTTTCACCTTCAGATGTTGTAAACGACTGAAGACTTGGTGTTAGGCATCAGTAGTTAGAAACTACTGAAGACTTGGTTTTGGCTTCAGTTGTTTTGAAATGAAACAACAGGTGTTTGAAACAGCTGAAGAGTAAAGTTACTCATCAGTTGTTGTCGTCAATTCACAGGTTTCAGTTGTTTCATTCTAACCTCAACATTTGGTCATCAGTTCTTTTGAATATGTATTCATCAGCTCTTCTGAACATTTGTGCAGTAGATCTTTTGAAATAAATATTCTTCAGAACTTGTGAATAAATTTTGTCTTCAGTACTTATGCTCAAGATTACACATCAGTACTTTTGGACAAATTTGTTCTTCAATACTTATCTGTTGGAAATAAGCATCAGTAATTACAGCCACATCAGTAGTTGTAACTACATCAGTTCTTTTTAACAAATAATATACTTCAGTACTTTTAAGTATTTTAGTCTTCAGTCTTTTTAACACTTCAGTAGTTAAAAAATATTGAAGACAAAATAACTCATCAGTACTTACTCTTTTTTGACTTTTGTATACCAATACTCATCAGTACTTATGATCTGAGAGTATCAGTATTAGTCAATTTATTCTAGCTGCAGCATACCAAGCCTTAGCACAAGATTTTGAAAAGTTGCATTGTCCAAAGGCTTAGTAAATATATCTGCAAGCTCATCAGCACTAGGAACAAACTTTGGATCAATCAGAACTTTTTCATAACAATCCCTGATGAAATGATATCTGATCTCAATGTGTTTGGTCTTAGAATGCTGGACTGGATTCTTAACAATACAAAGAGCTGAAGGACTGTCCATCAGTAATGGAGTCTTAGTCTCTGTAATACCATAATCCAGTAATTGATTCTGAAGCCAGAGTACCTGAGATGTACAACTTGCAGCAGCAATGTACTCTGCTTCAGCAGTGGATGTAGCAACTGAAGTTTGTTTCTTACTCATCCAAGAAACCAAACAATTGCCTAGAAATTGGCATCCACTAGAAGTTGATTTTCTGGTTACTTTGCACCCTGCATAGTCACTATCAGAGAAAGCAACCAATTTGCAAGAGTGCCCAGTGGAATACCCAAGTCCTAGAGATTGAGTTTCTTGCAAGTATCTAAAGATCCTTTTGACAGCAATCAAATGGGATTCTTTAGGTGCAGCCTAAAATCTAGCACAGACACAAGTTGCAAACGTAATGTCTGGTCTAGAAGCTGTAAGGTACATCAAGGAACCAATCATACATCTGTAAAGGGTTTCATTAACCGCTTTACCTTTCTAATCAACATCCAGTTGTGTGGTGGTGCTCATAGGAGTAGAACAGGGCTTACAGTTTAGTAAATCAAACTTTTTCAGAAGATCCTTTGTATATTTTGACTAATGAATGAAAGTTCCATCAACGCTTTGTTTGATTTGCAAACCCAGAAAGAACTGTAATTCTCCCATGGCACTCATTTCAAAGTTTTGTTGCATTAATTTTGTAAATGCATCACACAACTTTGGATCAGAGGATGCAAAAATAATATCATCTACATAAATTTGAACAAGTAGCTCATGCTGTCCTACTTTCTTTATGAACAAATTTTTATCTATGGAGCCTCTAGTGAAATTGTTTTGAAGAAGAAAATTAGACAGTGTTTTCATACCATGCTCTAGGAGCTTGTTTTAACCCATACAGAGCCCTATCAAGCTTATATACCCAATCTAGATGTTTATTATCCTCAAAACCTGGTGGTTGACACAAATAAACTTCTTTTTATTTTACCATATAAAAATGCACTTTTGACATCCATTTGAAAAACTTTGAGAATATGGAAAGCAGCATAAGCTAAGAACAACTTGATTGCCTCCAGTCTGGCTACAGGGGCAAAGGTTTCATCGTAATCAATACCTTCTTCTTGTGAGAACCCCTGTACAACTAGTCTGGCCTTGTTCTTGACAATTTGACCTTTTTCAACAGTTTTATTCCTAAACACCCATTTAGTGCCTATTGCACACTTACCTTGGGGTAAAGGAACCAGCTCCCACACTTGTTGCCTTTTAAACTGAAGAAGTTCAAGTTGCATGGCATCAACCCATCCATTGTGTTGGGTCATGATAAGGCTGGTGCAACCAAAACCAATTCATTTTGGTGCTACATTCAAGGGCTTCCGAAGTCAAGCATGAGATCTTTCGAGAGTCTGAAGAACAACAGCTGAAGACAACAGCTGAAGTCAACAGCTGAAGACAACAGCTGAAGTCAACAGCTGAAGACAACAGCTGAAGTCAACAGCTAAAGACAACAGCTGAAGTCAACAGCTGAAGACATCAGCTGAAGTCAACAGCCGAAGACAAAGTCTGAAAGCTTCCGAAGACAAAGTCTGATGAAAGAGCTGAAGAGAAAGTCTGAAAGCTTCCGAAGACAAAGTTTGATGAAATAGCTAAAGACAAAGTCTGAAAGCTTCCGAAGACAAAGTCTGATGAAAGAGCTGAAGACAAAGTCTGAAGACTTCCGAAGACAAAGTCTGAAGAAAGAGCTGAAGACAAAGTGTAAAGACTTCCGAAGACAAAGTCTGAAGACTTCCGAAGACAAAGTCTGAAGAAAGAGCTGAAGACAAAGTCTGAAGACTTCCGAAGACAAAGTCTGAAGAAAGAGCTAAAGACAAAGTCTGCTTCTGAAGACAAAGAAGACTCCAAGCCTCGGAAGAAGCAGTCTTCCAAAGTATAAGTGGCTTCGGAAGAAGTTATTCTTCCGAAGCATTCTTATCCTTCGGAAAGACATTGCTATGTCCAGCAGATATAAGTATGGTCCCTGACAGTCCGCTGCAGACCTCTGATACAGCATGGCGTCTTCCTAAAGAGCCATGTTGTTGACCATACTTTATTCTACTGTTCACCTTTTTATGATAGTACCAGTTACCAACTTTAGTTGGTGACAAAAGGTAAGTCAGGGACATGTCCTGACTACCAACTTTTAGGCAAAATGTCTAAGATACCTCACCTATAGTCTTGTAGTATAGATATTTGGTTAGAGGTTTCCAGCTGGTATCAAAGTATATCCGGCTGTAGGTAGTATTATATATATCTTCTCCTTGTAACTCATTAGACAAGCGATTTGAGTCCAAGAGTCTTGTAATCCTTTGAGTTGAGAAGCAATATATAAAAGTACCTTGAAAATTTACATTCTATGTTTATTTCCTGCTTGTTACTTGCTATATTGTGATCAACTCTTCATAGACTCTTGCTGAGCGTTGTTCAAAGGTGAGTTTGACAAAAAAACCTTCTGTTGAGTGACCACACATACGATCCTGCAATTGGTATCAGAGCTCCAGGCTCTTGATTGTGAGATCTTACCATCCTAATCAACCTGTTTTTCACTCCTCACTACAAACCACTCACTCAAATGGCCGCACTCACTAAGGCCGATATGGAGACCGGTACCATGACCAAGTCCCCACTGATCACCCCTGAAGACTTTGACACATGGTGCATTAGAATGGAAGGCTTCATCAAGTGTCAAGACTCAAGGATGTGGGACTCCATTGTCAATGGTCCTTTCATACCAAGCACTACTTCTGCTACTGGTAATCGCATCATTCCAAAAGATGTTGATGATTACTCAGAAGAAGATAGGAAGAGAATAGAGCTAGATCAATGGGCTATGACTTCTCTCCAAACTGCTCTCCCCAATTCCGTCTACAGAGGCTTCAAGAAGTGCAAGAAAGCCAAAGATTTATGGGATGCATTGAAGCTTATGTATGAAGGATCCAAGGAAACCCAAGAGAACAAGAAGGATCTCTTGAAGCAGCAGTTTGAGAACTTTACTTTCAAGGCTGGTGAGACCTTGACTCAACAATACTTCAGGTATGTTGAGATAGTAGATACTCTGGTGGATATTGGAGTAGCTCTTGAGAATAGAGACATAGTTAGGAAGTTCATGTCTTCCCTTCCTAAACTATGGACACACTACTGTGTTGTAATCAAGAGAACTTCGGACCTTAAGAATCTTACTCTCACAGAGTTGTATGGTATCCTAAGTGCATTCCAGATGGAGATGAACATGCAGAACTCCTCTGGTCACTCTAATAACCAACTGAGTTCAGCCCTTCATGTGGTTGAAAGGGAAATCACAGAACCACAACATCAGTTGCTGTGTTACCCTGACAACTCACATAATGGACCTTACATTACTCTACCTGAGACTCCAAAGTCTCAAAAGGGTCAACACAATTCCTTTCAGGATAGTTGTGCCTTTGTCTCTGGAAGTGGACACTCTGGTGATTTTCAATACTGCTTTGATGATCTTGAGTGCTTCAGTCCAGATGATGTGGAGTATGTGGACATTGTCCAACAGATGGCTCTTTTAACTTACAGAGCGAAGAAGTTCTTCAAGAGAACTGAAAGGCAATTCCCTCAAAACCCAGCCAACAGCAAGTTTGGGTTTGATAAGAGCAAAGCAAAGTGTTACAACTGCAACCAACTAGGTCACTTTGCTAGGGAATGCAAGGCTCCCAAGAACAACCCGGGAACCCCACAGGCCTCCACACATCCCACTGCTTCAAAGCATGAAGAGAAGTCAACTGAAACAACTGCAGTAGCTCAAGAAGTTGACTGGAGCTTCATGGTACAGGATGTGACTCCCGCTCAAGCACTCATGGCCGGAACGGATGATGATCAGGTATATGAACATCTTTGTACTGCTGCCTGTATTGCTAAAGTTAAACTCTATAAGGATTACATTTCGGAAATCAGATCTGAGGCTGAGTCTTTAAATGTGTTAAAATCTGATTTTAAAAGAGCTGAATCTGACTATCAAAAGAAAACTGAAGAGTTAGAGAAAACTTTGTCTCTTTTAAAACATGAAAAGACTAATTATAAGACACAAATCAAAGATCTGATTTCTAAACTATCTGAAGTTCAAGCCCAGGTGGTCACTGCTGAGGCTCAGGCCAGGAAGCAAGCTATTGCTGAGCAAAACTTCCAAACTATTCTTGCATCATCCTCTCATTCCAAAATGTTTTATCAAAACAAAGAAGGGTTGGGAACCAATGAAATAGCTCCACCACACTCTTATGAGTCTATTAGACTACCTAGATGTGGTACTGAAGAGCAAGAGGTTCCAACTGCTGACCCTTCTCCATTGGAACTAGAGGAGGAGGCAAAAATAGTGGCCATCACAGGGGAGAAACAGGAGGATACACCCATCTCCACCTATGAAGACCAAATCCTAACCACCAAGGCAAGAAGAAGCAGAGCTAAAGCTGCTAGAAGGACTGCCAAGAAGGTTGCAGAGTCCAAGCTTAAGATTGACCCTAAGCAAAAGGGTGTCTTCATTTCTGCCGGATTCCAAGTGGTAGGTACTTCTGATTCAGGAAAGGAGTGTAATAGCAGCACTCCTGTCCTACCAAAGGATCAGAGGTTGAAAGGGAAAGTTGCTGATGAAGAGAAGAAATCCAAGAAACAGCAACCTGCAAGTTCCCAGAAGGCTAGCATTGCATGCATAATGTGTGGTCTGCACAACCACATGGCTAAAGATTGTTACTACAATCCAGCAAGCACACATTATGCAAATAATGATAGAAAAGAAGGAGTCAAAGAAGGTTTCTCAGTTGGACCATTTCAAACGTCCAAATGATGAAGAAGGGAAAGTTGGTCTCGGAAGCCAAGTTGCTTTCGGAAGAAAGTACTTCTTCCGAAGGGAAAATGGCTTCGGAAGCCAAAGCTTCTAAGGTTCGGAAGAACAAGAAGGGTCCCTTGAAACCATCTCAGAAGAAGACTACTTCAGAAGAAAAGGTGGTGAAGGCTTCTTCCGAAAAGGAAGCTTCGGAAGAAGACCATGCTGCAAAAGCTTCAACAAGCTCATCCTCAAAGATCAACCAAGGGATGGATTGGAAGATCAAGGAAGATGCTGCAGCCCAAACCTCTTCTTCAACGACCTCTATTGAACCCCAATGCATATCTTTTGGTTCAATTATGTCATTATCTTTGGAAGAGCCCAAGACCAACCAGGCTTGGGCTTCCAAACAAAACTAACCATCTCATCTTATGTGCAGGGACATCCATTTGACAAGAACAACAATGTCTGGATTGTAGATAGTGGATGCTCCAGGCATATGACAGGGAACATATCTCTCCTTCAACACTTCCAGAACTTTGATGGAGGGCCTGTCCAATTTGGAGGTGATGCCGGAGGATATATTTCTGGCAGAGGAAGTATATCCAATGGCAGAATACACATTGACAAAGTTCACTTTGTCAAACAGCTTGAACACAATCTGTTAAGTATTTCTCAATTTTGTGACCAAAAGCATCAAATGTTTTTCACAGAACATGAGTGCATTATCCTCAAACCAGGGATGACAATTCCTCCGGAATTGGTGCTTCTTAGATCTCCCAGGAAAGGGGATATGTACAAGCTGAATATGAATAATGCTTCTCCTATGGGTGAAGTATCATGCTTTCTTTCCAAAGCTGATAGTGATGAGTCAACACTATGGCATAAACGCATGTGTCATGTGAATTTTTAAAACAATGAATAAATTGGCTAAAAATAACTTGGTACATGGTTTGCCTAAAAAGGAATTTTTCTACAAAGATAACTGTGTTGCATGCCTGAAAGGGAAACAACACAGATCATCTCATAAATCCAAATGTGTTAACTCTATCACTACTCCATTACACTTATTGCACATGGATCTGTTTGGTCCCACAAGTATAATGAGCATTGGAAGGAAATCATACTGCCTTGTGATTGTTGATGATTTTACAAGATTTACATGGGTATTCTTTTTAAGAAGTAAAGATGAAACTACTGAAACGTTAAAATCTTTTATTCTTAAAATTGAAAATCAAATTGATCACAAGGTTAAGATCATTAGAAGTGATCAAGGGACTGAGTTTAAGAACTTTGTTCTTGACTCATTCTGTGACTCAAAAGGGATTGCCAGACAATATAGTGCTCCCAGAACTCCTCAATAAAATGGTGTTGCTGAGAGGAGGAATATGACACTTATTGAGGCTGCTCGGACCATGTTAGCTGATTCAAAGCTGCCTCTAACATTCTGGGCAGAGGCAGTCAGCACTGCATGCTATGTGCAAAACAGGGTTCTTGTAGTTAAGCCCCATGGAAAAACCCCTTATGAGTTATGGAACAAGAGGCCACCGTTCATTGGCTTTCTAAGGTCCTTTGGCTGCAGGTGTACCATACTTAACACAAAGGACAACTTAGCAAAGTTTCCTGAGAAGTCGGATGATGCTATCCTTGTTGGATACTTTTCTAGCTCCAAAACTTATAGAGTATACAACATCAAGAATCAACAATTTGAGGAGTCATCCGATATAGTTGTTAATGAGCACACACCTTGTGTTAGGGGGAATGGACCTGATTATATCTTTGACTTAGAATTGTTTCCAAACTATTCTAAACAATCTTATGAGAATGTTTCAGCTGGAACAGGTGCTCAAGGTGATGCTGATGCTGATGCTGATCAACTATTTGAGCATCCCAGACCTCTTCCAAATTCTCCAAGAGCTGAAAGGCAACAAGCTTCAACCATTCACAGATCTGATAGTGTTACTAACTCCAGGAATAGTGAAGCTTCAACAAGTGAATCACTTGATCAACCTCAAATTCTTCAGGTGATCCATTACAACACCAGGTTGAGGGAAGAAGTACTCTGAAGGAATAGGCAACTGTTAATACTACTTCACAACCAACCATTGATGATGTTTCTCAATCATTCAATCAGTCCTCATTGAATGACTTTGAAACAGCAGCTGGACAGAGTGATCCAGTTCCTGATCAGAATATGTCCAACCTAGACTTATCTCTGCAACTGGAAGTGATTCCTCGCCTTAGGATTCACAACACTCATCCAACTGAGAACATCATAGGGAATGTCTTGAGGGTGTGAGAACAAGAGGGCAAACTCATCATGGGAATGTCTGCTTGTACTCATGCTTCTTGTCTCAAATGGAACCCAAGAAGGTGGAAGATGCCTTAAAGGATAGTAGTTGGGTTGAATCGATGCAGGAGGAGCTGCTTCAATTCACAAGACAAAAGGTCTGGAATCTATGCCCACTACCATCTGGTCAAGTACCCATAGGCACTAAATGGGTGTTCAGAAACAAGAAAGATGATAGAGGCTTGATTATCAAGAACAAGGCAAGACTAGTATTTCAAGGGTACACCCAGGAGGAAGGAATTGATTATACAGATGTCTTTGCACCTGTTGCAAGACTTGAGGCAGTTAGGATCTTCCTTGCTTATGCTACATCCAAGAACTTCACAGTCTACCAACTTGATGTTAAGTGTGCATTTCTATATGGGGATATAGATAGAGAAATCTATGTATGTCAACCTCCAGGATTTGAAGACCCACAGCACCCCAACTATGTGTGCAAACTGGATAAAGCTCTATATGGGCTGCACCAAGCACCTAGGCTGTGGTATGAGACCTTGTCTCAGTTTCTCCTGAAGAATGGATACACTAGAGGTACCATTGACAAGACTCTTTTCATTAGAAAGAGTGGAAAAGACATATTTCTCGTTCAAGTCTATGTTGATGACATCATATTTGGTTCTTCAAATGACCAAATGTGCAAGGACTTTAAGAGCATTATGAAGCAGAAATTTGAGATGAGTTCCATGGGAAAAATGGACTTTTTCCTTGGAATTCAGGTGAAACAGATGAAGGAAGGGTTCTTCATAAGTCAATCTAAGTATGTCTCAGACATCTTAGACAGATTTGAAATGAAAGACTGTAAACCAGCCAAGACACCCATACCCAGAAACCATAATCTTTGCCCTGACCTTGAGGGGGAGGATACTGATCAACATCAGTATAGAGCAATTATTGGTTCTCTGATGTATCTCACTGCTAGTAGACCAGATATCATGTTTGCCATATGCATTTGTGCAAGATATCAGGCTGCTCCCAAGGTGTCTCACCTGGCTGCTGTTAAGAGAATCCTCAGATACCTCAAAGGAGCACCTAACTAGGACTCTGGTATCCAAGAAATAGTGATTTCAATCTCTATGGATACTCTGACAGTGACTATGGTGGCTGCAACATTGACAAGAAATCAACATCAGGAGGATGTCAATTTTTTGGTGGAAGGATTATCTCTTGGCAATGCAAGAAACAATCCTGTGTCTCTACATCAACTGCTGAAGCTGAATACATTGCTGCTGCTAGCTGCTGTGCTCAACTGCTATGGATTCAAAATCAGATGTTAAACTATGGATTCAACTTCATGACTACTCCTATCCATATTGACAACAATAGTGCTATTTCCATTACTGAGAATCCGGTGAAGCACTCCAAGACAAAACACATTGATATCAGGTATCATTTCACTAGAGATATTCATGAGAAACATCTGATAAAGTTAATCAAAGTTGACTCAAATGAACAATATGCTGATTTGTTCATAAAGGCATTTGATGAACAAAGATTTAAGTATCTCATATCAGCTATTGGGATGATAAACATTGATTAACTACCTCTTTTGAAAAGCTTTTTAAATGTGTAATGTCTTGTGTCAATACAATTTAAGCCCTGTTACAAAAGATCTTTAAATTATTCCAAGTGTAAA
Organism: Flaveria linearis; assembly: GCA_024085815.1. NCBI lineage: Eukaryota > Viridiplantae > Streptophyta > Magnoliopsida > Asterales > Asteraceae > Flaveria > Flaveria linearis. The sequence goes on along the minus strand of CM044002.1, from coordinate 81,861,035 downwards.
TTCCTTCCGAAGAGGAATTAACTCTCGGAAGATACTCTTGAATATCTTCCGAAGCCAAATTCCTCAATGGAAATTTTCTTCACGGAAGAGTTTTTGGTCTCGGAAGAAGCGATTGATTTTACATCAGATCTACTTTCGAAGCTTATCTAACTCTCCATTTGGAAAGTCAATTTTACCTTCGGAAGAAATGCCTTGCTTCGGAAGAGAAATTGCCTTCGGAAGACAATTACCTTCGGAAATGTTTTACATTCGGAAGTAAAGGCTTTACTATGTAACGGATATCTTTTGGGCCCCACTATGTAAAAAGTAAAGATTTTGCTTATGATGGTCAGATTATTTAAAATTATCCTTTGCCGCCACTGTCATTTCTCCGCCGTAAACCACCATACCACCCACAGTAACCCCAAAACAGTTACCCTATTACCGCCACTACCACAATTCATCCCTTTAAATAATCCAGACTGATCAAATTCATCTTCTTTTACCAATTTACTGCCCTAACTATTCCCTTCACTGTCAAACCTGCAATTTCTCCAAAATTCAAGCTTACTTTCTCTGCAATGGCGCTAAACCCTCAGCACAACCAAGTCGCATTACTTGATTCGTCAAGAGATGCCGACTTCACCCAAATCATCACCTTTCTTGCTGAATCCACCTATCTCACGGCGCTGACTGTTAACCCCACCGTCTACTCCAACCACATGGCTGAATTTTGGAGTAACGGTCAAGCTGATGTTCTCAATGGGGTTCGCGTTCTGAGAACACGTATTTGCGGACAGGAGTTGATCATCACCGAACAACTCATCAGGGAGCATCTCTAGCTTCATGATGATGGGGCTCCTACTGAATTCCCCAAAGAAGACTTGGATGGCACCTACATCCTAATGGGATACGGAGGGGATGTGAGCAGGTCAACCGTTTACAAGTTTAACTTCTCTTACCACTGGAAGTTCCTGCTGCACATTGTCCTACACTGCTTATCCAACAAATCAGGGGGTTGGGATCAAATCCCATATGAACTGGGATGCCTAGTTCATGGGTTGGTGAAAGGTCTATGCTTTAACTACTCACGATTTGTGTTGACCAACCTAATCGGCAATCTGAGAAGGGATACATTCTTCATGCATCCCAGATTCATTCAACACATAATCAACTGTGAGCTGGAACCGAGCAAGCTTGTCTGTGCAGCTGCTCTTACTGTTCCCCAAGTGAGACCTACAATCTTCAAAACTTTAAAGAAGACATCCATCAACTTCACTGGAAGGTACACTCCATTACCTCCAGAGATGACTGAGCGCATAGCTCCTGGTGACATCCCTGTTATCCCCACAGGTGATGAACCCACACCAGCAACCTCCACCACAATGCCAACAACACCTTCTTTACCCATCAAAATTACATACCAGAGATGCCTCAAACGAACCCTTGTTCAATCTACTCTGATTAAACAAGCTCCTCCAGTTCAAACCAAGAGGGCTAGAGTGGAATCATGGGCTCCCACTCAGTCCGAGGTCACACCTTCCTTCACCATTGACCTCAATGTGGGTTTTGAGCCTTCTCAGTCTCAAACCCAATAGCCCGAACCCCAAGCCTTAAGCCCACAGGGTGAGTCTTTACACTCCCCTGTGCAGGCTTCTAGGGACAGTCCCACCATAGGCTCAATGCCTGTAGACATTGATCTAGGTCCTGGGTCAGTAGGTTTAACCTCCTTATCTTTCACTGACCTTTTACTCCGCACTGATAAAGAGATTACATCTCTCCATGGCCATGAAGTTGATCTACAACACCCTCTGAAAGATCAACAGAGCCAAGAGAGATCCCTTGTCTCTAGCCCCCATCAGCAGCCAATTACTGAGGTGAGTCCCACTGATGTGGAGGGGACTCATGTAGGCTCAGCTGCCACTACTCAGAGTCTCTCATTGAGCTCTCAGGACAGTGGTAACATCATTAGGACTGAGTCTGCGGCAACTTTGCCCATTGACATCTCTGAAAGAGATGACTTTGAGCAAAGGTATCCAGGGTGCCAAGAAGCCATATCTGGTGGTGAGACTGAGCATACTAGGTATGTTATCTCATCTCCCCGTGATTCTTCGCATGAAGATGAGGGAAGTATGCAACTCACACTTCAGTACTTGCTTTCTAAGGTCTCCAACCTGGAATCACAGGTGAGTATCTTAGAATCAAGGACTGCCACTCAGCATTTTGAGATTAACACTCTCAAGGCTAAACTAGCTGAGAAACAGGCGGAGAGGTCTGTTAGGCATGTACCTATTCAAGTCTCAATGATTTCTTCCTCTTGCTCATCTAGCTCTCAAGATGATGCTACCAAAAAGGGGGAGAAAGTTCAGAGACAAACATCTGAGGAACCACAGACCCAGTCCTTTACTCCCCAACTCATAACACTACCTGAGTCATCTCAATCATTTCTAGAGATTGACTCAAAGATGCTTCATGATCTCTACAGACTTTTCACAAAGTTTGTATTAAGATCCTCCTTAGAACAGCCCAGCCCTGACACCACACTTATTTATTTTGGGGCTGAGGAGCTTCAAAGACTGACTGCACCTTCTACCACTGTGAAAGAAGTTGGTCAACCTAAGGTCCACATGGAACCTGAGATTAACTTCGAAGGGGAAACGGAGACTGATGGCCCAGCAACTAAAACAGATGGGACAGAACTTGCAGCAGCCTCTTCTTCTGAAGCTCAGGCTGAAACTTCCGAAGCTGACATTGAAGCCTTGGAAGAACAAGACAAGTCTTCCGAAGCTGAGATAGAAGCTGCGGAAGGTCTGTCCCAAATGTCCGAGGAACTGACCATCACAGATGTTATAGCTGAAATAGCATCTGAGGTGAGCAGGGAGGACATTTCTGATATACCTCCATCCCAAACACCAGCTGAACCTCTCTCTCAATCTGAACCCTCTATCCAAGAACCACCACAGTCCAGCTCTGCCAAAGACAAAGGCAAAAGGAAATTGACTGCGGAAGAGCTTCAGGAAGAGGAAAGAATTGAAAAGCTCAAGAAGAAAGGTAGGTTTCCTGCTGAGAAGCTGCTAGCTGCTAGTTCTAAGGCAGCTGCAGCTGATCAGGAGGAAATCAATAATAAGAGAAGGACAGCACTCATTGACCAGCTCATCAGCCTAGGAGTTGCCAATGAGGAAGTACTCCTGCTACCACTAGAGGAGTTGGTGACTTTGGAGAGGTCAACCAGGCTTAGGCAAGAAGAAGAAGCCAGGTTGGCCTTGGAGAAGGAAGAAAAGGAACAAAGGGAAGCAACCCTGCAGCTGAGAGAGGCTAGGATTAAATTCCTACTCTCAAGAGGTTTTAGTCTTCTGGAACTGTCTCCACATGATGATGACATGATCCTGCTACTCCACAACAAAGAGCAGGATCAAATGGAGAAGGAAAGGAAGAAAGCTGCCATGGAGAAGTTGAAGGAGAGGAAGCAGAGGGAGGAAGCAAAGGGGGTCTCTGCCACCAAGAAGGCCAATGACAAAGCCTGGATGAAAGACTATCTCCGGGCTCTTGGATTCTCTGGTAGGCAGGTGGGACCTATGTCCGAAAGGACACTCCAGCGGATAGTCAGTGAAATAAAAGCTGACATCCGTATGGGGAAAAGGAAAGAGATGTACAGGAGGGGAGAGGGAATGGTCTTCACCCCAGCCACTCAACCACAGCCAACTACTAAACCACAACCCACACCAGAAGAACCAATCCCATTCCCCATCAAAACCGAACCCACTGATGAAACCTTCACCCCTGAACCCACAACTCTACCCAAACCTACCACATCACCTCAACCACCCAAACTTCCCATCCTAAAACCCAAAACACAACCCAAAACCACTAAACCTAAACCTACCCAACAAAAACCAAGACCATCCCCTCAGCCTTCTCAACATCTCTCCTTTGAGGAAATAAAGGAGTTCAAGAATAGGCTCATCAACTGCATCACTGTGAGCAGCATCTCCTGTGAGGGAGACCTTATCAACATCACCTATGTTGATAACTCTTCAAACTCCCTCACCCTAGGCCAATTTCTTGAGTTGCCTAGAGATACCTTGGGCCAGGCTGCAAGACTTCTTGGTCTCAACTCTAATACCCTCAATGCTGAAGAGAAGAGACTAAGAAGGAGACTGGTGACTCTACTGGATACAAGGAAAGAGGACATGATTTCTAGTCAATCTCCTGGACCTAGGAAAGTTATTATCCAGTGGAGGTTCGATGAACCTTCTCACAACTTTGTTGTGGAAAGGGAGAATGGCGAAACCAACAGGCTTAATGCCACTTCTTTACTGCATCTCAGCAGATTCGACATTGCTGAGCTTGCAGAAAGGCCATTCTCCAATCCCTCCAACTCTGAGACTGCTGTACACAAGAGCCAAGATTGAAGAAGAGTTGAAGTTGAAAAGATCGGAAGACAAGGAAAGACTAACCACCAAAGGCACAGCCTTTCTACAGATGGTGGAAGGTCCGGAATTGGAACCAATATTTAGATGGGAATATGACTATAGTTCCCATCAACTAACTCTTTTCAGAGGGCCACAACAAAGGGTACACATAATCCAAGGTGACAGAGTGGAGGTTTTGTCTACCAAGGATCTGTACAAACTCCTCAGCACCACATCAGGAAAGAATGCAGACACTGATAAACACCTGCTTTCAATGGTGCTGAGAGTTTTGAGAAGAAAAGGGAAGTGAAGTTTTGGTAGCATCAGCCTAGGGGGAGTTTTTTGGGTCATGATAAGGCTGGTGCAACCAAAACCAATTCATATAGTCATTTTGGTGCTACATTCAAGGGCTTCCGAAGTCAAGCATGAGATCTTCCGAGAGTCTAAAGAACAACAGCTGAAGAAAACAGCTGAAGTCAACAGCTGAAGACAACAGCTGAAGTCAACAGCTGAAGACAACAGCTGAAGTCAACAGCTGAAGACAACAGCTGAAGTCAACAGCTGAAGACAACAACTGAAGTCAACAGCTGAAGACATCAGCTGAAGTCAACAGTCGAAGACAAAGTATGAAAGCTTCTGAAGACAAAGTCTGATGAAAGAGCTGAAGACAAAGTCTGAAAGCTTCCAAAGACAAAGTCTGATGAAAGAGCTGAAGACAAAGTCTGAAAGCTTCCGAAGACAAAGTCTGATGAAAGAGCTGAAGACAAAGTCTGAAGACTTCCGAAGACAAAGTCTGAAGAAAGAGCTGAAGACAAAGTCTGAAGACTTCCGAAGACAAAGTATGAAGACTTCCAAAGACAAAGTCCGAAGAAAGAGCTGAAGACAAAGTCTGAAGACTTCCGAAGACAAAGTCTGAAGAAAGAGCTGAGGATAAAGTCTGCTTCCGAAGACAAAGAAGACTCCAAGCCTCGAAGAAGCAGTCTTCCAAAGTATAAGTGGCTTCCGAAGAAGTTATTCTTCTAAAGCATTCTTATCCTTTGGAAAGACATTGCTATGTCCAGCAGATATAAGTATTGTCCCTGACAGTCCGCTGCAGACCTCTGATACAGCATGGCATCTTCCTAAAGAGCCATGTTGTTAACCATACTTTATTCTACTGTTCACCTTTTTATGATAGTACCAGTTACCAACTTTAGTTGGTGACAAAAGATAAGTCAGGGACATGTCCTGACTACAAACTCTTAGGCAAAATGTCTAAGATACCTCACCTATAGTCTTGTAGTATAGATATTTGGTTAAAGGTTTCCAGCTGGTATCAAAGTATATCCGGCTATAGGTAGTATTATATATATCTTCTCCTTGTAACTCATTAGACAAGCGATTTGAGTCCAAGAGTCTTGTAATCCTTTGAGTTGAGAAGCAATATATAAAAGTACCTTTAAAATTTACATTCTGTGTTTATTTCCTGCTTGTTACTTGCTACATTATGATCAACTCTTCATAGACTCTTGCTGAGCGTTGTTCAAAGGTGAGTTTGAGAGAAAAACCTTCTGTTGAGTGACCACACATACGATCCTACACATTGTCTCTTAATGCAAGATGATAGTTCTTTGGCTCTTGCTGACTGAGGAAAGAGCATTGAAGCAGAAATTGGACAATTGACTTGTGGTTGAAACTCCAGCATTGATATCACCAATGATTTAAGACATTGGGTGATTCTTTAGCTCTTGATAAACAATAAGATCTGCGCAAGTGTTTGCAGGAGATTCAGCAGCAACAAATGTTGATTCAGACTCTTGAAACCATGAAGGAGATGGCAATTCAAACGAAGTAGATGATTTAGAGATCTCATCAGCATTTGTTGTGGATGGAGCTGCTGAAGCTACAGGAACATCAGGTTTAGATGACTCAGGTAGTTGAGCACTAAACTTGAAAATGTGAGTACTGGCATCATCATCATCAGCAGCAGCACCAGATGAAGAACTGTTTGCAGGAGGTGATGGATTTTCAGGAACTGCAATAGCTGGAGACTGATAAGGAACATATTGCTGTATGTCCAAATCGAATAGCTCCATAGGGTTTTATGCGATTTTATCCTTTGGAGATTCATTAAACTTTACATTCAAGGTCTCTTCAATTATCTTTGTTCTGCAATTGAAAACTCTGTATGCCTTGCAAGTGGATGAATACCTAACAAAGTACCCTGCATCCACCTTTGATTCAAACTTCTGAAGTGGATTATTTGTGTTAGGAATGTAGCAGGGACACTCAAATGCTCTAAAGAATGAAATCAGAGGGGCCAAATGATGTAACACTTCATAAGGAGTCTTAATCAACTACTGATTTACTAAAACTCTATTCTGCACGTAGAAAGCTGTGTTGACAGCTTGTGCCAAAGAGGTCAGTGGCAAACCAGAATCAGCCAACATTGACCTGGCGGCTTCAATGAGTGTCCTGTTCTTTCTTTCCACCACTCCATTTTGTTCAGGAGTTCTTGGAATGCTATACTACCTCTTGATTCCCTTAGACATGTAGAATTCATCAAGTGTGTGGTTTCTAAATTCTGTGCCATTATCACTCCTCACACACTTGACTGGAAGAGAGTATTGTTTTTCCACATACAACATAAAGTATATTATGGTTTTTGCAGCTTCATCTTTTAAATGCAAGAAGAATGTCCATACAAATCTAGAGTAATCATCCACAATCACCAGATAGTATTTCTTCTTTGCCATGCTCATCACTCTTACTGGACCAAACAGATCCATATGCAGTAATTGCAAGCAGGCAGTAGACTTTGGCTCTTCTATTGGAGGAAATGATACTTTGTGTTGCTTCCCTTTTAAACAAGTAGAGCAGTTGTCATCACATTTGAACTCCTTCCCTAGTAAACCTCTCACTAAACCATGAAAAATCAACCGGTTCATGTTTTTAAGATTCACATGACCAAGCCTTCTGTGCCATAATTTAGATTCCTGAGGAGAGGCCTTGGAGAACAGGCAAGGATGGCCTTTTAGATCAATTTTCTTTGATAAATCTAAGGTATATACTCTTCCTGTCTTGTTGGCCTTCAGGAGAGTATCTTCATCCAATACCTTGTCAATCAGACTTAGAAATTTAGAAGACAGAATCCTACAGTTCTGGCTGGTGAAAAGGGCAACATGACCTTTATCACACATCTGACTGACACTCAAGAGATTGTACGTGAGATTCTCCACATGGTTGACATCATCAAACCTTATTTAACCATTTGAAACAAAGCCTTTGCCGATGATGTAACCTTTAGCCTCATTACCAAATGAAACAAATCCCTTCTTTCCTTGAGAGTTGTCATTAAGAAGAGAGTTGCTCCCTGTCATATGCATGGATCCTCCACTGTCCACATACCAGATGCTTCTTTGGCATGCTGAAGAACCCTGCATTTGTCAAAAGAAACTAGTTAGTTTTTAAGACCCAAACCATTTTGGTTTTAGGTCTATTCTCATCAACAGATTTTACACTAACTGGTTTGTCATGATTAATAGCCTGGGGAGGTGGAGATGGTGTGGAAAAGGATTCCTTTGATTTTGGCTTGATTTTCCTTTTCTGTGGTTTAATCACATGTACATCTATTTAGTTGACTCTCCCCAACAGATGTTGAACCATCATAACAAGTTGTGTCTGATTGTTTGCTAAAGCCTTCAGTTCATCAGAGACATCAGTTCTTGTTTGTGATTGGTTCCTGTGCTTCACCATTTTCTCACTTTTGGAAGAAACAGACTTAGTCTGGTGTTTTGGTATTCCATGAGGAATCCATTGAACACCTTCAGCTGTTTCCTGATAAACCCCTTCCTTCTTTTTAGATTTCTTTAAGGAATTTGGGTTTTCAGGTTGAAATGCCTCTGGTACAAACTTGGTTTCAAATTCATTTTTCATTTTATTAATTTTCTTTTTGGTGTTCTTATCTTTGTTGAATTTGGAACCCTTTCTGTACTAGCGGTCATCAGTGAGATGATTGAATAAGCCACATATTTCACATGGCTTTTTCTTCATCTTCAGTTGATCAACTACTGAAGAAGATGAAACTACTGAAGGTTTGTTCTTCAGTACTTTATTCCTTTCAGTACTTATGTTAAGTACTGACGGATTCTTAACTACTGAAGATTTGTTCTTCAGAAGTTTTCTATCAGTACTTTTGGACATCCTGATAGACTCTTCTACAGTTGTCAAACCATTTTTATTTTCAGTGGGTTTGGTTTGTTCTTCAGGTGTTGTGACTTGCCCTTCAGTACTTTGAGTACTTTGTGAGACAACACCTGAAGTGATCAGCTTTCCCTTGATCATATGTTTGTTAGCATTGCGACAATCAGCTGATTGATTTGCTAAGGTGCTAATACTGACTTCATCCTCTGATGCTGAGGTGCTAATACTGACTTCATCCTCTGATTTTGGTTCATTACCAGAGGATGAGACACATGATGATGTGGATTGGTAATTGCTTTCTCCTTCAGATTCTACTTCTAATTTGGGAGTAAAATCTGTAGGAGGAGCAGTGTGATTATAACCAATCCCAAACTTCACATTTGAAGCTGTTTGTTTATTGAGAAGCATTTCAAACCCTTTGCATGATGTTACCCAGTGTTCACACTCTATCTGGGTATCTGCAAGTGTTTCTTTGAGATCCTTATATTTCTCTAAGATGAGCTCTACCTTTGCCTTTTCATCAGTGATTTGGCATTTTAATTTATAAATCTCATCATGTTTTTCATTTAAAAACGACTCAAACTCAACTTTTCTTTTGGAAATCACCTTCTCTAGCTCAAGATTTTTATTGATTAAAGCTACATTTGCTTCTCTAATTGAGGCAAAGGTAGCTATGCATGACTCAGAACACAACTTGGCTTTATCCTCTGAAGATACCTGTGGTACCTGTGATGTTGAAGCATTTGAGCATGAACCATCAGTAGACTCCAGGGCCATAAGAGCAAGATTTCCAAAAGGGTTTACACCACCATGTTGACCATCACCTGGAAACAATTGTTCATGATAACCAAAAAGATCATCTGGTAAGCTGCTCCAGTCAACAACTCCAGGGGTGAAAAAGCTTTGTTGTGGTTGAGATTGAGATTGTTGATTTGATTGAGATAGTTGAGGCTCAGGTAGGGCAGGTGGTTGTTGAGCTATGGGTACTTGAACCTGATTAGATTGAGGCATGTAGAAACAGGGGTAAGGATATGGCATAGGACCTTGAGGGACAAAATATGCAGGAGATGATTGAACTTGTGAAGGATGACCAGAACTGGTGGAATGTTGCCCTTTGTTTTGTGAGCTATTGCTTGGGAATCTCACAAATTGTGCAAATGAGTTAGATCCAGATGATCTACACTCTCTTGCAAAATGTCCAAGTCTATGGCACTTGTGACACCTCAACTTGCTCTTGTCAAAACCAACCTTGGTTTTACAAGAGAGACCTAGGAATTTCTGACCAGTCCTTTTGTAGAACTTTTGAGATCTGATATTGATCATTGCCATTTGGTTCAAAATATCTATCTCTTCCATATCATCATCTGGAATTCCTTTCAAATCCTCCATCAAAAAGCTCAAATTATCACTACTACCACCTGAATTACTATCAACACCAACAAAAGCATGTTCTCCACTGTTTGTAGAGAAATCTATATGCTCATCATATGAACCTTCTGATGCAGCATACTCTGACTCCTGAGTGACCAGTGCAGTATTTCCTGGTATAAAGTCATCAGTGAGCTTCCCAGATGAAGACAATTTCCTTTTCTGTTCTATCTCTCGTTCAAATGTCAACAGTTTCCCATGAAGTTGGGTGAAAGATAGAGTGTCCAGATTTGCACTGGAACGTAGGACAATAGTATATGTGTCCCATCTCTCAGGCAGGGATCTGAGGAATCTGTTATTCATCTGGCTGTTTGAATATTCCTGTTTAACCATTTTCAACTCAGACATCAAACAGGAAAATCTCTCAAACTACTGGGTCAGAGACTCACCCTTTGTATGAGAGAATGTCTCATATTGCTGGGCAAGGATCTCTCTAGTGTTTGCCAAAACCTCATCAGTTCTTCCAAATTGTTCCTTCAGAGCAACCCAGAGGTAATGAGCAGTTTCATGATGCATAAGCCCTGAATAGATTTCATTTGGCAGTGCCATGGCCAGAATTCCATGGGCTTTAGCATCAATTTCAAACAGTTTTAGATCCTCATCCGAATACTGCTCTGGTTTCTTCGGAACCATCTCATTCTTTTCTAGAAGACTCACCATAGGCTTGTATGGTCCATGAACCACAGACTTCCAACATCCTGTGCTATTGATAGACAGGTGATGGAGCATTCCGCGTTGCCATATGTTATACTCACTCCTAACATGCATCGGGGGCTTTGTTGAGGAGCCAGTATTATGAGGATCATTTGTTGGTGTAGCTGTTTTCACAGATTCAAATCAATTCAATGTAATTTTAACAAATCTAGCTCAAAAACTCAAAAACTCTATTTTAAATACCTAGAACCTAAAATTAATTCACCGAAAGCAACAGAAACTCAAACTCTATAACCAATTCTTGCAAATTTGCTAATTCGATCAAACTTAGATATCAAAAGAGTAGTTTCAATGATCAATTGTTAAATCGGTCAATGATTAACCAGCTCTGATACCATTTGAAAGGATCTCAGATCTAGTTTGATCAATTAGGTTATGATTTGCAGCGGAACAGTATAAGAATTAGACAAAATTTAAGCAAGAACAAGATGAATATTCAATAAAACAGTAACAGTTATAGAGAGAGAAAGTTTTCTGCAAAAAAGAGAATGTTCTCATTCATTCATAAGCTTCGGTGATTACAAATTAGGTCAACCTTCCTTTTATAATGGAAAGGTGTCGTCAGCAGATGTCACATGATAGTGACATCTAACCGTTTTACATAAATAACTGAAAATAACTAAAACTACTGAAGATGTCCACAACAGCTGAGGACATCTTATTACAATAAAAGCTAAGTATTAACTAATACTACAACTACTGAAAATAAGCTACTGAACTACTGATTACAAACTACTTAATATAAACTACTAAAATGATAAAGACAACTACTGAAAAGTAAACCATCACAACTACTGAAGAGTACTTCTTCAGCTGTTGTGACAACCTCTGAATACTTGGTCTTCAGACTTTGTCTACAGCTTTAGTCTTCAGACTTTGTCTTCAGCTTTAGTCTTTAGACTTTGTCTTCCGCTTTAGTCTTCAGACTTTGTCTTCAGACTTTGTCTTCAGCTTTAGTCTTTAGACATTGTCTTTAAACTTTGTCTTCAGCTGATGAAGTCTTCTTCAGTTGTTATGATGTCTGTGGGACTTAAAGGTTTTTCTGATCTGGCTCATTGGTTCTTTTGGTCCAACAAGTTTTAATAGTGCACAACTTCTAAAAAAGTTACAAATTTCAATGAAATATGCAACTTTCAAGATAAAAATTGAAAATTACAGAAATTTCACAATTTTCAAATAAAAAGGTTGCGATTTCAATAAATTTTTGTACTTTTATAAGAAAAATGTTGCATTAGATATGTTTATCCATGCTTTATATTAAACAAGGTTGCATTAGATTCAAATGCTACTAATTTAAGAAAAGTTGCGTGCCAAAAATGTTGCATTAGACTCATTTCCTAGTAGTTCATAAACAAACTAACTCATAAAATAATATACTAATTGTATATAATCTCATACCTTGTATAAAAGGTGATCAGTAATTTTCACTGAATCAATTATACATATTCTCCATGACTAATTATTTTAGTCGATGCATATTGATAACCAAATTATATTAAATATTTCAACATCTCTTTTATATAAATTGAGTTATGCATAAAACTACTCCATATGCCGACTAATATGTAGATGTAATATAATCTTTTATATTAAAATCATTTCTAATAATTTGAACTTGTATATCTTTTCATGAGATCAAATACATCACCATATATTATGATATATGTAAACATGCTATTGATGTCTTAATAAAGACACATGAAACAATTGCGTCCATATTTGGTTTTTTAGTAGCAAGACTTGAAGCTGTAAGAATATTCCTTGCTTTTGCTGCATCAAAGGATTTCAAGGTCTACTAACTTGATGTCAAGTTCGTTTTTCTATATGGGGTGACACATGAAGAACTGTATGTCCATCAACCACCTGGCTTTGGAGATGTAGATAATCCTGATTATGTCTGCAAGTTTGGTAAAGCTTCTATATGGATTGCATCAAGCACCAAGAAAGCGGTATGAGACATTGTTACACCACCTAGTTCAACATGGTTACAAAAGATGTTCTATTAACAGCACACTCTTCATCAAAAGAACAGGGAATGACATGATGCTGGTACAAGTGTATGTTGATAACATTATCTTTGGGTCAATTAATGAAAAGCTCTTCAATGAGATTGAGAAGTTGATGAAGAATAGAATTGAAATGAGTGCCGTGGGGGAACTCAATTTCTTTCTAGGAATTCAAGTGAAGCAAGTTGACAATGGCTTCATAAATTAGTAAAAGTATGTATAGGACATACTAACCAGATATCATCTGACTGATTTTAAGGTTGCTAAGACTCCCATAGCCAGAAACCACTACCTAGGACCTGATCTTGAGCGGGAGTATGTTGATGAACACCTGTATAAGGCTGTGATTGGGTCTCTTATGTAGCTAATAGCCAGCAGGCCTACTATCATGTTTTCTACATGCATATATGCAAGATATCAAGCCAACACGAAGATGTCATACCTAGTTGCTATCAAGAGGATTCTTAGATACCTCCAATGAGCTCCCAAATAGGACTTTGGTATCTAAAAACTTCTGACTTCAATCTGTATGCATAGACAGATAGTGACTATCATGGCTGTAATATAATTGATAAGTCTACATCTGGGGGATGTCAGATCCTTAGTGGAAAAATAGTCTCATGGTAATGGAAGAAGCAATATGGTGTATCTGCATCAACTGCTGAAGCTGAATACATTGCTGTTGCAAGCTACTATGTTCAAGTGATTTGGATTCAAAATCAGATGCTACATTATGGATTTAACGTCATGAAGACTCCTATCCACATAGATAACGATGGTGTCATCTCAATAACAGAGAATCTAGCGTAGCACCCAAAGACAAAGCATATTAATATTAGATATCATTTAATTCTAGATAATTTTTAAAAAGAATTGATTAAACTGTTCAAAGTTAACACAAATGAACAATATGATTATACGTTCACAAAAGCATTTGATGAACATATATTTAAAAATCTTGTATCAGCTATTAGAATTATTAACTTTAAGTAGATTTTCTTAAATTAATTTCAAAATTGTTTTTCAAAAGGTGCGTGTCTTTACTGTTGTCTAATTTATCACTCATATAAGCTATGTTAATCTTGGAAGAAATTTTTCTAAGTCAATATTCTTTAGAATTTTAAGAACTATGGACAGATTTTCTCTCGGAAGAAACTGATTTGTCTTCAAAAGAAAGTTGTCTTCAAAACTAATAATTGCTTACTAAGAATTTTGGAAGAAATTTTAATATATCTTCCAAAGCTTAAGTTTACTTCTAAGTACATATATGTTTTGACGGAAGGTTTTCTTCTGAAAGCAATCAAGTGTAAGAAGTTTTATTCAATCCTCGAGTATAACTTCTAAAGCTTAATAACTTCCGAAACCAAATCTATCTCAGAAGCAAAATTACTATAAGTATATTTTCTTTCGAAACAATTCTTCTCAAACTAAGGAATATCTTTCGAAGTCAATTTAGCTTTGGATGCTTTCTTTAAACTTCCGAATAGAAATTACCTTCGGAAAATTATCAACTTCCGAGATAACTACTCGTTTGGGATCCTTTTTAGAGGTAAGACCGGCATCCAGGTTCCAAATTTTATGTTTTGAAATAACTTTGTCTCAAATTCAAGCCTATAACTAGCCTTTTGAACGGGTCCCACTCTCCTTTATTCTTACTCATTTGGATCTTTCAAGCCCTAAACCACTCCATAAACCCTCATTCTTGTTCCTATCTGTCTCCCAAAAGCTTTAAAATGGGCAACCCTGAACCTCAAAACCAATAAAAAGCCTTTACCATACATCTACATAGGCAACACAACCAAGTTCCTCTGTTATCTAATAAAAAAGATCTTAGTTTTTTAGAGATTTACAACTTTCTTTCACATTCCTCCTATCTTACTGCCCTTACCATTGAACCTACCCTCCAAAAATATCAAATTACAAGGTAGTAATTATGGACAGTGAGAAGGCACTCTCGGCTACAGTGCAGGGGAGGACAATTTTCATCAAACCAGCCTCTATAAATCAACATCTGTAGCTGGATTATAAAGATGGTGAGCTGTCCTTCACCAAGTAGGAAGTCAATGGACTATTCCATCAAATGGGCTACGAAGGTGACTTTATAGTCAGAACCGTCATGAAGGGAAATGTATCTTCATAATGAAAATACCTCCTCCATGTTGTTATCCACTCCTTATTTAACAAGCATGGAGGATGGGACCAAGTTCAAGAAGACCTATCGAACATAGTTCATGGAAAGGTCCAAAGGATCAAGTTTAGGTACTCTTAATTGGTTTACATAAATTTACTTGTGAACTTGAATTCCTTTAAATATTATATATTCCCTAGATATGTCCAGCACATTCTCAACTGTGAGTTGGGCTCACAGTTGTGGGGAACAAGTAATATTCTAAAGCTGGGACAGATGAACCTTGACATCTTTAAAATAAGAAGGAAAACCACTGTTGGTTGTTCTGGGGTAGAAACAGCCATTGTCCCCCAAATGTTAGGGCAACCTGCTCAAGGTGAAGACTTGGCAATCCTAGCTAATATTGAACCCACACCTTCTTCCCATCACCTACTCAACGTTAAATCTCCATCACCTATACTTGAAAATCCAAATGAACCCCTGTTCAGTCTATTCAGATTGAACATGCCCTAATATACATACTGATACTAGAGTAAGTGGAAATAAGAGTTCCTACTTCTCCTGATGAGCAAACCACTCCCATTCCTTCAAGTATCAATGCTGAGGTTTCTCATGCTTTGCCTGATAAGCTCATAATCCTAGACTTAAGCCATCATGTTAAGTCTCAACACTCAGATGAACAACCTTCAGGTAAAGGATACCATCCTAAGTTCTATGATGATAAGGGCATGGGATTCAATATGTACCATGAACCTCTCTACTCTTCCCCTACTCAAGGAGAGATGAGTGCTCCTGACACTCCCATGTCTAGCCTATATCATCCATTCATTGCTGAGGTGGAACTCTCTAAACATGTTCAAGAGGTCCATGCGGAAAAGGCTCTCACTTTTGCAAGTGATTACATGATTCAGACGTTAACCATAACAACCCAACTTCTTCACACTTCTTATGAAACTATCGTAAAGCAGGGACCAAGAACAAACATCTGGTGGTAAGAGGGATGCCTTTGGTAAAGATGAGGGAAGTATGAAACAAAAGGCGTAAGAATTGATGGCTACATGCACATATCTTGTTTCAAAGGTTAGTCACCTAGAATCTTTGGTGGCTACCTTAAAAAGGTAGGTGCATAACCAGCAACTTGAGATCACCGATGTCAAGGGTAAGCTAGCTGAGAGGCCAGCCAGGCATGCTCAACCATGGCCATAAGAACTTATGGATGTAGTGGACCTTACCTGCAGCTCGGTTTTGCATGTAAGTGATGCTACCAAAAAGGGGGAGAAAGTTACTACAATCATAGAACATGGGAGCAGTACCCAAAGGATGGACATTGAGGATTCACCACCCTCACTTGTAATTGTCCAAACTCAGCAAACTCCTCTGGCTATTTGAGGAGGGTTTTATACCAAGGGCAATGTCACCTCCATCCAATCCTGATACAAATCCAATCATTGGATGGAGGTATGACATTGAAAGAAGGGCATTGGTGCTTTCTAGATTCCTGGGTCAACAATAAATCTTCTACATCTACAACCTGGGATTCTATGAAAGCTATGTTGGAATCAACAAGTGTATTAAAGGATAATGCCTTTCATAATCAATTAAATGTGTTCTAACATCCAAGCAATGATTTACCAACATACTAACATTATTAACATTCATAGCACACACAAACTAGAGTTTAAATATTAGATTTTGTAGATAAAAGAGATTTTTTGCTAAGTGTCCACATCAGATGAAGAAAGGTCATAACGGATGACTTTCTATGAGCAGTGGATGAAGAATGAGGTCCAAGTGTAGACAATGGATGAGCAGATATACAACAGATGATAAAGTCATAGCTGATGAACAATCACACAAAGTGGATGTCAAGTTCACAACTGATGAACTGTTCATAGAAGATGTTCAATATCCACAACGGATGAACATTCCAAAACAAACAACATCCATAGCGAACGGTCTATTATCCACAATGGATAGTCATCATGCACAACGGACTGCTTATAGACTTAGGATCTTTTAATAATTTGTATTTACATAGGGGTATTTGTTAGACCAAAAGAACCAATGAGCTAGATCAGAAAAACCTCTAAGTCCCACAAGACATCACAACAACTGCTGAAAGCATCATCAGCTATTTGACAAAGTATGAAGACCTCAACAGCTAAAGATCAAAGTACTGAAGATCAACAGCTGAAGTACAAGTGCTGAAGTACAAGTACTGAAGACTTAAGTACTGAAGACTCAAGTGCTGAAGACTCAAGTACTGAAGACTATCAGCTGAAGATCAAAGTACTGAAGACTCAAGTGTTGAAGACTCAAGTACTGAAGACTATCAGCTGAAGATCAAAGTACTGAAGATCAACAGCTGAAGTACAAAGACTGAAGACAAAGACTGAAGACATCAGCTGATGACAACTACTGAAGTCATTAGCTGATGAAACATCTGAAGTTAAAGTCTGAAGACAAGTACTGAAGCTTCAGAGTTTGTCACAACAGCTAAAGATGTATTCTTCAGTTGTTGTGATGGTTTTCCTCTTAGCTTTTTCTTATCAGTAGTTTTATTTTCTATTTCAGTAGTTTGTAAAATGACTGAGGACTTTGTTCTTCAGTCGTTGTAGTTTTCACTAGTTTCTTTACAGCTGTTGTAATAAGTTTAACACTTAGTATTTTGTAAGAAGATGTCAGCTGTTTAACATCTTCAGTAGTTAAGATAGTTTCAGTAGTTTGTTAGAATAACGGTTTGATGTCACTATCAAGTGACATCAGCTGACGTCATTCTTCCTATAAAAGGAAGATGACCTAATTGTAATCCTTGCCGAAGCGTGTGATCTAATAGAAAACACCTTTTTGCAGAATTCCTCTCTTTCTCTATAACCTACTGTTAGATTGATATATCTCTTGTGTTCTTATTATAACTTGCTTAATTCTTGTGCTAAATCCGCTGCGAATACAACCTAATTGATCAAACTAGAGGCTGAGATCCTTTCAAATGGTATCAGAGCTGGTTAATCATTGATCGATTTAACAATTGATCATTGAAACTGCTCTTTTGCTATCTATGTTTGATAGAATTAGTAAATTTGCAAGAATCGGTTATAGAGATTGAGTTTCTGCTGCTTCTGGCCTTTAAACTTGAGGTTCTCGTGGTTTTTGAGCTAGATTTGTTTTGTTTACCTTGAATTTGCTTGAAGTCTGAGATGGCAACACCAACTAATGATCCTCACAATACTGGCTCCTCAACAAAGCCTCCGATGCTTGTGAGGAGTGAGTATAACATTTGGCAACGTCGTATGTTCCATCACTTGTCTGTCAACAGTGCTGGTTGTTGGAAGTCAGTGGTGCATGGACCATACAAGCCTACTGTGAGTGTTCCTGAATCAAATGAGAGGGTTCAAAAGAAACCTGATCAATATTCGGATGAAGATCTAAAGCTGTTTGAAATTGATGCTAAAGCCCATGGAATTCTGGCTATGGCAATTCCAAATGAAATCTATTCAGGGCTTTTGCATCATGAAACTGCTCATGATTTATGGGTTGCTCTGAAGGAACAATTTGGAGGAACCAATGAGGTCTTAGCAAATACTAGGGAAATCCTCGCTCACCAATATGAGATATTCTCTCATAGGAAGGGTGAGACACTGACTCAACAGTTTGAGCGATTCTCTTGTCTTATTTAGAGCTGAAAATGGTTAAACAAGAGTATTCCAATAGTCAGATGAACAACCATTTCCTCAGATCCCTGCCTGAGAGATGGGACACTTATACCATTGTCCTACGCTCCAGTGCAAATCTGGATACTCTATCTCTCACCCAACTTCATGGGAAACTGCTTGCATTTGAGAGAGAGATAGAGCAGAAAAGGAAGTTGTCCACCTCTGGCAAGCTCACTGATGACTTTGTATCAGGCAATGCTGCATTGATAGGTCAAGAGTCAGAATATGCTGCATCAGAGAGTGCCTATGATGAGCATATTGATTTCTCTACCAATTCTAAACGTGCTTTTGTTGGTGTTGATGGTAGTTCAGGAGGTAGCAGTGATAACCTGTGCTTTCTGATGGAGGACTTGAAGGGCATTCCAGATGATGATCTGGAAGAGATGGATATTTTGATTCAAATGGCAATGATAAATATCAGATCTCAAAAGTTCTATAAGAGAACTGGCAGGAAATTTCCTGGTCTCTCTGGCAAAACCAAAGTTGGTTTTGACAAGAGCAAGTTGAGGTGTCACAAGTGCCATAGGCTTGGACACTTTGCTAGAGAGTGTAGATCATCTGGATCTAACTCCTCTGCACCCTTTGTGACTTTTCCAAGCAATAGCTCACAGCACAAAGGGCAACATACTACCAGTTCTGGTCATCCATCACCAGCTCAGGCATCACCTGCATACTTTGTGCCTCAGGGTCATATGCCATACCCATACCCCTGCTACTACATGCCTCAGTCAAGTCAAGTTCAAGCACCCACTGCTCAGCAACCACATGCTCTTCCTATCCCTCAACCATCCCAATCTCATCAACAATCTCAACCTCAACAACACAGCTTCTTCACCCCAGGAGTTGTTGTCTGGAGCAGTTTACCAGATGATTTATCTCGTCATGAATAATTGTTTCCTGGTGCTGGTCAACATGGTGGTGATCATCTTTTGGGAACCTTGGTCTTATGGCCCTGGAGTCTGCTGATGGGTCATCCTCCAATGCTTCATCACAGGTATCTTCTATGGCCAAAGGCAAGATATGTTCTGAATCTTGCATAGCTGAATTGATAAAAATCTTGAGCTAGAGCAAACCCTTTCCAAAAGAAAAGCTGAACTTGAGTTTGTGCTTAATGATAAAAATGAAGAGATTTATAAACTTAAATGCCAAATCAAAGATGATAAGGCTAGGGAAGAGGTACTTCTAAAGAAGTACAGAGACCTCAAGGAAACACTTGCAGCTACCCAGGTAGAGTGTGATCGCTGGGTGCAATCCTGCAAGGGTTTTGAAATGCTTCTGAGTAAGCAATCAGCTTCTAATGTGAAGTTTGGCATTGGTTATAATCACACTGCTCCTCCAATAGATTTTACTTCCAGAGCAGAAGTAGAATCTGATGGAGAAAGCAATAACCAATCCTTCTCATCATGTGACCTACTATCTGATACATCATCATCAGAAGTTGAAGTCAGCATTAATTCCTCACAAAACCAATCAGCTGATGCTACGCCAGCTGATGGTTCAAATGCTGATTGTCATATGATCAAAAAGTTGATCAACTCAGGTGTTGTCTCTGTTGGACCAAAAGAACCAATGAGCCAAGATTAGGAAAACCTCTAAGTCTTACATGCCACTGCAACAACTGCTGAAGACTCCCATCAGCTGTTCTGACAAAGTCTGAAGATCAAAGTATGAAGATCAAAGAACTGAAGAACAACAGCTGAAGACTCTAAAGTACTGAAGACAAGTACTGAAGTCTGAAGTACTGATCATACAAGTACTGAAGACTTCAAGTAGTGAAGACAAGTACTGAAGAATCAAAAGCTGAAGAACTGAAGAACTGAAGACCTTCTACTGAAGCACAAAGTCTGAAGACAAAGACTGAAGACAACAGCTGATGACATCTACTGAAGTCGTCAGCTGTTACATCATCTGAAGCCAAGTCTGAAGAACAAGTGCTGAAGAATCAGAGTTTGTCACAATAGCTGAAGGAGTCTTCTTCAGTTGTTGTGATGGTTTTTCCCTTTTAGTAGTTTATTTTTGTTTCAGTAGTTGTACAACAGCTGAAGAGCTTGTTCTTCAGCTGTTATAGTATCAGTAGTTAAAAACGACTGAAGAGTTTGTTCTTCAGTCGTTGTAGGATTTCAGTAGTTTACTTTTGTCAGTACTTGTAAAAGATAGGAACACTTTTGTAAGAAGATGTCAGCTGTTGACATCTTCAGTAGTTTTATGTTCCGTCAGTTGTAATTTTAATAATCGGTTGATGTCAGAGAAAGGACATCACCACCATCCTTTTGCCGCCTATAAAAGGATGGTGAACCATGCTGTTTTAATGGCCGAAACGTGTTGAGCAATAGAACAACTAATTTTTCGCAGAACTCTTTTCTCTCTCTATGTTTATGCTTTTACTTGCAATATCTTTTATGTTCTTGCTATAATTGCTAATTAACGTGCTAAATCCACTGCAAACCAATCTAATTGATCAAACGAGAGGCTGAGATCCTGTCAAATGGTATCAGAGCGGGTTAATCATTGATCGATTTCACTATTGATCATTTGAAACTGCTCTTTTGATCTCTCTGTTTGATCGAATTAGCAATTTGCAAGAATTAGCCATAGAGAGTGAGTTTCTGCTGTTTCTGGCCATGAGGTCCTCTGGTGGTTTTGAGTTACATTTGTCTTGTTTAAACTTGTTTTTGACTGAAACCTGAGATGATGACACCAACTAATGATCCTCACAATACTGGTTCCTCAACCAAGCCTCCGATGCTTGTTAGGAACGAGTATAACATATGGCAAAGACGTATGCTTCACCACTTGGCTGTCAACAGTGCTGGTTGTTAGAAGTCAGTTGTACATGGACCATACAAGCCTATGGTGAGCGTGCCTGAATCTAATGAACAGGTTGCGAAGAAACCTGAACAATATTCGGACGAAGATCTAAAGCTGTTCGAAATTGATGCTAGAGCCCACGGAATTTTAGCCATGGCTATTCCTAATGAGATTTATTCTGGGCTCTTGCATCATGAGTCTGCTCATGACCTATGGGTTGCTCTAAAGGAACAATTTGGAGGAACTGATTCGGTCTTAGCAAACAATAGGGAAATCCTCGCCCAACAATATGAGACATTCTCATATAGAAAGGGTGAGACTCTGACCCAGCAGTTTGAGCGGTTCTCTTGTTTGATCTCTGAGCTGAAGATGGTCAAACAAGAGTACTCCAACAGCCAGATGAACAACAGGTTCCTCAGGTCACTGCCTGAGAGACGGGACACATATACCATTGTCCTACGCTCCAGTGCTGATCTGGAAACTCTATCTCTCACCCAACTTCATGGGAAACTGCTCACTTTTGAGAGAGAGATAGAGCAAAAGAGGAAGTTGTCCTCTTCTGGCAAGCTCGCTGATGACTTTGTCCAAGGTAATACTGGCTTGATAAGTCATGAGTCAGAATATGCTTCATCAAAAAGTTCTTATGATGAGCATATTGATTTCTCTACCAACTCAGAACAAGCTTTTGTTGGTGTTAGTAGTTCAGGAGGTAGTGGTGACAACTTGTGTTTTCTGATGGAGGACTTGAAGGGCATTCCAGATGATGATCTGGAAGAGATGGATATTTTGAACCAAATGGCAATGATAAATATCCGCTCTCAAAAGTTCTACAAGAGGACTAGTAGGAAATTCCCTGGACTCTCTGGCAAAACCAAAGTTGGTTTTGACAAGAGCAAGTTGAGGTGTCACAAGTGCCAAAGGCTTGGACACTTTGCAAGAGAGTGTAGATCGTCTGGATCTAACTCCTCTGCACCCTTTGTGACTTTTCCCAGCAATAGCTCACAGCACAGAGGGCAACCTTCCTCCAGTTCTGGCCATCCATCACAAGCACAGGCACCACCTGCTTATTTTGTGCCACACGGTCATATGCCATATCCTTACCCCTGTTACTACATGCCTCAGTCTAGTCAAGCTCAAGCACCCTCGGCTCAACCACCTCATGCTCTTCCTGAGCCTCAATCTTCCCAATCTCATCATCACACACAACCTCAACAACATAGCTTTTTCACCCCAAGTGTTGTTGACTGGAGTAGTCTACCAGAAGAGCTATCTGGTCAGGAACAACTACTCCAAGGTGCTGGTCAACATGGTGGTGACCAACCTTTTGGAAATCTTGCTTTGATGGCCCTTGATTCTGCTGAGGGGTCATCATCGAATGCCTCATCTCAGGTATCCACTGAGGCAAAAGCCAAGCTTTGTTCAGAATCATGCATAGCAGCATGTGCTTCTATTAGAGAAGCAAATGTAGCTTTAATAGATAAAAATCTTGAGCTTGAGCACACTATTTCCAAAAGAAAAGCTGATTTTGAGGCTGCATTAAAAGATAAAAATGATGAGATTTACAAGCTTAAATGCCAAATCAAAGATGATAAAGCTAGGGAAGATGTACTTCTAGAGAAGTACAGAGACCTTAAGGAAACTCTTGCAACCACCCAAGTTGAGTGTGATCGATGGGTGCAATCATGCAAGGGTTTTGAAATGCTTCTTAGCAAGCAATCAGCTTCCAATGTGAAGTTTGGCATTGGTTACAATCACACTACTCCTCCTACAGATTTCACTTCAAGAGCAGAAGTTGAATCTGATGAGGAGAGCAATAACCAATCCTTCTCATCATGTGACCTACTATCTTCTGAATCAGCATCATCAGAGATAGAAGTCAGCATTAACTCCTACCAAAACCAATCAGCTGATGCTACAACAGCTGATGGTTCAAATGCTGACTGTCACATGACCAAAAGGTTGATCAACTCAGGTGTTGTCACTAGAAGTACTGAAGGTACTGGAGAGCAAGTGACAACATCTGAAGTTCAAACCTCAAATACTGTTAGCACTAAAAAGAAAACTAACAGTAGGAAAGGTTTGAAGACAGCTAAAGAGGATACCAGGAAAGCAGGCACTAGGAAGAAAACTGCTGGTACTGATGGCAAACAGCTGAAGAACAAGTCTTCAGCAGTTAAATCCTCTTCAGCTGATGATCAGCATAAGATGAAGAAGAAGCCATGTGAGATATGTGGCTTGTTCAATCATCTTACTGATGATTGCTGGTACAAAAGGGGTTCCAAACTCAAACAGAAGGAGAAAATCAATGAGGACATCAATAAAATGAAGAATGAGTTTGAAACCAAGTTTGTACTAGCAACATCCAAGCCTGAAATCCCTAAGCCCAAAGCTAAATCCAAAAAGAAGGTAGGGGTTACTTAGGCAACAGCTGAGGTTGCTCAGAAAAAGATGGTACAACATAGGAATCCATCATCAGCAAACTCCAGTGTGTCTGAAAAGCTGAAGGCTTTATCACAAAATCAGACACAACTGGTGATGATGGTTCAGCAACTAGTGGGAAGAGTCAACCACTTAGATGCTCCTGTGTTGAAACCACAGAAAAGGAAGCCCAAGCCAAAGGGTTCCTCTTCTGCACCATCTTCTTCACCTCAGGCTGTCACACTTAACACAACTGTTAGTGCTGCACCTGTAGCTGAGAACAAACCCAAAACCAAGCAGGTTTGGGTCTCCAAGACCAACTAACACATGGTTGTGTTTGTAGGGTTCTTCAACATGCCATAGAAGCATCTGGTATGTAGACAGTGGAGGATCCATGCACATGACAGGAAGCAGCTCCCTTCTTAATGACTACTCTCAAGGAAAGAAGGGATTTGTTTCCTTTGGCAATGATGCAAAGGGTTACATCATCGGAAAAGGCTTTGTTTCCAATTGGGAAATAAGGTTTGATGATGTTAACCATGTGGAGAATCTCAAGTACAACCTCTTGAGTGTCAGTCAAATGTGTGACAAAGGCCATGTTGCCCTTTTCACAAGCCAGAACTGTCGGATTCTGTCATCCAAAGTTCTGAGTTTGATTGACAAGGCATTGGATGAACACACTCTCCTGAAGGCCAACAGGACAGGAAGAGTGTATGCCTTAGATCTTTCCAAAAAGATGGATCTAAGAGTCCATCCTTGCCTATTCTCCAAGGCATCTCCTCAAGAGTCTACACTATGGCATAGAAGGCTGGGTCATGTTAATTTCAAGAACATGAATCAGCTTATAAGCCATGGTTTAGTAAGAGGATTGCCTCAGAAGGAGTTCAAGTGTGAAGATGACTGCACTGCTTGCTTGAAAGGAAAACAACACAAAGTTTCATTCCCTTCAATAGAAGAACCAAAGTCCACTGCCTGCTTACAGCTTCTGCACATGGATCTCTTTGGTCCTGTCAGAGTGATAAGCATGGCAAAGAAGAAATACTGCCTGGTAATTGTGGATGATTATTCCATGTTTGTATGGACTTTCTTCTTGCACTCCAAGGATGAAGTAGCAAAGACAATAATGAACTTTGTGTTACTTGTAGAAAAGCAGTATTCCCTACAGGTCAAGTGTGTGAGGAGTGACAATGGAACAGAGTTTAGGAACCACACACTTGATGACTTCTACCTGTCCAAGGGAATTAGAAGGCAGTTTAGCATTCCTAGAACTCCTGAGCAGAATGGAGTGGTGGAGAGAAAGAACAGGACCCTCATTGAAGCAGCAAGGTCAATGTTGGCTGACTCAGGGTTGCCACTGACCTTTTGGGCTGAAGCTGTCAATACAGCTTGCTATGTACAGAATAGAGCTTTAGTGAATAAGAGGTTGATGAAGACTCCTTATGAAGCTCTTCATCATTTGGCCCCTCTGATTTCATTCTTTAGAGCATTTGGGTGTCCATGTTTCATTCTCAACACTAGCAACCCACTCCAGAAGTTTGCTAGTAAGGTGGATGCAGGGTATGTTGTTAGTTATTCATCAACTTGCAAGGCATACAGAGTCTTCAACTGTAGAACAAAGGGGTTGAAGAAACTCTGCATGTTAAGTTCAATGAATCTCCAAAGGACAAGATTCCACAAAACCCTATGGAGTTGTTTGATCTGGACATACTGCAATATGTTCCTTATCAACCTCCATCTGTTGAGCCTGTCAACAGATCTTCACCTGGTGGTACTGATGATGATGTAGTCAGTACTCACCTCTTCAGGTTTAGTGACAACCTGCCTGGGTCCACTGAACCTGATGCTCCTATAGCCTCAGCAGCTCCATCCACCACAAATGCTGATGAGATTTCTGCTTGCTCTACTTCGTTTGAGCTGCCATCCTCTACATGGTTTCAGGAATCTCCATCACCATCTGTTGCTGCTGATGGGTCTACAAACACTTGCACAGATATCATAGTCTATCAAGAGCTCAAGAATCACCCCACATCTCAAATCATTGGTGATATTCATGCTGGAGTTTCAACCAGGAATCAATTGTCCAACTTCTGCTTCTATGCTCTCTTCATCGGTCAGTAAGAGCCAAAGAACTATCATATTGCTTTAAGAGACAATGGATGGGTGGAAACTATGCAGCTTGAGCTTCTTCAGTTTAAGAAACAGCAAGTGTGGGAGCTTGTTCCATTACCCAAAGGTAAGTGTGCTATAGGCACCAAATGGGTATTTAGGAACAAAACAGATGAGAAGGGCCAAATTGTCAAGAACAAGGCTAGGCTGGTTGTTCAAGGGTTTGCACAAGAGGAAGGCATCGATTATGATGAGACCTTTGCTCCTGTGGCCAGACTGGAAGCAATCAGACTATTCTTAGCTTATGCTGCCTTTCACAGTCTTAAGGTTTATCAAATGGATGTCAAAAGTGCCTTCTTATATGGAAAAATAAAAGAAGAAGTTTATGTGTGTCAACCACCAGGCTTTGAGAACAATAAACATCCAGATTGGGTGTACAAGCTTGATAAGGCTCTTTATGGGCTGAAGCAAGCTCCTAGAGCTTGGTATGAGACACTATCAACTTTTCTTTTATAAAATAAGTTCACTAGAGGCACCATTGATAAAACCTTATTCATCAGGACTGTGGGACAACATAAGCTCCTTGTTCAGATTTATGTAGATGACATCATCTTTGCATCCTCTGATCCAAAGTTGTGTGATGAATTTACAAAGCTCATGAAGCTAAGGTTTGAAATGAGTGCTATGGGAGAATTACAGTTCTTTCTTGGTTTGCAAATCAAACAACAGGATGATGGAATCTTTATCCATCAGTCCAAATATTCAAAAGAGTTGTTGAATAAGTTTGATTTACAAACCTGTAAGCCCTGTTCTACTCCCATGAGCAGCATCACACAACTAGATGTAGATCAGAAAGGTAAAGCGGTTGATGAAACCCTTTACAGATGTATGATTGGGTCCTTGATGTACCTTACAGCTTCTAGACCAGACATCATGTTTGCAACGTGTGCTTGTGCTAGATTTCAGGCTGCACCTAAAGAATCCCATTTGATTGCAGTCAAAAGGATCTTTAGATATCTGCAAGGTACCCAATCACTAGGTCTTTGGTATTCAACTGGGCATTCTTGCAAATTAGTTGCTTTCTCTGATAATGACTATGCAGGATGTAAAGTCACCAGAAAATCCACTTCTGGTGGTTGCCAATTCCTAGGCAATTGCTTAGTTTCTTGGCAGAGTAAGAAACAAACATCAATTGCTACATCCACTGCTGAAGCTGAGTACATTGCTGCTGTAAGTTGTACCTCTCAGATACTCTGGCTTCAGAATCAACTTCTGGATTATGGCATTACTGAGACAAAGACTCCATTACTAATGGATAGTGCTTCAGCTCTTTGTATTGTCAAAAATCCAGTCCAGCACTCTAGGACCAAACATATTGAGATCAGACATCATTTTATCAGGGATTGCTACGAAAAGGGTCTGATTGATCCTAAGTTTGTTCCTAGTGCTGATGAGCTTGCGGATATTTTCACCAAGCCTTTAGATAGTGCCACATTCCAAAACTTGGTTCTAAGGCTAGGTATGCTGCAGCTAGAATAATTTGACCAATGCTGATGCTCTCAATTCACAACTACCAATGAGCATTAGGTCAAATACAAGTACTGATGAGTAATTTAGTCTTCAGCTCTTTCACAATTACTGAAGACTAAATTGACTCAAAGTACTGCTGTACATTATTTATTGAAAACAACTGATGTAGTGAGGTGGATTACAACTACTGATGTATGATTTTCAAATAAATAAGTACTGAAGAACAAATTTTGCTCACAAGTACTGATGTGTAATCTTACACAAGTACTGAAGATAAAATTTGTTCACCAGCTCTGAAGAGTATATCATCAACACTTGTGAACATCTGATCACAAGAGCTGAAGGCCAATATTCACAAGAGCTGAAGCATCAATGAAACATCTTAAAGTCAGCCAAAGAGCTGATGAGTAAGTGTGGAGGCTAGCATGAAACAACTGATTTGACGGAAACAGCTGATGAGTAATTTCTCATCAGCTGATACCAACAGCTGCTGTTTCATACCCAAACAACTGAAGGACAAAACCATGTCTTCAGTAGTTTCACAACTACTGATGGCTAACACCAAGTCCTCAGTTGTTTACAACAACTGAAGCAATACCATGTCTTCAGTAGTTCATAACTACTGATATCAGTAGTTCACAACTACTGAAGGCTAACACCAAGTCTTCAGTTGTTACAACGTCTGAAGAAGAATATTAGGTCTTCAGTAGTTCATAACTGCTAAAGGCTAACAATAACTCTTCAGCCGTTTACAACATCTGAAGGACAAAACCAAGGTTTCAGTAGTTTTAACTACTGAAGACTAACACCAAGTTCTCAGATGTTACAACCACTGAAGGTTAAGACCACGTCATCAGTCGTTACAACAACTGATAACTAACACCAAAACCTTCAGTAGTTTTCTTTCAGCCTTTGCCCTACCCTATAAATACCCAACGTTCAGAGCATTTACTCCTCACTTGACCTAACCTTTCAAAACCTCTGAACTTCCCATACACCATTAATGGCGACCATGCAACTAAAACCTCGACACAACTGTGTCGCTCATCTCACCAAATCGCTATTATGGCCCAAATTTCACCAAGCTGTCGAGCTCATGACCGACTCACCTTACAAAACGGCTTTTCTTTTAAACCCCACCATATACACCGACTCCTTGACGGAGTTTGGAAGAACATAACCGTCCAAACCGGAGAGCAGAATGGCGAGGTCTCTCTCCGGTCCTCCGTCAACAACCACCCCGTGGTTATCACTCTAGCTACCCTGCGCCAAACCCTAAAGCTGGAGGATGCCACCTACCCAACCTCCTACCCCAAAGGTGCCCTGGATCTATCCTTCACATCCAACGACTACCAGGGTGACCTCTCCGCCACAACCTTGTTGAAGAAACACTTCCCTGACCCTCCACGTCTAATCTTCCACATGGTGAACGTGTGTCTGGCTCCCAAAACCTCTTCGTGGGACCAGATGTCAACAAGGTGGCAATAGGTATTGTTCTCTATCCTTGAAAAATAACCTTTAAACTTAACAAATATTATATTTTTTGAAATCAAGGATATGGCCACAAAACCAGTTTCTAACCGATGGATCTTGTATCCTCGGTTCATTATGGCCATAATAGAGAACCAGCTTCAGGCTGAGGGACTTGTTGGCACTGGGGTCCCTGCCATGGCTGTTCTAGCCGAGGTATACTCCAGGCACAACTCTGACCAATCCCTAAAACAGGCTGGCCGGCTGCGAAAACCCACGCAGCAGGAACCCACAGCCTCCACCTCCAAATCCAAAGTCCCCACCAAACCAAAAGCCAAAAAGAAGCCCAAAAAGGCTACTCAGGGAGATGAGTCCCCTGAGGATGCCCCTGCAACACAAATGCAGGATGTGGCTGCTGGTTCGATTCTCCCAGCAGCTACCACGACTCCACCCACCACAACCGCACAGGCTTCCTCTCAACAGGAGCCTGATGCAACCACTTCTGGGGCAGCCACACTTCTGGGGTCTATCTCACTTGAGAAGACTGCCATTGAAAAGCACAGTCCTCCCCCTGTGCACACTGCTTCGAGCCCATCTACTGATGAGGCCGCCCCACAACGCCCTACATTGGCAATAGCCAAAGTGCTGACCCATCTGAGCACTCCACCCTCTCCCCAGAATCCCATCACAACTGGGGAGACTCCAACCGAAGAGGGGGTGGATACAAGTGCCGGTGGGAGCCCACAACACAGAGAATCACAAGTCCAATCTTCCAGTGTGGCTAGGGAGATAGGACAATCTGGTGAGGCTGCCACTTCCTCTGCATCAACATCTGAGCAGGGTGAAGCTGGTAACATCAATAAGACCTCACCAGAGGCAACTGCTGATGATGGATCCAATCCGGAGGCTGGAAGTCCCCAGTACCATGAACAAAGGGCACATGCTATTACTGAGCCACACTCAGAGCATGTACATCCTGACATTGTCAGGAGGTCAGGTGATTCAGTTCATACTGATGATGACCTGAGCTTCTTCTTCGACGTTGTAGCTCACAACACTATCTTAGAGGATGAGATAAGCAGACTCAAAGAGCTGCTTGCTCAGATGACTCAAGATAGAAGTCCATCTGCCACCACAACCCCACAGATGGCACCTTCACCCGAAGGTCTCACAAACACTGAGCCACTCCCACAAACTCGGCCACCAGCCCCTGCTTCTGGCACTAGCTCTCAGGGTCAGAACCCCCCTGAGCAGCTGGATGCTATCCTCCAGAAATCCCTGCCTCTCATCACACCCATACTAAAAGATATAGTCATTCAAACCATTGATGAGAGGCTTCCCACTTTTATCCAACCCATGGTGGAGGTTGCCATTACTAAGGCGCTTGCTGATAGTCAAACCCCAACCAATGCACCCAAAAAGGGGGAGACATCAGTGCAAGCCAAGAGGAAGAGAGGGAGAGGAGGAGTTAGAGGCAGAGAAAGAGGTGGTGGTTGAGAGGGAGAGGGCTGAGGAGAGTAGTAGGGTGAGGGAGAAAGGGAAGAGGAAGGAGAGGGAGGTTGAGCATATAGAAGTGGCTGGAATCCAAAAGGATTTCAGTGTCACTTATAAGAAAAAGGGAGAGGAGGGAAAGAAGGTGGCTGACTCTGATCTAGCAGCCCTTGTCAAAGAGGCTGAGGCTGAACAGAGCAAATCAATGGACTCTGCCATTGCTCAACTGTTCAGGCAAGGCTTTGACAAGGACACTGCCATGCTAGATCAGGAGCTCAGGAAGATGGAGACTAGGGAGATCGAATACCGATGGTCTACTTATAGCCAAGAGGACAAAAAGAGACTCGAGGCTATGAGTAGATTCATTTCGAAGTATCTGGGCAGGCCAGTCCTTGATGTTAAAGCATGGACCAGGGACAGAATCTTGGCTATAGCCGCCAAGATCTGTTCAGGTGGTGACTTCATAAAAGGACTGGTCGCTGAGGCCCTCTCAGAAGCCAGTGCTGGGAACAGGACCCTGCTAGTAAAACAAACCAAACCTGCTCTTATTTCTAGGTTGCTAGCAGTGCCTGCCAACATTCCCAGACCAACCACCAAACCACAACCCACAAAACCAACCCCTTCACCATCAAAACCCGCAGCCAATGATCTACCCTTGAAGAAGAAGAGAACGGTGTTGAGGCTGCAAGAAGAAGAAGAAGAGGAGGATGAGGAGGATAGTCTGCCCATTTCTGCAGTTATACCTCTACCTAAAGCCAAATAACAAACCATCACTCCCACCTCACAGATGGATACTGTGAGGGTTAAGATAGAGGAAGAGGAGCAGCAGCAGCTTCATGATGCTAAAATGCTTAAGTCAATTTACCAAGCATATGCTGCCTCTACCTCTATCATGAACATGAAGAAGGAAGCTCTGAGACTCTTCACTCTCAAACAAACCTTCCAATATGACAAAGAGAGAGTGAGGACTTGGCCTGATCCTAGGGTGGCT
Organism: Flaveria linearis; assembly: GCA_024085815.1. Lineage (NCBI taxonomy): Eukaryota > Viridiplantae > Streptophyta > Magnoliopsida > Asterales > Asteraceae > Flaveria > Flaveria linearis. The sequence continues at coordinate 81,829,659 of CM044002.1, read as the reverse complement.
CACAGGATCACAAAGAAAGATATTCCTGTGAGGTACAAGAGCCAGATGAAGAGGATTGTAGATGAAGTAATAACTGTGGCTCTTGTATTAACACCCTGGGAAATTATGGATGAGTTCGAGAAGGCTTATAAATCTAAGCAACCTCCTGAAATGATGTTGGAGAATAGGATGGTGAGGAAAGGCTTAGTTTATAAGAAGCTTGAGAACTTCCGCAAAGATGAGCTCAACTTGTTGCTAGAAGGTAAACACCCAGATGAATTTGCATATAAGCAAATCACAACAGTTGAGCTCAAGAATGGCAAACAGGTCAAGTTTGTCTCAGAGATGTACGGCCGTGAAGGATTGTTCGATGGTGGGGCTGAAGACATGACCAAAGAAGAACAAATGATTTTCGTTCGAGCCTACACCAGAGAATCCTACAGGCTAGTACATGGGAGGTAGGTTTCATGGATGGGATAACAGCTCTGTGTCCAATTCCCCAAAACAGAGCTCCCATCCATACTTAGCCAAACAAATACTAGAAACCTTCTCCCAGGCCAGTGCTTATCTGGGTCAACTTCTAATCTGATCTAGAAGGAAATAGACCAATATTTCTGCCAACAATAAGTGGGACAACAAATAATTAGAGGTTTTGGCTGCATTGGTTCAGGGGGAGTTTGTTGGACCAAAAGAACCAATGAGCCAAGATCAGGAAAACCTCTAAGTCTCACATGCCACTGCAACAACTGCTGAAGACTCCCATCAGCTGTTCTGACAAAGTCTGAAGATCAAAGTATGAAGATCAAAGAACTGAAGAACAACAGCTGAAGACTCTAAAGTACTAAAGACAAGTACTGAAGTCTGAAGTACTGATCATACAAGTACTGAAGACTTCAAGTACTGAAGACAAGTACTGAAGAATCAAAAGCTGAAGAACTGAAGAGCTGAAGACCACTGAAGCACAAAGTCTGAAGACAAAGACTGAAGACAACAGCTGATGACATCTACTGAAGTCGTCAGCTGTTACATCATCTGAAGCCAAGTCTGAAGAACAAGTGCTGAAGAATCAGAGTTTGTCACAACAGCTGAACGAGTCTTCTTCAGTTGTTGTGATGGGTTTTCCCTTTCAGTAGTTTATTTTGTTTCAGTAGTTGTACAATAGCTGAAGAGCTTGTTCTTCAGCTGTTATAGTATCAGTAGTTAAAAACGACTGAAGAGTTTGTTCTTCAGTCGTTGTAGGATTTCAGTAGTTTACTTTTGTCAGTACTTGTAAAAGATAGGAATACTTTTGTAAGAAGATGTCAGCTGTTGACATCTTCAGTAGTTTTATGTTCCGTCAGTTGTAATTTTAATAATCGGTTGCTGTCAGAGAAAGGACATCACCACCATCCTTTTGCCGCCTATAAAAGGATGGTGAACCATGCTGTTTTAATGGCCGAAACGTATTGAGCAATAGAACAATTAATTTTTCGCAGAACTCTTTCTCTCTCTATGTTTATGCTTTTACTTGCAATATCTTTTATGTTCTTGCTATAATTGCTAATTAACGTGCTAAATCCGCTACAAACCAATCTGATTGATCAAACGAGAGGCTGAGATCCTGCCAGTCTCTAAAAGTACTGAAAGTACTGGAGAGCAAGTGATAACACCTGAAGTTCAAACCCCAACTACTGCCAGTACTGAAGGGAAGAAAACTACACGTAGAAAAGGTTTAAAGACTACTAAAGAAGATATAAGGAAAGCAAGTACTGCAAGGGTGAAAACTGCAAGTACTGATAGCAAATTGCTGAAGAACAAGTCTTTAGTAGTTTCATCTTCTTTAGTAGATGATCAACCAAAGATGAAGAAGAAGCCATGTGAAATATGTGGCTTGTTCAATCATCTTACTGATGATTGCTGGTACAAAAAGGGCTCCAAACTCAAACACAAGGAGAAAATTAAAGAGAAAATGAATGTAATGAAAACTAAGTTTGAGACCAAGTTTGTACCAGTAACATCAAAACCTGAAACCCCTAAGTCCAAGAAGAAATCCAAAAAGAAGGATGGGGTTAATCAGGCAACAGCTGAGGTTGCTCAAAAGAAGATGGTGCAACACAGGAATCCATCACAAGCAAGCACTAATGTGTCTGATGAGCTAAAGGCTTTATCACAAAATCAGACACAGCTTGTTATGATGGTCCAACATCTAATGGGAAAAGTCAACCAATTAGATGCTCCTGTGCTTAAACCATAGAAAAGGAAATCCAAGCCAAAGGATTCCTCTTCTACACCATCTCCTTCACCTCAGGCTGTCACACATAACAAACTAGTTAGTGTCACATCTGTTGATGAGAACAGACCCAAAACCAAAAAGGTTTGGGTCTCAAAAACTAACTAACTTGTTGTGATGAATGCAGGGTTCTTCAACATGCCACAGAAGCATCTGGTATGTAGACAGTAGAGGATCCATGCATATGACAGGAAGCAGATCACTTCTTAATGACTACTCTCAAGGAAAGAAGGGGTTTGTTTCCTTTGGCAATGATGCAAAAGGTTACATCATCGGCAAAGGCTTTGTTTCCAATGGGGAAATAAGGTTTGATGATGTTAACCATGTGGAGAATCTCAAGTACAATCTCTTGAGTGTCAGTCAAATGTATGATAAAGGCCATGTTGCCCTTTTCACCAGCCAGAACTGTCGGATTCTATCATTCAAAGTTTTGAGTTTGATTGACAAGGTATTGGATGAATGTACTCTACTGAAGGCCAACAGGACAGGAAGAGTATATGCCTTAGATCTTTCAAAGAAAATTGATCTAAAAGGCCATCCTTGGCTATTCTCCAAGGCTTCTCCTCAAGAATCTACTCTATGGCATAGAAGGCTGGGTCATGTGAATCTCAAAAACATGAATCAGCTGATACACCATGGTTTAGTAAGAGGGTTGCCTTTGAAGGAGTTCAAATGTGAAGACAACTGCACTGCTTGTTTAAAGGGGAAACAACACAAAGTCTCATTCCCTCCAATAGAAGAGCCAAATTCCAATGCTTGCTTGCAACTTTTGCACATGGATCTTTTTGGTCCTGTCAGAGTGATGAGCATGGGAAAGAAGAAATACTGTCTGGTAATTGTGGATGATTACTCCAGATTTGTATGGACTTTCTTCTTGCACTCCAAAGATGAAGCTGCAAAGCTATAATGAACTTTGTGTTATATGTGGAGAAGTAGTATTCCCTTCCAGTCAAGTGTGTGAGGAGTGACAATGGCACAGAGTTTAGAAATCACACACTTGATGACTTCTATCTGTCAAAGGGAATCAAAAGGCAGTTCAACATTCCAAGAACTCCTGAACAAAATGGAGTGGTAGAGAGAAAGAACAGGACCCTCATTGAAGCTGCAAGGTCAATGCTGGCTGACTCAGGATTGCCACTGACCTTTTGGGCTGAAGCTGTCAACACAGCTTGCTATGTGCAGAATAGAGTATTAGTGAATCAGAGGTTGATGAAGACTCCTTATGAAGTACTTCATCATTTGGCCCCTTTGATTTCCTTTTTTAGAGCCTTTGGGTGTCCTTGTTTCATTCTCAACACTAGCAATCTACTCCAGAAGTTTGAATCAAAGGTGGATGCAGGGTATTTTGTTGGTTATTCATCAACTTGCAAGGCATACAGAGTTTTCAACTGCAGAACAAAGATGGTTGAAGAGACTTTGCATGTGAAGTTTAATGAATCTCCAAAGGGCAAGATTCTAAACCCTGTGGAGTTATTTGATCTGGACATACTACAATATTTTCCTTATCAACCTCCAGCTGTTGTTCCTGTCAACAGTCCTCCACCTGGTGGTACTGATGATGATGAAGCCAGTACTCACCTTTTCAGGTTTAGTGACCACCTGCCTGAGTCAACTAAACCTAATGCTCCTGTAGCTTTAGCAGCTCTATCCATAACAAATGCTGATGAGATTTCTGAATCCTCTACTTCATTTGAGTTACCATCTCCTACTTGGTTTCAAAAATCTACATCACCATCTGTTGCTGCTGAAGGTCCTATAAACACTTGCACTGATCTTATTGTCTATCAAGAGCTGAAGAATCACCCAATGTCTCAAATCATTGGTGATATCAATGCTGGAGTTTCAACCAGGAGTCAATTGTCCAATTTCTGCTTCTATGCTCTCTTTATCAGTCAGCAAGAGCCAAAGAATTATCAGGTTGCACTAAGAGACAATGGATGGGTTGAAGCAATGCAGCTTGAGCTTCTTCAGTTCAAAAAGCAGCAAGTGTGGGAGCTTGTTCCTTTACCCCAAGGTAAGTGTGCAATAGGCACTAAATGGGTGTTTAGGAATAAAACTGATGAAAAGGGCCAAATTGTCAAGAACAAGGCCAGGCTGGTTATACAGGGATTTGCACAATAGGAAGGCATCGATTATGATGAAACCTTTGCCCCTATAGCCAGACTGGAGGCGATTAGATTGTTCTTAGCTTATGCTGCCTTTCACAATCTTAAAGTTTTTCAAATGGATGTCAAAAGTGCCTTTTTATATGGTAAAATAAAGAAAAAGTTTATGTGTCAACCACCAGGCTTTGAGGATAATAAACATTCTGATTGGGTGTATAAGCTTGATAAGGCTCTTTATGGGTTGAAACAAGCTCCTAGAGCCTGGTATGAAACATTATCTAATTTTCTTCTATAGAATAATTTCACTAGAGGCTCCATTGATAAAATTTTATTCATTAAGAATGTGGGACGGCATAAGCTACTTGTTCAAATTTATGTTGATGATATAATTTTTGCATCCTCTGATCCACAGTTGTGTGATGACTTTACTAAGCTAATGAAGCAAAAGTTTGAAATGAGTGCTATGGGAGAATTACAGTTCTTTCTATGGTTGTAAATCAAACAAAGGGTTGATGGAATTTTCATTCATCAGTCCAAATATACAAAAGAGTTGTTAAATAAGTTTGATTTATAAAACTGTAAGCCCTGTTCTACTCCCATGAGCAGCACCACACAACTGGATGTTGATCAGAAAGGTAAAGTGGTTGATGAAACCCTTTACAGATGTATGATTGGGTCCTTGATGTACCTTACAGCTTCTAGACCAGACATTATGTTTGCAACATGTGCCTGTGCTAGATTTCAGGCTGCACCTAAAGAATCCCATTTGATTGCAGTCAAAAGGATCTTTAGATATTTGCAAGGTACCCAATCTCTAGGTCTTTGGTATTCTACTGGGCATTCTTGCAAATTGGTTGCTCTCTCTGATAGTGACTATGCAGGATGCAAAGTCACCAGAAAATCCACTTCTGGTGGTTGCCAATTCCTAGGCAATTATTTAGTTTCTTGGCAGAGTAAGAAACAAACATCAATTGCTACATCCACTGCTGAAGCTGAGTACATTGCTGCTACAAGTTGTACATCCCAGGTACTCTGGCTTCAGAATCAACTCTTGGATTATGGTATTACAGAGACTAAGACTCCATTATTAATGGATAGTGCTTCAGCTCTTTGTATTGTTAAAAATCCAGTCCAGCACTCTAGGACCAAACATATTGAGATCAGACATCATTTATTAGGGATTGCTATGAAAAAGGTCTGATTGATCCAAAGTTTATGCCTAGTGCTGATGAGCTTGCAGACATATTTACTAAGCCTTTAGAAAGTGCCACATTTCAAAAACTGGTACTAAGGCTTGGTATGCTGCAGCTAGAATAATTTGACTAATACTGATGCTCTCAGCTCACAAGTACTGATGAGCATTAGTATGCAAAAGTCAAAAATAAGTACTGATGAGTAATTTAGTCTTCAATATTTTTCATAACTACTGAAGACTAAAATGCTTCAAAGTACTAAAGTACATTATTTGTTGAAAACAACTGATGTAGTTACAACTACTGATGTATAGTTTTCAAACAAATAAGTACTGAAGAACAAATTTTGTTCACAAGTACTGATGTGTAATCTTACACATAAGTACTGAAGACAAAAATTATTCACAAGCTCTGAAGAATGATCTATTTCATCAGGTCTTATGAACATTTGTTCACAAGAGCTGAGGAATAAATAGTTACAAGAGCTGAAGGCCAATGAAACATCTGAAAGTCAGCCAAAGAGCTGATGAGTAAATGTTGAGGTCAGTATGAAACAACTGAATTGACGACAATAGCTGATGAGTAATTTTACTCTTCAGCTGATTTCTTCTACTGTTTCATACCAAACAACTGAAGGACAAAACCAAGTAGTCAGTAGTTTTACAACTACTGATGACTAATACCAAGTCCTCAGTTGTTTACAACAACTAAAGCCAAAACCATTCTTCAGTAGTTTCCAACTACTGATGTAAGTAGTTTACAACTACTGATGACTAATACCAAGTCTTCAGTTGTTTACAACGTCTGAAGATGAAAAACATGTCTTCAGTAGTTTATAACTACTGATGACTAACAACAAGTCTTCAGTTGTTTGCAACATCTGAAGGACAAAAACACGGTCTCAGTAGTTTCAACTACTGATGACTAACACCAAGTCCTCCGCTGTTTATAACCTCTGAAGGTTAAAACCATGTCATCAGTCGTTTCAACAGCTGATGCCTAACACCAAATGTTGGGTTTGTTAGAACATAAAATCATAGTTTAACCTCTTAAACTTTCTGAAAATGCAGCGGAAGTATAGCATTATAACTTTGTTTATAAGCTGAAAAATATGTTCATTAGATGACCATATTAATGTATAAAACAAACCCAAAGAACAAAGGATCATTTATGTGAATAAGCAAGCTATGAACATATGTAAAACTACATAAAATCACAGCTACATAGAGCTGTGAAACTACCTTACTACAGCAGTAAAATTCGACAGAAAAAGTTGTTGGATGATGCTGAAAATCGACCAAGACTTCAAGATTAGAAGTCCTCAAGCTTGTATACCCCAAGCTAATTGCAAACACCTCTTCTTGCTAGGTAGAAATCACCAAGAACAACTTGAAAACCCTCTAATTTTCTGCTGAAAACCCTGTTTTCTTGCTGCTAAAACCGTAGCTATTGAGAGAGAATAGAGAGCTGATTTTGTTTGTATTGCATATCTTGGAGAGCTGGTTTGACTAGTTAAAGGAGCTATGCATGTGTGTGTGTTTATCTAGAGAATCATTTTATGGAAAACAACATAAGCATGCAAGCATTGTCTCCACTCAAGAGAACTAGTGGAACCACACATGCTTGTGTCTCCCACTTGAAACCAAGGGGACGGTTTTGTTGTAAAAAAAAAAGAAGATTTTTCTTTTGATTAAACACACACACATATGTCTAGTCTTGTAACAATTAACCATATAATTGTATAAGTAGTATACTCTCATTATTATTTGGTGTTATACAACTAATTTAAATAACACTACAAATAATATTATTGAACAAAATATCCTAATAAATTGTTCCATCTCATATGCAACTTATTTAGAAAACCCATTTTCTAAATTGGTGTAAATATTTAATTGCATGATCATATCATCAATTAAATATTAATTGGTGTTTGCTAAGCTTGTTATTGGGTATAAACCGACTTGGATCATAACGTACTAACCACATCAATATTCTAAGTGTCTTGGGCACATAGAATCCTACAATCTCCCACTTGCCCAAGATTCATAGAAGATTGATGCAAGCAGTAAATACCGCCTAACAACGGTTTACTACCCTTAATACACATGACTTATAGCCATTCAATAACATCATCCCATTCAAGTACCCTACTTGAAATGATTTAGGTGAATCAATCATCTATCCTTTTGTTACAGATGTCATGTTAAATCCAAGAACACAGAATGATCATTCCTTGTTAATTTAACTTAATCAGGCCTTAGACATCTAACTCTCAACGAATAAGAGGAACAAATTCCATCTTGACTACTATGTTTCTCACAAACACCTCGTGTTATACCTGAACATACCCTTATGTACTGTCCACTATTTCAGGACAGTGAAGAATTTGCTCAAGGTATAATACTTGGTGAATATCAAAACCCAATATGTATCTCAGGTCAAAGGATACCAAATGATATTCGCCTTTACTCAAATTTACTTATGATCAATCGATAAGATTCCATGTAGTAAAATTTGAGTTAGTCCAATATTTGTATCCCACAAATATCTATGAACTTTGGTAGCAACCCATTGCTCTATATTCACCCTTATGAATATCAACCAATCCAAGTTCATAATAATCTTACCCTCACACTTGTTCCCACAAGTATGAACGACTACGGACATTAGAGTAAATAATTTCTCATGGATTAAACATGCTAAATTGGAACATTAATTGAAACATTATAACCAAATAATTTTACTCAAATAATAAAGAGTTCCATATATTCAAATACTAAATTTGATCAAGTCCAATCACTAGAATATCGAAGTCCTAAGGCACATGTGTGACTTTCATGCTTTGACCTATCTACGAGCTTCGTGAATGGATCCGCAATGTTTTGATCGTTATGAACTTTGTGAATACATATCTTCCCCTTTTCAACTTCATCCCTAATGTAGTTGAATCTCCATTCAGTGTGCCGAGTCTTTTGATGAGCACGAGGTTCCTTGATTTGAGCAATAGCACCTTCGTTGTCACAAAAGATCTCTTGGGGGTCTTGAATGGTAGCAACAACCCCTAGATCAGCAATGAACTTCCTAAGCCACGCAGCTTCTTGAGCTGCCAATGAAGCGGCGATGTATTCTGATTCTGTTGTAGATAGTGCCACTACATCTTGCTTTGAGCTCTTCCAAGAGACTGCTCCTCCATTCATAATGAAGACATATCCCGACTGTGATCGAGAATCATCTCGATCAGTTTGGAAACTCGCATCCGTGTAACCCTTTACAACGAGCTCCTCCTCACCAGATCCATATATTAAGAACATATCCTTAGTGTTTCTAAGGTATTTCAAAATACTCTTAACAGCCATCCAATGACTATTACCAGGGTTCTGTTGATATCTACTTGTCATGCCTAGAGCACATGACACGTCCGGCCTAGTACATATCATTGCATACATGATGGATCCTATAGCAGATGCATATGGGACTCCTTTTATTCTTTCTTGTTCAACCTTTGAACTAGGGCATTGAGATGAGCTCAATATAGTCCCCTTTTGAATAGGCACCAAACCTTTCTTAGAATTCTCCATCTTGAACCTTTTCAAGATCTTTTCAATGTATGTACTTTGGTTTAAACCTATTAACCACCTTGATCTATCCCTATAGATCTTTATTCCCAAAATATAGGTGGCCTCACCAAAATCCTTAATTGAAAAACAGCTTCCAAGCCAGGTTTTTACGCCTTCCAAGGTTGGAATGTCGTTTCCAATTAGTAGAATGTCATCGACATATAATACCAGGAAAGTAATAATGCCCCCACTAGCTTTCTTATATACACAAGCTTTATCAGCGTTTTTGATGATGCCAAATTTCTTTACTTCATCATCAAAACGGTGATTCCAACTTCTTGATGCTTGTTTCAATCCATAGATTGATTTCTTTAACTTGCATACCTTGTTAGGATGTTTTGGATCGACAAAACCTTCAGGCTATTTCATATGGACATCTTCCTCAAGATATCCATTAAGAAAAGCGGTTTTGACATCCATTTGCCAAATCTCATAGTCATAATATGCTGCTATGGCAAACAATATCCTGATAGACTTTAGCATTGCCACAGGCGAAAAGGTTTCATCATAATCAACCCCTTGAGTTTGAGTGAAACCTTTTGCTACAAGTCTAGCTTTATAGGTATCCAAGTTTCCATGCATATCGGTTTTCTTCTTGAAAACCCACTTACTTCCAACTATCTTGGACTTAAGAGGTGGTGTAACCAATTCCTAAACTTGGTTATCATACATGGATTGCATCTCAACGTTCATGGCTTCTTGCCATTTGTCAAAATCAGGTTTTGACATTGCCTCATGGTATGTGGTTGGTTCATCCGAATCTACCACATAGCATCCATCCATAAAAAATCCATATCTCTCAGGAGGAATACTAATTCTACCAGATTTATGAACGTTTTGTGTATCTTGATCATCCACATGATCATTCTCAACATCCTCATGTTGATTGCTAGTATCAACCAATTGTGTATCGTCGTGTGAATCTTGAACCTTTTCAAGTTCCACTGCTCTTCCACTAGTTTCTTCTGAAAGAAACTTAGTTTCCAAGAACTCTGCCTTTCGAGCAATAAACACTTTCTGTTCTGTCAGATCATAGAAATAATATCCAATACAATCCCTAGGATATCCAATGAAGATACACCTTGTGGATCGGGCTTCCAGTTTGTTTTGAGTGTATTGCTTAGGATAAGCATCACACCTCCAAACTTTTAAATATGATAAAGATGGAACCCTTCCATTCCATATTTCGAAAGGTGTCCTTTCTACTTTCTTGGTTGGGGCCATATTTAAAATACGGGCCGCGGAGAGCAACGCGAAACCCCAAAATGATAGAGGTAGTGTACTTCTAGCCATCATAGATCGAACCATATCCAATAGAGTCCGATTCCTCCTCTCAGACACACCATTATGTTGTGGTGTTCCAGGTGGAGTAAGTTGTGAGACAATCCCACAACTTCTAAGATACTCTTGAAATTCACTACTTAGGTATTCACCTCCTCTATCTGTACGAAGAATCTTGACCGTTTTGTTGAGTTGATTTTCTACTTCATTCTTGAAGATTTTGAACATTTCAAAAGATTCTTGTTTGTGTCTTAACAAGTACACATACCCATAACGACTATAGTCATCGGTAAAGGTAATGAAGTATCTTTCACCATTCCTCGTTATTGGTTTAAAAGGTCCACATACATCCGAATGTATGATTCCTAATAAATCCTTTGCCCTTTCATTAGTCCCACTAAAAGGGGCCTCTGTCATTTTACCTTGTAAACAAGACTCGCATACATCAAATGAATCATTTTCATAAGTTTTCAAAATACTATTCTTTTGGAGTTTTTGCATACGATTCTTGTTTATGTGACCAACGCGACAATGCCAAATATAGGAATCACTCAAATCTAATTTAAGCTTTTTGGTGGTTGCTTGGTACATTGAGCTATCATATGTTGTGTTTTCATGAACCAATTCATAAATACCATTACAATGTATAGCCTTAAAATAAAACATATGATTGAAAGAAACATGAATATCATTGTCAACAAACTTGAAATCATAATCACATTGTCTTAAACGGGAAACAGAAATAATGTTCCTAGTTAAACTAGGAGCATACAAAACATTCTTTAAAATAACTTCCAAACCACTTGGAAGCTTCAAAATGTAGTCTCCTTGGGCTTCCACGTGAACTTTTGCACCATTCCCTATAAAGAGACTAATTTCCCCTTTTGCATAATGCTCACTTCTTTTGCACCCCTGCAACAAAATGCAAATATGAGTTCCACATCCGGTATCTAGTACCCATGTGTTAGAAGAAATAACATTTAGCTCAACATGTATCATTAAGATTGTACCTGAGGTTTGCCCCGCATCCCTCTTTGATCTTAATGCTTTGAGATAGACCGGACAATTGCGTTTCCAATGGCCTACCTCCCCACACTAAAAAAACGGGTCATTTTGAGCAACCTTTTGCTTCTTTTCTTTGGTTTGGGCGGTTCCACTTTTGCTTTTCCTTTTCCCTTCCCCTTGACGTGCCCCTTCCCTCTTGCAACACTTGCCCTAGGGTCGGGGAGGTGCCTCTTCCTACTACCTCCTTCATTGATCGTAAGGACCGGTAGAACCTTTCTACCCATGCCCGCCTCGGCCGTTTTGAGCATTGAGTGAAGCTCACCAATGCTCTTGTCCCATCCATTCATGTTATAGTTCATAACAAAGCTATCAAACTTCTTGGATAGAGAGTTGAGGATCAAATCCGTTGCCAACTCATTGGACACACGACAGTTAAGCCTTTCGAGGCGATCAATGTGCCTCTTCATCTTAAGAACGTAAGATGACACCGATTGGGTCTCGTCCATTCGACATGCATGGAGTGCTCGAACCGTTTCGAAGCGCTCCACCCTTGATTGTTGTTGGAACATTTCCTTCAACTGGATGATCATGTCATAGGCATTGTGGTTCTCAAAGTCCTTTTGCAAATCGGGAATCATACTTGCTAGCATGAGACATGCGACTTGCATAGAGTCCTCGGTGTACTTGACCCACTCAGCAAAGGCCTCATCGTCATTTTTATCGGGTTGATCGGGAATGGGATCGTCTAACACATAGGACTTCTTTTCTTGCTTGAGAACGATTCTCAAGTTTCGGTACCAATCAATGAAGTTCCTATGGTTTAGACGTTCCTTTTCAAGGATTGTTCTTAGTGATAGGTTATGGACGGTCGGGTTTGTGTTGTTGTTGTTTGCGGCCATTCTACAAAATTAACAAAGTCCTTATTAGTATTTCTGAAAAATTACATTTTAATCATTAATACCCTTTACGTCTCATAGACAATTAATAATTAAAATCTAGAATCCAACGTTACATTTAAATATCGGTTAGTTGACCTTTATCCCTTTATTTAAATTAACAAGGTAGTCAACGTTTGACAATTGTAACCTATTACAATTTCTAGTGTATGGGATCGGTTAAACATCTTATGTTTGTTTGGCATGTTTATCCCATCAACACCCTTTGTACGTCATGCTTTGGTGATCCTAATGCATGATTTCCAAATTAAGTCATCCTACTTAGACACACGTGTGGATTTGCTAATATTAGTGGTTAGGTGACCTTTATCCCATAAATATGGAAAACCCACCTCAAACTCATAAGTTCCCTCTAATGTGGTTAGGTGACCTTTATCCCACATCAAGTTCTCAAATGATTCGAGTGTTGTATAAGAGGATGGTGTTTGACTTATTTTAAAAGGGATTTGAATATTTAGAGGTTTCATAATTCTAGTTCAGAAAACTCTATGTACTTGTATTTGCATGCTTTCAAATACAAGATACCCTATGGTTCTTTTAATAAAACCCGTATTATTATAAAATCATTAATCCTTTTTAATAACCTTTTATTAACTTTTAATGATTAAGAACCATCAATTTTCAGCTTGTTAAGTTTGTTAATGAGTTTGTAATATATGTCTAAATATCAACCAAACAATCAAACAACAAACATTCAAACAAGCATAAACATATAAACATGAGTGCATAACCATAGCTACTAAGTTGACAACACTTGTTTGCCATAACAAGTGTTGTCATAAGGTCTTTCTGAAGGGTTTGTAATGACACATTATATGTGTCCATGGACTCCCACTTGAATCCATATCCAAATACTTCAAGGTCCATGTCTTTGATGTCCATCTTTGGGTCTTGATCTTGTGCATCTTCCTTTTACAAAAATTATATCATAATACATTTTTCTAATAAAAGAAATGCACCTAATCTATTTATTACATAACCAAATGAATAAATAATTACAACCCAAATAATAAACATAAATATTACAACCCAATTGAATGAATTAAAACAACCATTCCAATCATCCAAATAACATAGGGCCAAAGGCTAGGTTATGCACTATCATATGAACAATCATAAACATTATTCAATAAACAAAATAAACCCCATCAAACCCTAAATTTTCAGCCAACATAAACTGAAAATTTGGGTTTGTTTGTCCAAACAAACAACAACCAAACATATCAACCAATTGACATTCCTATCTTTCAAAGTTTAATCATAAGCATGAAGATATAACTTTGAAAGACTTGGGGTTTATTAAATCAACCAAAATCAGCCCCTAATTAGTTGATTAACATCCATTAAAATGATTTTTAAAGGATAAGAAGAAGCAAGCTATTCACATAACCGGCTCTTGATGCCATTGTTGGGTTTGTTAGAACATAAAATCATAGTTTAACCTCTTAAACTTTCTGAAAACGCAGCGGAAGTAGCATTATAAACTCGTTTATAAGCTGAAAAATATGTTCATTAGATGACCATATTAATGTATAAAACAAACCCAAAGAACAAAGGATCATTTATGTGAATAAGCAAGCTATGAACATATGTAAAACTACATAAAATCACAGCTACATAGAGCTGTGAAACTACCTTACTGCAGCAGTAAAATTCGACAGAAAAAGGTGTTGGATGATGCTGAAAATCGACCAAGACTTCAAGATTAGAAGTCCTCAAGCTTGTATACCCCAAGCTAATTGCAAACACCTCTTCTTGCTAGGTAGAAATCACTAAGAACAACTTGAAAACCCTCTAATTTTCTGCTGAAAACCCTGTTTTCTTGCTGCTAAAACCGTAGCTATTGAGAGAGAATAGAGAGCTGATTTTGTTTGTGTTGCATATCTTGTGAGAGCTGGTTTGACTAGTTAAAGGAGCTATGCATGTGTGTGTGTTTATCTATAGAATCATTTTGTGGAAAACAACATAAGCATGCAAGCATTGTCTCCACTCAAGAGAACTAGTGGAACCACTCATGCATGTGTCTCCCACTTGAAACCAAGGGGACGGTTTTGTTGTAAAAAAAAGAAGATTTTTCTTTTGATTAAACACATACACATATGTCTAGTCTTGTAACAATTAACCATTTAATTGTATAAGTAGTATACTCTCATTATTATTTGGTGTTATACAACTAATTTAAATAACACTACAAATAATATTGTTGAACAAAATATCCTAATAAATTGTTCCATCTCATATGCAACTTATTTAGAAATCCCATTTTCTAAAGTGGTGTAAATATTTAATTGCATGATCATATCATCAATTAAATATTAATTGGTGTTTGCTAAGCTTATTATTGGGTATAACCCGACTTGGATCATAACGTACTAACCATATCAATATTCTAAGTGTCTTGGGCACATAGAATCCTACACCAAAACCTTCAGTCGTTTTCTTTCAGCCGTTTCAATCCGTACCCTATAAATACCCAACCCTACCTTTAGAGTTTTTTACTCTCTCATAACCTAGTATTTCAAAAACTCTGAAACCTCTCTCACACCATTAATGGCGACCATGCAGCTCAAGCCAAGACACAACTGTGTCACATACCTTACCAAATCCCCATTCTGGACCAAGTTTCATAACGCAAATAGATCTCATGGTCGATTCTCCTTACCAAACGGCCTTTCTCCTCAATCCCACAATATATGCCAATTCCCTTACCCAGTTCTGGACGAATTAACCCTTACTGGAGAGAACGACGCCGAGGTCTCTCTCCAGTCATTCGTCAACAACCAGAAGGTGGTTATCAATCCGGCAATCATCCGCCAAACCCTAAAATTGGATGATGCCACCTTACCAACCGAATATTCAAAAAGCACCACTGATCTTTCATTTGCACACCATGACTATTAGGGTGACCTTCATGCCTCTACCCTGCTCAAGAAACATTTCCATGATGTCGAACGACTTATATTCCACATGGTGAATGTTTGCTTAGCCCCAAAGACCTCCTCATGGGACCAAATGTCATCACGGTGGCAGCAGGTATTATTCTCTATCCTTGAGAAACAAAACTTAAATTTTTCTAAAATAATCTTTTTAGAACTTAAGGATATGGCCACTAAACCTTTTGCTAACCATTTGATACTATATCCACGGTTCATAATGGCCATAATAGGGAACCAGCTACAAGCTGAGGGACTTGTTGGCCTTGGGGTCCCTGCCATGGCTGTATTGCCTGAGGTATACTCCAGGCACAACACTGACCAAACATTGAAAAAGGCTGCCAAACTGCGAAAACCCACGCAGCTGGAACCCACAGTCTCCACCTCAAAATCCAAAGTCCCCACCAAACCCAAACAAAAGAAACCCAAAAAGGCTACTCAGGGAAATGAGTCCCCTGAGGATGCCCCTGCACACCAAAGGCAGGATGTAATTATTGGCACGATTCTCCCAGCAATTACCACGACTCCACCAACCATAACCGCACAGACATCCTCTCTACAGGATCCTGATGCAACCATTTCCGGGGCTGCCACAAATCTGTAACCTTTCTCACTTGAGGAGGTTGCCATTGAAAAACACACATCTCCCCATGTGCATACTGCTTCTACCCCATCTCCCACTGCAACCGCCCCTCAAAGCCCTACATTCATAATCGTAGAAGTGTTGACTCATCTTAACACTCCACCCTCTCCCCAGGAACCAATCACAACTGGGAAAACTCCAACCACAGAGAGGGTGGATGCAAGTGTTGATGGGAGCCCACAACACAGGGAATCAAATGTCTTATCTCCAAGTGTGGCAAAGGAGATAGGACAATCTGGTGAGGCTGCTACTTCCCCTGTATCAACACATGAACATGAAGAAGTTGGTACCATCTCTAAGTCCTCACCAGAGGCAACTGCCGATGATGGATCCAATCCGGAGGCAGGAAGTCCCCAGTACCAAGAACAAGGGGCACATGTGATCACTGAGCCACACTCACCACATGTACATCCTGATTCAATCAGGAGGTCAGGTGATTCAGTTACAACTGATGATAACCTGAGCTTTTTCTATGATGTAGTAGCTCAAAACACTATCCTTGAGGATGAGGTGAGTAGACTCAAAGAGCTACTCACCAAAATGACTCAAGATCAAAGTCCATCTGCCACCATCAACCCACAGATAGCACCTTCACCTGAAGGTCTCATAAACACTCAGCCACTCCCACAAACTCAGCCACCTGCCTTTGCTTCTGGCACTAGTTCTCAGGAACAGAACCCCCCTGAGCAATTAGCTGCTATCTTTCAAAATTCCTTGCCTCTCATCACACCTATTATCACAGATATTATGATAAAAACCCTTGATGAGAGGCTTCCCTCTACTATCCAACCTTCGGTGGAAGCTGTTTATGCTGAAGAAGCTTTCTGACAGTCAACCCCTTGCAACCAATGCAACCAAAAAGGGGGAGACTTCAGTGAAAGCCAAGAGAAAGAGAGTGGATGAGGAAGTGAAAGAGAAAGAAGTTGAGGATAAGGTGGTACATGAGAGGGAGTTGGTGGTGGAGACTGAGAGGGAGAAGGAGAAGGAGAGTGCTGAATTGGTTAAAGTGACTGAAAGTCAAAAAGACTTTCATGTCACATACAAGAAGAAGAAGGGAGAGAAGGAGAAGAAGGGAGAGAAGGAGAAAGATCTAGCTGTTCTTGTCAAGGAGGCTGATGCTGAACATAGCAGGTCAATGGATAACATCATTGATCAGCTGTTCATGCAAGGCTTTGATACTAACACTGCTGAGCTAGATCAAGAGATGAGGAAGCTGGAGGTGAAAGCGATAGAATACCGATGGTCTTGTCATAGCCAAGAGGAAAAAGAGAGACTTGAGGCTATGACAAGATTCATTTCGAAGTATCTAGGGAGATCAGTCCTGGAGATCAGATCATGGTCCAGGGACAGCATCTTGGCAATAGCTACCAAGATCTGTTCGTCTGAGGTATTCACCAAAGGACTGATCATAGAAGCCCTTAGTGAAGCCAGTGCTGGGAACAGGACTGAGTTAGCCAAATAAACCAAATCCTCTCTCACAACTAAATTGCTAGCTCAGCCTGCCCAATTTCCTACACCAAAAACCAAACCACCACCCACAAAACCAACTCCTTCACCATCAAAACCCATAGCCGATGATGCACCCTTGAAGAGGAAGAGAAGGGTGCTGAGGCTAGAAGAAGAAGAAGAAGAGGATGATAAGGAAGAAGATAGGCTGCCTCTCTCTGCTGTTCTATCTTTGCCTAAAGCCAAACCTTTACCCATCACTCCTGCCTCACAGATGGAAGCTATGAAGGTTAAGATTGAAGAAGAACAACAGCATAGGCTATATGATGATGAGCTGTTAAAAAGAGTAGATAAAGCTTATGCTGCTTCCTCATCAATCATGAATATAAGGAAACAAGCTTTGAGATTATTCACTTTAAGGCATTCATATCAAGTTCAAAAGGACAAAGTGAGTATTTGGCCTGATCCCAGGGTGTCTCACAGGATCATTAAGAAAGACATTCCACTGAGATACAATTTCCAAATCAAAAAGATTGTAGATGAAGTGATCTCTTTGGCCATTGTGGTATCACTGTGGGAGATCATAGAAGATTTCAAGAAAACCTATTAGGCTAACCTCCCACCACAAAAGATGTTGGAGAATAGGGTATATAAAAAGGGGTTAGTCTACAAGAGGTTTGAGAATCTTAGGAGAAATGAGCTCCAGTTGTTCTTAGAGGGTAATCACCCTGATGAATTCGCCTATAGGGCTATAACAACTGTGGAGCTCAAAAATGGTAAACAGGCGAAATACATCTATGCCAATCAGATCCTTGAGACCTCTTCCCAGGCCAGTGCTTATATGGGTCAACTTCTGAGCTGATCCAGAAGGAAATAGACCAATCATTCTGCCACAATAAGTGGGACCAACAACAAGCTTAGAGGTTTTGGCTACATTGGTTCATGGGGAGTTTGTTGGACCAAAAGAACCAATGAGCCATATCAAAAAAACCTCTAAGTCCCACAAGACATCAGAACAACTGCTGAAAGCATCATCAGCTGTTTGACAAAGTCTGAAGACCTCAACAGCTGAAGATCAAAGTACTGAAGATCAACAGCTGAAGTACAAGTGCTGAAGTACAAGTACTGAAGACTCAAGTACTGAAGACTCAAGTGCTGAAGACTTAAGTACTGAAGACTATCAGCTGTAGATCAAAGTACTGAAGATCAACAGCTGAAGTACAAAGGCTGAAGACAAAGACTGAAGACATCAGCTGATGACAACTACTGAAGTCATCAGCTGATGAAACATCTGAAGTTAAAGTCTGAAGACAAGTGCTGAAGATTCAGAGTTTGTCACAATAGCTGAAGATGTATTCTTTAGTTGTTGTGATGGTTTTCCTTTCAGCTTTTTCTTATCAGTAGTTTTATTTTCTATTTTAGTAGTTTGTAAAATGACTGAAGAGTTTTTTCTTCAGTTGTTGTAGTTTTCAGTAGTTTCTTTTCAGCTGTTGTAATAAGTTTAACACTTAGTATTTTGTAAGAAGATGTCAGCTATTTGACAACTTCAGTAGTTAAGATAGTTTCAGTAGTTTGTTAGAATAACGGTTTGATGTCACTATCAAGTGACATCAACTGACGTCATTCTTCCTATAAAAGGAAGATGACCTAATTGTAATCCTTGCCGAAGCGTGTGATATAATAGAAAATACCTTTTTGCAGAATTCCTCTCTTTCTATATAACCTACTGTTACATTGATATATCTCTTGTGTTCTTAGTATAATTTGATTAATTCTTGTGCTAAATCCGCTGCGAATACAACCTAATTGATCAAACTAGAGGCTGAGATCCTTTCAGTATTTTTGTAAATGTACATAATGTGTATATAGGCTATAAAAAGCTGTATGCCCTAATCCTTTGTAAGCTTTTGAAGAATTATCAATCAAACAAGAAGTTATCATTCATCTTAGCATTTAATCATACAAACACACAACCATACACACACAATAGAGATCATATCAATAATTATGGGTTTCCGCACTATGATTGTTTAAGTATTGATTCATAACATACACTGTTGTTATTTTAAGAGATTTAAAAAAGGTACTTAGGGGATTCAACATTTTGTTCATTTAAAATAAAACCCAAATCTATGAGGTGCCATAAGAGCCTTAGCTCAAATGATACATTGATTTTTGATCCTTTCAATCAATACAATGATCTCTATGGTTCATTAGCTTCATATCATCCATTTCGAGTCTACGAAAAACCTTCTTCTACATCATACATTAAACAAACATTCAAAAACATGATTTAATAATCCATCTTAGTTCATTTTTAAGAAGATTCTATGTTTTTGTTATGAACAAAGCTCTCAAAATCATCTATACACTATTTTCAAATAGAAACATCACAAAAGCTCTAAAACCTCATCCGTTTCAAAGGATTTTTGGAAAAAACAGTACATGGGTATGGTTCTAAAAACTTTCACCATACAAACACTATTTTTGGGTGACTTGAATCAATTCATTATGTTTAAACATCATATTGTCGTATACTTGAATCAAGCACTAAACTTCGTCAAAACAACAAATCGATTTTCTTTTATTCAGGGTTGCCAAAGCCGAAACTTTTCTAGGATAATACCCTAGTTCATTATTAGCATAAAATCTTCAAAATCTATGGTGATTTTGTTGATTTTCATTAAAAACCAGTGAAGAAACCATTCTTCATTTGTAATTTTGAAAAATCAAAATGTTTTCACTTTTTGATTCACAAGCCCTTATTTTAAAATATATTAATTGTTTTTGAGGTTTTGACTTTTATATACTGGAATTAATTAAAAGGGTTTTGACCGTTGACTGTTCATTGACAGAATATTCCCTTATCAATATTTTTCCTTTAAGCGTCCACCTCGGTTAGGGTTGGATGATGTTAGCTAGGTATAGGAGATTTAGGAGCACTCATCTCTCCTAGAGCATGGGTGGAGAAAAGAGACTCATAGTACTCACTGAAGCCCATATCTTCATCTGTGACACCTTGTACTTTCAGGTTAACACCATTTTTGTTACTCGATTAATATCTTATAATTAATTGATTACATTATAATTACTCGATTTCAGTACTAAGTGGAAATGATTATTATTTCCGAAGGAAAAAGGTCATGAAGACTTGCTGAAGTCTCGGAAGAAGTTATCCCTTCCAAAGTATAAATGATTTCGGACGACTTTATTCTTTCGAAGCCATTTTACCTTTGGAAGAACTAACTATGGACCAGTGGACATAAGTATGGTCTTGTTGGATTCTTTATACCCAAGACACATAGAATATTGATGTGGTTAGTACGTCATGATCCAAGTCGGGTCACACCCAATAACAAGCTTAGCAAACACCAATTATTATTTAATTAATGATATGATAATGGAATTAAATAATTACACCAATTTAGAAAATGGGTTTTCTAAATAAGTTGCATATGAGATTGAACAATTTATGTTAGGACCGCGTATGTACGGAGTACTAACTGATTCTACGTGAAACCGAATCAAATAGCGTGGAATTCTATTTGATTGGCGATCCAATCAGGGAAATTGTTAATCCAATCAAACCTAACGATCAGAATACGTTAAGAACAGACTAGGATTGATTAGAAATAGTCTATGAACTTGAAGGGACGCTCTGTGCGAACTGGGACGGCTAGGGTTGTGAATTCTCGAAGTATTGCGTTTTTCCACGAGTTAAGTGGTATTTATAGGTTACAGCTTACATTCGTACGACTGAGCCAAGCGACTGGCTCAGTCGTGCGACTGAGCCATACGATTAATTCATTCGTACGACTGAGTCAGTCTTATGACTCAATCGTGCGATTGATTCAATCACCTGGTTCAGTCGTGCGATTGGCCCATTCACATGGTCCAGTCGTGCGACTGAATCAGACTACTCAGTTAAACACATTCGTGAACCTTTAATGATTCAGAACTATGTCTAATAGCTGTAAACCTATATAACACATTCATATATGCGTGTAACAATGAATAATATTAATAGATATCACATTAAACGACTAATAAACATTCATAGAAGAGTTTTTCATTTCATTGGTAAAACATTACATATGTGTTATAAGATGAAAGTCTATTACATTGAAGCTCTCTAGAATAGACCTAGGGACATGCGTACCAACAAACTCCCCTTTGGACCTAGTTCTATCTAAACTTTGACTTCCTTCTTGAACTCTTCAAATCTCTTCACTTGTTCTTCTTTCAAAACCCCGGCATGGATATTCAGTGCAAAGCATAGACGTGTGATATGCTGAAACTGTAGTGCTTGCACTATATCCTGAGTGTCAAAACGATGACGGCCTCTCCCAAGCGCCAGTCATAGTACCACCACTTAAAGTGTGGGGTAAATTCCTGTGGCATCTCCCTCAGTGGAATTCGGGACATGGTGGGCGGAGGTCGCCACTTCAGGACTATCTTCGGTTGACCTGTGATGGGACTCACCTCAGACCTCCTGAGGTACCTAGTAACCTGCTGAGGTTTGAAGTTCACCATCTAGTCATGTACTCCCTTTTCAGGGCAGCCTCAAACCAGCTGGACATCTTCTTTAGGTTAGCATATAGAAGCTTTAGTCGTGCCAGCTGATTGAGCTCAAACCCGGGGAGAGTCTTCAGATCGTGTGGGAATCTGAAGTACTCTATTCCTCTCTCTCTCTTCACGGCATAAACTCCAAGATCCTTAAAGTGAGCCCATGCTATAATCTTCCCTGACACCTTCATGTTCTTCTTTACTTTGTAGAGCTTGGTGTAGGTACTTTGCTTAGCAGTTTCGTGTCACACCCCAACCTTGACGGCGGAATCGTTGAAGTGTGAGAGTTACGATTGTGCACAGCCACATAACGCTATTATTAATTCCAAATATATTAATCAAGGTTCAATTGTAACAATACAAGTAAAAGGCTCAAACAAAGATACATCATGAATACAAGGTTGAAAGTGACAAGATCATTGTTTATTTCTCTAAGTCCTGTCCTAAGTGAGATAAGCTTCAAAGAGTAGGACGCATACTTGGGTTATTCCTGAAACATGTTAAAAATAAAAGGTCAACATAAAAATGTTGGTAAGCATTCCATAGTTTTCAATACATAGAATATATAAAAGATGGCAATTCAAGTCATAAGTTAGTGAATAAAGTGATTAGGGATGTTATGAACAATGCAACAATCAAACCTTGACAAAGTTTTACAAGTCTCAAACGTTAAAAGTATATACGATTAGCTAAGTGTACTTGGATCAACCAAGCAGGCTTGTCAGGCCCATAGATCTATGACGTCACCAGGCTAGCAATAGTTAATGATTGTACATATAACGCCATAACATGGTAACCACAAATGTTCAACTAACCACAACTTTACATGATAAATTGCCATAAAGATTACAAGTCTCGAATAAGTTTACAAGTGCAATGATATAAGTTAACATGTTTCACCCCAAAGTGTGAAAATAAGAAAAAGGGGTATGGAAATACTCACATGGAAAATTAGTATATGTTTGACGACTAATAAGAATAATAATAGGCGTCGTTCCAACGTGTATCGTCGCAAGGCACCTAAATATGTATATATATTCACAAGGTTAAAGTTTTAATAATAAGTTTTATGTTTTAACGTGAACTAGGGTTTTAGGTGGAATTTGGGGATGTTTATAAGTATATTAAATATTTTAAGAAAGAATTTACCACTTATGTGTTTTAATAGAAAGAAAATAAAATATACTAATTGTACATCTTTTTGTATTTAGAAATGCAAAGAAAAAATTATTTGTAATTATATTTAGTTATAAGTTGGAATAAGCTTTTATAACTTTTAAAATAATCATCATTTATAAATATATATAGATATTGTTGAATAAATATTTTAGTGATTTAAACCACCATTTAAAGTCTATTTTATAAGAAAATAAACTAAATATATTATTTATCTAAACTATTTAATAAAAATATTGAAATATTTTATTAAATAAATTTATAGAAAATAATATGGTGTTTTTAGAAAAATTTAATAAGTTTATAAATCATTTTTTATAAATAAATATATTTAGTTATAACATTTGTAAATAAATTTTATAATAAAACATTAAAGGTTTTACAAGAATAATTTTACAGAAAATAATTAATTAATTTCTAAAATAAAGAAAGTACATAAAACCTGTTTCTATAATTTTTAGAAATTTTTTATATATTTTTTTAAGGTTAAAAAAACCATAAAAAAATGTTTGAGGTTGCCCGGGTTCGAACCCGGGACCTCAAACTTGACATGGGAGTATGTTAGCATTAGGCTGGGTAGCCTATGCCTGCTAAAGGCCTACTCCCTTATTTAATAAACACAAGTAACATGAAGACCCCCAAATCACCATGAACCCTAGATTGATTCGGATCAAATTGAAGCTCAATTCGATTTCATTAACGTTGCTAATCATGGGGCTTTTGTTCCTCATGTAAAAACGAGTATGTGAACGAGTTGAATCTTACTTGGATCGAAGGTGATCTGATAAAACGAGATGAACAGTGTCGCGCAAGAAGGGGACAAAGATTCAAGGTGTTGTTGATGATGATACCCCAATTGTTCTCTTGTGAAGCTTCTAACGGTTTTGACCTTCGAGAACCCTCAATCAATTGCGTTTCGAAGTGTGCAAATGGCATCGTTTGGCCAAGTTGCAGGTTGTGACGAAGGTGGTAACCAAATGCGATGTTTGTGTGTGTTTTAGACAAAATTGTATTCGATAGAAGCTTAGAAACGGTTAAACCATCGTTTAAGTGCAATTAATTTTATTTTCATTGAGTGTTAATGCTCAAACGGGTTTGGGTTTAAGGGCGATCGGTTACCGAGCTCGAACGTCCCCATAACCGAACTAAACTGGAATTAATACCCATTATTGAGTTCGAAACGGTTCCACGAAGCGGTTGACATCAGTTTATTGATAAATTCTGGGTTTGAGGTGGTTGAGACGCCACCGGAGGGCCACGCCGGCTGGCGGCTGAGGGAAAGAAAGGGGGGGTTGGGTTTTAGCAAATTGCAATTTGGTCCTTGTGGTTTATATGTTTGTTTAAAAGTTCCCAAAACTTAAGTTTTAATTTTAATTGAATTTACAGTTTGGCCCCTAGAGTTTTAGAGTTCTATTATTTTATGTAGAAAACAAATAAATTCCAAGTTTTAACATAAAATTTATATTACTACAAGGTTAAGTATAGTGTTTGTTTTTATTATTGTTATTAGCATTGTTTTTGTTATTATTTTTATTACTATTTTTATTATTATTAGTATTATTTAATATTTTAAGCTTGATTTAATGAAACCGTTAACTAAATAATTAAAGGCATTAACACATAAATCACCCACGAGTTTCATAAATGACAACAATGGTCCTTACAATATTAAACGACGTTAACTTTTAATTAACGTAAAAATACAAGATGTTACAGTCTCCCCAACTTAAAAGAATTTCATCCCGAAATTAAGAATGAACTTAAATGAACGAAGAAATTATAATGAAAGGTAAGTGTATAACGAACAGTGTTTGATGTATGACTACAAATGAGATGTTTCACTTTATGGAATCTTACAAGTCTCTTGACATAATGCATGTCAATTTGGACTCTCTCAGTGAAATGCGAAAGTTATCATTGAGATTTGGCATATGAAATGTTGGAAAACGATGATGAGTTACCGTGGTATGTTAGACTTATAAGTCACAACTTCTAGAATGTAGTTTCGTGATAAAGTGATGTCTTGAAATCAATAAAAGACCAACAATGATAAGAAAGGTTAACCGTCGGGATTTAAGGATCCCAAACGTCACAATATATAATGAAACAATCTTAACGCATATATTGTGAATATATACTTCTCCTTTGACCAACCATTGGTCCAAGAATAATACGGTATGCGAAGATTTTGGAATGAATTCACGACGATGATTAGGAACATTATTAAAAGCAGAAATGAATCGGTTATTCAAAATAACGATCGATGTTTTAACGCCATATCACGGTATACGAATATTTGAAACAGATACAAGTCCATGTCTTGACCCGTCATCCCACATAAATCAATTTGAATTTTTAGCCAATCGGTCTATAATGCACCAATTGTCATCATGACATTTAAAATAAGAAGAATTTAGTGAATGAAAAGTTAAACAGGAGATTCACGGGAACACGATGGTTAGGTTTTGTCATATGTAAAGGTATGACACTTGGACACATGCCAAGTTATGTCTTTTCTTTTATGCCATCCCCATGACTACCAATTATGAAATTTTATGAACCATTATATCCACATCGCAATGAGGATAATAACGAGTCTTGTTGTTCAACAACATGATAGAATTTCAATGATTTTCAAGGTTAAGAATTTAAAAGCGATTCAAGAAATGACGCGACAATAAGAAAGGTATTTGTAAACATGTTTTGCAAGGTAGCAATCTCTAAGTACAGTTTACATATGCAGTTCAACGAACCATAAGCACAGCTGAGAACATTTGTATGACTAGAAAGACATGAGCATAAGTTGATAATGTCTTTAGCAGAAAGATTGTTTAGGAAGGCTACCATCGCCCAATCAGGTTTTGATGATAACCCAAAATGAAAGTCGATGAATAAGGAATAAATGGTTTCATATAGCTAGATCAAATCAAAACTTGAGAATAAAGGAAAAAATTGATTCAAGAATTTAAATGCTCTAAGCTCGGAATCAAAATTAGCCTAGAGCGATCGGGTCTCCTTTCAAGTTCAGAGATCATGCTTTGGCTTGATAGGTCGAAACACTAACATTGTTTCACCCTTCTGGTTACTACATGCCTCTCGTCACTTGATTACAACCTTGGTAAGTGGGAGATCAGGAAATGAGAATAGTCATCAAGGTGTGGTTTTCACTCCTAACTTGATGGTGTACTCCCAAGGTATGATCCCTAACTTACCAAATCAAAAGTTCGATCCTAACTCATTTTTGAGAATTCACAGAAATAAGACGAGGTAACTCACCATTAAGGTAAGGGAAATCACTCCTATCTGAACAGTGAAGTTTTACAAAAACAAAATATAACAGAATGAACTTCTTCATCAAAATCCAGAATTCACTCCTACTTTGATGAGGTTGTTTCATTTGAGAAAATTACAATCCATAAAAATAAAGTTATCATCAAGGTATGGGATTCACGCCTATCCTGATGATTGAATTTCATAATAACAAGAAAATAATCGCAGATTGATATTTGTCACCAAAGTACGGGTTTTAATCCTATTTTGGTGAGATCATGTCGTTTGTGATATGCAAGTTCTAAAGAAAATAATTGGAGTCAGTCCTCAAGATAAGGAAATCATCCCGATCCAGAGGATGAAATTTTATAAATCACAATTGGAAACCATTTATCGAAACGACTGAAGAATAATCACCAAAGTAAGGGAATCACCCCTGTTTTGATGAGTTAGAATCATTTAGGAGATACGCGTGTTCTTAGTCATAGGTTGACTTGCAAACACTTGCATCTCTCATGGTGCAAATGATATGAAGCTCGACATAACAACAAAAGAAAAGAATATCAATTAGAAATTCGAAAAATTTCAAGTTACACCAATGTAACAAAAGGGAAATCATGTTTATAAAAATTCAAGGTCAAAGTTCGAGGTACCAGAATTAGTTATGATGGTATTCAAATCTTGAATAATTTAAATCAGGAAGACAATATCAAGGACAAGAATGATTCGACATCATAATGAGATGTGAACATTCGATTCACAATCGAAGGGAATACATGGACTTCTCAAATTATGAGGTCAACCATAACCTTATTGAAGACACGCGTACTTATACGTGGTTAGTCATCTTAAGGTTTTCAAGTCAAGTAACCGGATTCAATGGTCGAATTAGATAAGTAGTTACACTTTGCCTAGACAAAGTATCCCAAGATATAGAAATTCCAGCTTACAGCATTGCATGTCTTTAGTTATGGGACACATTTTTAAGGGGATTTGAAAACCATAAGTAATGATTTAAAGTTTTAAAGACCATTCGGTTTAGATTCCCAATATCTTTAGGCATAACAAGAGTCATGTACACGTTGATCAAGGTATAGAAATAGCTACACGAAACGCTCAACGTGTAACCGTGTTTAAACGTAAGAGTTGAAATGTAGGATGGGTTCAATATTAACAGGGACATTATGTAGGTTAAGAATGAGAAGATATTAAAACTTTGGTGATAAACTAGTTCAAGGATTCAAGGATTTTTAAGATACAAAGAGAATGGTTCCGTTTGGTAAGGCATTACTATTTGGAATCATTGACACGTCAAGGTAAATTAACCCATTTGCCTTAGAGACCTGTGTTTGTTGACCATAGTTTATCACTCACCCCAGAAATCCCCAGGTAAGCATAACTGGTCTCGCAATGAGATTTATATGATATGCTTGCCTTAGCCCGAAGGCCTTTTGCCAGGAAATCCAGAATACAGGTGTCTATGTGTTACATAATATTTCTTAGGTTCATGGAATCAAAACCTTAATGAGATTTGTATAGATTAGACATAATGTCTAAAGAGTTAAACCCACGAGACTAAGTGTAGGTTCCACATATCGTCGAGAATAAGTTTAAGAAGTTTCATTTGTCAGGGAGAGTCAAAGTGTCAAAGATAAGTCTAGGGAGACAAATAACAAAGTTTAAACATTTACAAGGCAATCCTAAACTAAGGCATCATGTTGCACATAAGAAGACATAGCATTATGTAGCATGCAAACCACATGTAAGCACAAAAGTATAAGGATCTTTCTATGAGGTTCATGCAACTATAGTCTAGGTCACCATTTCTAATATCCTAAATCTCTATAGTTATGGGCTCTGATACCAATCTGTCACACCCCAACCATGACGGCGGAATCGTCGAAGTGTGAGAGTTACGATTGTTCACAGCCACATAACGCTATTATTAATTCCAAATATATTAATCAAGGTTCAATTGTAACAATACAAGTAAAAGGCTCAAATAAAGATACATCATGAATACAAGGTTGAAAGTAACAAGATCATTGTTTATTTCTCTAAGTCCAGTCCTAAGTGAGATAAGCTTCAAAGAGTAGAACACATACTTGGGTTATTCCTGAAACATGTTAAAAATAAAAGGCCAACATAAAAATGTTGGTGAGCATTCCATAGTTTTCAATACATAGAATATATAAAAGATGGCAATTCAAGTCATAAGTTAGTGAATAAAGTGATTAGGGATGTTATGAACAATGCAACAATCAAACCTTGACAAAGTTTTACAAGTATCAAATGTTAAAAGTATATACGATTAGCTAAGTGTACTTGGATCAACCAAGCAGGCTTGTCAGGCCCATAGATCTATGACGTCGCCAGGCTAGCAATAGTTAATGATTGTACATATAACGCCATAACATGGTAACCACAAAAGTTCAACTAACCACAACTTTACATGATAAATTGCCATAAAGTTTACAAGTCTCGAATAAGTTTACAAGTGCAATGATATAAGTTAATATGTTTCACCCCAAAGTGTGAAAATAAGAAAAAGGGGTATGGAAATACTCACATGGAAAATTAGTATAAGTTTGACGACTAATAAGAATAATAATAGGCGTCGTTCCAACGTGTATCGTCGCAAGACACCTAAATATGTATATATATTCACAAGGTTAAAGTTTTAATAATAAGTTTTATGTTTTAACGTGAACTAGGGTTTTAGGTGGAATTTGGGGATGTTTATAAGTATGTTAAATATTTTAAGAAAGAATTTACCACTTATGTGTTTTAATAGAAAGAAAATAAAATATACTAATTGTACATCTTTTTGTATTTAGAAATGTAAAAGAAAAATTATTTGTAATAAAATTTAGTTATAAGTTCGAATAAGCTTTCATAACTTTTAAAATAATCGTCATTTATAAATATATATAGATATTGTTGAACAAATATTTTAGTGATTTAAACCACCATTTAAAGTCTATTTTATAAGAAAATAAACAAAATATATTATTTTTCTAAACTATTTAATAAAAATATTGAAATATTTTATTAAATAAATTTACAGAAAATAATATGGTGTTTTAAAAAAAATTTAATAAGTTTATAAATCATTTTTTATAAATAAATATATTTAGTTATAACATTTGTAAGTAAATTTTAAAATAAAACATCAAAGGTTTTACAAGAATAATTTTACAAAAAATAATTAATTAATTTCTAAAATAAAGAAAGTTCATAAAACCTGTTTCTATAATTTTTAGAAATTTTTTGTATATTCTTTTAAGGTTAAAAAAACCATAAAAAAAATGTTTGAGGTTGCCCGGGTTCGAACCCGGGACCTCAAACTTGACATGGGAGTATGTTAGCATTAGGTTGGGTAGCCTATGCCTGCTAAAGGCCTGCTCCCTTATTTAATAAACACAAGTAACATGAAGACCCCCAAATCACCATGAACCCTAGATTGATTCGGATCAAATTGAAGCTCAATTCGATTTCATTAACGTTACTAATCATGGGGCTTTTGTTCCTCATGTAAAAACGAGTGTGTGAACAGGTTGAATCTTACTTGGATCGAAGGTGATCCGATAAAATGAGATGAACAGTGTCGCGCAAGAAGAGGACAAAGATTCAAGGTGTTGTTGATGATGATACCCCAATTGTTCTGGTGTGAAGCTTCTAACGGTTTTGACCTTCGAGAACCCTCAATCAATTGCATTTCAAAGTGTACAAATGGCATCGTTCGGCCAAGTTGCAGGTTACGACGAAGGTGGTAACCAAATGCGATGTTTGTGTGTGTTTTAGACAAAATTGTATTCGATAGAAGATTAGAAACGGTTAAACGATCGTTTAAGTGCAATTAATTTGATTTCCATTGAGTGTTAATGCTCGAACGGGTTTGGGTTTAAGGGCGATCGGTTACCGAGCTCGAACGTCCCCATAACCGAACTAAACTGGAATTAATACCCATTATTGAGTTCGAAACGGTTCCACGAAGCGATTGGCATCAGTTTAGTGATAAATTCTGAGGGTTTGAGGTGGTTGAGACGCCACCGGAGGGCTACCCCGGCCGGCGGCCGAGGGAAAGAAAGGGGGGGTTGGGATTTAGCAAATTGCAATTTGGTCCTTGTGGTTTATATGTTTGTTTAAAAGTTCCCAAAACTTAAGTTTTAATTTTAATTGAATTTACTGTTTGGCCCCTAGAGTTTTAGAGTTCTATTATTTTATGTAGAAAACAAATAAATTCCAAGTTTTAACATAAAACTTATATTACTACAAGGTTAAGTATATTGTTTGTTATTATTATTGTTATTAGCATTGTTCTTGTTATTATTTTTATTACTATTTTTATTATTATTAGTATTATTTAATATTTTAAGCTTGATTTAATGAAACCATTAACTAAATAATAAAAGGCATTAACACATAAATCACCCATGAGTTTCATAAATGACAACAATGGTCCTTACAATATTAAACGACGTTAACTTTTAATTAACGTAAAAATACAAGATGTTACATTTCGCGCTGGGCTCGGATCTCGGCGAAGCAAGCCGCCCATTCAGCCTTTTTGATATTGATGATATAGATAGGTTGGACTCACCTAGTTTAGTTTAGTTTCTTTCATTTTGGATGTAATAGGACAAATGTTAGATAACCTTGACTTATGTAAGTAATAGTTTAGTTTTGCTCTGACCCAGCGAATCTACTAGCGAATCTACAGATTCGCTAGTAGTCAGCTGAAGAAAGTCGCCAGGCGAAACTGTTGCTCGCCGGGTGAACTTACCAGTTGGTCAGGGTAGATTCGCTGTAGCGAATCTACCAGCGAATTTGCGTCTGGTTATATATATGCATTTGATGTATCTTTGGCAGCAAGTTTTGCCATACCTAATTGAGAAATACTTTTGCATTACTGTGTCATAGCTCGTTTTAGGCTGGAATTGTGTTTGTTTTGTTATCTTTGAGCCTTGTTTATTGATATTGATTGAGTTTGTATCATATGGCTACATATTGAAACTCTTTTCTTCATTTTTGCACTGTTTGATTCTGTATTCTTGAGATATTATTGTGATTATCATCTCAATAGCACGTAAATCGATCACCAATGGACCAACAATATGGTATCAGAGCCTTTGTGCTCTTGATTTGTTGAGTTTTTGGGGTTTTGAGGTGTTTTTGAAGAAAAGTCACTGTTTCATTCGATTTGCATCATCAAAGGGTGTTTTACTCATAGAAATTCGTAGAAAAACCATTGCTCAAGTAGTAAGGAGACATCCCAATCGTCCAATCACTAATTCATAGCGATTTGGATGAGTTTAGAGTGATATTCAGACCGAAAAGTGCTGTTTGTTCATCAGGCGAATTTAGTGCTCTTCCAGTGAATTTGTGATTCCCCGAGCGAATATATTTTTTTTACGAATCTGCTGTCATTGAACGAAAGTTCACCTTTGTTACCTTATTCTCAAGCGAAGATACCGTCGAATTTACCACTAGAACGAAAGTTCTACTAGTTCTGCGAACTTGTTCAGCGAACTAGAGCAGCAATAGCACTGATTCGAGCGAATCTGCTGTTGGTTTGCCTAGCGAATTTACCGGCGACCTTGCCAGCGAATTTACATCTTTTCAGCGAATCTAATTTCTGATTCCATCATGTCTACTTCAATTGTGAATCTGACTGATATGGAGTGCGTTCAACCAAACAGGCCACCGAGGCTTGTCAACAGAGAGAATTTTGAGGATTGGAAACGGTGGTTGAAAGCTTTCTTCTTCTACACTGATCATGGTCAGTGGGAATCTATCACTAACGGACCTCACCTACCAACAACAACTGTCGGATCTATCACTTCACCAAATCAGGATCCTAGCACTTATACTGAGATTGACATCAAGCTGCTCGATCGCGACAAGAAAGCTCTTGGAGCGTTGATTCTGTGCCTACATCAGGATATTTATAACAGGTTTGCTGAGCACACTACCGCTAAGGCATTGTATGATGCCTTATGTGAATTTTATGACGGGAACGAAGATCTGAAGAAGGACAAGAAAGCTCAGGCTCAGAAGGAGTTTAACTCATTCGTGGGATATAAGCATGAGACACTTACTGATATAACAAACCGTTTTCTGTCAGTTTCAAGCAACCTGAAGAAGTATGATGAACAGCTTGGAAATCATGAGCAAGTGAGTAAATTGTTAGACTCTCTTCCTGCTCAGTGGAGTCTGCAAATCAAATTACTCAAACAAGAAAGAAATTTTGCTGATTACAAGTTGATGGATGTAATCAACAAGTTAAAGTCATTTGATCTTGATGTGAAGAGAAGAGAGTATAATTAAACCATGATGTCTCCCAATGTCCCTCCTCAAAACGCTGCATTGATTTCATCCGCTGCAAACTCTAACTATTATGGTGCAACTTGTGGGAGTTCATCTGGTAATGGTGGCTTTGCCAACTCTGGGTATGGTAAAATTGTTAACTCAGGAAGTGGTTGTAAGGATGCTGGGTCAAGTTCAAATGCCTTAGTTTCTACTCAAATTGCACATGATACTATGGCACTGTTTGGATTATTTGTGCAAAGTTATGAGGCTTTGGTGGCTGGAGAATTGAAAGGTCGTGGTATGACAGTAGAAGATATGTATCAGGTTGATCCTGATGACCTTGAAGAAACCGACATTTAGTGGCAAATGGCCATGCTTACTCTTCGTGCCAGGAGGTTCATGGAAAGAACTGGCAGAAAGAATTTTGGAAACCAGAGTCAGAACAATGCTCTGGGATATGACAAGTCTAAGCTCAGATGTTTCAATTGCAAGCAGCTCGGTCACTTCAAAAGAGAGTGTCCTTCTCCCATTGTCACTGAACCTGTTAATCCTGGAAACTCAAGAACCATTCCAGTCATGGAAAAGGTTGAAGAAGCTAAGCCCAAGAAAGAAACTGCTCTGTTGACCAACTTTGATTGGAGTGCAGAAATTGAAGAATCAAAGGAGGAAATCAACCATGCACTGATTGCTGAGATAGTGGAGGAACATGCTCTTGATGATGGGGACATTTACAGTTTTAATCCTTTCAAGGAGTTCTATGGTGAAGCTGATAATGAAGTTGATAACAATGGTGAATCTATTGGGTCTGAAGCCATTCATACGGTTAAGGAATGTGTAGGTGTGTATCAAGCTGTTGTTCAAGAAGAGATTGTTCAAACTGATCTGGTATCTGAAGCTGTTAAGGAAGAGGTTAAGTTGGCTGGTGAAAACGAGGAGTTGAAAATGAAATCAAGGATTGAAGAAGCCAAGAGAGAAGCTGTGGAGGAGTACAAGAGGAACACTCCTTATTGTCAATGTGATCGTGCTCTCGCAGCAGAAAAACTGGTAATGGGTCTTCCTTATGAAATTGTTGAAGACATGTGTTCCTCTGCATGCAAAATTCGTTTGATTGGCATATATAAAGCTAATAGGTTGCTTATAATGAATGAAAATGAATTAAAGAAAACCAATAAAGAGCTTAAACAAAATGAGTCAAAGTATTTTGTTAAATTAAGAGAAGCCTTGAAAGAAAATGAACATTTAAAAAGGACACTTTTGGAAAAGAACTGTGTGGTTAACTATTTAACTGAACAAGTCACACTTGCTGAATATGAAGTCAGAAAACTTAAAAATAAAATAGAACAGTGGTCTCTTTCGAGCATGAAAAGGGAGGAACTATGCAAAAAACAAAGGGGGGCAAGGATAAAGACCGGTTTGGGTAATGAAAATAATGCATTGGTATATCCTCCACCTAGTACTTTCTGTTATTCTCCTATGCCCACTCCTCATCCATCAAATGAGTTGATACAAGAGATTATACAGAATGATACTAACAGCTCTGTTGCAGGTTTAGAAGGAGATAATTCTAAGGAGTTGCGAGAAGGATATGATTATGGTGGAAGTGTTGGTCTCGGGAGCTCTAGTATCAATGATTTTAATTCCAAGAAGTCATTTGTAGACATTAGTTTAAGTAATCATTTTGTGTCTGGTGGAACTATTTTGGATTCAAACTCTGGGAAATGTAATAGTAACTTAGGATGTTCTGTTTCAAACACTCGTGATGATTTAAATGTTTTAAATTCTGCAGTTAATGTTAATGTGTGTATAAATGATGCAGCTCAACTTTCAGGTCATGTCTCTGAAAGTGAAACAAAAACTAATTGCTTTAACAAATTCTTCTCTCATCCAATCCCATCTTTTACACCAATAAGGATTTCTAAACCAAAAGGTAAAGAAACGTCTTCTTCCTCTGAAGATAACGAAGATAAAAGTGAACAAAAACCAGTTAAAGAGAATGTTATGTCAGAGAAGTCAAACGAGTCATATGACTCGAACAGTGATTCAGATTCTAGATTGTCAGAATGTGATGAAGTAATATCTATTGATAGAGTTCCTTCATCAAATTGTTCCAAAACAAGGCTGAGATCCCATTGTTTTAGATGTGGAAAGGATGATCATTTAATTAAGCAATGTCCTATATCAGGTGGTCTTAACAAACAGAATAAATCTTTTGGAACTAGATTGACAGCTTTTGTACATGGTTTCTTTTGCAGAAAATCTGTTCCTCCAAGACCTAAGTACACTAAGACTTGGGTCCCAATTTCAAAAGTCTAACCAATTTTTATGACAGGAACATTCAGAGGCCGCTGTAAATAGCTATTGGCATGTAGATAGTGGATGTTCCCGCCATATGACTGGGTTGAAGGACCTGCTGACAAATTTTAGAATAATTGATGGTGGATATGTTGCTTTTGCTGGAGACAAGACGGGTGGTAAGATGATTGGCCAAGGAGATGTCTCAAATGGTTTCCTGACTTTGGAGAAAGTAAACTATGTTCCAGAATTGGCATTCAATCTTCTCAGTGTATCACAGATCTGTGATAAAGATATTCCCGTGATGTTCCTTGCCAATGAATGTCTGTTCTTGAAACCGGAGTTCTCTATCCCTGAAGAGATGGTGATCATGAGAGCTCCAAGGAGAAATGATACCTACTTGTTAAATATGGGATCGAAAGAATCATCTTCCACCGTGACCTGTCTTTTATCAAAAGCTTCTTCTCATGAATCTTTTCAGTGGCATAAAAGATTAGGGCATATCAATTTTAAATTGATAAACAAGTTAGTTAAGAACAATTTGGTCAGCGGACTACCACTGAAAGACTATTATGTGGTAGAAAAATGCATGGCTTGTGCAAAAGGAAAACAACATAAAAAGCCACATAAACTTAAATTTCAAAACTCGATTGAGCATCCCCTCGAATTGTTACATATTGACTTGTTTGGCCCTATCAGTGTTAAATCAATTGCTAAGAAATCTTATTGTCTTGTTGTGACAGATGATTTTTCCAGGTACTCTTGGGTGAGATTTCTGTCTAACAAAAGTGAGACCGCTGAGGAATTGATGAAGCTGATCCCACAGATTGAGGTTCTTGGAAAGAGAAAGATTCAAGTCATCAGAAGCGACAATGGCACAGAGTTCAGAAATCACATATTCAATTCATTCTGTGAACAAAAGGGTATTCTCAGACAGTTCAGTGCTGCTAGAACACCTCAATAAAATGGTGTTGCTGAACGTAAGAACAGAACTCTAATTGAAGCAGCTAGAACGATGTTGATCGAGTCAAAGCTTCCGATTATCTTTTGGGCTGAGGCAGTTAATTGTGCAGCTTATGTACTTAACCGGGTATTGATTGTCAAGAGCAAAATGAAGACATCATACCAGTTGTTCCGAGGAATTAAGCCTCTTATTGATTTTCTGCGTCCTTTCGGTTGCTCTTGTACTCTGTTAAATACCCAAGACCAGAAAACAAAGTTTGGTGCGGTCTCTGATGAATGTTTCTTTGTTGGGTACTCAGAAACACAAAAGGCGTATCGTGTGTATAATAAACGATCGCGGATTATGCAAGAGTCCTACTATGTCGACTGGCAAGAATCAAACTCAACAAGCATTGGAAATGAGCCTGCATGGTTTTATGATTCTACCACTGTCTTCAAGTCATTCAATTTGCCAATTCTCGATGATGATGACGTTATTCCTCACTCGTCTGTGAATCTGACTCCACCACAACCGCAACTGTCTGCAACCACCTCATTACCTCCCACTTCATTTGATATCCCACCTTCACCACCTTCACCACCACTTCCATCATCTGATTCATTATCTCAACCATCTTCATCTAATCCTACAAGCTCATCTACCATACCATCCACCGCTTCATCCATTCAACACCCTCATATCGATCCAATTCCCACAAATCCATCCACTTCCACATCAACATCACAACTTAACCCTTCATTGCTTAACACTAATTTTAAAACCTTAAAAGATCACCCTCATGACTACATCATTGGATCTATCACAGACGGGGTGAGGACTCGAAGTCAAAGTGGATTGATAAATGAGTGCCTTTATACAGCTTTTCTATCTCAGATCGTTCCAAAGAATTACAAGCAAGCACTTGAAGACCCAAGCTGGGTGGACTCTATGCAATCCGAGTTACAACAGTTTAGGAAGTTAAAAGTCTGGGAGTTAGTTGATCTTCCTCCAAACAAATGTCCCATTGGTACCAAGTGGGTTTTCCGAAACAAGCCAGATGATCGTGGTATTGTTATTAGAAATAAAGCAAGATTGGTTGTTCAAGGATTTGCTCAGGAGGAGGGGATAGACTACACTGAAGTGTTTGCTCCAGTTGCTCGTATCGAAGCCATCAGAATCTTTCTTGCACATGCAGCTCACAAGAACTTTAAAGTTTTTCAGATGGATGTGAAGTGTGCATTTCTGTATGGAAACATTGATGAGGAGATATATGTGTGTCAGCCACCAGGTTTTGAGGATCCAGATTTCCCAGATAAAGTGTACAAGCTAGACAAATCTTTGTATGGGTTACATCAAGCTCCCCGAATCTGGTATGAGACCTTGACGCAGTATCTCCTCAGCAAGGGTTTCTCTCGTGGGACTATAGATATGACACTCTTTAAGAAGGAGGTTGATGGTGAGATGCTGATTGTTCAAGTGTATGTCGACGACATTATCTTTGGATCAACAAATGAAAAGCTGTGTAAAGATTTTGAAGAAGTGATGAAGGATCGCTTTGAAATGAGCATGATGGGGGAGATGTGCTTCTTCTTAGGATTGCAGGTGGAACAGAAACCGGAAGGCATTCTTATTCATCAAGAGAAGTACATCAAAGAAATCATTACAAAGTTTGGCATGGATGATTCAAAGCCAGAACTTACTCCCTTTACTGCTCAAACATGCTTGTCTCCTGATGATAATGGGAAGTCCGTGGATACTCATCGATATCGCTCGATGATTGGATCTCTCATGTATCTAACTGCAAGCCGTCCAGATATCACATTTGCCGTGTGCTACTGTGCTCGTTATCAACCCAATCCCAAAGAATCACATGAGCTAGCGGTTAAACGCATTTTTCGTTATCTCAAGGGTTCCTCTCGTTTGGGTCTTTGGTATCCAAAAGGTGGGAACTTTGATTTACATGCTTTTTCTGATAGTGATCATGGTGGTTGTCGGATTAACAGAAAGTCAGTCACCGGTGGATGTCAATATCTGGGTGACTGTCTTGTTTCGTGGCAAAGCAAAAAGCAAACAACAGTGTCCTTATCCACAGGAGAAGCTGAATATATTGCTGCATGAAGCTGCTGTTGCCAAGTGCTCTGGATTCAACACCAGATGATAGATTATGGCATCAACTTCCTTCACACTCCAATCTTCTGTGACAATGAAGCCGCTGTTGGAATTGCCAAGAATCCAATTCATCACACTCGAACCAAGCACATCGAAACAAGAATTCATGCCATTCGTGACGCTCAGGAAAAAGGGTTCATTGATATTATTCCTATTGAAACTAGGAAGCAGAAAGCAGATCTTTTCACTAAAACATTTGATAAACCACGTTTTTATGAACTGATCTCCATGCTAGGATTAATATCCTTCTGAAACCTTTTTCTGAGTAAAATAAAATAATAATTAAAAAAAAAAACTGTTTGAGATGTATATATATACATATTTTCTTATGGTCTTGATCGTTTGTCTGCTTAGAGAATCCTTGTGTCCCATATATAATTTTTTAATTTTCCTTTCCTTTCGATATTAAGAAATTTTCTATTAAGTACGGTTTTGAATAAAAATTTTGGGGGAGATTTATGCCAATGATAAGTTTTAACTTTTATTCTCTCAGGAATTCAAGAAAATGAAGTAAGAAAGAGAGGAACATCTTGCGCTGGGATATGCATGATAGACTCATCCCAAAAACGAAGTAAACAAGTGATCATGCAGCCAAATTAAAGATCATAACTCAGTAGTAAGGATTATCCTCATGATACTTTGGTCTGCACAAAGATATAAGTCTTTTCTAAAACTTGGTTGAGAGTTGCTGATTGTCATCTTGCTCATGTACTGTGTTTACTATTAGGATCAGATTATTAATGCAAAGCTTATGGTGTTTCTCACCGGGATGGTGACTCGGTGATAATGCCCTCTAAGTCAAACATTAAATAATCCTAAATAGCTTATTACTGTACATACTTTCATTACATTTAGGATTAGATTATTGATGCGAAGCTTATGGTGTTTCCCACCGGGATGGTGACTTGGTGATAACGCCCTCTAAGTCAAACATTAAATGATCTCAAATAGCCCATTACTATATATACTTTCATTCTTTACATAAGGAAAGATGTGTGTTTGTCTCCTCTGCTATGCGAAAGCATTGACCTGGAGTGATGATCTTCTCTGCTATGCGAAAGCATTGACCTGAAGCTCCCATCAACACGCCTAGACGATCTTCTTTGCTATGCGAAAGCATTGACCTGAAGCTCTCGTCAATCAGTCAAAGGTTGAGTTTGCATCTCATGAGTATATATCTTGCATTTATGTGTGTTTGCATCTGTATATCATAGTGTCTCATATGTGTATGTGTCAGTCATTGTGTTTGCATTAAGTAGATTCAGTATAGTGAGCAGGCAAAAATCAATGATTATGCTCGATAAACCTTGATGTCGAGACTAATTCTTTAGCAAATATCAGTGGGGACCAAGTTGCTGAGTTACTAAGAAAATTCAGAACATGATAAACAGTTGCAGATCACAAGTTGAAAAGAACAGGGAATGGGTTTAAGCGGACAAACATATCAGCAATCTCGCTAAGTCATGTCCCTCTGAAAAACTTCGAGAAAAAGATGATACTATATCCTTAAACCGTTTAACTTTAATTTTAGAGTTAATTACACAAATAGTCCCTGTGGTTTACCTAAAGTAACAAGTTTGGGTACTAACTTTTTTGAGTAACAACTTTGAGTATCGCGGTTACTATTTTGTAACACATGTGGGTACTAAGCGCAACGTCCGTTTGTTTTTAACGGATTACCCCATCACGTGTGAAAAACGTGAGGGTAATTTAGTCAAACCAATTAGAAACGTATAGAGTTAATTACACAAATAGTCCCTGTGGTTTACCTGAAGTAACAAGTTTGGGTACTAACTTTTTTGAGTAACAACTTTGAGTATTGTGGTTACTATTTTGTAACACCTGTGGGTACTAAGCGTAACGGTCGTGTGTTTTTAACGGATTACCCCATCACGTGCCAAAAACGTGAGGGTAATTTAGTCAAATCAAATAGTAACGTATACTTTACCAATTTAAACCCTTGCTTCATCATCGTCTTCATTTCTTCTTCATCATCTTCATCATCTTCATTTCTTCTTCAACGACTTCAAAAATTGAAGCCCTAATTGTTTCAAGTAACCATGGTTATGT
Organism: Flaveria linearis; assembly: GCA_024085815.1. NCBI lineage: Eukaryota > Viridiplantae > Streptophyta > Magnoliopsida > Asterales > Asteraceae > Flaveria > Flaveria linearis. The sequence goes on along the minus strand of CM044002.1, from coordinate 81,789,431 downwards.
GCAAATGTGATAGAGCAGCCATAATAAAAAACTCTTGGACTAACAACAACCCTGGACGACGCTTCTACTCTTGCCCACAACTGGTAATTTCTTCTAAACCATCTGCAACTTCTGAAACCGTCATTACATCTTCATCTGCTTCATGTTTATTTGCAGCGATGTAAAAGATGTAATGACGGATTCAGAAGTTGCAGATGGTTTAGAAGAAATTACCAGTTGTGGGCAAGAGTAGAAGCGTCGTCCAGGGTTGTTGTTAGTCCAAGAGTTTTTTATTATGGCTGCTCTATCACATTTGCACATAACCATGGTTACTTGAAACAATTAGGGCTTCAATTTTTGAAGTCGTTGAAGAAGAAACGAAGATGATGAAGATGATGAAAAAGAAATGAAGACGATGATGAAGCAAGGGTTTAAATTGGTAAAGTATACGTTACTATTTGATTTGACTAAATTACCCTCACGTTTTTGGCACGTGATGGGGTAATCCGTTAAAAACACATGACCGTTACGCTTAGTACCCACAGGTGTTACAGAATAGTAACCACAATACTCAAAGTTGTTACTCAAAAAAGTTAGTACCCAAACTTGTTACTTTAGGTAAACCACAGGGACTATTTGTGTAATTAACTCTATACCTTTCTATTTGGTTTGACTAAATTACCCTCATGTTTTTCACACGTGATGGGGTAATCCGTTAAAAACAAACGGACGTTGCGCTTAGTACCCACATGTGTTACAAAATAGTAACCACGATACTCAAAGTTGTTACTCAAAAAAGTTAGTACCCAAACTTGTTACTTTAGGTAAACCACAGGGACTATTTGTGTAATTAACTCTTAATTTTATTCTAATCCCTTTTATTTTTTATTTTTAATTCTTTATGCAAAGTTTTATTTTATCTTGGGGCAATAAGGTATTCAAAAGGCAAAATTTTATTTTTTATGATATTTTGTTTTATTTTATTTTATTTTATTATTTTATTTTATTTTAAATTTTTTTATTTTATTTTTATTTTTTATTTTTTTTAATTTTATCTTATTTAAAAAAAAATTTGTTTTCTGAAACGGGCGAAATTAAGATTCGCTTTAGCGAACCTATAGTTTCGCCAGTAAGCTCGACCAACTGCATGTCAAACCAACATATTGAGTTTACCGGGCGAATCTATAGATTCGTGACAGCGAATCTATGTCTTATAAAAGATACAGTGAAGGCGAAATTCTTCACAGTAACCCTAAAAACAAAATACCCTTTCATCGAGCGAAATTTCAGAATACTCCTTTAGTTTTGATTTCCGTTGGATCTATACGTTATAGAAGCTTTAGCAACCATGGCTAATTTAAAGTTCGATGAGAAGAACAACACCGTAGCTATATTGGATGAAGACAATCCCAAAGCTGCAGGGTTCAGAGACTGCATAAAGTGGCTGAAGCAATCTCCGATTTTTCATGCTATCACTCACTCACCATCCATTTATATTTTGCACATCCAAGATTTCTGGAGATCAGCTAAGTTGGATGTTAAAGCTAATCCACACTGTATTCGAGCGAGGATAGAAGGAAATGATATCGCCGTTACTGAAGAAATCATAGCAAGAGTGCTTCGTCTGGAAGGAGATCGGGGAGACGAGGTTGAGCTTTCTGAAGATCAAGTCTTGGAGGGATTCAGAAGCATGGGGTATGAGGGACCATCTTTTGGGTCAAAGAAAGAGATAAAGAAATCCATGCTGTCAAAAGAATGGAGATACATTGCTCATATCTTCATCATGTGCTTAGATGATCGGAAAGGAGGATCAGACGGTCTTAACCTTAGATGGGCCAAAGCGATGTTGATATCTTGTAGAGGCCAAAAGGCAAATATAGCAAGACTGATCTTTGAATGCATATGTGACAACATAATGGCACTAAAGAAAGAGAAATGGCTTTTGTATCCAAGATTTGTTCAGATGTTAATTGATGATTTGATTCCAAACATCCCCAAGCACGGAGAAATCAAAAGACTAACCCCGATGAGCTCTAGAATATTTGTAGATTGTTCCTCTGCAAGGCATGATTTCAGTGGGAAAATCACCCACTTGTGGGAAAATATGTACTCTGCTGAAAGATGGACATACATAAAGAAGGTGATAGAAGCGGAGGAAAAGAGATCTGTTGAGAACAGGGAGAAACAAGAAGAAAAAGTTAAAAAGAGAAAACGGTATGCCAAGGAGAAAGAATACAATTTTGAGGATGAAATTGAACAAGCAATGGATGAAATGAGAGTTGAGAAGGAGAGGAAAACTAAGAAGAGGACTGAAGAAAGCAGTCACGCTGAGGCATCAGAGAGGAGGACTAAATATAACCATCAAGCTTTCACCAAAAGCCCTCCAAGTAAAGATGCAAGATCTGAGTTTGATCATGACGTGATTAGAAACGTCAGTGCTTCTGTGACTAATGAGCTAAGCATGATGAAAACAAAACTGATAAATCAAGAGCTGAGAGAAAAGCAAAAAGATGAAGTGATGGAGGGGATGCAGAGAATGTTAGTTGATCAAAATAATTTGATCAAAAGGCTGTTGAAGGAGGTGAATGATTTGAAAGCTGCTGCCGGCCTGCCTAATTAGCTAACTCAACATGAGTTAGATGATCTGACGGACACATCAAAGTATCCATTTCTGAATATGGGTGCCTCGTCAAGGGCAGGAGAGGGCACCTCAGGAGCAGCAACTGGAGGAGCAGAGAGTGAGAATGATGATGTGGATGTTGTAAATGAAGGTTTTGATGATTTGGGACTTGATATTGAGAAAGACCTAATAGGTGAGGAGGTAGTAGGGGAGAAACAACGAGTTGAGAAAGAAAAACAAGCGGAGATGAAGCTGGTAGATGAAGAGGAGGAAATTGAGGAGCAGTTGGTAGATTACATCTCGGAACCGGAGTTCTATGAGGTGGATGAACGTCCAGTGACCTATGTGACTGATACTGGGTCAGCTGAAACCGGAGCGGTGGAGTTAGATCAATCTGAGTGGTTTGTTAGAGAGAAGGAGGCTGAAGAAATAACTCCACTGTTCCAGAACATAAAAACCCCACCAGAAAAGAGAGCGATAAGAAGATTTTCAGCTGGAAATACAACTCTGAGCTGAAATTGTTTATGATCAAGAGAAGGGGAGGGGGAATATCTTACGTTCATAAAAGAAAAGCCTTTAAAACCCTCCCAAGATGGGATTTGAGAAGGTTGGCTGAGATTCCTTTGATTGGAGCAGAACAGAGTGAACAAGCCAAGCAGTTGGAGATGGAAATTAAAAGGGGTTTAACTGATAACTTCCAAGCTTTTGGTTTCATGAAAATGGAGAGAAAGAGGTCGAAAAAGGATGTTGACCGGGTGACCGGAAAAGGAAAGATTGTACTCAAACTAAAACCGGCTAAGACTGTGGAACGTATTAGAATACCTGATCCTCTTCCCCCGAGACTGCAAGCATTTGAAAAATGGTTCTATGATAACAACACTGGGGAAGCAGTGATTAGAGTAAAAGGGGGAGCTGAGATCAGATTGTTTGATCCGATGGAGGTATTTTCTTTCTGTGATGAAGACTTAGTGATTCTGTGTGAGAATCACATAAAAGTTGGTGCTGGAGCTGATACGTTGAAAGAAGCAAGCCTCTTCATGAGAGTAGCCAACAAGGCTAGGGGACTAAGAGCTGAAGTCCGGGAGCTGGCTAGAAAAATAGTTCAAGCGGATGAAACAAGAATGGACGTGGATGATCTGACGAGGCAGATGGACAGCTCGATTAAAAAGAGATTCGGTGGTGAGACAAGTGGATCTGGAGCTTATACTGAGGATCAAAGCATGCAAGATCAAGAGAAGGTTGTAGTTGAGGACTCACCAGTTCCAGACATAAGTGAGGCTGGGTTTGCTAAGAACTTTATTGTTGATATTGAGTCTGATGAGGCAGAATCTGAAGATGTTACAAATCCATTGGCCGGGATTGAGTTAAGGGCAGGAGCTTTCTTGGAGAACTTTGAAGCCGAAGTTGATTTGGATGGAGCTGATTAAGAAGACCCCTCTAGGCGAGGTCCAACCTAGGGGGAGTATTGATGATATAGATAGGTTGGACTCACCTAGTTTAGTTTAGTTTCTTTCATTTTGGATGTAATAGGACAAATGTTAGATAACCTTGACTTATGTAAGTAATAGTTTAGTTTTGCTCTGACCCAGCGAATCTACTATCGAATCTACAGATTCGCTAGTAGTCAGCTGAAGAAAGTCGCCCGGCGAAACTGTTGCTCGCCGGGTGAACTTACCCGTTGGTCAGGGTAGATTCGCTGTAGCGAATCTACCAGCGAATTTGCGTCTGGTTATATATATGCATTTGATGTATCTTTGGCAGCAAGTTTTGCCATACCTAATTGAGAAATACTTTTGCATTACTGTGTCATAGCTCGTTTTAGGCTGGAATTGTGTTTGTTTTGTTATCTTTGAGCCTTGTTTATTGATATTGATTGAGTTTGGATCATATGGCTACATATTGAAACTCTTTTCTTCATTTTTGCACTGTTTGATTCTGTATTCTTGAGATATTATTGTGATTATCATCTCAATAGCACGTAAATTGATCACCAATGGACCAACAGATATCAACATCAGCGTTCGAGGCTTGGGCTTGGCTGGATGATGCTTCAGCTTCTTTCTCCTTCTTGCTGAGCTTCTCCAGAACATCACTGCCGAGAGTGTTAACAAGATCTGGAAACATATTTCCCTCTTGGTCAGTGTATTCTGGATAATACTGATCCGTGATGTCTTCAATCTCTATTTCTTCAACATCGTTGAGGTCGTCATCACTAGCATCATCAAAGGTTAGCGCATCCTTTATGATCTCATTTGGATTCAGCCTGAACATCTCAGCAATCTGCTCATCAGTGAGGTCGTGAATTATTTCCCCTTCTTCAGGAGTATAACTCGCAGACCTTCTGACGATCCCCTACAGATCAAGAATCATGGTGAGTTGAGACTTGATATGCTGGAGGGGAGCAGTATCGTACTCATCTTGCTGAAATGCTGGATTTGTTTGATTTAGACATGAAGCATAACAATCATTAGTATATAGTCAAGATAATTAAACATTAAATACTCAATAATTACATTAATTACATAAATAGCAGAAGATGATTCAAGTACTAAAGTTAAATAATAAAACATCTAATCTATACTTTTGCCTTGGATCTGCTCGGTAGCTTCAGTAGTAGGTGATGATGGAGGGGCTGCTGTAGATCCATGGTCTTGTCTTCTTTTTGTACGTTGTTCCAGACCAGGATCAGCAGCATTTTAAGCAGAATTATCATCATCATCTTGCTCCTCCTTGGCTTGATCATCACCACTATCGTCATCATCCTCATCACTCTAATCATCCTTATCATCATCACCCTCGTCATCATCCTCTCCTTCCCCTATCTTCAGTGGCTCAGCTTGTTACCTCTTTAGCTTTAGCAAAATCTTCTTATTAGCTAACTCCAACTCCTCAATCTTCTGAGTAGACAGGACGTTTTGCTCCTAGAGTTAGGAGATCTGCTCAGCTTGCTGAGCAATCTGTTGAGCTTGAGAAGCGTTTTGCTCCTCAAGCTGACGAAGCCGAGCTGCCTTCTCCTCATCTGCAGCTAACAGCTTCAGCACTATTTTGCTAAGTGCTGCAAGCTGTTCCTCCACTCCAATAGGAGGGAGGGATGATCCTATAGGGAAGGAGGATAGGCCGGCTTGGTGGCTTGTGGTGGTGGTAAAGATTGGGGATGGTATAGAGGTGGTTGGTGGTGTAGTGGATGCAGTGAAGATTGGGGTTGGTACGGAGGTGGTTGGTGGGGTAACGGTAGTAGGTGGAGGAGTGGTAGTGGGTGGCGGAGTGGTAGTGGGTGGTGCAGTGGTAGTAGTGGTGGCGGTGGAGGTAGTGATCAGTGTAATCCTCCTTCTCTTTGGCTTCTTCCCGTGGGGCTGAGCCATCCGTTTAAGTCTGGACCCTTTGGATCTGGATGCCCCCCCTTGGCTACTGGGAGAGTCTGGGGTGTATGATGGGTCAGCAGTAGAACCACCAGACCCTCCCGGGCGTCCACCAACCGCTCTAATACCCCTCTCTGTGGCTACGATACGGCTTCCTACCGTTCGTACCTGGGGCTCATCATCTGACTCATCTTCCTCATCAGGCGGAAATCCCTAATAGAAACCAGCCCTCTTGGCTCCTCCTTAGGTAGATGGTGGAGATGTCATATCGGTAGTAGTGGCCCTACATTGTGTGGGGCCAGTATCTCCACCATCACCGTCATCACCATCAGAGTCATCATCCGGAATCGCTATCAGCTCCGAGTCTGAGTCACTATCATTGTCACGCCACTTTTTCCTAGCTGGCGCCACGTACTCTTCACGGGCCAAATGCCCAAACAATCTCCTCACCGGGGGCTTCACCTGCTTCCCCCGGTATACTCTCATTCTCCCCAGCGTCGTATCATCCATAACCTCCAATACGACCGCATCATCTTTCTCCTTAGGTAGCTGGGGGAGTTTCTGATCAATAATCATCTGAATGAACCTCGGGTACATGCAGAAACTCCCCTTCCCCTTGGCCTCGATGTTCTCCACCAAGTAGGTGAAGATCATCCTGGAGAAGCTGAAGGGATGGTTCAGCACCAGTGCAGCGTATGCATTCTGCATCTGGTCTGACAACTCATCAAACCCACCCTTCCTTGATGCGATGCGTCTCAGAAGTACATGTGCCAAGTATTTGAACTGGGGGCACAAGTTGCTCTTGTTGAGCATACTTGAGTTGATGTCCCCAGAATACTTGGCTGTCATGAAGCAGCCACGGACGGTCAGGGGATGTAATCTAATGTGGCAATCAGCATCATCCCCAAACTCAAGAACCGTCCGTATATCCTCTTCTGTGATCTGGATGGCCTCCCCAAAAATCAAACTTCTGATAGTGTAGGGATCCGTAGACCGGTCTACACCAGCGTTTTCCCAAAACGCCTGCTGTATCGATCGGTAAGGAGTGCAAGGTGCTGAGATCGCCTAAAAGATTCTCGAGCATCGTAAAAACGAGATGATCCCAGCAAACTCCGCTGAGTTGCGGGAAGTCAGGTCGAGATAAGCACAAATGTTGTGCTTAGAGCTCATGGGCCATCTGCTCGCCATCTGTGACACAAAGTAAATAAATGTTAGTACGTGTCAAAGTATTCCAGACTTGTTTCATGTAATTGAACATTTTGTTCAGTCGTGCGACTGAACTGAGAGATTGAATCTAGTCATGCGACTGAGCTGGACGACTAAGCTCTAGACATGCGATTGAGCTCATACGAGCGACTGAGTCAAACGATTGGACTTAGTCGTGCGATCACTCATGCATTTACCTCAGTCGTGCGATTGAGCTTAGACGCATGGTTCAGTCGTGCGATTGAACAATTCGTCCATCTCAGTCGTGCGATTGAGTGTAGTCGTCTCGCTCAGTCGTGCGACTGGAGTTCATCAGTGTGTCCAATCGCATGACTGACAGTTTGTCCATTTAAATTTGATTTTTGAGCGATTCGTGATATTACACGTTGAGGAATGGCTTATTTGGTTCGCATATGTCCGAATAAGCTTCTAATAACTTTTATATGTTCAAAAAGCTTAGTTTTATAGGTTTATTTGTCAAACTTGGTTCAGTTTTAACTTAGGTTACTGTCCGATCCTTTTCCACGTTGTAGTAACCGATTTATCAGCCAACCAAAATCGCGTAGTACCTGTGGAACAAATACAGATGGTTAGAAGATGTCAAGACGAGTTTACGAAGATCAAATGGAATTTTGGCAGAGTGGGGTTGTGTCGTACGATTTGGGGGCGATTTGAGTGAATGGAGCGACTGAGTCCGATTCACCCTCTATTTATACTAGGGCACACTCCAGTCGTGCAACTGAACCTAGTCGCATGATTGAATCGTGCGACTGAGCTTCAGTCGTACGACTCGTCTATTCGGCCATCACAAGTCGTACGATTGAGGTTCATTCGTGCAATTGCTCACAGTCAGTTACCTCTAATCGAGCGATTGGGCTCATTCGTATGGTCCATTTGTACGACTGGTTCATACTCATGGTCCAGTCGTGTGAATAGGTTCATTCGCATGGTCCATTCGTATGAAATTTTGCCCTTTTTACCCATGAACACTTATACACTTGTAATAATAGATAAAACATTTTGATCAATTTGATCATCTCAGACATGATCCATTTTAAGATTAAAACAACACTTGATCACCTTAGATGTGATCCATTTATCCACATGATCATGTCAGACATGATCCATTTATCCACCTGATCATCTCAGACATGATCCATTTATCCACCTGATCATCTCAGACATGATCCATTTATCCACCTGATCATCTCAAAGATGATCCATTTATCTACCTGATCATCTCAGACATGATCCATTTATCCACCTGATCATCTCAGACATGATCCTTTTATCTTTTCAGAAACAATTTGTTTTAGATTAACTTTAAGCTCATTTTGTGACATTAACTGCAATAAGTAACATAGTACAATCTGACACTGACACACTTTGCAAATAAGTTAAAAGACTAAACTAAGTAACAAATTAAACATGTTTTTGTTATTTTCTTCCTATTTGCATTAACATCATTTCCAAGACAGATTCTTATGAAATCAGACAGGCATTAACTCAATTACTTGGAACTTTTTATACATTTATTGAAATGGAAACTAGCAAATTTACATATCACAATATCTTATTCATCTGAGACGTCTAAATCCTAACTGGGAATCATGCTTGATCTGATACGTAACACACGTTGATTATCAACATCAGGCGGTGCATCCACGACGATTGTCAGTATGCTTGTCCACTTAAATCCATACACATACTTTTGACACGTATTGGTGGTGCATTAGGTTATCTTATTTCAACCAACATTTGAGGATCCCAAGCTTATATGGTAATCAACATTCCTTAGAGGACTTTTGAGCGATCTACGGTTATTTTGACAAGAAGAGACTATTCTTAGAACTTTCAAAGAGAAGCCAAGCCTCAGGTCAGTGCCATCGCACAGCAGAGATGCGGCAAACAACAATGATTTCTAGAATATCTAGGTTATGCTTATCCTCAGGTCAGTGCCATCGCACAGCAGAGAGGCACACAACCTATCTCCTTGTTTGAGCATTTCTTATTTTCTTTCGCACATAACGCACCAACAACATATGTTATCAGCTTGATTGCGTTTATTTTCAATTTTTTTCGTGCTTTGCTCCTTTTGTGGTCATCCGCACACATATAGTGGCGTTTATTTGCTCGTCATTCCTTATTGGAAATAATTGATTGTGTTAACCAGTGATAAGATGGGATCCCACAGTCAGCTGAACCATTTAGTTTAAGTTGAGTTCACCAATGATGTCTACTAGTCTATTGTGTTGAATCTACCGACACATCGTATAGTGAACTAGCACCTCCCTAGATCAACTTTCTCCGTGTAATTACAGTAACACCCAAGCGTACTATCATTTTCCCATTTTGTTAGATATAGAGTTCTCTGACTAACAATATTATGTGATTTAAATTAAACTAAGATTGCAGAAATTTAAAATCTTTTTGGTGTTCCAAGTAACTAGACGCCTGTGTACTATCACTTTCTATTTGTGTAGAATCACAGTCTTATCTTTGTTGTTTTTGCCTTTTAGCTTATCGGCCCTCCCCCCCTTTTTTTTAAATAAATACTTAAAGTAACCTAATCTCCCCCTAAAATTCTAAAACAGAAAATCTTTTAGTGTTTTTGGATTTTTCTTAGACAAGGAAATTAAATAAAATAAAATAAAATAAAATAAAATGACTGAACTAGTGGCGGACTATGAATCCGTTTCTTCCGAGATAATGTCACTTTTATTTTTCACGCCATTAACCTCTAACAGACAGAAAAATCTGGGTTTATCAAACGGTTTAGTATAGAGGTCAGCGCGTTGAAAATCTGTGTTTATCTTAACCACATTGATTAATTGTTTTTCATAGCAGTCACGTATGAAGTGATACTTTATGCCGATGTGTTTAGTTTTAGGGTGTTGAACCGGATTTTTAGTTACAGCTATGGTAGCAGAGTTATCAACATAGATAGGGGTGTTAGAGAATTGCAAACCGTAGTCCAGCATTTGCTGTTGGATCCAGATAATCTGAGAGCAGCAGCTTGCAGCAGCAACATATTCAGCTTCGCAGGTTGATAAGGCAACCGAGGTCTGCTTCTTGCATTGCCACGTGACTAAATGCCTTCTAAAAAACTGACACCCTGCTGATGTAGACTTGAAATTCATCTTGCAGCCGCCATAATCTGAATCACTATACGCCGTTAGCTCGAACTCATCGTCATGAGGATATCACAACCCCAGTGTTGGAGTACCCTTCAGATAACGAAAGATTCTTTTCACCCCGATCAGATGATTTACTTTCGGTTTTGCTTGATATCTGGAGCACAGACATGTAGCATACATGATATCTGGACGAGAGGCAGTGAGATACATGAGAGATCCGATCATCCCACGATACATAGTGGCATCCACCAAATCCCCATTCTCATCAGGAACCATATCATGATTTGTGGCGAGTGGGGTACCGGCAGTAGTGACATTTTCCATATCAAAGCGACTAAGAATGTCTCCGACATACTTAGTCTGATGCAGAAATATACCGGTAGGTGTCTGGTCCACCTGTAGTACTAGGAAGAACTTCATTTCTCCCATGGCGCTCATTTCAAGTTCTGCCTTCATCACATATTCTAATTCTTTACATAGATCTTCGTTTCGCGAACCGAAGATTATGTTATCCACATAAATTTGCACCATCAGTAAATCTCCGTCTCTTTCTTTGATAAACAGCATGCAGTCAATCACACCCCTGCGAAACCCGTGTTTCAGCAGGTGGGTGGAGAGCTTTTCATACCAGGCTCGAGGAGCCTGATGTAGCCCATACAGAGCCTTGTCCAACTTGTAGACTCTGTCCCGATGATAAGGATCTTCGAATCCCTCGGGTTGACTGATGTAGACCTCTTCACAGATTTCCCCATGCAAGAATGCACTCTTTACATCTAGTTGATAGACTTTGATCTTCATGTAAGCTGCGTAGGCTAGAAAGATGTGGATTGCTTCCATTCTAGCTACTGGGGCAAAGACTTCATTGTAGTCGACTCCTTCGACTTATCTGAAGCCTTGAACGACCAACCGTGCCTTGTTTCTGATAACGACACCTTGGTCATCCTTCTTGCAACGTAGCACCCATTTGGTGCCTATCACCTTAACTCCTTTGGGCGGTCAACGAGTGTCCACACTCCAAGCTTCTTGAACTATAGCAGTTCCTCTTGCATAGCATTGACCCAGGCCTCATCCTTCAGGGCTTCGCTTACGTGTTTGGGTTCGACTTGAGATACAAAGCATTTGAATGCTCCATCATTCACGTAGCCCTTTTCCATAATTGCAGCATAATCAGCCGAGTACAACTGATTTCTCGTCTGCACGCTGGAGTGTAAGTCTCCAATGATAGCCTCCTGTGGATGATTCGTGCTGATCCTAGTCACAGGTGTCGTAGGGACGACAACTTCAGTATCCAAGTTTGTGACTGGAGGTTCAGTATCCGTATTTCCTGATGAATGTTCAGCAGCTGGTGAACTTTCCTCTTGATCAACATTATGCTCAATGCCTGTCTCAGCTGCTTCTTCATCATCTGATGAGTCATCACTCTCGTCCTGATCAGCTGGTGAAGATCCCGATGAACCACTCGCAGGTGTTGTATTGCTAGTATCCAGATTCGGTGTGTTTAGAACATCATGCATCATCTGAGTAGCAATCTCTTCATCTGAATCTTTTTGAGGAAGGTTGAATGATTTGAAAAAGCCATCGTAGTCGAAGATACGACAATGGACCCTTTCCAGCAGGGGGGATGGTGAATCTTTAAACGTCGACATTGCACCATACTTCGACCTGACCACTTGAGTTGTTGTAAACTCGTTTATCTGGTATACTGTATCCTAGGAAGATCCCCTGATCTGCCTTTTCACTGAACTTGCCTTCCGGAGTTTTCTTCAGTAACGTACATGGAGCTCCGATGGTTCCAGATACTCCAGGTTAGGTTTACGTTTCTGAAGCAACTCATAGCAAGTCTTCCCATGCCTCTTGACAACTGACACACGATTAAGTGTGTAGCATGCGTTGGCTACAGCTTCATTCCAGAACTGCACTGGCAGCTTTGAATCTGCCAACATAGTCCTGGCAATCTCTATCAAGCTTCGGTTCTTCCGCTCAACAATTCCATTCATCTGTGGTGTGTATGCAGAGGTGAACAGATGAACAATCCCCTTTTCCTTGCAGAAAGCATCCATCCACTAATTCTTGAACTCTGTTCCATTATCTGAACGAATCCTCCTAACCTTCAGCTTGTAGAGAGACTCCAGTGTAGTGACGAGCACCTTGAATGACTCAAAGGTTTCTGACTTTGCTTTCAGAAACATCACCCAGGAGAACCGTGAGTAGTCATCTGTGACTACAAAGCAGTACTAGTCTCATGCGATACTCTTCGTGCTGACGGGACCGAATAGATCAATGTGCAATAGCTCTAGGGGCATCTCTATAGAATTGACGTGCTTGGTCTTGTGAGATTTCCTGGTCTGCTTTCCTTTCTTGCATGAGACACAAAAATCACGAAGTTTGAAGTTCTTAACAGGAACTCTATCAGCTAAGTTGTTATGAATCAGATGATTCATCTTCCTATGATTAGTGTGTCCCATTCTCCTGTGCCATGAGATGGAATCCTTCTCTGTAGCTTTAGACAAAAAGCATTGAACAGTAGACACACTAGTAGAAGCATTAGACATATCTAGAACATACAGGTCATTATACCTAGATGCTGACATTAATACCTGCTCCTCTTGAATCTCCATCTCTTTCATCAGAATGTAACATTTCCGATTGTCAAACATAACTTTGAAGCCTTTGTCACAAATCTGAGACACTGAAAGCAGGTTGTTTTCCAATTGTTGAATGAAATTAACTTTATCGAACCTTACCTTTTTATTACCTACTTCTCCTTGTGCGGTAATGTAACCTCCTTTGTTTCCAGCAAAAGAAACATGTCCCCCTTTAATTTGTTTGACATTGTAAAGGAGAGACTTATTACCTGTCATGTGCCTGGATGCTCCACTATCTACTATCCATGTGTTGGTAGAAGCACTATAGTGGACAACCTGCACATAGTAGAAAATAATTAGTTAAGGAAGGGGACCCAAGCCTTAACTGGCTTGGGTTTCCCAGAGGTATCACACATCACGAACTCGGCCCACTATCCTTTATCAGTAGGTGGGACCTTAATGTTCAACTTATCCAAGCTTTCAGACACTTCAGGTGTTTTGTCTTTCCACAAACCATCCTTGTGAAAGGATTGTTTATGGTAAACCGATGACTGATTTACAGTTTGAACCTTAGATTTAGTTTCAAAGATAGGTTTTACCTCAGGCATCACAGACTTGCCAGTGGCTTGTCTGTGGTGTCTATGGCGTTGTGGAGAGGTAAACGACCTAAAATGTGTTTTAGACCTAACAGATGTTTTAGACCTAACCGGAGTCTTAGATCTCTGTTTTGAAACTAATTTAACTTCATTGTCTAGTTCAATTTTAATTTTGGGTGTCTGATAGCGTGGATAGTTTGAAGAGATGTGACCACGTTGTCCACAAGAATAGCATGATCTCCTTTCAACAGGACTAGGAGATCTCCTGTGGGGCGGTGAGTAAACTTTAGGTACTGACTTTTTGGTCTCACTCCTTTGACTTTCACCTTCCTTGACAAATTTTACTTGTTTAACGTTATCGGTGTTTTCTCTTTGAAGATGATTGTTGTCTTGCTTAACAGGTTTAGTTTGAGTGGTTTTGGAAATCTTAGGTTGTGTGGTAGCAGATTTTGAACCTAACCCAAGAGATGCTTGACATTCTCTTCCACCCTGTTTTCAGTGATGTTTTTACCAGTTGTGCCTGATGTTGACGTTGTCTGATCAGCAGCCAGAGGAACAGGCTTAACTGCGGTGTCCAGATCGCTGACCAGAGGAGTAGTCACCACATGGTCCTTTATTGGATTATTATTAATAGGACGTTGTTTGGTGTTGAAAAGGATCTCATGTGGTGGAGGCACAACCTTATAACCTAACCCATCCCCGTTGTTGCGTTCCTTAACCAAGTTTTTCAAAAAATGAGAAGAACTAGCTAGACTGTGGAGTTTTTGTTTTAAAGACTTATTTTCAACTTGCAAAACAGCTCTGTCCTTTTTAGTTTCCTCAATTGTCTTTAAATAAAATTTTATATCGTTTTCTTGGTTAAACGCAACAACTTCAGTTTCTTTTAATTGTTTCTTTAACGCTTCAATTTTCTCCTTATAGCTGCTCTCGTTTTGTTTTAGCACTCTGTTTGCCTCAGTGCACAATTTTAAGTCATTTACTAAGTTATCATTATGATCTAATAATCTAGCAAATTTCAGATCAATGCTTTCCCTAAATTTATCACATTCAACACAAGCAAGTTTAATAAACATATCATCCTTTGATTCTACCTGTGCAGATGTAGACGTTCCAGCCATGAAAGCATTTTGAGGTTCTGGTTGTGCTTCAGATTCATCAATCAGTTCATTTTCAACAAGTTGATTAACAACAGCCAAGGTCTCATCCACATCAGCAGTGTCAAGCTCAACTGAGTTCTCCCCCTCACTCGCTGAGTCTTCATTCAGATCTTCAACAGATGCAATGTTGGCTTCACTATCAGTTAAGAATCGGAAGGACCAGTGCTGTCCTTCATCACCTTGAGCAACCATTGCCTTTGAATCACTGCTGGTTGAAGCTGTCTTTTTCTCTTTATCCTGTTTGTTGTAGGAATAGAACGGGTTCCCATTGCCATTCTTCTTCGGTTTGACACATTCCCGCTTGAAGTGGCCTTTTTCACCACAGTTGAAACAGGTGACTTTAGACTTGTCGAATCCAAACGCAGTATCTTTGGTAGCCACCAAATTCTGTCCCGTCTTCTTCACAAACTTCTTTGCTCGTTGCACAGCACTTGCGAGAGCCCACAATATGTCCATTCTTTCCAGTTCATTGTCATCCACCTATTCACAGTCTTTATCAGCCAAATGACAGTTCCCAATCTTTCCTACAACCAACCCATCATATTAATGAACCACCGCAGCAAGTAGGTCCATGTGCTCTTTAGCCACTTCCACAGTTACTTTTCCCAGATTTTCTGTCACTAACTTCGTTGATTGAGCAACTGTAGGACTTTGTTGGACCCTTGATGAAACATGTGACTTACCACCAGACGATGAGCTTTGACCAGTTCAAGTTGCAGATGATGCATTAGACACAAAGGCAGTCTGCAGAGGGGCACTCGAGGATTTAGCAGTAGGAGTAGGAGTAACGTTGTAGAGAGATGGATCCTGAGTGTATGCTCCCTTCTTTGTCTTGTACTTGTGTCTCACCTCTTCTTCTCTCAGTTTCAGGATGAAATTATTAATATCCAAAGTCTCCAGCACTGAGTTATATCTTAGAGTGGAGATGAATGAATCCCACTTCTCTGGTAGCCCATCAGCCAAGCTTGCCACTTTTTCTTCTTTGGACGTTGTAACACCATGAATGTGAAGTTCACTCATCAAATGGTAGAAGCGATCTATGATATCATCCAAGCTTTCATTCCCAATAGAAGAGAAATCATCAAACTTTTTCTTCAACGCTTTAGCCTTCAGTGACTTTAGTGTTGAACTACCTTCATATCTCTTCTCAAGAGCCTCCCATAACCTTTTGCTCTGCTTATGTTCTGAATATTGATGAAAAATGTCTTTGGGAATTGACTGGGTCAACATAGCATAGGATTTCTTCTCTGCATTATAAGCAAGCTTTTGTGATTCACTTAGTTCACTCAAAGTCAGAGGTATGCCATCAGCACCAACTAGCATAGTGTAGCTAGTTTCAATAGCATTCCAAAGATTGGTATCCACTCCGTTAAGATGAATCTCAAATCTTTGTTTCCATTGAGGAAATTCATCAAGTGACAACAACTTAGGTGGTTTATTATGGTTCCCAATCTCATTTTCCAACAACAAGAGGTTCTGGATCCTGGAGTCCTTCCCAGCTGAGAATGCAAAGTTCTCTGAGTCCATAATGAAGTAAACTTAAACTTGAGAAACAAACTTTGTATCCGACTGAGAGAGGCAACTAAAGGACGACTGAGACAATCAATATGCGATTGAGTTGTGTCGTACGACTGGGCACGCGACTAGGGCAGTTGTGCGAATGAGCTGAACGATTGGGACAATCATGAGATTGAACGAGTGATTTGTCCAATCGTACGATTGAGCTGGGCGATTGGAGTTTAGTCGTGTGATTGGTTCAATCGTGCGACTGAGACTGCTGACTTCGAATTTTTCAACCTTTTTCACACAATTCGACCTAAAATCACAATTTTGAATACCCTAGATGGCTACAACTCAAAAAAGACTTAGTTTTCAAAGCATGCACACGTAAAAACTAGATTTTGGGCAGAAAGAACGGATCTTTATACTTAAAAACATTGACTTTTTCACCAAAACGATTGAATCCACGAAGAATCAAGAGCCAAAGCTCTGATACCACTTGTTAGGACCGTGTATGTACGGAGTACTAACTGATTCTACATGAAACTGAATCAAATAGCGCAGAATTCTATTTGATTGGCGATCCAATCAGGAAACTGTTAATCTAATCAAACCTAATGATCAGAATACGTTAACAACATACTAGGATTGATTAGAAACAGTCTATGAACTTGGAAGGGATGCTCTGTGCGAACTGGGACGGCTAGGGTTGTGAATTCTCGAAGTGTTGTGTTTTTTCACTAATTAAGTGGTATTTATAGGTTACAGCTTTCATTCGTACGACTGAGCCAAGATACTGGCTCAGTCGCGCGACTGAGTCATACGATTGATTCATTCGTACGACTGAGTCAGTCTTATGACTCAATCGTGTGATTGATTCAATCACCTGGTTCAGTCGTGCGATTGGCCCATTCGCATGGTTCAGTCGTGCGACTGAATCAGACTACTTAGTTAAACACATTCGTGAACCTTTATTGATTCAGAACTATGTCTAACAGCTGTAAACCTACATAACACGTTCATATATGCGTGTAACAATGAATAATATTAATAGATATGACATTAAACGACTAATAAACATTCATAGAAGAGTTTTTCATTTCATTGATAAAACATTACATATGTGTTACAAGATGAAAGTCTATTACATTGAAGCTCTCTAGACTAGAACTAGGGACATGTGTACCAACAATTTATAGGGATATTTTGTTCATAGGTATTATCTGTAATGTTATTTAAGTTAGTTAAATAATATCAAATAATAATAGAGTGTGTGTGAGTTATACAATTAAAAGGTTAATTATATAACTCAATTAGTGACTATTTAACATTAATAAAATGAGTGTTTAAGTTTTGGGGGGAAAAACCCCTTTCATAAAAGAATTCGGCCGCCCCTTGTGGGGACCTAGGCCTTTTGTTGCTTGGAAACATACACTCGATTTACTACACACACACTCCACCTCTCATTCTCTCTCTAACATGCAAGAACCAAGAACATTTTCTCTCAATTTTTGAAGATATGCAAAGCTGAAAATCGGATTTTCAGCTCACTCTTGGTTCGATTTTTGGTGTTGAAATCCTAGCAAAAGGGTGTTTGTTGGAGGCTTGTGGGTATGGAAGCTTGAGGACACCTATCCTTGGTGTTTTGGCCATTCAAGAGAAGCCCCATCTTCATCAAAATCGTTTTTCTTGCAGCTCTACAAAGGTTGTATGTTTTGCATCTTTATGGTTGTTTTATACTTCTTGATAGCTAGTCCATTCACATATATTTGATCCTATGGTTTTGGGTTTGTTGAAACAAAGTTATGAGCTTTATTTTTCAGATTATAAAACATGAAATTAAGCCTTTAATCCACTGCGTTTTTTCTTGTTTAAATGGTTAAACAACTATGTATATGGTCCAACAAACCTAACATTGGCATCTAGAGCCGGTTATGTGGATGACTAGTTTCATTTGTCCTTGTAAAATTGGTTTTATGGGGCTTTAACAACCTTATAGGGCTGTTTTGTGGTGATGATTATAAATCCCCAACCTTTCAAGGTTATATCTAACATGCTTGTGATTAAACCTTGAAAGGAAGATATCAAGTGGTTGATTATATTTTTTTGTTTGGACAAAAGACCCTAAATTCTTGGTTTATGTTGCCTGAAAATTTAGGGTCATATGGGGATTTATTTGGTTCTTGAATGTTGTATATGATGTTTCATATTGGTGCATAACCTAGCCTTGACCTTGGTTTGATTTGGTTTTGGATGATTGATTTGTCATGTTGGTTGATTTCATTCATAAAGGGTTGTAATATTATTCTTTGGTGTTTGTATTTGGGTTGTAATTTATTTATTCATTTGGTTATGTAATAAATAGAATAGGTGCATTTCTTTTATTAGAAAATTGTATTAGGATATGATTTTGTAAAACAAGATGCACAAGATGAAGACCCAAAAGGAAGGACACAAAAGACATGGACACTTGAAGCATTTGGATATGGAATCAAGTGGGAGTTAATGGACACCTTGAAATGTCAATTTTAAACCCTTAGGAATGACCTTATGATAACACTTGTGATGGCAAATTAGTGTGGTCAACTTAGTGGCTATGGTTATGCACTTGTGATTGTTTGGTTGTGCTTGTTTGATTTGTTTAATTTTGGTTGATTGTTGGATATTTGGATATGTATAACAAACTAATTAACAAACAAAACAAGCTAAAAAATTTATGGTTCCAAATCATTAAGTGATTAATAAAAGGTTATTAAAAGGATTAATGATTTGAATAAATGGGTTTTATTAAAAAAGAGAACCATAGTGTACCATGTTTTTGAAAGCATGCAAATACAAGGTACATAGAGTTTTCATAACTAGAATTAATGGAAACTTAAATCCCTTTGGAAACAAGTTTAACACCATCCTTTTACACGACACTCGAATCACTTGAGAACTGCTTGTGGGATAAAGGTCACCTAACCACTTGTATGTGTAAACTCACACGTGTGTGTAAGTAGGACGACTTGAATTGGAAACCATGTGCATAGGGTCACCGAAGCATGGCATACAATGGTGTTGATGGGATTTTACATGCCGACTAAACATAAGATGTTTAACCGATCCCATAAATCTAGAAGTTGCAAAAGGTTGCAATTGTCAAATGTTGACTACCTTGTTAATTTAAATAATGGGATAAAGGTCACCTAACCATTATTTGAATGTAACGTTGGATTCTGGATTTTAATTATTAATTGTCTATGAGACATAAAGGGTATTAATGATTAAACTGTAATTTTTCAGAAATACTAATAAGAACTTTGTAAATTTTGTAGAATGGCCACAAACAATAATGCTACCACCCCGACCATCCATACCCTATCACTGAGAACTATTTTAGAGAGGGATCGTCTGAACCATAACAACTTTATGGACTGGTTTCGAAACTTGAGAATTGTTCTCAAGCGAGAGAAAAGGCCTATGTCCTTGACGATCCTATTCCTGACCAACCCGACCCCTAGGATATTGACGCCTATGTCGATTGGCTTCAGTATACTGAGGATTCCATGCAGGAATCCTGCCTCATGTTGGGAACTATGATTCCCAAACTCCAAAAGGACTTGGAGCATCTTGGGGCATATGACATGATTGCCCAATTGAAGGAAATGTTCCTTCAACAAGCTAGGGTAGAGCGCTCCGAAACGGTTCGAGCGCTTCATGCGTGTCGCATGGAAGAAACCCAATTGGTATCATCTTATGTACTTAAGATGAAAAACCCACATTGATCGCCTCGAGAGGCTTAACTATCCCGTCTCTAAGGAGTTGTCCACGGATTTGATCCTTAATGGCCTAACTAAAAGGTTTGAGACGTTCATAATGAACTACAATATGAACCGATGGGACAAAGGCATTGGTGAGCTTCACGCAATACTTAAAACAGCTGAGGCGAGGATGGGTAGAAAGGTTCTACCTGTTCTCTTGATCAATGAGGGAGGCAATAGGAAAAGGCCATTCCCCGGTCCTAAGGCAAATGTTGCCAAAGGAAAGGGGCACATCAAAGGCAAAGGGAAAGGGAAGATTAAAGCGGAACCTCCAAAACCTAAGCTTATGAAGTCTAAGGTAATGGAAAACGATCCATATTTTGAGTGTGGTGAGATAGGACATTGGAAAAGGAATTTTCCAACCTATCTCAATGAGTTGAAAAACAAGAGGGATGAAGGGCAGACCTCAAGTACAACTTTAATTATCCATATTGACTTAAGTGTTATTTCTTCAAACACATGGGTATTGGATACCGGATGTGGAACTCACATCTGCAATCTGTTGTAGGGGTTCAAAAGAAATAAGCACTTTAAGAAGGGAGACACAAGTCTCTACATGGGCAACGGAGCAAAAGTTGACGTCGAAGCCCAAGGAGACTATGTTTTGAAACTTTCAAATGGTTTGGAAGTTCTTAAAAACATTTTGTATGCTCCTAGTTTGACTAGGAACATAATTTCAGTTTCCCTTTTAAAACAACATGGTTATGATTTAAAGTTTGTAAATGATGGTATTTATGTTTATATGGATGATGTATTTCATTTCAAGGCTATGCTTTTTAATGGTATTTATGAATTGGTTCATGATGAATCATCCTATAATAACACATTATACCAATCAAGCACCAAGAAACTTAAAATGGGTTTAAGTGATTCTTATCTTTGGCATTGTCGTCTTGGTCACATAAACAAGAATCGGATTCAAACACTTCAAAAGAATGGTCTTTTGAAAACAAATGAAAATTGTTCATTTGATAAGTGTGAATCTTGTTTACAAGGTAAGATGACCAAGTCACCCTTTAGTGGTACTAACGGGAGGGAAAAAGACTTATTAGGAATCATACATTCGGATGTATGTGGTCCCTTTAAGACAATAACAAGGAATGGTGAAAGATACTTCATTACCTTTACCGACGATTACAGTCACTATGGTTATGCGTACTTGATGACACATAAACATGAAGCTGTTGAAATGTTCAAAATCTTCAAGAATAAAGTAGAAAATCAACAAAATAGAACTATCAAAGTTCTCCATTCAGATAGAGGAGGTAAAATACCTCAGTGAGGCTTTTCAGGATCATCTAAGAAGTTGTGGGATTGTCTCACAACTTATTCCTCCGGAACACCACAACATAATGGTGTGTCTGAACGGAGAAACCGAACCCTATTAGATATGGTTTGATCTATGATGGCTATAACCTCACCACCTCTATCATTTTGGGGTTTCGCACTACTCTCCGCGGCTCGTATTTTGAATATGGCCCCAACCAAGAAAGTGGATTCGACACCTTTTGAAAAATGGCATGGAAGAGTTCCATTGCTATCTTATTTAAAGGTATGGGGCTGTGAAGCTTATGTTAAGCTTAACACCCAAAACAAATTTGAAAGTCGATCTACTAAGTGTATATTTGTTGGATATCCCAAAGACTGTATAGGATACTACTTCTTTGATCCAACATAGCAAAAGGTATTTATTGCTAGAAAGGCAGAGTTCTTGGAAGCCAAGTTCCTTATGGAAGGAATGACGTATAGAACAGTGGAATTTGATGAGGATCAAGATCCACAAGCCGAAACACATTTGGTTGACACTAGCTATCAACAAGAGGTTGTTCATGATGATCAAGAGGTTGATCAATACACACAAAACGTTTGCAGATCTGGTAGAATTAGCATTCCACCTGAAAGATATGGACTTTTCAAGGATGGATGCTATGTGGTTGACTCTGATGAGCCAACTACATACCATGGTGCAATGTCCAATTTGAATTGTGACAAATGGCTGGAAGCCATGAACGTAGAGATGCAATCCATGTATGACAACCAAGTTTGGGAACTGGTTGACTTTCCACTTAACTCCAAACCGGTTAGATGCAAGTGGGTTTTCAAGAAGAAAATAGATATGCATGGAAACTTGGATACTTACAAGCAAAGACTTGTAGCAAAAGGTTTCACTCAAACTCAAGGGGTTGAATATGATGAAACCTTCTCGCCTGTGGCAATGCTAAAGTCTATTAGGATATAGTTTGCCATTGCTGCTCATTATGATTATGAGATTTGGCAAATGGACGTCAAAAATGCTTTTCTTAATGGAAATCTCGAAGAGACTGTCCATATGGTTCAACCTAAAAGTTTTGTCGATCCAAAGCATCCTAATAAAGTATGCAAGTTAAAGAGATCAACTATGGATTGAAACAAGCATCGAGAAGTTAGAATCAACGTTTTGATGAAGAGATCAAGGAATTTGGTTTCATCAAGAACGCTGATGAGGCTTGTGTGTATAAAAAGGCTAGTGGGAGTGCAATTACATTCTTAGTATTGTATATTCATGACATACTACTATTTGGAAATGATATTCCAACCATGGAAGGTGTTAAAACCTGGCTTGGGAACTGTTTTTACATAAAAGATCTCGGTGAAGCCGCCTATATTTTGGGAATAAAGATCTATAGGGATAGATCGAGGCGGTTGATAGGTCTAAACCAAAGTGCATACATTGATAAAATCTTGAAAAGGTTCAAGATGGAAAACTCAAAGAAAGGCCTGGTACCTATTCAAAGAGGGACAATATTGAGTGCATCTCAATGTCCAAGCTCAAAGGATGAGCAAGATCGTATGAAGGACATCCATATGCGTCTGCTATAGGATCCATCATGCATGTGATGATATGCACTAGACCGTACGTGTCATGCACGTTAAGCATGACAAGCAGATATGGGCAGAATCTAGGTAATAGCCATTGGATGGCTGTTAAAAGTATATTGAAATACCTTAGGAGGACTGAGGATATGTTTCTAACATACGGATCTGATAAAGAGGAACTCGTTGTAAAGGGTTACAAGGATGCGAGTTTCCAAACTGATCGAGATGATTCTTGATCACAATCGGGGTATGTCTCCATTATGAATGGGGTAGCATTGTCCACTACAGAATCCGAATACATAGCCACCTCATTAGCAGCTTGGGAAGCTGCATGGATAAAGAGGTTTATCGCCGATCTAGGGGTGGTCTCTACCATTCAAGACCCCCTAGAAATCTTTTGTGATAACGAGGGTGCGATTGCTCAAATCAAGAAACTTCGTGCACATCAAAAGACTAGGCACATTGAGCGGAGATTCAACTTCATAAGGGATGAAGTTGAAAAGGGAAAGATATGTATTCGCAAAGTTCAAACTGATCAAAACATTGCGGACCCACTCACGAAGCTCCTTGAAAGGGCAAAGCATGAAAGTCATACTTGTGCCTTAGGACATCGATATTCCAGTGATTGGAATTGATCTGTTTAGTATTAATATTGAAAATATAGAACAATAGTAATATTTATCTCATCTATATAATTACGATATTTTGAGTTATGTTCCTTTTAGCATGTTTACATCCATGAATATGTTTATTAATCTAAATGTCCGTAGTCGGTCATATTTGTGGGAACAAATATGAACGTAAGACTATTATGAATTTGGATTGGTGGATATTCATAAGGCATGAATATAGAGCAATTGGTTGCTGCCAAGGTTCATAGATATTCGTGGGATACGAATATTGGACTGACCCGCGTCTCAAATCTTACTACATGGAATCTTATTGATTGATCATAAGTAAATTTGAGTAAAGGCGAATATCATTTGGTATCCTCCGACCTGAGATACATATTGGGTTTTGATATTCACCAAGTGTTATACATTGAGCTAGTTCTTCGCTGCTCTAAAATAATGGTCAGTACATAAGGCTATGTTTAGGTATGACATAAGGTGATTGTGAGAAACGTATTTATTCAAGATGGAATTTGTTCCTCTTATTCCTTGAGAGCAAGATGTCTAAGGCCTGATTAAGTTAAATCAACAAGGAATGATCATTCTATGTCCTTGGATTTAACATGACATCTGTAACAAAAGGATAAATGATTGATTCACCTAAATCATTTCAAGTTGGATACTTGACGGGGATGATGTTATTGAATGGCTTCTTAGTCATACGTATTAAGGGTAGTAAACCGTTGTTAGGCGGTATTTACTGCTTGCATTAATCTTCTATGAATCTTGTGCAAGTGGTAGATTGTTGGATTCTTTATGCCCAAAACACATAGAATATTGATGTGGTTAGTACGTCATGATCCAAGTCGGGTCATACCCAATAACAAGCTTAGCAAACACCAATTATCATTTAATTGATGATATGATCATGCAGTTAAATAATTACACCAATTTAGAAAATGCGTTTTCTAAATAAGTTGCATATGAGATTGAACAATTTATAGGGATATTTTGTTCATAGGTATTATTTGTAATGTTATTTAAGTTAGTTAAATAACATCAAATAATAAAAGAGTGTGTGTGAGTTATACAATTAAAAGGTTAATTATATAACTCAAGTAGTGACTAGTTGACATTAATAAAAATGAGTGTTTAAGTTTTGGGGGGAAAACCCCTTTCATAAAAGAATTCGGCCACCCCTTTGTGGGGACCAAGGCCTTTTGTTGCATGGAAACATACACTCCATTTACTAGACACACACTCCACCTCTCATTCTCTCTCTAACATGCAAGAACCAAGAACATTTTCTCTCAAGTTTTGAAGATATGCAAAGCTGAAAATCGGATTTTCAGCTCACTCTTGGTTCGATTTTTGGTGTTGAAATCCTAGCAAAAGGGTGTTTGTTGGAGGCTTGTGCGTATGGAAGCTTTAGGAAACCTATCCTTGGTATTTTGGCCATTCAAGAGTAGCCCCATCTTCATCAAAATCGTTTTTCTTGTAGCTCTACAAAGGTTGTATGTTTTGCATCTTTATGGTTGTTTTATACTTCTTGATAGCTAGTCCATTCACATATATTTGATCCTATGGTTTTGGGTTTGTTGAAACAATGTTATGAGATTTATTTTTCAGATTATAAAACATGAAATTAAGCCTTTAATCTGCTGCGTTTTTTCTTGTTTAAATGGTTAAACAACTATGTATATGGTCGAACAAACCCAACAGGTCTGACTGACAAGTCTGATATACTACATGGCATTTTCCCACGCCTATGTAGTTGATCATACTTTATTCCACGGTTCACCTTTATCAATGAGTATAGTTACCAACTTTAGTAGGTAACAAAAGGTAAGTCATGGTGCTATCATGACTAACTAATCTAGGATAGTATTTTATCTTAGATACCTTACTTCTAGCAATGTAGTATTTGTTTAGATGTATATTCCAGCTGGTTTTCTAAGTATAAACGGCTGTAGATAGTAGTATATATAGTTTTTTAATGTAACTTATTATGCATGCTTTGTAAGAGTCTTGTAAACACTGAGTTTCACACGAGTGAAACTTAGTGAGTTTGAAAGAAAATATTATGTTGAGAGACCAACACCGATCCTAGAATTGGTATCAGAGTATTCAGGCTCTTGATTATGAGATCTAACCATCCCAAATCACTCTTATTTCTTCATATTCACTCACTCTACTCAAATGGCCCAAACCAAAAATTATTCTAAGACTAAGACGGGAACCATGACCAAGGTTTCTGTTATGACTCCTGATAATTTTAGACGCTGGGGTCAACGTGTTAAAGGATTCATCAAGTATCAAGACAGTCGGATGTGGGGATTTTTCACTGATGGTTGGAACCGATGATGTTAAGGGACATCCACATGAAAAAATGGAAATATTTAGATTGTAGATAGTGGATGGGTCAGGCACATGATAGGGAACATATATATTCTTGAACAATTTCAACATTTTGATGGAGGTCCTGTTCAATTTGGAGGTGAAGCTGGAGGAAACATTTCTAGTAGAGGTAATGTATCCAACGGTAAGTTAAAATTTGACAATGTACACTTTGTCAAACTGCTTGAACACAATCTCTTGAGTGTTTCTCAGTTCTATGATTGAAAGCACCAAATGCTTTTCATATAACACAAGTGCATTATCATAAAACCTAGGATATCAATTCCTCATGCTTTCTCTCCCAGATGGAACCCAAGAAGGTGAAGGAAGCTCTCAAGGGCAACACTTGGGTTGAAGCAATAAAAGAGGAATTGCTTCAATTTAAAAGACAAAAGGTATTGAACCTATGTCTATTCCTACCTTGTCAAGTCCCTATTAGTACCAAGTGTGTGTTCAGGAATAAAATGATGATAGAGGATTGATCATAAAGACCAAGGCCAGAATTGTAGTTCCAGGATACAAATAAGAGAAAGGGAGAGATTACACTGATGTCTTTGCACCTGTTCCAAGACTTGAAGCTGTGAGAATTTTTCGTGCTTTTGCAGCATCCAAAAACTTCACAGTTCACCAACTTGATGTGAAATGTGTATTTCTGTATGGGGATATTAACAGAGAAGTCTATGTGTGTCAACCACCTAGATTTGAAGACCCACAACACCCTAACTATGTGTGCAAATTGGATAAAGCTTTTTATAGGTTACATGAAGCACCTAGGCTGTGGTATGAGACATTGTCTTAGTTTCTTCTAAAGAATGGCTACAACAGAGGCATCATAGACAAAACAATGTTTTTAAAGAAGTATGGGAAGGATATGCTGCTTATACAAGTCTATGTTGATGACAATATATTTAGTTCATCCAATGACAAAATGTGCAAAGACTTTGAAAGCATCATGAAGAAGAAACATATGGAAGAAGGGTTCTTCATCAATCAATATAAGTATGTCAAGGATATCTTAGAAAGTTTCGAGATGAAAGATTGTAAGCCAGCCAAAACACCTATACAAAGAAATCCTAATCTTCGTCCTGATTCCAAAGGGGAGGACACTGATCAGGATCAGTACAGGGTAATTATTGGATCTCTAATGTATCTCAATGTAAGTAGACTTGATATCATGTTTGCAACTTGCATCTGTGTAAGATATCAGGCTGCTCCTAAGGTGTCTCACCTAATTACTGTTAATAGAATTCTTAGATATCTTAAAGGAGCTCCCAAACCGGGCCTTTGGTGTCCTAAGAAAAAGATTTCAATTTTTATGGTTATACTGATAGTGATTACGGTGGCTACAACATTAACAAGAAATCCACATCAGGAGGACGTCAATTATTTGGTGGAAGGATCATCTCTTAGTAATGCAAGAAGCAATCATGTTTCTCTACATCAACTACTGAAGATGAATACATTGTTGCTGCTACCTGCTATGCTCAACTGTTGTACTCAACCGCTATGGATTCAGAATCAGATGTTAGACTATGGTTTCAACTTCATGGAGACTCCTACCCACATAGACAACAAGAGTGCTATTTCTATCACAGAAAATCCAGTGAAGCATTCCAAGACAAAGCATATTGATATCAGGTATCATTTCATTTGAGATATAAATGAAAAAACTTAATTAAACTAGTTAAAGTTGATTTAAATGAACAATATGCTAATTTGTTCACCAAATCCTTTGATGAAAAAAGATTTAAATATTTAATTATGGTTATTAGGATGGTCAACATTGATAAGTAAATCTCTTTTGAAATTCTTTCAAAAAAAGTCTTATCTAAGTTGTCTATTTATAATCTTACTCCTGTTACAAAAGTTTTACTACAAAATTTTCTAAGTATAAATTCTTCCGAAGAGAAATTTACCCTCAGAAGAAATCTGTATTTTTCTTTCAAACGCAAATTCCTCTGCACAAGTATTCTCTTCCTACGAGTTTTTAGCCTCGGAAAATCAATTGATCGTAGGTCATGTTTCCTTCCGAAGGTTACTAAATTCTTCTCTCAGAAGAACCCTTTACCCTCAAAAGCCAATTTGTCTTCAAGACATAATTTGCTTCGACAATCAGGAAAGAGAAACTATAATGTTCTCTTGGAAGCAATTTTACTTTTGGAAGAAAACTTTTCTATGTAATGGAAATCTTTGGGCCCCACTATGCAAAAGTAAGATTTTATGGAACATTGTTCGAATATTGTTAATGAATTATCCTTACCGCCCCTGTCAAATCAAGCCACATAGTGTCACTTCACCTTACCTGTTTGATCTTTCCCCTCACATATAAAAGCATCCAACTTTGTTTTCTCCTTCCTTTACCACTGTAAAAGCCCTAGATACCCATTCCCATTATCTTCCTCAAATTTCAAATTCCCTACGTCAAACAGTACCTTCAAACAATGGCTATAAACCTTCAACACAACCAAGTTGCCATCCTTGACTCTTCAAAGGATATTGATTTTGCCCCAATCATCCAATTCCTAACCCAATCTACATATCTTCCCGCTCTAACGGTTAATCCCACCATTTATTCAAACCATATGGCTGACGTTTGGGCCAATGGTTAAAATGAAATACTTAATAATGAAAGGTTATGTGGTCTAGAGTCTGTGGACAAGAAATTATTATGAGTGAAACCACCATAAGAGAACATCTGGAACTCTCTGACACAGGAGCCTCCACTGAGTTTCCCAAACAAGATTTAGTAGACATTTACACCCAAATGGGGTACGGAGGAGACATGAGCAAGTCTACCGTTTACGCAGGATCGGTTGTGGTCACTCAACACAAGTGCTCTCTCTTAAAATCACTAAGTCACACTCTAATGATGAAACAGAATCTTTTAAGATACTTGTATATATTACTTCTCAACTCAGTGTTTACAAGACTCTTACAAAGCAAGAAATAATTTTCAAGTCATAAGAAATAATTTTCAAGATACTTGTATATATTACTTCTCAACTCAAGGGTTACAAGATTCTTACTTGCTTGCTTTCAAATGAGCTTATAATAAGAGCTATATATACTACTATATACAATGAGTTATACTTAGATTACCAGCTGGGAAATTACTACTAAATAAATACTACATTGCTAGTAGTAAGGTATCTAAGATAAAATACTATCCTAGGTAAGGTACTCTTGACATATCCATGACTTACCTTTTTGATACTAACTAAAGTTAGTAACTGTACTATCTTATAAAGGTTGAATAGTGAATAAAGTATGGTCAACTACATAGGCATGAGAAAATGCCATGCAGTATCTCAGAGGTTGTAACTGCTTGTTAGAAGGACCATACTAATATGCACTGGTTCATAGTAGATTCTTTTGATGGTTAATTTTGAAGCCACTTTTACTTCGAAAGAGTCTACTTTTTTCGAGACTTCTGCCGATCTTCAAGTCTTTATACTTCGGAATTCTTTCGCCTTGAAGTCTTCCAAGTGTTTGCCTTCGGAAGACAAAGTTCCTTCTTGGAAGTTCTTCTTCATTAATCTTCGGAAGTGTAGCTTTGCCTTCAGAAGTCTTTATCATTTGTACCAAAAATTATTCCATGTGTTGTTTTGGTTGCACTAGGCTTATATATCCTAACAAACTCCCCCTAGGCTGATGCTACCAAAACTTCATTGTCTTCTACTTCTCAAAACTTTCAGCTCCAGGGAAAGCAAATATCTCTCTATCTCCCTATTCTTTCCAGAAGTGGTGCTGTGAAGTTGGTAGAGATCCTTTGTAGATAACATATCCAGTCTGTTACTTGGGATAACATGTAACCTTTGTTGTGGCCGTCGAAAGAGAGTTATTTGATGGGAGTTATAGTTATACTCCCATCTAACTATAGGTTCCAAGTCAGGGCCTTCAACTATTTGAAGGAAAGTCTTCCCCCTGATTTTCCCTTCTTTTTCTACCTACCCTCTTTGTTTCAACTCTTCTTCAATCCTTGCTCTTATAGCCAACTCAGCAAGGTGAAGGACGCTTAGATAATTCCAAATATGAACAGCTTTCTGAGAGTCGGAGGGGTTGGAGAATGACTTCTCTACTACCTCAGCAATGTCAAATCTGCTTGAGTAAAGCAGAGATGGAGTGTTAAGTCTGTTGACTTTGCCATTCTCTCTTTCCACAACAAAGTTATGAGAAGAGTCTTCAAACCTCCATTGGACAATTCTCTTCCTAGGAATGAGGGGTTGATTTGGCAGCTTGTTCCCCTTCCTAGTGTCCAAGAGAGTCACCAGTCTCCTTCTCAGGTTCTTCTCTTCTTCATTGAGTGAATCAGAGTTAGTTGCCAAGAGCTAAAGTGCCTGGTCTAGAGTTCCCCTAGGAAAATTAAGAAATTCTTCTCTTATGAGGGAATTGTAGTACAATTAATAAGCCTTTTCTTGATTTCCTTGAATTCCTCCAAGGTTAGAGGTTTACTTGACTCAGAGGGTGGCTTGGGTGATAAGTGGGTGGTTGATTGTTAGGTAGAAGAGGGTTGAGTTCTGGGGAGTGTTTTGGGTTATAGAATGGGTAATGGAGGTAGTTGTCGTGAAGCAATAGGTAAGGATGAGGGTATGGCTGATGGTGTAGGTTTAGGGGTGTAGGGTTCAGTGGTTGGTTTAGTTTTTATTAGGAAGGGAAAGGGTGTTGGCTCAGGTTTAGGTTGGGATTGAGGTTGAGGTGCAGGTTTGGGTGTCATCCTCTGAAAACTTGGTTAAACTTCCTTCCTTCCTTAGTGAATGTCATCCTTGATGTCACTGACACGTCGCTACAGGGTCTTCTCAGACATGGGGCCAACTTGTTTGCCATAGAATCCATGGGCTCTGAAATATGCTTTCATCCATGCTTTGTCTCCCATCTTCTTGGCCGCTACAAGTTGCGCTTCTTCTTCCTTCTTCTTCTTTTCCCTAAGCTTTTCCATGGCTGCCCTTTTCCCCTCCTTATCCATTTGATCTTGTTCTTTGTGAAAAGCCACAAGACCGTGTCATTGTCATGAGGAATTACTTCTTCAAAAGTGTAGCCCCTAGAACATAAGAAGGCTTTCCTTTCACTTCTCAGCTATTGCTCAGCTTCCTTTTTATTTCTTTTCCCTTTCTTTCCTAAGGCCAACATTGCTGCTTGCTCTTGTTCTTTTTGCAGTAAGGTTGCCTTTTCTAACTCCACCAGCTCCTCAAGTGGTAAGAGCAGCACATCTTCATCTGCTACTCCAAGATTGACAAATTTGTCAATAATCTCCACCCTTTTCTTGCTGTTGATAGCCTTCTAGGCTGCCACAACTGCTTTGCTACTTGCAGCTAATAGCTTTCCAGTTCTGGGTCTACCTTTTCTTTTAAGCTTCGCCATCCTTTCCTCATCAAACAGTTCTTCAGCAGTCATCCTGCTTTTACCTTTGATTTCTTTGGAAGCTTGAGCCTTTAAAGATTCTGGTGCAGAGGATTTTGGTTGGTGAGTGGTGATTTGAGCTTATGGTGATGAAGTTGTTTGAGTAAGAGGAGTTTTGAGATAGTCTTCACTATTTACCTCAGAGGCTAGTGCAAGAATTGCTTCTGTGATAATTAGATTATTACACAAAGAAGATAACCCTTCTGAAGCTTGAACTTCAGCTTCGGAAGTTAGTGGGATTGCACTACCTGTCCCAACTGATTAAGTTTCTGGGCCATCAGTCCCTATATCCCCTTCTAAATCAATCTTAGGTTCAATGTGGATCTTAGGTTGACCAACTCCTTCTTAGTGGTATGTGGTGCACTCAACCTTTCAAGCTCTTCAGCTCCAAAGTATGCCATAACAACATCTAGACCTAGTTGTTCAAGTGAGGAACTCATTAGGAACTTAGTTAAGAATCTGTTAAGATCCATGAGTGTCTTTAGGTCCACTTGAAGAATGATAGGAGGTGGCTCGAGGAAAACAGTTGCTTGTTGAGCAGGATATCTTGAATAAAGTGTTGAAAGAGCCAAGCTTTGCTCCTCATGTGTTTCACTCTGAATATTCTTCCCCTTTTTGGTAGCATCATCTTGAGAGCTTCATGAGCTAAAGGAAGAAGTCAGAGAGACTTGAACTGGTACATGCCTAACAGATCTCTCAATCTGTTTCTCAGCTACTTGAGCCTTGAGATATTCAATCTTAAGTTGTTGAGTGGTAGACCTATCCTATAAAGTCTTACCCTTTGATTCAAGGTTTGACACTATAGAAAGTAGGTCTCTTATGATAAGTTGCATAGTTCCCTTATCTTCTTTAGTAGAATCACGGGGAAATGAGATATGATACCGTCTATGTTCATCTTCACTACTAGATGTGGTTTCTTGGCACCCTGGTTTCCTCTGAGAGGTAATGTCTCTTTCAGAGTCATCAATATGCAGAGCTGCCGCAGATTCAGTCTTGGAGCTGTTACCACTGTCCTGAGAGTCCAATGAGACACTCTCAGTAGTGGCAGCTAAATCTACATGAGTCTCCTCCACATCAGTGGGACTTACTTCAGTTTGGCTTTTCTAATATGGGATAGAAGTCAGAGGTTTCTCTTGGCTCAGTTGATCTTTAGATGGGTGTTGTAGATCAAGACCATGGCCTTCCAGGAACATGAAATCTTTATCAGTACTGATAAGTAGGTCAGTAAAGCATATGTAGGTTATGCCTAATGACCTAGGACCTTGATCAATGTGTAGAGGCGTAGAGCCTATGATTTGGCTGTCCTTTTTTGGTTGCTCAAGGGAGTATAGTGATTCACCTTGAGGGCTTTTAGTTTGGGATTGGGGCTCACGGGTTTGAGACTGAGGAAACTCAATACCCATATTATGGTCAATTAAGAAGGATGGTTGGATCTCAGACTGAGTGGGAGCACATTTTTCTACTCTAGTCTTTTTGGATTGAACAGGGGGGATTTGCTCAATGAAAGAAGATTAAACAAGGGTTCGCTTTGAGCGTCTCAAATATGTATATTTGATGGGATGGGAAGGAAAAGTCTATATTGAAGTGGTTATTCCTGGTGTCGGTTCATCACCTGTGGGGTGTACAGGGATGTCACCAGGAGCCGTCGGCTCAATCTTACCTGGAAGAAGTGCAGTATGTCTTCCGGTGAATTTGGTGGACACCCTCTTTAGAACCTTGAAGACGTCCGGCCTCATGTGAGGGATAGGAAGAGTATCCGCACAGACAAGTTTATCCTGATCCAGCTCATAGTTGATTATATGTTGAATAAACCTAGGATACATGTAGAATGTCTCCCTTTGAAGAATTCCTTTGAGGTTATTCGGCATAAACCTTAAATAAGTGAACCGGAAGCCCTTTACCAACCCATGAACTAGGCATCCTAGATGATAGGGAATTTGAACCCATCCCCCGGATTTGTTTGAAAGACAATGGAGAATAATGTGAAGCAGGAACTTCCAGTTGTAGGAGAAGTTGAACTTGTAGACTGTGGACCTTCTTACATATCCACCATACCCTATTTGGGCATAGGTGTCCTTCAAATCTGATTTGGGGAATTTAGTAGGAGAACCCTTATCATGAGCTCTAAGTTCTCCTTGTTGATCACTGCAGATATGACCAACTATTGGCCATAGATCCTTGACCTGATAACCCTAACTCCGTTTAGGGTGTCAATCTGACCATTTTCCTAAAATTCGGCCATATGGTTGGAGTAAATAGTGGGGTTAATATTGAGGGTTGTGTAGTAGGTGGACTGGATCAAAAACTGCATAATTTCAGAGAAGTCGGCATCCTTTGAAGAGTCAAGGAGCGCGACTTGGTTATGGTGGACTGGATCAAAAACTGCATAATTTCAGAGAAGTAGGTGGACTGGATCAAAAAATCCGAGAAGGGTAAGGTAAATTAGGAGAGTGAGAGTGAAGATGAAGAACACTTAGGGCTTGTAAATAGGTAAAATGATTAAGGAGAGAAGTCGGAAGTATTTAAATGGGGTAAAATGATGGATGGATAAGGTGAAATAACAGTTAGGGGTATGATTTGACATGGGCGGTAAGGATAGTCATTTAAATATTCCAATATAATTAATAAAACCTTTACCTTGTTACTTAGTGGGGCCCAAAGATTTACGTTATACAGTAAAGCTTTCTTCCGAGAGTATGTGTCTTTCGAGTGTAAAATCTTCCGAAGTCAAACTTACTTCCGAAGGTAAGATAATCTCACTTTCGAGAGTAAGATGGTTTTTGAATGAAAAGTTTTATCACTTTGGAAATAGATCTTATAACACATTGAATGTTCTTCCGAGGCTTAAAATTTTTCTGAAGATAATACAAGTTTAGAAACGTTTCCTTCAAAAGATAAATAAAGATATCTTCCAAGGGAAAGTTTCTCTTCTAAAGAACTCATACTTAGCAAATTTTGAAGAAATACCTTTTATGACAGGGCTTAGATTGTATGACATAGACATAACACATATTAAAAGGTTTTTCATAGGAGATAAGTTAGTCAATGTTTATCATCCCAATAGCTGTAATAAGATATTTAAATCTTTGTTCATCAAATGCTTTTGTTAACAAATCAACATATTATTCATTATACTCAACTTTGACTAGTTTTATCAGATTTTTTTTCATGAATATCTCTAATAAAATGGTACCTGATGTCAACGAGCTTTGTCTTTGAGTGCTTGACTAGATTTTCTATAACATAAATGGCACTCTTGTTGTCAATATGAATAGGAATCTCCAAGAAATTGAAGCCATAATCCAACATTTGATTTTAAATCCACAGCAACTGAGCACAACAACTAGCAGCAGTAATGTATTCAGCTTTAGCATTTGATGTTGAAACACAAGATTGCTACTTGCATTTCCAGGAGATTATCCTTCTACCAAGAAATTGACATCCTCCTAATGTTGATTTCTTGTTGATATTGCAGCCTCCATAGTCCCTATCAGTGTAGCCATAGATATTAAAATCTTGATTCCTAGGATACCAAAGACCCAGCTTGGAAGCTCCTTTGAGGTAACGAAGGATCCTCTTGGAAGCAACTAGGTGACACACCTTTGGGCAGATTGATATCTTGCATAAATGCAGGTTACAAACACAACATCAGGTCTACTTGCTATGAGATATATGAGAGAGCCAATAATTTCCCTATACTGATGTTGATCAGTATCCCCCTGTGACGCCCTAAACCCGACAGGGCACCGGAGGCACGTCACGCAGTTGGATTAATATTTTAAACATAAATCAGAGCTTTCTACTTATAGCGGAAGACTTAAACAACATTATATATTAACCCAACTTTTT
Source organism: Flaveria linearis (assembly GCA_024085815.1). NCBI lineage: Eukaryota > Viridiplantae > Streptophyta > Magnoliopsida > Asterales > Asteraceae > Flaveria > Flaveria linearis. The sequence continues at coordinate 81,754,379 of CM044002.1, read as the reverse complement.
AAAACATTTTACATATAATTGTATTTAATTATACATTGTCCTATTTACAGTATTAACAGGTCCTATATCCTATGCCAGCAACTACTCCGGGATAGCATCCTCGTTCAGCTCATATTTGCTTTCCTCTATTATCAGAGGATCCCTCCTTACCTAGCACACACAACATACTCAAAACATCAGATAAACTGGTGAGTTCAACATTTTCATTAAAACATTAACAGCACCTTTACACACACAAGAGTTATATTTATATTGGCAATATTATAATTTCAACTTTTATCATTACTTTGTCCCACCGGACCTGTCCCCCCGAACTTCGGTTGCCCACATCCAGCAACTACCAGTTCCCCACATCTAGAAACGTCGGTTGCCCACATCCAGCAACTACCAGTTTCCCACATCCAGAAATGTCGGTTGCCCACATCCAATAACTACCAGTTTCCCATACCCAGTAACTATCAGTTTCCTACATCCAGAAACTGAAGTTACTATCTCTCATCCAGTAGGATGCCAATTAATCATCTAGGGTCGTCACTACAAGATGTTCACAAAGCTGAGTGATCGTCATCACTCCTATCAAACTGTACAGTTTATACCCCCAGGCATCTTACCCTAACTGGCCTGTTGAGATTTACATCACTTTACAATTTCAAAAACATTTCTTTTACTTATTGCCAATATTATCACATTCATTCACACCCCACACATTCTTCCTTTTAGTACCAGTTTTATCATATTTTCATTAATCATTACCCCCATCTGACCCATTGAATCATTACCATCATGTAATGATTAAGAATGTTCAGATGACCATCTTTTACACTCTACCTGACCCACTGAAATCATTACCATCATGTAATGATTAACAATGTTCAAATGACCATCTTTTACACTCTACCTGACCCACTGAAATCATTACCATCACGTAATGATTAACAAAGTTCAGGTAATCATTCATTACCCCTACTTTTCCCCCTAACAGCTTTACAAACTGTTAGAAACATATCAACATCGCTATCACATTTCTGGTACTAAAACATTCAATTCATTTATCGTTGTATGTGTGCCAGCCCGAATGTTAAAAACCAAACATTTGAAAAGGGCTTAGAACTCACCTTATCAACTTCCTCACCACAGTCTACACAATCCACGTACACAAGGTAACTAGTCCTTCCTCTAATCAAGATATATCTAAAGCAATAAACCTTGATTCAGTAAACTTATTCAGAAACAGGGCCCTCATGCGATTGAACACCTATGCGAATGAGCACCCACACGCTTTGGACCGATGTGGATGAACCATGCGACTGAACCTTCAGCCGTACGACTAGCCACTCATTCGCACGACTGAGTTCTCATTCGTAACCAGTGTTCACTCGTCTTCATTCGGCCTTCTAACCAGGCGACTGGGTTCCCAGTCGTACGACTGAACCTCCATTCGCACTCAGTCGTACGATTAGACTCTCATTCGTACGACTGAGGCATACGATTGAGCCCATTCGTCTGAAACGGATCAGTAGCTGTGTTCTTGATGTTTTTTTTATCCAAACTCACTCAAAATTTGAGTTTTAGCCATCCAAATTATGTTATATTCAAAACAAATCATATACACATGGTTTACAATGATTTCGGACCATTATTTCATCAAAACTACACAAAACTTGGATCCGAATTCCCGGAATTTAATTTAGAAATGAACCAGACCAATTCAATGATTTAAAACATGTTGTTGGATCAAATTCAACCATTTACACAGCGTGTAACATCCCTAGATTGATCCTTAATATTCAAAACTTACCAAAACGGAGTTTAGCCTAGTCGACTGGAAAGAACAGGGGTGTTTGGGTGTAAAGAGAACAGGGGAATGAAGTAGATGCAGATAGAAATCTACTTTTCATTTCTTTTCACCGCCTATTCACATGTGCCACATAACCGCCCTACCCCCAATCGCACGACTGAACCATTCGTACGACTGAAGCGTACGACTGGAGCTCATGCGCCTACTATTCGTGCGACTACGTCTCAATCGCACGTAAGGGGTGCGACTGAAGTTCATTCGCATATGACTCATACGACTGAACACTTAATCAATCAAACAAACTCAACTTAGTTAATTAATCATAACTATAATATAATTGCAAGTTCGGATTTAGAAACCGGATGTTACAACTCTCCCCCCCTTAAATAGGTTTCGTCCTCAAAACCGACTATTCAAACAACTGGGATAATCTCTCTTCATCTCATCTTCTGATTCCCAAGTGAAATCAGACCCCTTTCTATTCGACCATTGTACTTTAACTAACTCAATGGTTTTATTCCTCAATCTCTTCATCTTTCTGTCTACTATAGCAGTAGGTTTCTCAACATAATTCAACTTATCATCCACCTCTATATCATCTAAAGGTATATAAGCATTCTCATTGGCCAAACACTTGCGCAACTGTTATACATGAAAGGTTGGGTGGATTCCTTGCAACTGATCAGGTAAGTCTAGTTTATAGGCCACTTCCCCAATTCGTTCTATAATTCTAAACGGTCCTATAAAACGAGGACTTAACTTTCCTCTCTTTCTGAATCTGATAATTCCCTTCCAAGGAGATACTTTCAACATGACTCTATCTCCTACTTCAAATTCTATATGCCTTCACCTTTTATCTTCATAAGACTTTTGTCGATCCTGAGCCGCTTTAAACCGAGCTTTGATCTGATCCAATTTCTCATTTGTAGCCTGTACAATTTCCAAACTGCCCAACTCTTTTTGCCCAATTTCTCCCCAACATATGGGACTCCTGCACTTTCTGCCATATAACATCTCATAAGGGGCTCTCCCAATCATAGAATGATAACTGTTATTGTAGGAGAATTCAACTAATGGCAGATGACTATCCCATCTACCACCAAAATCTATAACACAAGCTCGTAACATATCTTCAACTGTTTGGATAGTCCTTTCAGTCAACCCATCAGTTTCTGGGTGAAAAGATGTGCTATGTAATAAACGAGTACCCATATCTTCATGAAACTTTTTCCAAAACCTCGAAGTAAAACGCGTATCTCTATCCGACACAATAGACAACGGTACCCCGTGTCGAGCAATAATCTCTCGAATAAACAGTTCTGCTAACTTCTCAGAGTTATACGTCGCTTTGATTGGTAAGAAATGCCCGCTATGTGTCAATCTATCCACTATGACCCAAATGGTATCATAACCTTTAGCTGTACGTGGAAGCTTAGTTATGAAATCCATTGTCAACTCCACCCACTTCCATTTTGGGATCTCTAAGGGTTGAAGCTTACCATATGGCTTTTGATGCTCAGCTTTGACCTGAAGACATGTCAAACACTTATTCACATACTGCATCACATTAAATTTCATACCTGGCCACCAATATTCTTGTTTCAAATCCTTATACATCTTAGTAGCACCAGGATGTATAGAATATCTGGATTTATGGACTTCATCTAGCACCAACTTTCTCATCTTAATCGGGACCCACATACGACCACATTTTATCTTAACCCCAAAACTATTTTCTTCCAGACCCTCGGTTTGACCTTTCATTCGTTCTCGTTTCACGTTCTCCTCTTTCAATGCTTCTAATTGAGCCTCTAGTAACTGATGCATAAAATCTGGAGTTATCACTAACTTGTATGACTTAACTTGAATCGGAGGGTGTTCATTCTTTCTACTTAACGCGTCAGCAACCACATTTGCTTTAACAGGATGGTAAAGTATTTCACAGTCATAATCTTTCACCAACTCTAACCACCTTCGCTGGCGCATGTTTAATTCTTTCTGATCAAAGAAATACTTTAAACTCTTATGATCCGTGTAAATTGTACATTTCACCCCATACAAGTAATGCCTCCATATTTTTAAGGCAAACACTACTGCTGCCAGTTCTAGATCATGCGTCGGATAATTTCATGTTCTTACAATTGTCTAGAAGCATAAGCTATCACTCGTCCCCTCTGCAACAATACACAGCCTAAACCTTGATACGAAGCATCTGAATAAATCACCAAATCTTCATTTCCATCTACCAACGACAATACTGGTGACTGGGTTAATTTCTTCTTCAGTTCTTCAAATGCATTTTCTTGTTCTAGTCCCCAAACGTATTCTTCATTCTTTCTTGTCAACTTCGTTAACGGGGATGCAATTTTGGCAAAATCCTGAATAAATCTTCTATAATAACCAGCCAGACCCAAGAAACTACGGATCTCAGATGGCGTTTTCGGAGGGCTCCACTTCATTACTGTTTTAATCTTGGCAGGATCTACTAAAATACCTTCTGCATTAATCACATGTCCTAAGAACTGCACTTCCCGCATCCAAAATTCACACTTAGAAAATTTTGCATAAAGCTTTTCTCATCTCAACCTTTCTAATACTTCACGAAGATGGCAAGCATGATCTCCCTCATTCTTTAAATAGATCAGTATATCATCAATAAACACAATTACTGATCGATCTAACATTGGTTTGCACACTCTGTTCATCAAATCCATAAAAGCAGTAGGTGCATTTGTCAACCCAAAAGACATAACTAAAAATTCATAATGACCATAACATGTACGAAACGCTGTCTTAGGTATATCTTCTTCTTTAACTTTCAGCTGATGATAACCCAAACGGAGATCTATCTTAGAAAACCAACTGGCTCCCTGTAACTGATCAAACAAATCATTTATTCGTGGGAGTGGATACTTATTCTTTATAGTCAACTTATTCAATTCTCTGTAATCGATACACATACGCATACTTCCATCTTTCTTCTACACAAACAATACTGGAGCACCCCACGGGGAAGAGCTGGGTCTAATGAAACCTCTTTCTAGCAAATCTTCATTTAGCTTCATTAATTCCTTCAATTCCGATGGAGGTAGTCTATAAGGTGACTTGGCAACTGGCTTAGCACCCGGAACCAAATCAATTCTAAACTCAACTTCACGATCTGGAGGAATACCCGATAATTCTTCTGGGAACACATCTACAAAATTTCTAACCACAGGAATGTCCTCTATCTTTCTTACAGGCTTTTGAGAATCAATTACATATATTAAATAAGATGCACACCCGCGGCTCATTAACTTATCAGCTTTCATCATAGATATTATTTTCACAGTTGACTCCTTTCTATCACCATATACATTAATCGTTTTCCCGTCCGGTGCTCTTAACTGAATTAGCTTCTTATTACATACAATATAGGCTTCATGGTTTGCCAACCAATCCATACCCAAAACTACATCAAACCCTCCTAACACCATAGGATATAGTTTAACAGGCAACCTATATCCTTCTAATTCAATATAACAACCATCAATCATACTACTAATCATCACAAATCTATCATAAGAAGTTTCAACTATAAAGGCTACCTCTAATGGTCGAATTTCACACGTAAGCATGGGACAAAAATCAACAGATATGAAACTTCCACTTGCACCAGAATCAAATAACACGTTAGCTGGAATTCCATTAACTAGAAACATACCTGAGACTACATCTGGCAACGCTTTAGCCTCATTAGCTGACATAGAATAAGCTCGCCCTTTCGCCACACTTGACCCTTCTCCTAACCCTTTTATCGATCTAACCGGTTCAGGCTTTCTAACGGTTAATCTTGGACATTCATTACGAATATGCCCCATTTCTCCACACTCATAACATCTACGAGGACTTTCACTACATTCATTGGCATAATGCTCCAACATCCCACATCTAAAGCAAGCCCTACCACCAATCATACATTCACCCTAATGTAGCTTGCCACATTTCCCGTAACGTGGTAGCTCATTTCTGACATTCCTCTGGAACTGGCCCCTTCCAAACTTACCCTTCTTCTGAATACTTGGATTCTCAAATCTTCTTTGTACTACAGGTTCTTCACGCCTCCTTTTACTCCTATCAGGAGTAACATTACTACCATAAACTTCTTGATACATATCTGCTGCTAAGTTTACCGTTAACTGATAACTACTCGGAGCAGATGATCTAACCAACTTTCTAACCTCCTGAGGCAATCCCTAAGTGTACCTCAAGATTTTCTTTTCTTCAGGAACCACCAAGTGAGGCACCAACCGCGCCATCTTTTCAAACTTAGACGTGTATTCCCTATAGGACATTACCTGCCTGAAACTGTAGGAAACTCATCTCTATTCAATCCATCTCACCCTTCGGACAAAACTTATCCGATACTAACTTTCTAAATTCAGGCCATAACATTTTGTCAGTAGCCTCCTCACCTAACGTCTGGATAATCGTATCCCACCAATACAAAGCCTCACCTACAAACGAGTGGGCTGCAAACTTTATTTTCTGATCCTCCCTACACTCACTCAACTTGATCACGGCCTCCATTTCACGAAGCCATTTATAAGTGGCTACCACATCCATAGCCCCAGAAAATCGTGGAAGATTACACTCTTTGAACTGACTATACGTAACTCCCTTCTTCTCGCTAGACCCCTCAGCTTTATCAACAATCCTACTTTCATCAGGTCTAGCTTCATTCAAGGCTTTACGAACCTCCTCAGCAATTGTATCACGGAATTGCTGTCTCGTCATACTGAGCACCTCTGTGCTCTCATCAACATTTCCTTCCGAGGTTCCACCTTGCATTCTTTCACTTTCCCTCTCAGCCATAACCTATTAAAACGAGATCAGGATTATTTGGTACTCGCATGTAAGTATATAACCAGAATACTATAAGTAATGTAAATTATTAATAATGTTGGCCAAGTACTATTAATTGTTTACTTTACTTTTACTATTCTCGTTATTCCTTCTCATGATAGTCCCATCACCTTCTCTTGTTTAAATAAACTATTCTATCTAGCTATCCCTGCTGGCATATCTATTTTCTAGTTAAAGTCTAGTTATTATGACACTAGATCCCTTTAACTACTGCTCTGATACCAACCTGTTACGCCCTAAACCCGACAGGGCACCGGAGGCACGTCACGCAGTTGGATTAATATTTTAAACATAAATCAGATGTTTCTACTTACAGCGGAAGACTTAAAGAACATTATATATTAACCCAACTTTTTAAAACATTTTACATATAATTGTATTTAATTATACATTGCCCTATTTACAGTATTAACAGGTCCTATATCCTATGCCAGCAACTACTCCGGGATAGCATCCTCGTTCAGCTCATACTTGCTTTCCTCTATTATCAGAGGATCCCTCCTTACCTAGCACGCACAACATACTCAAAACATCAGATAAACTGGTCAGTTCTACATTTTCATTAAAACATTAACAGCACCTTTACACACACAAGAGTTATATTTATATTGGCAATATTATAATTTCAACTTTTATCATTACTTTGTCCCACCGGACCTGTCCCCCCGAACGTCGGTTGCCCACATCCAGCAACTATCAGTTCCCCACATCTAGAAATGTCGGTTGCCCACATCCAGCAACTACCAGTTTCCTACATCCAGAAACGTCGGTTGCCCACATCCAGCAACTACCAGTTTCCCATACCCAGTAACTATCAGTTTCCCACATCCAGAAACTGAAGTTACTATCTCTCATCCAGTAGGATGCCAATTAATCATCTAGGGTCGTCACCACAAGATGTTCACAAAGCTGAGTGATCGTCATCACTCCTATCAAACTATACAGTTTATACCCCCAGGCATCTTACCCTAACTGGCCTGTTGAGATTTACATCACTTTTCCATTTCAAAACATTTCTTTTACTTATTGCCAATATTATCACATTCATTCACACCCCACACATTCTTTCTTTTAGTACCAGTTTTATCATATTTTCATTAATCATTACCCCCATCTGACCCATTGGAATCATTACCATCATGTAATGATTAACAATGTTCAGATGACCATCTTTTACACTCTACCCGACCCACTGAAATCATTACCATCACGTAATGATTAACAATTTTCAGATCACCATCTTTTACACTCTACCTGACCCACTGAAATCATTACCATCACGTAATGATTAACAATGTTCAGGTAATCATTCATTACCCCCACTTTTCCCCCTAACAGCTTTAGAAACTGTTAGAAACATATCAACATCGCTATCACATTTCTGGTACTAAAACATTCAATTCATTTATCATTGTATGTGTGCCAGCCCGAATGTTAAAAACCAAACATTTGAAAAGGGCTTAGAACTCACCTTATCAACTTCCTCACCACAGTCTACACAATTCACGTACACAAGGTAACTAGTCCTTCCTCTAATCAAGGTATATCTAAAGCAATAAACCTTGATTCAGTAAACTTATTCTTAAACAGGGCCCTCATGCGATTGAACGCTTATGCGAATGAGCACCCACACGATTGGACCTATGCGGATGAACCATGCGACTGAACCTTCAGCCGTATGACTAGCCACTCATTCGCACGACTGAGTTCTCATTCGTACCCAGTGTTCACTCGTCTTCATTCGGCCTTCTAACCAGGCAACTGGGTTCCAAGTCGTACGACTGAACCTCCATTCGCACTCAGTCGCACGATTAGACTCTCATTCGTACGACTTAGGCATACGATTGAGCCCATTCGTCTGAAACGGATCAGCAGCTGTGTTCTTGACGTTTTTTGATCCAAACTCACTCAAAATTTGAGTTTTAGCCATCCAAATTATGTTATATTCAAAGCAAATCATATACACATCGTTTACAATGGTTTCGAACCATTATTTCATCAAAACTACACAAAACTTGGATCCGAATTCCCGGATTTTAATTTAGAAATGAACCAGACCAATTCAATGATTTAAAACACGTTGTTGGATCAAATTCAACCATTTACACAGCGTATAACATCCCTAGATTGATCCGTAATATTCAAAACATACCAAAACGGAGTTTAGCCTAGTCGACTGGCAAGAACAGGGGTGTTTGGGTGTAAAGAGAACAGGGGAATGAAGTAGATGCAGATAGAAATGTGCTTTTCATCTCTTTTCACCGCCTTACTTATTCATATGTGCCACATAACCGCCCTACCCCCAATCGCATGACTGAACCATTCGTATGACTGAAGCGTATGACTGGAGCTCATGCGCCTACTATTTGTACCACTACGTCTCAATCGCACGTAAGGGGTGCGACTGAAGTTCATTCGCATATGACTCATGCGACTGAACACTTAATCAATCAAACAATCTCAACTTAGTTAATTAATCATAATTATAATATAACTACAAGTCCGGATTTAGAAACCAGATGTTACACCTCCCCCTCGAGTCAGGACAAAGATTGTGAATTCTGGGTATAGGTGTCTTTGCTGGCTTACAATCCCTCATTTCAAATCTTTCTAAAAAGTCATTGACATATTTAGATTGATTGATGAAGAACCCATCTTTCATCTGCTTCACTTGAATTCCAAGGAAAAAGTCCATTTTTCCCATGGAACTCATCTCAAACTTCTTATTCATAATGCTTTCAAAGTCTTTACACATTTGGTCATTTGAAGAACCAAATATGATATGATCAACATAGAGTTGTACTAGCAAAAAGTCTTTTCCAGTCTTCCTTATGAATAATGTCCTATTAATGGTAACTCTAGTGTAACCACTCTTTAGAAGAAACTGAGACAAGGTCTCATACCATAGCCTAGATGCTTGGTGTAACCCATAAAGAGTTTTATCCAATTTGCACATGTAGTTGGGATGCTGTGGGTCTTTAAATCTTGGAAGTTGGCACATATAGACTTCTCTGTCTATATCCCCATATAGAAAAGCACACTTGAAATCAAGCTGGAAAAAGTAAAGTTTTTGGATGCAGTATAAGCAAAAAAGATCCTCACTACCTCAAGTCTTGGAACAGGTGTAAAGACACCAGTGTAATCAATTCCTTCTTCTTGAATGTATCCTTGAACTACCAGCCTTGCCTTGTTCTTGATAATCAAGGCCCTCTTAACCTTTTTGTTTTTGAATACCCACTTTGTACCAATGGGTACATGACTAGATGGTAGTGGACATAGGTTCCAAACCTTTTGTCTTTTGAATTGAAGCAATTCCTCTTTCATTGATTCAACCCAACTACTATCCTTCAAAGCTTCTTCTACCTTCCTTGGTTGCATCTGTGAGAGGAAGCATGAGAACAAATAGACATTTTCATTATGAGTTTGTCTTCTTGTTCTCATACATTCAGAAACATCTCCAATGATGTTCTCAACTGGGTGAGTGTTGTGAATTCTGAGCCTTGGGATCACATCTAATTGCATGGAGAGATCTAGAAGTGAAAAGTTCTACTTATGATTTTGAACACTTGGACCAGCTGAGGTCTCACATTCATTCAAAGAGGACTGATTGAATGAAGGAGAGACATCAGTAGGATTTTGATATGGATCAGCATTAACAGTTGCCTATTCTTCCTGATTGTTGCATCTATCAGCTTGGTGTTGTGCAGTGATTAAGTTATCACTTGATGAGTTTTAAGGCTCACTTTGTTGGAAAGTGGTTGAAGCTCCACTCGTCCCTGAGATAGTCATGCTTATGGATGGGAGCTTATTTTCAGCATATCTTGGAGAACTTGGAAGAGGTCTGGGTAACTCAAACCGTTATCATCATCTGAGTCATTTTGAGTTACTGTTTCAGCTGAAACATTATCACAAAAAGGTTTAGAATAGTCAGGAAACAATTCTAAATTAAAGATATGATCAGGGTAATTTCCCCTAACACAATTAGTTTGCTTATTAACAACAATGTTGGATGATTCCTTAAATTGTTGATTTTTGATGTTATAAACTCTATAAGCAACAGAGTTGGAGGAATATCCAACAAAGATAGCATCATCTGACTTTTTAAGAAAATTTTCCAAATTGTTCTTTGTGTTAACTATGGTAGACCTGCTACCAAAGGGCCTAAGAAAACCAATGAATGGTGGTCTCTTGTTCCATAGCTCATAATAGGTTTTTTCATGGGGCTTAACTATAAGAACTCTGTTTTGCACATAGCATGCAGTGCTGACTGCCTCTGTCCAGAATGTTATAGGCATCTTTGTATCAACTAACATAGTCCTAGTAGCCTCAATAAGTGTCCTATTTCTCCTCTTAGAAACACCATTTTGTTAAGAAGTTCTAGGAGCACTATATTGTCTGCCAATCCCTTTTGAGTTACAGAATAAGTCAAGAACTTGATTCTTAAACTCATTCCCTTAATCACTTCTATTTATTATTAAGCTTGTGATAAATTTCATTTTCTATTTTAAGAATAGAAGACTTTTAAGTTTCAGCAATTTCATCTTTAGTTTTTTAAAAAGAATACCCATGTATATCTAGTAAAATCATCAACAATCATAAGGCAGTATGATTTCCTTCTAATGCTTATTATACTTGTGGGACCAAATAGATCTATGTGCAATAAGTGTAATGGAGTGGTGATGGGGTTATATTTTTTAGATTTATGAGGAACCCTGTGTTGCTTTCCTTTTAGACATGCAACACAGTTATCCTTGTAGAAAAATTCCTTTTTAGGCACACCATGTACCAAGTTATTTTTAACCAAATTATTCATGGTTTTAAAATTAACATGACATATTCTTTTATTCCATAGAGTTGACTCATTACCATTGGCTTTGGAAAGAAAGCATGATACTTCATCTAGTGGGAAAGCATTATTCATATCAAGCTTGTAAATGTCCTCTTTCCTGGGAGATCTAAAAAGCACAAATTCCTGAGGAATTATCATCATGGGTTTGAGGATAATGCACTCATGTTCAGTGAAAAACATTTGATGCTTTTGATCATAGAATTAAGAAACACTTAAATGATTGTGTTCAAGCTGTTTGACAAAGTGTAATTTGTCTACTTTTAACTTACCATTAGATACAATACCTCTACCAGAAATGTATCATCCGGTTTCACCTCCAAACTAAATAGGTCCTCCATTAAAATATTGAAATTGTTAAAGAATGGATCTGTTCCTTGTCATGTGCCTGGAGCATCCACTGTTGAAAATCCATACATTTCCATATTTGTCATGTGGATGTCCTTGCACATAGGGTGAAAAAGTTAGTTACTATTAGAAACCCAAGCCTTGTTGGTCTTAGGCTCTTCTAATGTGGATAACATAATTGAACCAAAATATATGCATGGGGTTCAATTATGGTTTAGGAAGAAGAGGTTTAGGCTGTAGCATCTTTTCTGATCTTCCATTCCATCCTTTAGTTGACCAGTGTAGATGAGCTTGATGAAGCTTGAGCAACATGGCTTTATTCAGATGCTTCTTTCTTCTCAAAATAGACTTTCGCCACCTTTTCTTTCGAAGCAGTCTTCTTTTCATAAGGTTTCAAAGGAATTCTTTTGGTCTTTAGAATTTTCTTTGACTTATTTTCCAAAGCTATTTTCCTTTCGGAAGAATGAGTTTCTTACAAAAGCAATTTAGCTTCAGAAACAAGTTTTCCTTTTCTTAACACTTGAACCATGTGATAAGGTCCAAATATGAAACCTAATTGGTGTGTTCATATTTTAAAGTGGATATAGTTTTCTCTAACTCTTCAATTTTAATTTTATATTCATATTTTGCCCTTTTAAAATCAGATTTTAAGAGGTTTAAGGACTCAATATTAAATTTGATTTCTATGTTATAGTCCTGATACAATTTGACTTTAACAATACAAGCTTAAGTATAAAGATGTTCGTATATCTTGCACCATGAAGCTCCAGTCAACTTCTTGAGCAATAGCAACAGTTTGTTGTTTAGTTGTAGCAACTTTATGGTGGAAAGATGTGTGGAGGCTTGAGTGGCTCCTGGATTGGATTTTAGTGGTTTGCATTCCCTAGCAAAATGACCAATTTGATTACAGTTGTAGCACTTGGCCTTGGTTTTGTCAAACCCAAATTTGTTGTTGATTGGGTATTGAGGGAACGACCTTCCAGTTCTTTTAAAGAACTTCTTTGCTCTATAAGTCAATAGAGCCATTTGTTGGACGATGTCCATGTATGAGACATCATCTGGGCTGAAGCACTCTAGATCGTCAATGCAAAACTGAAAGTCACTAGAATGTTCATTTCCTGAAACAAAGGCACAATTGTCCGAGAAGGGACTTGATTGAGCCTGTTGAGACCTTGGTGTCTCGGGAAAAGTGATGTATGGCCTAGAAGAACATGATTGCTACTAGGAGTAAGTTAGGTACTGTTAGTGCTGGGGGTTTCTGGATCCTTTAGTAACGACTTGAGCATTACTAGCAGAAGGACCAGTGGTTTTGCTTATCCGTTGGCCTTTCTAAATCTCCATATCCACACGGTATCCATCAAGAATGTCGTATATAGTTCAGTCATTGTGAGAGTGTTCGAATTCTCTGTTCTCTTGATAGAGAGACAATAGAAAGTCCACTCTTAAGGAAGTGCACTCATGAACTTCCTTGATAGATCTCTTTTCTCAAGAGATACTCCTACGGACTGAAGTGATGAAATAAGATCCATATACCTGATGTATTGGTGGCTAAGGGTCTCTCCAGCAATGTAGGTGAAGTTTTCAAACTGCTGCTTCATGGAATCTTTCTTTGACTCATTAGAACCAGAATACATCTGATTCAAAGCATCAAAGAGTTCTTTGGCTGTCTTACAGTGCTCAAAGCCTACCATGATGGAATTTGGTATGGCGGTAATCAGTACAGCCATGGTTTTGCTATCGATGTCCATTTTCTTCAAGTCTTCATCTAAGCCATCTTCAATGGCTTTCTCTATCATGGCACCATTACTAGCCGGTGCAGCCACCTTTGGCTTATAAGGACCATGGGTGATAGATCTCCCTATTTTTCCATTTTGATACTTAATGAAGCCTTCAATGCACATACACCAGGATCTGAAGTCATCAAGGGTGATGATAGGATCTTTAGTCATCGTTCCCATTTCAGATTCTGATGATTTCTGGTTGATGGCCATTTTCTGTGAGGTGAGTGTATGAATGAAAAGTAAAGGTGATTTGGGATGGTAAGATCTCATAATCAATAGCCTGGAAAGCTCTGATACCAATTGCAGGATCGGTTTTGGTCTCTTAACACAAGTGTTCTCTCTTAAACTCACTAAGTGACACTCTAATGATGAAGAAGAATCCGTTAAGAGTTCATAATAATATATTAAGTAAACAACGCACAAGAAATATTTTTCAAGATACTTGTATATATTACTTCCCAACTCAAGGGTTACAAGATTCTTACTTGCTTGCTTTTAAATGAGCTTACAATGAGAGCTATATATACTACTATCTACAATCAGTTATACTTAGATTACCAGCTGGGAAATTACTACTAAACAAATACTACATTACTAGTAGTAAGGTATCTAAGATAAAATACTATCCTGGATATGGTAGTCATGACATGTCCATGACTTACATTTTTGTAACCAACTAAAGTTAGTAACTGTACTAACTGATAAACGATGAACAGTGAATAAAGTATTATCACCTACATGGGGGTGGGAAAACACCTTGCAGTATCTTAGAGGTTGCAGCGGCTTATCAGAAGGACTATACTAATATCCACTGGTTCATAGTAGATTCTTCTGAAGGTTAACTGGCTTCGGAAGAACAAATTCTTCTGAAGCCACTTATACTTCAGAAGAGTCTATTTCTTTCGAGACTTCTACTGATCTTCAAGTCTTTATACTTCGAAATTCTTTTGCCTTGAAGTCTTCCAAGTGTTTGTCTTCAGAAGATGGCTTCACTTTGTCTTCGGAAGACAGAGTTTCTTCTTCGGAAGTTCTTCTTCATTAATCTTCGGAAGTATAGCTTTGGCTTCAGAAGTCTTTGTCAGTTATAACAAAAACTATTCCAAGTGTTGTTTTGGTTGCACCAGCCTTATATATCCCAACAGTTTACATATTCAACTTCTCTTACAACTTGAAGAACTTGCTGTACATCATACTACACAGCCTGTCAAACAAATCAGGTGGTTAGGATTAAATTCTTGTGATCTGGGCTGCCTCGTGCATGGATTGGTAAAGGGCCTAAGATTCAACTACTCTTGATATATGCTAAATAAGTTGAGAGGAAATATCATCAGGAATACATTTTACATGTATCCCTGATTTATTCAGCACATAATCAATTGTGAGCTGGATCACAACAAACTGGATTATGCAAATGTTCTAGCAGTTCTTCACATCAATCCGGGTATCTTCAAATTGCTGAAGAAGGTATCCACCAACTTCACTGGAAGGTTCACTCAACTACTTCCTGGTATGCTTAAGCCTATGGCTCCTGGTGACATCCGTGCATGCCTAGCAATTAATGGACCCACACCAGACACCACCACTTTACAACCAATAACTTCCCTACACCCTATCAAAATATCTTACCAAAGACTCCCTAAACAAACCCTTGTTCAATAACTCTGATTGTTCAAGTCCCCTCAATTCAAGCTAAAATGGCTAGAGTGGAACATAGGGCTCCCACTCAGCCAGAGGTCCAACCATCCTTCACAATTGACCTTAATATCAGTGTTGAGTCTCCTCAGTCTCAACCTGATTAGCCTATTGCCAAAACCTCAAGTCCTCTGGGTGAGTCCTAACACTCCCCTGAGCAGCCAAAAGGGGACAACCACATTATTGGCATAATGCCACTAGATGTTGATCATGGTCCAGGGTTATTAGGAATAGCCACTATATCCTTCACTGACCTATTAACCTAATCTAATGAGATTTCATGTTTCCTCAGGGCCATGATGTTGATCTACCACACCACTCACTAGATCAACTGAGCCCATGATCTTTAGCCCACATAAGTTAAGCCAAACTAAGGTGAGTCCTACAGGTGTGGAAGGGACTCATGTAGACTCAGCTGCCTCTACTAAGAGTGTCTCATTGACTTCTAAGGATAGTGGTAACATTGCTAAGACTGAGTCTATGACAAACTTGACAATTGACACCTCTGAAAGAGATATCAGTTTCAAGGGAAACCAGCGTGCCAAGAAACCACATCTGGTGGTGAGTATGAACATACTAGTTAGTTATCTCATCTCCCCATGATTCTTCTAAAAAGATGAGGGAAGTCTGCAACTAACCATTCAGTAGCGGCTCTCTTACATCTCAAATCTTGAATTCAAGGTTAGGACTTTGGAAAATAGGTCTGCCATTCAGCAATTTGAGATTGAGAGTCTGAAAGCCAAACTAGCTGAGACACAGGTTGAGAAGCCTGTTAGGCACGTAACCATTTAGGACTCTCTAAGTTCTTCCGCTAGCTCATCTACTTCACAAGATGATACTACCAAAAAGGGGGAGAATGTACGGAGACAAACACATGATGATCTTACCCTGGCCATCGCAACTCCATCCTCAACTTATCCTACACCACAACATTCTAAATTCATCTTCCCATAGCAAAACTCCACTTATCCTTCACCACAACACTCCACAGCCATCTTCCTATAGCCACCTACCATTGCAATTCAAGTGGATCCTAGGATGCTTATTGATCTTGACAGATTCTTAACCAAGTTTCTTATAAGCTCCTCACTTGAATAACCCTCACCCGATGTAGCAGCAGCCTACTTTGGAGCTGAAGAGCTTCAAAGGTTGAGTGCAACACCTACCACTACGAAAGAAGTTGGTCAACCTAAGGTCCCTATTGAACCTGATATTGACTTCGAATGGGAAATAAGGACTAATGGCCCAACAACTGAATTAGATGGGACAGGTAGTGATATTCAAATCTCTTTTGAGGCAAGACTTACGGCTAACAAGAAGGTAGGAGACAAATCCTGGATAAACGCTTATCTCAGGGCCCGGGGCTTCACAGGCAGGCAAGTAGGCCCATGTTCGAAAAGACCGTACAACGACATGTTAGTGATACCAACGCTGACATTCGCTTAGGAAGAAGGAAAGAGGTATACGAAACTCAGAGTGTACAGAGGATGGTACCCAAGCCACACCTAAACCATAACCAACAAAACCTGAGCTTAGACCTCTTCCTTTTCCCATCAAAACCAACCCCACTACTGAACCTTACACCCCTGAACCAACACCATCAGCCTTAATCCTACCATCATCACTGCCACTCAACAACTACCACCACTACTCATCCTAAAAACCAAAACATAACCCAAACAATTATCGAAGACATCCTCTGAACCATCTAAGCCTCTGACCTTGGAAGAATTCAAGGAGATCATAGGAAAGCTCATCAACTGCATAACCCTGAGCTACATCTCTTGTGAGAAAGAGTGCAAAACACTAAGATACATTGATGGCTCTTCCTGTTCCTTCACAAGAGATGCATTCTTTGATCTACCCAGAGGAACACTATACCAAGCTCTTCAACTCTTGGCTACAAACTCTGACTCCCTCAAAGAAGAAGAGAATAAGTTGAGAAGAAGACTGGTGACTCTACTGGATACAAGGAAAGGGGATAAACTACCAAAACAACCCTTCACTCCTAGGAAGAAGATTGTCTAGTGGAGGTTTGATGACTCTTCATATAACTTTGTTATGGAAAGAGAGACTGGTGAAGTCAACAGACTTGACACACTATCTCTGCTACACTTAAGTAGATTTGACATTGTTGAGTTAGCAGAGAAGCCATTCTCTAATCCCTCAAACTCCCAAGTAGCCGCTCACATCAGAAATCATCTAGGCGGTTTTCATCTTACTGAGTTAACAAAGAAGGCAAGAATAGAAGAGGAGTTGAAGCTGAGAAAGGGTGAAGAAGAGGGTTCTATCATTGAAGGAAGGTCATTCCTTCAATTGATTTAAGGCACTACTTCAGAGTCCATAGTTAGATGGGAATCTGTCACACCCCATTGACCAGGTCTGGCTGTGACTGACTGATATCATCATAATGCAGCGGAATTAAATAAATGCAAACTTTCATTATATAATTTCCAAATATTCATACGATGAATTGTCTAAAGGATCCGAATAATACATATTTAATTAATTGTTCATAAATAGAAAGGTGGATAGGGTGGTGGTGAAGTCTCCTAGGGTCCATCTAAGGCGGCACCTATCCATTTGACACCTGTCGGTTACACATCACTTGAAATACACACCCAAAATACGTCAACATAATGTTGGTGAGCCCATGAGTTTATGACATGTTATCCATCATGACAGATTTAATATTCAATAAATTTAATAATGACTACAACCATAATATACATAACATGATGCACTGTAGAATGTATCACCATCAAACCTGACCCGGACATTCCCACCCGAGTCCTAAAATATCCCTAAACCCGTTACCACTAAATTTTTAGGTTTAAATGTACCCCGATAAGCACGGTTTAATGGCACTAATTTGTGACACAAAGATTATTGTATCTCAATGGGGGGTTTCCCAGCATAAAGGGCCTATTGTGTACGGGGGATTCCCCAAATAATACTCTCCACAAATCATGCGGCTCCTAATGGAGTTAATGATTGTGCTCTGTTCAGGGACAAGAGCAAGTAGTATTGCACCATAATAATGTAATACCAACGAGTGTGTATTTCACACCAAAAAGTTGTAAAGTAAAAGGGGGTTCATGAGACTCACTTGTGGTTGATCACGTTGTTGTTTGTAAGGTTTGGATGCTACCGAGAGTGAGGGCTCGTATGTTTATTTAAATGAGTTAGTTTTATAATTTAAGGATTAATTAAACCCAACCCTTATGATTGTACTTTAGTTTGATGAATGTTTTATTACACGCGAGTAATCTTATTTTAGGTCATTAGGTTTTGGTTAGTACCTTTAGTTTGCTTAAGTTTACATTATTATCTAATAAGTTCTGATCATTTTTGTTCTTATAGGTGTGGTATAGCTCCAAAACAGCAAGGTTTTAATGAATGGCAAGATTGGTCCCTTAACTTTGCTAAATTTACTTTTTTGACCCTAAAGTTTAGTATTTTTGTATCATGATCACTTATAATGGTTTTTATGATTTTTAGTGGGTTAGGATAGTGTAATAAGTGAGTTTTTATGTTACTTGATCTTTCTTATTGGTTTCAAGAGCTTGTTTTTGGATTAAGCATTTTATGAAGTTATATTTAGTTACTCTCTTATTTGAGGTTGTCCGATGGCCCAATTGGAAGTTTTGTCTTAAATATAATTTATTTTGATGATAATTGAATATTGAAGGGTTAATGGTATGGATTTAGGTTTAATGAGTTACTTATCATGTTTTTAAACGTTTAACGTATCGTGATTCGGGTAAGTTGGGACTTGCGAGATTAATCCATGGTTTTTATAAAAAATTCTGCTTATGGTCAAATTGTAATTTATATTCTACTAAAAGATTATTGGTTTTAAATGATTAAGAGTGAATGATCAGTGTTGGTCTCTCAACACTATATTTACTCACAAACTCACTAAGTCTCACTCGTGTGATGATGTAGAACCTCAAACTAAGTAGATGACAATATACTAGATAATTGTTGATACATGATGACCCTAGTTCATTGTACTTTAATGTTTATGTCTTTCATTCTTACATACATGTAATACAATAGTTTTTAATGAAACGATATGTGTTTGAATGTCTATTTACTATTCAATGTGTAGTGTTTATGAATACACGCTTAAATAAATATTATATATGGGTTTGTAGTAGTTATAAATAGTTCTAAGTTAATAATGATTCAGGAATGTGTTTGCCTTAGTCATATCGTTATTCATGCTAATGGACCATGCTTATGGACCAGTCGCATGATTGAATCAGGTGATTGGGTCAGTGGCACGACTGAGTCATGAGACTGGCTCAGTTGCACGATTGGACCGAGTGTATGGTTCAATCGTGCTCATGAACAAATCGAATGGCTCAGTCGCACAACTGTACCATGCTAATGGCTTAGTCGCATGACTGTACCATGCTAACGGCTCAGTCGTACGGCTGTATATTGAAACCTATAAATACCACATAATTCGTGAAAAAAAAGTAACACTTCAAATTCTTTCATACCCTAGCCATCCAGAGAGTTCTATCTCGTCCATCCAAGTTCATAGTTCGTCCCGAATTGTTTTCTAATCATTTTTCACGTTGTTCTATTATTAGATTGATTTGGGTTTTTTCGTTCTTACTGATTGGATCGCCAATCAAATAGGATTCCACACTATTTGATTAGGTTACACGTTGAATCTGTTAGTACTCTGCCCGTACACGGTCCTAACAAGTTGTATCAGAGCTTTGGCTCTTGATTCTTCGTGGATTCGATCGACGTTTTGGTTAAAGTTAACGTTCTTTTTCAAAATACTTTTTTTTATACAAAACGACTTTTTGACGTGTACATTATTCAAAAGTTTTGAACTTTTCGACTTACAACAGTTTAGGGTTTGTGCAAAATCGTTTTGAGCCTAAACGTGTTGAAAATCTCGATTTTTTTTAAATTCAGCAGTCTTAGTCGCACGATTGGCTCAATCGCACGACTGAACCCCAATCACACAATTCAATCGCATGATTGACTCAGTCGTTCACTCAATAACACGATTGACTTGAATCGTGCGATTGAATCCATTCACACTCTCCATTCGCACGATTGAACTCATTCGCACCACAATCGCATGATTGTTTCAGTCACATAAGGTTGCTCAAGTTTTCATAAAATGGACGATCAGTACACCGCGTTTACTGCTCGAAAGGACTCACGAATCCAAACCTATTACTGCTGGAAAATGAATTTGGAAATCACAACAAACCTCCAAAACTGTTGACTTTGGATGAATACCCACAATGGAAACAATGGTTTGAGATTTACCTTAATGGAGTAGACCCGAACTTGTGGATTGCTATTGAAACTGGTTAATCTACACCTGTTGGAGCAAAGGGTTTTAAGCTAACTTCGAGTGGAATAAATGATGTGCAAAAGGTTGCACACAATGCTGAGAAGAAAGGCTATGCTTTACTAACACAGTCTATTCCTAAGGACATTTTCCATTAATTTTCAGAACATAAACAGTCCAAGAAGCTGTGGTCAGCTTTGGAAAAGCGATATGATGGTAATGCAACTTTAAAGGCACTGAAGCCAAAGCTCTCAAGAAGGAATTTGACAACTTCTTATCCATCCTAATGAATGCTTGGATGACATTATAGACAGATTTTATCATCTGATGAGTGAGTTGCACACACATGGGGTAACTACTTCAATGGAAGGTAAAGTTGCAAGCTTTGCTGATGGATTGCCAGATAAATAGGATCCCTTTGTTTCTAATCTGAGACAAAATGATACTTTAGCAACTATAGACATCAATGATTTTATCTTGAAGCTAAGGGAGGAGGAGATAAGACTAAAGTACAAGTCGAAGAAGGGGTCATACACGCAGAATCCATCACTGTATAATGTTGCTCCTACCCCAACCTCACCAGGAGCACCTCTTCAAATAGCGTTTGTATCAAACACGTCTTGAAATTCTCAGAGTGGGTCTTCTGGAAGTGAAATGTCAGGATCATCTGGCGTTCAGTACAATAACACAGAAGCTAATCCAACAAAGCTAAAGACTAAGAATCTGGGAAATGTTACGGTTGAGTAGCCAAGGAACACATGGATGTACTTGCTACGGTTGTGCACTCTTATGATGGGTTAGTGGCTGGACAGACTGGAAACTATCATCTTGCTGATGAAGACTATGAACAAGTTGACGAGGCTAAATTAGAAAGGATGGACATAATGTGGGCTTTGGCTAGTGTAGTTAGAAGAGTGAAGAAGTTTGTGAAAAAGACTGGTCAAAACCTGATTGCTAGTAAAGACACAACCTTTGGGTTCGATAAAACAAAAGTCACATGCTTTAACTGTGGTGAAAAGGACACTTGAAACGAGAGTGTGTGAAACCAAAAAAGACTGGAAATGGTAACCCTTTTCTCATCACACAATTGTCAGGAAAGGAAAAGAACGTGACTTCAACCAGTCAAGATTCCAAAGCTATGGTTGCTCAAGGAGATGAAGGACAGGATTAGACATTTCGGTTCATCTCTGGTGGTGAAGATAATGTGGTGTTTGTGGAAGATCTTAACGATGATTCAGCAAGTGAATGAGATAACTTAGCTGATAATGCCATCTCAGACACCAAAGAAGCTATAGATGCAGTTGAACACTGGGTTTAAGACGAACTGGCTGCTGCGAGCACAAAATTTCAAACTAACGAGGAATCTTAGGCTGTTTTCATGGCGGACACCTCTAGCACGTCACAGGTAAGTACCAAAGATGAACTTTTTAATAAACATGCTTGTGAAGATTCCAATAAATTTCTTGAAAGCATAGATTTAAAATTTACTAGATTGTTAGATCATAATGAGAGTTTAGTAAATGATTTAAAACTATGCATTGAAGCTAACAGGGTGTTAAAACAAAATGAGAGCAATTTTAAAGAAAAGATTGAACTGTTAAGAAAGCAACTTAGGGAAACTGAGTTTGTTGCATTTAATCAAGCAAATGATATTAAGTTCTATCTAACTACAATAGAGGAAACAAAGAAAGAAAGGCAATTCTTCAAGTCGAAATTGAGTCTTTAAATCTAAAACTTCATAGTCTTGCTAGTTCCTCTCATATTGTTAAGAATTTGGTCAAAGAAAGAAATAAGGGGGAAGGGATTGGTTATCAGGTTGTGCCACCACCACATGTGATCCTTTTAAACACATAACGTCAAGCCATAAATAATAACCCAATAAAGGATCATGTGGTGACAACACCTCTAGTCAGTGATCTGGATACCACAGCTAAACCTGTACCACTGGTAACTGACCAGAAAACAACTACATCTGGCACAATAGATAAGAATAAAATTGGAGATTAGGTTGAAGAGGATGACAATGCTACTCTTGGATTGGGTTCAAAAGTTCCTGTTTCAAAACCTAAAATTTCAAAATCAATTCAATCTAAAACTATTCATCATCAAAATCTCAACAAAATGAAAGGAAATGGTAATCAAAATGTGAGACCAATTAGGTTTGTCAAAGAACATGAGAAACCTAAAGTTGAGAAGAAAGAGACCAATCCTAGATTATACTCCCCACCACAAAAAAGATCTCCCAGCCTAATAGAATGGAGATCCTGTTATAAATGTGGAGAACGAGGACATATATCTCCAAATTGTCCCTACTACCAGACACCAAGATGAAGGATTGATCTTGTTCAAGATAATAAACCAAGGATTACTAAATCAAGATCAAATACCCCTCTAAAACACCGTAGACAACACAGACAAGCCACTGGCAAAGCTGTGATGACTGAGGTAAAATTAATTGATAAAAGCAAACCACTGGTTCAAACAATAAACCAATTGTTTGTTATCTTAAATAGTCCTTACACAAAACTGGTCTATGGGAAGCCAAATCATCAGGTGAGTCCGAAAGTGAGGATAAGATGAAGAATGTTATCCCTCCAACTTCACAAGGACAGTGGGTACAATTTGTTATATGTGATGCCTCCGGGAAACCCAAGCCAGTAAAGGCTTGGGTCCCACTCTTAAACTAATCATTTCTGTTTTTATGCAGGTTGTCCGCTATAACTCTATCACTAACACCTCGATTATTGGTAGTGGGGCATCCAGGCACATGATCGGCAATTTGTCTCTCCTTTTCAATGTCAAGCAAATCAAAGGAGGACATGTATCTTTTGCTAGAAATAAAGGAGATTACATTACAGCTCAGGTGAAGTAGGAAATAGGAAGGTGAATTTGATAAAGTAAACTATGTTTAACAACTGGAGAACAACTTACTTTTAGTTTCTCAAATCTGCGATAAGGGATTTAAAGTGATGTTCGATGATAAGAAATGCTACATTCTGAAGAAGGAATATGTTATCCCTGAGAAGCAAATGTTAATGTCAGCTTCAAGTTATAATGATCTATATGTCTTGGACATGTCAAGAGCTTCTACCACATAGTCAGCTGCACAGTGTTTCTTGTCAAAAGCCATAGAGAAGGGCACCATGTCTTGGCACAGGAGAATGGGACATATCAATCCAAGGAAGATGAATCACTTGGTCCAAAACAATCTGGTTGAAGGAGTTACAGTTAAAAATTTTCAACTTCCAGATTTCTGCATATCATGCAAGAAAGAAAAACAGACAGAGAAATCTCACAAATCAAAGGAAGTTCATTCAATTGAGATGCCTCTGTAGCTCGTGCACATGGACCTATTGTGTCCTATCAGTACTAAAAGCATAGCTGGGGACTGGTGATGATTATTCAAGATTCTCTTAGGTAATGTTTCTTAAGTCTAAATCAGAGACATTTGAGTCATTCAAGGTATTGGTCACTACACTTGAGTCTCTGTATAAGCTGAAAGTGAGGAAGATTCGTTCAGACAATGGTACAGAATTCAAGAATTAGTGGATGGATGCCTTTTGCAAAGAGAAGGGGATTGTTCATCAATTCTCTTCTCTACAGATGAACGGAGTTGCTGAATGCAAAAATTAAAGCTTGATTGAAGCTGCAAGAATGATGTTGGCAGATTCAAAACTGCCTGTTCAATTCTGGAACGAAGTTGTTGCTAATGCATGCTACACTCTCAATCGAGTTTTGGTGGTCAAGCTTCATGGAAAAACTGTAGGATTCTATGTGCCCAAGACACTTAGAATATTGATGTGGTTAGTACGTTATGATTCAATTCGGGTTATACCCAATAACAAGCTTAGCAAACACAATTAATATTTAATTGATGATATGATCATGCAATTAAATATTTACACCAATTTAGAAAATGGGTTTTCTAAATAAGTTTAATATGAGATGGAACAATTTATTAGGATATTTTGTTCAATAATATTATTTGAAGTGTTATTTAAATTAGTTGTATAACACCAAATAATAATGAGAGTATACTACTTATACAATTAATTGGTTAATTGTATAAACTAGTTAAAATACTAGACAATACATGTGTGTGTGTTTATTATTTGTAAAGGAAATCTTGCTTTTGGATGAGACAAAACCGTCCACCATATATACATGCATGTGTGCATGTGACTTGATTCCCTTGAGTGGAAGACATTCTATGCATGCTTGTCATATGTTTCTACTTACTTTTCTTGAGAAGAACACACCTACATGCAACTCTTGTCTACCACTAGTAACTAGAATAAAGACTCTCACATTCAGCTCATCTAAGACATGCAAACAAGAACATAATTCAGCTCTTCTCTCTCTCTCTCTATTTACGGAATGCAGCAGCAACAATAGAGGGTTTCTTGTGCTGTCTTGAGCTGATTTCATGTTGTTCTTGGTGTGAAGATCATGCACTCCATGAATATGATTCAAGCATGCAACTAACAACACAACTTCAGCTCTCACTCTCTCTCTCTAGCAACGGTTTTAGCAAGAACAAGAGGGTTTTCAGCAGCTTCATTTCAGGGTTTTCTTGAAGTCTATTGTGTTGTTCTTGGTGTATTGTACCTAACAAGAAGGTATTTGCAATGAGGCTTGGGGTATAAACACTTGAGGGTTCCTCTACTTGGAATCTTGGTCATTTAATCCTCCTATTTTGCTGCTGGATGTTCACGTAATTGAAAGGATGCTGGCAGCTTACTTTTGAAGTTTTTGATGTCCAAAACCAAGCAACCAAGATGCCTACTTAGAGCCTTGTGGGAGTGGGCATTTGAGGACTTCTAAGCTTGAAGTTATTGGTCATATTTCAGCCCCTAATCTTCTTTATTTGGTCGACCTAAAGCTGCTGGAAGGAGGTAGTTTGACAGCCCATTGTGGCTGTCATATTGTGTTATTTTATGTACACATACCATGTTCATTCACATATAATGATCCTTTAATTTATGGGTTTGTTTTATACACTTGAATGGTCACTTGAAGAACATAATTTTCAGCTTATAAAATGAGTTTTAAAGCTATACTTCCGCTGCGTTTTTAGAAAGTTTAAATGGTTAAACTATGATTTTATGTTCTAACAAACCCAACAATGGTATCAGAGCCGGTTATGTGAATAGCTTGCTTGTTCTTATCCTTTAAAAATCATTTTAAAGGATGTTAATCAACTAAGTAGGGGCTGATTTTAGTTGATTTAATAAATCCCAAGTCTTTTAAATTTATATCTTCATGCTTATGATTAAACTTTGAAAGATAGGAATGCTAATTGGTTGATATGTTTGGTTGTTGTTTGTTTGGACAAACAAACCCAACTTTTCAGTTTATGTTGGCTGAAAATTTAGGGTTTGATGGGGTTTATTTAGTTTATTGAATAATATTTATGATTGGTCATATAATAGTGCATAACCTAGCCTTTGGCCTTTTGATTTGGATGATTGTTTTGGTTGTTTTCAATTGGGTTGTCATATTATTCTTTTGTGCTTTGTTTAAAAATGTAATTTGTCTATTTATTCATTGGGATGTAATAATAGATTAGGAGTGTTTTTTCTTTTACTAGAAAATATGTATTAGGATATATATTTTGTAAAAGAAGATGCTCGGGAAGGAAGCACAAGAAGAAGACACAAAAGAAGGACTTGAAGCATATGGATGCAAGTTCAAGTGAGAGTAAATGAAGACCTCTATTTTGTGTTGTATTCAACCCTTAGGAAAGACCAAATGTCCACACTTGTGATGGCAAACAAGTGTGGTCACAATAGTAGCTATGGTTATGCACATTGTGGTTGTTAATATTATGCTTGTTTGGTTGTTTGTTGTATGATTGTTGTTTGATATTTGGATATGCGTAACAAACTCATTAGCAAACTTAACAAGCTGAAAATTTATGGTTTCTAATCATTAAGTGGTTAATAAAAGGTTATCAAAAGGATTAATGATTTAATAAAAGAGGTTTTATTAAAAATAAACCATAGGATACCTTGCATTTGAAAGCATGCAAATACAAGGTATATAGAGTTTTCAAAACTAGAATTAATGAAAACCAAAAATCCGTTTTGAAACAAGTTTAACACCATCCTTTTACACTACACTCGAATCACTTGAGAACTATTTGTGGGATAAAGGTCACCTAACCACTTATAGGGAACTTGTGTGTTTGAGGTGAGTCTAACTTACTTGTGGGATAAAGGTCACCTAACTGCTTGTATGTGAAAACTCACATGTGTGTGTAAGTAGGACTACTTGAATTGGAAACCATGTGCATAGGGTCACCGAAGCATGGCGTACAATGGTGTTGATGGGATTAAACATGCCAACCAAACATAAGATGTTTAACCGATCCCATAAAGGCTAGAAGTTGCAAAGGTTGCAATTGTCAAATATTGACTACCTTGTTAAATTAAATAATGGGATAAAAGTCACCTAACCATTATTTGAATGTAACGTTGGATTCTAGATTTTAATTATTAATTTTCTATGAGACATAAAAGGGTATTAATAATTAAAATAAAATTTTAAGAAATACTAATAAAGAACTTTGTAAATTTTGTAGAATGGCCGCAAACAATAATGCTACCACCTCGACCGTCCATACCCTATCACTGAGAATCGTTATCAAAATGAGTAAAGGCCTATGTCCTTGACGATCCCATGTCTTACCAACCAACGCTGTTGATGTTAAGGCCTTTTGACGATTGGATTAAGCACATTAAGAATTTTGTGCAAATTTCCTACCTAATGTTGGGAATATGATTCCCGAATTCCAAAAGGGTTTGGAACATCATAGGACATATGACATGATAATCTAGTTGAAGGAAATGTTCCTTCAACAAACTTTAATAAGATTGCTTCGAAACGGTTCAAGCACTTTATGCATGTCACATGGAAGAAACCCAATTGATATCATCTTATATATTCTTAAGATGAAAAGCCACATTGATAGCCTCAAGATGCTTAAATGTCCTGTCTCAAAGTAGTTGCCAAGGATTTGATCCTTGATTGCCCAACTAAAGGTTTGAGACATTCATAATAAACTGTAATATGAACGGGTGGGACGAGAGCATCGGTGAAATTCACGCAATGCTCAAAGCAACCGAGGCAGGGATGGATAGAGAGGTTCTACCTATTCTCTCGATCAATGAGGGAGACTATAAGAAATGGCCAATCTCGATCCTAAGGCAATTATTGCCAAAAGAAAAGAATACATCAAAGCAAAGGTTAAAGCGAAACCTCAAAAACCTAAGCTTATGAAGCCGAAAGTAAAGGAGAATGATCCATGCTTTGAGCATGAAGAGATAGGACAATAAAAGGGAATTGTCCCTCCTATCTCAAGGAGTTGAAAAATAAAGAGCGATGCTAGGCAAACCTCGAATACAATTTTCATGATTCACATTGTATTAAATGTCATTTCTTCAAACACATGGGTATTGGATACCGGATGTGAGACTCATACTTGTAATTGCTGCAAAGGGGTTCAAAAGAAATGTGCACTTCAAAAGGGAAACTCTATTTTGAGACTTACAAATGGTTTGGAAGTTGTTCTCAAAACCTTTTGTATGCACCTAGTTTGACTAGGAACATAATTAAAGTTTCCTATTAAAACAATATGGTCATGATTTAATGTTTGTATATAATGGTATTAAGTTTTATGGATGATATATTTCATTTTAAGGATATGCCTTTTAATGATATTCATGAATTAGTTCATGATAATTCATCCTATAAATAACTCATTATACACATTAAGCACCAAGAAACTTAAAATAGGTTTAAGTTATTATTATCTTTGACATTGTCATCTTGGTCACATAAACGAGAATTAGATTCAAACACTTCAAAAGAATGGTCTTTTGGAAACAAATGAAAATGTTTCGTTTGATAAGTGTGAACCAAAAGACTTATTAGGAATGATACATTTAGATGTATGTGATCCTTTTAAGACAGTGATAAAGATTGGTGAAAAGACACTTCATTACTGTTACCGAAGATTACAGTTGCTATTATTGTGTGCACTTGATGACACATAAGAATGAAGCTTTTGAAATGTTCAAAATCTTCAATAATGAAGTAGAAAATCAACTCTACATAACTATCTAAGTTCTTCATTCTGATAAAGGAGAAACTGAACCCTATTTGGATATGGTTCAATTCATTAAGGCTATGAGCTTACCACCTTTATCATCTTGGGTTTTCGCACTACTCTCCACGACCCGTATTTTAAATATGGCCCTAAACCAAGAAAGTGGATTCGACTCCCTTTTGAAATATGGCAATGAAAGAGTTCCATCACTATCATATTTAAAAGGTATTGGGTAGTGAAGCTTATGTTAAGCTTAACACCCAAAAACAAATTTGAAAGTCGATCCACTACGTGTATATTTGTTGGATATCCCAAAGACTGTATAATACTACTTCTTTGATCCAACAGAGCAAAAGGAATTTATTGCTTGAAGGGCAGAGTTCTTGGAAGCCAAGTTCCTTATGGAGGAGTGACGCATAGAACAATGGAGTTTGATGAAGATCAAGATCCACAAGCCGATACACGTTTGGTTGACACTAGCCGTCAACAAGAGGTTGTTGATAATGATCAAGAGGTTGATCAATACACACAAAACGTTCACAGATCTGGTAGAGTTAGCATTCCACCTGAAATATATAGATTTTTCATGGATGGATGCTATGAGATTAACTCCGATGAGCCAACTACATACCATGATGCTATGTCCAATTCGAATTGTGACAAATGGCTGGAAGCCATGAACGTAGAGATGCAATCCATGTATGAAACCAAGTTTAGGAATTGGCTGACCCTCCACTTAACTCCAAACCGGTTGGATGCAAGTGGGTTTTCGAGAAGAAAACAAATATGCATGGAAACTTGGACACTGACAAGGCTTGTGTGTATAAAAAGGCTAGTGGGAGTGTAATGACATAATACTATATGGAAAGGACATTCCAACCATGGAAGGTGTTAAAACCTGGCTTGGAAATTGTTTTTCCATGAAAGATCTCGATGACGCAGCCTATATTTTGGGAATAAAGATCTATAGGGATATATCGAGGCGGTTGATAGGTCTAAACCAAAGTGCATATATTGATAAAATCTTGAAAAGGTTCAAGATGGAAAACTCTAAGAAAGGTATGGTACTATTCAAAGAGGGACAATATTGAGTGCATCTCAATGCCCAAGCTCAAAGGATGAGCAAGATTGTATGAAGGACATCCCATATGCGTCTGCTATAGGATCCATCATATATGCGATGATATGCACTAAGACCTGACGTGTCATGCGCGTTAAGCATGACAAGAAGATATCAGCAGAATCCAGGTAATAGCCATTGGATGGCTGTTAAAAGAATATTGAAATGCCTTAGGAGGACTAAGGATATATTTCTAATATACGGATCTGAGAAAGAGGAACTCGTTGCAAAGGGTTACACGAATGCGAGTTTCCAAACTGACTCGATCACAATCGGGTATGTCTCCATTATGATAGGGTAGCATTGTCCACTACAAAATAGGAATACCTAGCCGCCTCATTAGCAGCTTTGGAAGCTGCATGAATAAAAGGTTTATTACCGATCTATGGGTGGTCTCTACCATTCAAGACCCCTTAGAAATCTTTTGTGATAACAAGGGTGTGATTGCTCAAATCAAGGAACCGCGTGCACATCAAAAGATTAGGCACAATGAGCGGAGATTCAACTACATAAGGGATGAAGTTGAAAAGGAAAAGATATGTATTCGCAAAGTTCACTTTGATCAAAATATTGCGGATCCACTCACGAAGCTCCTCGAAAGGGCAAGGCATGAAAGTCATACCTATGCCTTAGGACTTCTATATTCTAGTGATTGGACATGATCAAATTTTGTATTTGAATATGTGGAACTCTTTATTATTTGAGTAAAATTATTTGGTTATAATGTTTCAATTAATGTTCCAATTTAGCATGTTTAATCCATGAGTAAATTAATTACTCTAAATGTCCGTAGTCGTTCATACTTGTGGGAACAAGTGTGAGGGTAAGATTATTATGAACTTGGATTGGTTGATATTCATAAGGATGAATATAGAGCAATGGGTTGCTACCAAGGTTTATAGATATTTGTGGGATACAAATATTGGACTAACCCGCATCTCAAATTTTACTACATGGAATCTTATCGACTGATCATAAGTAAATTTGAGTAAAGGCGAATATAATTTGGTATCCTTCGACCTGAGATACACATTGGATTTTGATATTCACCAAGTATTATACCTTGAGCTAATTCTTCACTGTCCTGAAATAGTGGACAGTACATAAGGGTATGTTCAGGTATAACACGAGGTGTTTGTGAGAAACGTATGTAGTCAAGATGAAATTTGTTCCTCTTATTCATTGAGAGTTAGATGTCTAAGGCCTGATTAAGTTAAATCGACAAGGAATGATCATTCTGTGTCCTTGGATTTAACATGACATCTGTAACAAAAGGATAGATGATTGATTCACCTAAATCATTTCAAGTAGGGTACTTGAATGGGATGATGTTATTGAATGGCCATAAGTCATGCGTATTAAGGGTAGTAAACCGTTGTTAGGCGTCATTTACTGCTTGCATCAATCTTCTATGAATCTTGGGCAAGTGGGAGATTGTAGGATTCTATGTGCCCAAGACACTTAGTATATTGATGTGGTTAGTACGTTATGATCCAAGTCGGGTTATACCCAATAACAAGCTTAGCAAACACCAATTAATATTTAATTGATGATACGATCATGCAATTAAATATTTACACCAATTTAGAAAATGGGTTTTCTAAATAAGTTGCATATGAGATGGAACAATTTATTAGGATATTTTGTTCAATAATATTATTTGAAGTGTTATTTAAATTAGTTGTATAACACCAAATAATAATGAGAGTATACTACTTATACAATTAATTGGTTAATTGTATAAACTAGTTAAAATACTAGACAATACATGTGTGTGTGTTTATTATTTGTAAAGGAAATCTTGCTTTTGGATGAGACAAAACCGTCCACCATATATACATGCATGTGTGCATGTGACTTGATTCCCTTGAGTGAAAGACATTCTATGCATGCTTGTCATATGTTTCCACTTACTTTTCTTGAGAAGAACACACCCACATGCAACTCTTGTCTACCACTAGTAACTAGAATAAAGACTCTCAAATTTAGCTCATCTAAGACACGCAAACAAGAACATAATTAAGCTATTCTCTCTCTCTCTATTTACGGAATGCAGCAGCAACAATAGAGGGTTTCTTGTGCTGTCTTGAGCTGATTTCATGTTGTTCTTGGTGTGAAGATCATGCACTCCATGAATATGATTCAAGCATGCAACTAACAACACAACTTCAGCTCTCACTCTCTCTCTCTCTAGCTACGGTTTTAGCAAGAACAAGAGGGTTTTCAGCAGCTTCATTTCAGGGTTTTCTTGAAGTGTATTGTGTTGTTCTTGGTGTATTCTACCTAAAAAGAAGGTATTTGCAATAAGGCTTGGGGTATAAACACTTGAAGGTTCCTCTACTTGGAATCTTGGTCATTTAATCCTCCCATTTTGCTGCTGGATGTTCACGTAATTGAAAGGATGCTGGCAGCTTACTTTTGGAGTTTTTGATGTCCAAAACCAAGCAACCAAGATGCCTACTTAGAGCCTTGTGGGAGTGGGCATTTGAGGACTTCTAAGCTTGAAGTTATTGGTCATATTTCAGCCCCTAATCTTCTTTATTTGGTCGACCTAAAGCTGCTGGAAGGAGGTAGTTCGACAGCCCATTGTGGTTGTCATATTGTGTTATTTTATGTACACATAGCATGTTCATTCACATATAATGATCCTTTGATTTATGGGTTTGTTTTATACACTTGAATGGTCACTTGAAGAACATAATTTTCAGCTTATAAAATGAGTTTTAAAGCTATACTTCCGCTGCGTTTTCAGAAAGTTTAAATGGTTAAACTATGATTTTATGTTCTAACAAACCCAACAAAAACCTGCTATGAGTTACTTCAACAACATAAACGGAATCTGGAGTATCTCAAACCGTTTGGAGCTCCTTGTATGTTGCTGAAGAAAGCTTAGACTGGAATGTTTAATGAAAAAGCAGATGAAGGCATTTTTCTTGGATACCATATCCCTGACAAATGAGTTTACAACGACTCGACAAATCAAGTTGAAGTGTTGTCCAACATCGCATTCAACGATACACCACCCCCTTGCTGGGAGAGGTCCATCATCATTCTTTGATTATGGTGGATTCTTCAAATCATTCAATTTTCCGCCTGAATACTCTGACGATGAGATCACTGCTCAAATGATGTATGATGTTTTGAACACTCTAAATCGGAACTCCAACACTATAGCTCCAGTTAATTATACTTATGGGTCCTCATGGATAGATCTAGAAGTAAGTGATCACTCCTTAGATGATGAGGAAGCAACAAATGTGGAGCATGGTAGCCCAAGTGATAGTACAACCATAGTTGAAAATGATTCGGCTGAATCCTCTAATGCAAGACATCAAACTGTCACAGATGATGCACCAATGATCAAAAATTTGGAAAATGTTGTGGTTGTTCCCACAACACCTGTGACTTGGATCTGTATAAATCATCCCTAGGAAAACATCATCGAGGATCTTCTCTCCGGGTTATAGACAAGAAATCAACTATACACTGCTGACTACGCAGCAGTGATGGAAAAGGGATATGTGCGTGTTGGGGCATACAAAGGTTTTGTTTCTGAAGTTGAGCCCAAGTATGTAAGTGATGCCTTGAAAGATGAGGCATGGGTTAATGCAAGAAGAACTTCTATAGTTTAAGAAGCTAGGTGTTTGGTCACTAGTGGATAGGCCGAAGGGTGCCAAAGTTATTGGAACGAAATGGGTTCTTCGCTGTAAGAAAGATGACCAAGGAGTTATCATCAGAAACAAAGCACGGTTAACGGTTCAAGGATTCAGACAAGTTGAAGGTGTGGATTACAATGAAGTTTTTTGCACCAGTGGCTAGGATGGAAGCAATTAGGATCTTCCTAGCTTAAACATCCTACATAAAGATCAAGGTCTACCAGATGGATGTGAAAAGTGCTTATCTTCATGGTGACATCCGTGAAACAGTATACGTTAGTCAACCCGAGGGATTTGAAGATCCTTATCATCGAGACATGGTATATAAATTGGATAAAGCTTTGTATGGCTTACATCATGCCCTGCGAGCTTAGTATGAAAAACTCTCCACACATCTGTTGAAACATGATTTTCGAAGGGGAGTAATTGACTGCACCTTGTTCATAAAAGAAAAGGATGGTGATCTACTTAGGGTTTAGATATATGTGGACGACATAATCTTCGCTTCCAAAAACGAAGACTTATGCAAAGAATTTGAAGCAGTGATGAACCCCAAATTCTAAATGAGTGCAATGGAAGAAATGAATTTCTTTATGGGATTATAGGTGGATCAGACCCCTACTGGCATCTTTCTACATAAGACAAAGTACGTTGGAGACATTCTAAGTCGGTTTGACATGGAGAATGTCACTGTTGCTGGTACACCTCTTGCCACGAATCATGATGTGGCACCTGATGAAAATGGGGATTTGGTGGATGCCACCATGTATCGTGGGATGATCGGATCTCTCATGTATCTCATGGCCTCTTGTCCTGATATCATGTAGCCACGTGTCTCTGCTTAAGATATCAGTCAAAACCAAAAGTAAACCATCTCATTGGGGTGAAATGGATTTTTCTTTATCTGAAGGATACACCAATACTGGAGTTGTGGTATCCTCATGATAGGACTTTGAACTTACTGCATACAGTGACTCGGATTATGGAGGCTGTACGATGAATTATAGGTCAACATTTGCGGGGTGTCAGTTCTTTGGAAGGCAGTTAGTCACATGACAATGCAAGAAGCAGACTTTGGTTGCTCTGTCAACATGTGAGGCTGAATACGTTGCTGCTGCAACCTGCTGTTCTCAAATCATTTGGGTTCAACAGTAAATACAGGACTACGGTTTGCAATTTTCTAACACTCCCATTTTTGTTGATAAATCTGCTGCTATAGCTGTCACTAAAAATCCGGTACAACATCTTAAAACTAAACAAATCGGCATAAAGTATCAATTCATACGTGACTGTTTTGAAAAACAATTAATCGATGTGATTAAAATTAACATGGATTTTCAGCACGCCAACCTCTATACAAAACCATTTGACAAACCCCGATTTCTTTATCTATTAGAGGTTAACGGCGTCAAAAAGAAAGAAGATGTGATTCCTGAGGAATCGATTTAATTGTCCGACAAAGTGTCTTCAGTTCTTTATTTTTCCTTTTATTTCTTATTTTCTTTTTCATGTCTTTACTATTCCGTCGATTCTGATATTTTTCTCGTCTTTGAAAACTTTAAAATCACAAAAAGATTTTCTGTTTTAAAGTTTTAGGGGGAGAATTTCTAGGGTGGTAGGGGAGGAAAGTTGATAGGCAAAGACAACAATTCTGAGAAAGCAGTTCAATGTTATGGTAAATGATTGTACACATTCACCGAATTAATTGGGACACCAAAAGGATTTTCCTTTCTGCATTTTTCTGATAAATTTAAAATCACAGAATATTTTAAATCTGAGATATCAATGCCTAACAAGTTGGAAAATGATAGTAAGCTAGTCTGTTATTATGGTTACATAGAGAAAGTAGATCTGGGGAGTTACGGGTCCACTATATGATGTGTCGGTAGGTTCAACACAATAGACTAGTAGACATCATTGGTGATACACATAAAGTAAATCAATCAACAAGTTATGGGTTCCCATTGTATCCCTGGTCTTCATAATCAATTAAGTTCCAATAAGGGGTAAGGAGCAAATGAAAGCCACAAATGTGTGCAAACGACCCAAAATAGAGCAATGAAGATGACAAATGTCATAAAGCATCAAAATAAGTGCTAAATGCAATCAAGTTGATGACAAATGTCATTGTTGTATTAAATATCAAATTGTATTGCTCAAATACGAAGATAGGTCTTGTGCCTCTCTACTTTGCGATGACACTGACCTGAGGCCTAGCATAACCTATATGTTCTAAGAATTCATTGTTGTTTACCCCTCTCTGCTGTGCGATAGCACTGACCTGAGACATGGCTTCTCTTTGAAAGCTTTTAGAACAGTCTCTTCTTGATCACCGGACCACTCAAAATCTCCCGAGGAAGATTGATTACCATATACCAGTAGGATCCACAAACACTAGTTGAGCTAATTCACCTAAAACAATCACTGATGTATGTCAAAAATCTGTGTGTGAATTTAAATGGACAAACATACTGACAATTGTAGTGGCTGCAACTCTTGATGATCACAATCAACGTGTGCTACATAACTGTTCCAGCATGATTTCCTGTTAGTGCTGTTGATTCTTAGAAGAAAGAGATTCTGTGAATTGTACATATAATGTCCTCTGCCATTGTTTTAGCTACTAAAAGATCCAAATAATTACGTTTTTCTTTGTATGATTCCATAGGAATCTTTCTTGAATTGAAGTGAATGCCTTAAGCTGTTCTGCTCAGGGGGAGATATTGTTTAAATAAGGTTAAAGTGATTTCAACCCTCCTCAAATGAAAATTACAAAAGTATGTCTTATTTTGGTTTTATTTACAGTTTTTCTAGTTTTATTCTTGTATACAATGTGTCAGTGTCGGACTATGTAACAAGATTTAACTCTGTGAAAGTCACAAAATTGAACCTGACCTTAAATATAAAAAGCTTATTTCTGAAAGATAAAAGGATCACGTCTAATGTGATGAATGGCTTTCAATAAATAAAAGGATCATGTCTGAGTTGATCTATGGTTGTCAATAATAAAGTATCACAACTGAGGTGATCGATAGATAAAATGATCATGTCTGAGCTGATTGGTAGGCTAGAAAGTTTAAACCATGAGTATGGCCCAAATTGTATGACCCAATCGCAGGGCTGGACCACTAGTATGGCCAAATTGTATGATCAACCACAGGACTGGACCATGAGCATTGACCTGATACATGATTGGACCATCAGCATGGCCCAATCGCACGATTGGCAAGATTAGTATGAACCAATCGCATGACTGATAAGGCCTCTAAGTCATTCATATGGGTCTAGTCGTATGACTGAACCATGCGTATGAGTCTAGTCGCATGCCTGAAATCGCTGAGGGTAAAAATAGAGGGTCAATCGGTCGTGACTACCTCACCTTTTCAAATTCTATGAGATATGCTGACAAACTAGTGAGACCTTTTTCAAAAATTTTCTGAGATTTAAGACCAGAGCTCATTTATACACGATTCGAAGTTGGATTATACGTAGGTTGATGATGAAATCACGATAAATTGAGTGTTCAATCGGTCACTAACCCACATTTAAGAGTAACTCATAAAAACCAAGAAAGAAATCATAAAAGTGAACCTTAAATGAACTTAAAAGTAAAATTAAACCACAAAAGGCGTTTTAACTTATCCTAACGCATCCAAGGACACCTAAAACACACGGTATCGATAACTAATTGACCTAATTCGACATTTCTTGGATTCGAACCGTCGGTATGCGACTAGATATCCGGAAGAACTTCAGTGGTATTGTTGAACAATTCGCATGGTTTAATCGCAGGATTGTGCCAACAGTAATTCAGTCACACGACTAGGTCAATCGGATGTCGAAATGTGCGATTAAGCTCAGTCGTATGCTCACTCGTACGACTGAGTTCATTCGTATGTATCAATCGTACGATTGAACCAGTTACATATGACCAGTTTCAAATTCAAGTTATTTTATGTAATAAACTGATCTAACATGATGAATGGGTGTTTGTTTCTTATGTTACACTAAAATGGCTGATCGGTGGCCAATGACCACCAAGCACAACATCTGTGCTTAACTGAACCCGACTTCAAGGAACGCTGCCGAGTTCGTAGGAATCATAGAATTCCTAAAAAGATCTTGGATTCACGAGCTGTCTCAATTGATTGCACTTTATAGAGATCGCAGTAGCAAGCATTTTGGGAAATGTTATAGTTGACCGTTCTACTGAGCCTTACCAAATCAGGAGCTCGATTTTCGGAGAGCAGATAGATGTTGGATAAGATGATCTGAGAAGGGTACTGGGTCTAGGAGAAGATGGGGATCATCCGATCAAATCACATCTCCTGGTTGTACGAGGCTACTTCTTGAGGATTAAGTATGCCGGTGACATCAATGCAGGTGTGCTTAACAAGAGCAACAGGTGCCCACCCTTCAAGTACTTGGCTCATGTGATTCTCAAATGTATTGCATCACGTTGAGGTGGATTCGATGAGCTAAGGGATCAGATGTAGAATGCTTACGTGGCTCTAGTCCTGAACCATCCATTCAGCTTCTCCAAAATGTTCTTCAACTACATAAGGGAGAACATTAAGGTGAAAGAGAAAGAAAGCTTTTGTATGTACCCAAGATTCCTCCTAATGATTATCAATGAGAAGCTTCCAAACCTGCCCAAGAACAAGGATGACGAGGTCATTCCAGGGGTGATGGATGATACAACACTGGGTAGGATGATGGTGTATCGGGGAAAGCCACGGAAGCCCCCAGTTCGACGTCTATTTGGGCATCTGGCTAAAGCAGATTAGGTTGAACCTAAAGGAAGGAGGTGGCGCCATGTTGATAGTGATTCTGAGGTTAAAGATGTAATGGTTCCTGATGAAGATGAGGATGATGATGATGATGACCATAATGATGGTCAAGGTGGTGGTGATGGCTCCTCTATTGCTGGGGGTTTTGAGAAGGATGCCATCAATCCAGATGTCCCCATCATGCAGAACATTCAGAATTTTGACTTAGAAGAGGAAGAAGTTGATTCTGAGGAGGAACATCTGGCCCCACCTACTACTACCATCTCACTCCCCACTACACAGATACCTATACCAACCTCATCTAAAAGAACCACAATCACTACTCCCCAAACCTTACCCATTCCCACACCTGTATACACAACCTGCACAACCAACCCATCCACCTCCCAAGCCTGCACCTCAACCTAGCAACCTTCCCCTTATCAGAGTTCCCCTCTACCCACAGTGGGTCTAGAGAAACAGCTTGCCAGCCTCAACAGGTTAGTGCTCAAGCTATTGGTAGCTGATGATCTGAAGACTGCCCAGATTAACCAGCTGATGTCAGTGAATGCAGCACAAGGCCAACAAATAGCCAAACTGACTGAGAAGAACGAAGCCTATTAGCATGCTTTAGTTCGAGCTCATAAAGCCCTTCAAGCTCAGAATGAGCTGGTGCTAGCATCCACTAATAAGATTAAGGATCTAGAGAAGAAGAATTAGAAGATTATGCTAAGATTGAATGGCAGGAAGGAGGATCCCTTGATGATAAAAGGTGATGGAGATAATGATGATGAAGACCCGAATTATGATGATTCTGATGATGATGATGATGAGGTTGATGTGAAGGAAACTGATGATGGGAAAAAGAAGGATGATAATGATGATGAAGATCAACCTCAAAGTGAAGGCAAAGCTCCAACCTCACAGTAATCTGATAAAGTGAGAAGAACAAAGAAGAACCAAGATCAGAGAGCCTCATCCTCAGCTCCTCAAGACAAAGATCATCAAGATAAGGATTCAAGTAATGATTAGATTGTTTGTATAATTTGAAATTATATGTATTAAAATGTATTTAAATTAATGAAAATGAATGTCAAGTTATTTGAAATGCAATGATGTTTATTCAACGTTCTTGTGTTGATAACTTTATCTAGGAGATACATCTCACCATATCGATGAACACGATGTCGCACCTCTCAAACAAATCAAGATATAGTTTACTATGATTCTCGATTTACGGGGATTGTCAGACAATCGGTGAGTTATGCGCCAGAAGAAGGGGAGATCATTCATGACTTATCAGATGAGAAGATAGTAGAAATGTTCAGGCTCAACCCCGATGAGATCGTCATAGACGTACCAGAGGTAGACATTATCAGTGATGAAGAACTACATAGTGTAGATGAGGTGGAGATTGAGGATGTCACGTCTGATTATTATCCTCAGTACACAAATGATGATGGTGATGCCGTACCGAAGTTAGGCAAAATATTTGATAGTGATAAATGGGAAGGTCACTGAGAAAGAATCTAAAGAAAAGACCGCTAAAGTAAGGATGTTGATGTCGAACAAAGAAAAGCTTAATGGGTTGAGTGTCTAGCTGAAATGAGGAACCAACGTGCACCGCCAAAGGAAAATGCCTACACGAAGCTATACAAAGTCAAAAGGCATCAGAAGGTATCAGGGAAGATAATTAGCTGGGCTTACCTTGAAGACTTGAATGTTTATGCTGTGAAAAGAAAGAAGGGGATAGAGTACTTCAGTTATCCTCATGATCTGAAGACTCTACCTGGTTTTTGAGCTGAACAGACTAGCAGGTTTAGACCTCCTGTATGCTGACCCGAGAAAGATGTTAGGATGGTTTGAAAGAGCTTTAAAGAGAGAATATCTTACTAAGTGGATGAACTTCAAACCTTAACAGCCAAGGAGGTTCCTGAACAAAAC
The DNA here is from genome assembly GCA_024085815.1 of Flaveria linearis. NCBI lineage: Eukaryota > Viridiplantae > Streptophyta > Magnoliopsida > Asterales > Asteraceae > Flaveria > Flaveria linearis. The sequence goes on along the minus strand of CM044002.1, from coordinate 81,714,081 downwards.
GGATATAGATCCCATTTTAGGTAGACCAAAAGTGGTTCTGAAATGGAGACCACCGAGGACAATGACAAAGATTCCTTTGAGGAAAATGCCATAGAACTTCACGTCTCACTTCAAGTGGTGGTATTATGATTGGAGGATAGGCAAAGCCGTGATTGTACTGGATAGAGATGGAAAGATTGAGACTATCAGGGTGTTTGACCTGATGTGGCTTACCAACTTGTCTGAGGATGATGTATACACATTATACAAGTGACCACCATTCTATGACACTTTGGACATAGTGCAAGCTCTTCAATTCCAACATGTCATCAAATTATGCTTCGCGTTCAAAATACATGCTGGGGTCACAAAAGAAGAAAAACTGAAGAAGCTTACTGAGTGTGTGAAGAATGTTAGACATTAGAGAGAACTAGGTCCAAAGGGGAGTTTGTTGATACATGATGTACCTAGTTCATTTTACTTAAATGTTTATGTCTTTCATTCTTACATATGTGTAATACAATAGTTTTGTAATGAAATGATATGTGTTTGAATGTCTATTTACTATTGAATGTGTAGTGTTCTTATAGTGTTTATGATTACAAGCTTAAATGAACATTATATATGGGTTTGTAGTAGTTCTATATAGTTATGAGTTAATAATGATTCAGGAATATGTTTGACTTAGTCTTATGGTTATTCATGCTAATGGACCATACTTATGGACTAGTCGTACGACTGAATCAGGTGATTAGGTCAGTCGCATGACTGAGTCATGAAACTGGCTCAGTCGCATGATTGGACCGAGTGTATGGTTCAATCGTGCGCATTGATAAATCGTATGGCTTAGTCGCACGACTGAACCATGCTAATAGCTCAGTCATACGACTGTATACTGAAACCTATAAATGCAACATATTTCATGAAAAAACATAACACTTCAAATTCTTTCATACCCTAGCCGCCCAGAGAGTTCTATCTCATCCATCCAAGTTCATAGTTCATCCCGGATTGTTTTCTAATCATTTTTAATGTTGTTTTATTGTTAGATCTATTAGGGTTTTTTCGTTCTCACTGATTGGATCACCAATCAAATAGGATTCCGCACTATTTGATTAGGTTACACCTTGAATCTGTTAAGTTGGGACTTGCGAGATTAATCCACGGTTTTATATAAATTTCTGCTTATGATCAAATTGTAATTTATATTCTACTAAAAGATTATTGGTTTCAAAAGATTAAGAGTGCAGGATCAGTATTGGTCTCTCAACACTATATTTTCTCTCAAACTCAATAAGTCTCAGTCGTGTGATGATGCAGAACCTCAAACTAAGTAGATGATAATATAGTAAGTTAATGAACACAAAAAATGGTTTTAAAGATACTTGTATATATTACTTTTCAACTCAGTGTTGACAAGACTCTTACAAAGCATGCATAATGAGTTAGAAAACCAGCTGGAACTTACAGCCAGTTATACTTAGAATATGACTATTCCTTTCAAGATACTTGTATATATTACTTTTCAACTATATATACTACTATCTACAGCCGGTTATACTCAGAAAACTAGTTGGAACTTACATATAAACAAATACTACATTGCTAGAAGTAAGGTATCTAAGATAAAATGCTATCCTAGATTAGGTAGTCAAGGTCTATGACTTACCTTTTGTTACCTATTAAAGTTGGTAACTGTACTTATTGATTATGGTTAATAGTGGAATAAAGTATGGTCAACTACATAGGCGTAGGAAAACGCCATGCAGTATATCAGTCTTGTTAGTCAGACCATACTTATGTTTACTGGTCCATAGTTAGTTGGAACGTAAAATTGCTTAAGAAGAATAAAGTCTTCCAAAACCATTTATACTTTGGAAAAGATAACTTCTTCCGAGACTTTAGCAAGTCTTCATAACATTTTTCCTTCGGAAGACTTGGTCTTGAATCTTCTAAGTGTTGTACTTCGGAAGGAGAACTACTTAGTCTCGGAAGACTTTGTTCTTCCTTTAGAAGTTCTTCATCCTTAAACTTTGCAAAATCTTTAACTTTGCTTCGGAAGTGCATCTTTATCTTTGGAAGCCTTTGCTCAGTTATACTCAAAATCTTCTAAGTATAGTTTAAGTTGCACCAGCCGTCTGATCCAACAAACTCCCCCTAGGATGATGCAGCCAAAACTTCACTCTTTTCTTCTTCTCAAAACTTTTAGCATAAAGGAAAGAAGATATTTGTCAGTTTCCTTATTTTTTCTAGAAGTAGTGCTGAGATGTGTGTTGTAACACCCGTAATTTTGATTAGACAAAGAGAAATAATAAGAAGAAAAGAAAAGAAAGAATTTTGAAGGAAAAGGAAAAGAAATAGAAAGTAGAAGGGGGTTTTGTGTAAAAGTACAAAGAAAAGAGAAATATCTGATATACATAGGGATGGCTGCTACTCTTTTCTCACAACCCCAAATCGTTCAAAAATTTTAGAGAGAGAAAGAGCAGACTACAGGAATTTGAAGGAAGAACAAGAAGAAGAAGAAGACTGATTCGAGGTACGAGGTCGCACGATGACGGGTTTTGAAGAAGCCTTACCCAGCAACACAAGGTGAGTTCTAAGACCCCTTCTTTTACGCATTTTTGAACGATTTTGGGGCTGGAACACATAGTGAAACTGTTTTCGAGCCGTGAGCTCTCGATGTGTGTATATACGTATGAGTATGAGTGTGTGTATGGTCCGCGTGGACTGCTATGCTTAATGTAGGTAAGATTTCTAAGACATGTAGACAAATTTCAGCATATAGACCGAATGTGTACTGCTGATGTATGTTTTAGTAGTTATTCTTATGATATGCAAAATGTTTAGTTGATTCGAAGTAGCTGATATGATAAATCGGTGCTAATGTATGTTAAGATGATGTGCGGATTGTAGAAATGGCACAGGTTAAGGACAGGTCACCATACTCAACCGCATCAAATTAATGCGGGTAGTCCACGAAAGGTGGTTAAGGCAGGCTTCATCCGCATCAACAAATGCGGATGACCAAGAAACATGCAGATAAGGCACTTTGCTCAGCCGCATTAACAAATGCGGATGGGTCAACAAATGCGGTTATGGGAATATTCAACCGCATTTGTCTAATGCGGACAAGTCAGGAAGAATGGCCAAGGCATTCTTCAACCGCATTGACCAATACGGGTAGTATACGAAATACGGTTAAGGCACTTTCCTCAGCCGCATTTGTCTAATGCGGACAGTATGGAAATGCGGTTAAGGCACTTCTTCATCCGCATTGACCAATGCGGATGGCCAAGAAATGCGGATGAATCAGAGAGGAAATGCGGGTAACACTTAAGCAGAATGCTGATATCTGGGAACTTAAAAGTGAGTAAGATAGGCTTTGACCTAGGAGATTCCCGGGGGTTATATGAGTTGACTTTTAAGTTGTGGATGATGATGATGTTGCATGGGTATACCTGCAGTATACCATATATGTATGATGCCTTGTATGGTGATGAATGAATGTTATGTGTATGTTCCTTATGATGTATGTATGTTAGTATGATGCTGCCATGATAGATGGTGAATACTGATGATAGGTAAGTATTTATGTTCCTTATGTGTATGTGTCTTATCTTTAATAACTTTACGTGAAAGAATGAACGAAAGAAATGAATGAATTAAGAACGTAAAGTGAAAGATAATGAAAGAAGGAACATGATGAATGAATGCATGCATTAATGAAAGAGAGTAAGAAAGGCTTGCAAGCAAATGAAGGAGGTGCACACCCCTGGCAGGTGTTAGCTCAACGGTGTACGGGTTAGCTACCCCGAAGGATGTACATCGGGTCAATCATTGAGATTGATAATGAGGTGAGCAACTTCGTGTTGCAAGAGACTCGGTTAGCAGGCAATCATAAGATTGTCACTGAGGTGAGCAGTCGCGCACTGCAAGAGACTCGGCTAACGTATGTTAGAAGTAAAGTGAAAAGATGAGTGGTGCATGTACCTATCCCAGGTGACTGGATCAGCTTTGTGCACAACGTTCGTGGCTAACCACCACAGGTCCAGCACCAGTAGTATGTATGATGAACGGGGGTATGGTACATGTCACCGAATGTAATGAACGTTCGAACGAAAGTAATAAATGAATGAATGAATAAAATGAAGGTTCGAACGTATGAAGTGAAAGTATGAATGAAAGTAAAGACATACGAAAGTATGTAAAGTATGAATGAAAGTAAAGACATACGAAAGTATGTATAGTATGTAAAGTATGTATGTATGAAAGTATACGAGAATGATGAAGTGTACACGAATGAAAGTAAGTAATGAATGATAAGATAATAATAATATTATCTACGTGTACGTATGACGTGTGAACACATGTATGGAAGAACAGTTAATGAGAATGAAAGTATGTTTTATTATAAAAACTAGAACTCACTCAGCAACGCTGACTTTTATGTGTTTTCCAGTTCGCAGGTAGTGTTGCTGAGGATGGCACGAGGCGGCTACTCAGCTCTTTTGGGATGGCATTCACTTTTTGATTATGCAGCCACATCATGTGTTGTGGGCCCGTAATGCGCGCAACACATTATGTTGCATGCAAGTGCAAGATTTCTTGATAATCCTGATAAACATGATTATTTAAGAAATCTTGCTTATGAAAGAAAATATATTTTTGAACATAATATCTTCTATATGAAGAAGAATGTATTTTCTTTTTATTATCTTATTTCGGTAGAGGTCGCTGTATGACCCTATGATTGCTGTGGAATATGCATCAGCAGCAATCATAGTATAGTTAAGCAATGTAAAGAAAAGCTTGTATTTTGTAATCAAGTCAATGATGTAAAAGCTTTTATGATGAAATGAGAATGCATGTTTTATTAATTCCGCTGCGTATTTTATGATCATGTATTAAATGTATGTCATACGTGCGATGAAGAACCAACCGTAAGGTGCCCGGTGAGCGGGGCCTTACAAGTTGGTATCAGAGCAAAAGTTTAAGTAAAATGGGTAAATTTTTATAATAAACCTAGAATTAAACTGAGAATGGGACAGGGAGAATGAGAATGCCATCTGAGTAGTCGCGTGCCATCAGGTATTTTTCTTAAAAGATTAACTGGTATTATGTGCGCTTGTTATGTGAATGATGTGTACTGTTAGACTGAGATACTAATGTAGTCAGGATAGGTGATGCTCGGGGTACGAAGAGTAGAGTAAGTGGCTAATCACAACTGGCCACTGTAATTAGGGACTTACTGTACTTAACATAAACTGAGCTATTTCCTTGAATGACCGTGTTGGTGTTTTAATCTTTCAGTGTGATAGAAGATGGTCGGTGATAGATCATCTGATGCTTCCCGTGATGGTGAACGTGGTGATGAGCCGCGTATCACGCGAGGAAGACTTAGGAAAGAGAAAGTAGTTCGTGAGGAGAACGAGATTCCTCACCAGGAAGAGACGGACGAAAGCGCCAAGTTGAGAGCCTCGGTAAAAGAGGCAGTGATTGAGGAAGTGCACCAGGTTATGCAGACGATTTTACCGACTGTAATGACCGAAGCGATAAAGGCAGTACGAGAGGAGGATAGACGAGGGAGGAGACGGTCCTCCGGTAGACAGCAACAGACAGAGGCGGAAACGGTATTGTCTGATGACGAAGAGGAAGAGGAGGAAGAACAAGTTAGGGGAACAGCCCGGGGTTGTGATTACGGGAAATTTATGAGATGCAAGCCTCCGACTTTCGATGGATCGGGTACGGCTGCTGATGCTCACCAATGGGTGAGAGAGATGGAGGCGGTCCTTGATATCAGTGACTGCCAGGAGGATAAGAAGGTAAAGTTTGCTACCCACTCGTTTACGGGGACGGCATTGTGCTGGTGGGACAATATTGTCCAGGCCGAGGGTAGCAGAGCTATTGGTAAGATGAAGTGGTCTGAGTTGAAGAGAATGGTGATCGAGGAGTTTAGTCCTCGTCGAGAGATGGACAGAGTTGAGAGAGAGTTCCTGCAGTTGGAAGCGGGAACGATGACCCACCAACAATACACGACCAAGTTCAACGACATGGCACGGTTGGTGCCAGAGCAAGTGATGCCGGTGTCTCGCAAGATTAACCGGTATATTCAGGGGTTGCCAGCCGAAATTCGTTGGCATTTGATTTCCGCCCGACCGAGTACTTTCAGGTCGGCGGTAGATTTAGCTGGGAGGTTGTATGATGAACGAGCTGCTTTGGTGAAATCTGAGGGCAGTAAGAAGGGAAGTGATGAGAGGAAGTGGCAGGGAAAGAGGTTTGGTCGGGGTGATACTTCGACAAGCAGTAAGAAGGCACGGGTTGATGATCGCCGTGTGGTCGTGACAAGCGCAGGGTCGAGAAAGTGTGAGAAGTGTGGGCGAGAGCACGGTGGTGAGTGCAGATGGGGGCTGAATGTATGTTTCAAGTGTGGAAAGCCCGGTCATATGGCCAAAGAGTGTAAAGGAATGGGATGCTTTAATTGTGGGGAAAGTGGTCATATGAATAAAGACTGCAAGAAGCCGAGATCTGAGGGTTCCGGCGTGAAGAAGACAGGGGGTGAAGGGTCGAAAGCGAGCGCCAGAGCATTTACGATGACGCAGGAAGAGGCGAGGACGGACCCCGATGTAGTGTCCGGTACGTTTCTGGTGAACCAAACTTTAGCCTCCGTATTATTTGATTCAGGTGCTAGTAGGAGTTTTATTTCCGTTGCTTTTAGTGCCAAATTGCCTGTTAGTAGTAGGCGTGTGGATGTGCCGTTTGATGTAGAGACTGCTATAGGTAAAACCACCAGGATTTCTGAGGTAATTGAGGGTTGCGATGTAGAACTGGAGGGTCACAAATTCCCAGTTAAGCCCTTTGCGATGACGTTAGGCGGTTTCGATTTGGTGCTTGGAATGGACTGGTTGGCAGATTTCGAGGCGAACATTGTGTGTCGCAAGAAGATGATCAGTTTGACCGCGCCTGACGGCAGTTCAGTGACAGTTTACGGGGATCGGGTTACTACGATTCCGAAAGTGATCTCAATGGCAGTGGCGGGGAAATGTATGAGGCGTGGATGTAACGCCTATTTATGTTATGTGAAAGATGTAGAGAAGCCAGCACCACAACTGTCTGATGTTTCGGTTGTGTGTGAGTTCCCAGACGTGTTCCCGGAAGACTTATCGGGATTGCCACCTGACCGAGAGATCGAGTTTCAGATTGATTTAGTACCAGGCGCCCAACCTGTTGCCAAGGCACCATACCGATTGGCCCCGACAGAGATGAAAGAGTTGATGGAGCAGTTACAAGAGCTACTGGATAAGGGGTTTATTAGACCGAGTATCTCACCTTGGGGTGCTCCGGTCCTGTTTGTAAAGAAGAAGGACGGTAGTATGAGGATGTGCATCGACTACCGCGAGCTGAATAAGTTGACAGTAAAGAACAGATACCCCTTGCCGAGGATCGATGACTTGTTTGATCAACTTCAGGGTGCTAGTTGGTTTTCACGTATAGATCTTCGATCAGGCTACCATCAACTGAAGGTGAAGGAGCAGGATATCCCTAAAACAGCTTTTCGAACGCGCTACGGTCATTATGAGTTCCTCGTTATGTCCTTTGGTTTGACCAACGCGCCAGCTGCTTTTATGGATCTGATGAACAGGGTGTGCCGGCCGATGTTGGATAAATCAGTGATTGTATTCATTGATGACATCTTGATTTATTCAAAGAGCGAGACTGAACATGCCGGTCACATTCGCGAAGTTCTGGAGATGTTGAGAAGGGAGAAGTTGTATGCGAAATTCTCCAAGTGCGCATTTTGGTTGCGTGAGGTTCAGTTTTTGGGTCATGTGGTAAATCCGGATGGGATTATGGTCGATCCGGCGAAAGTGGAAGCAGTTATGCAATGGAAATCTCCGAAGACGCCGTCCGAGATCCGTAGTTTCTTGGGTTTGGCGGGTTACTACCGAAGGTTTATCCAAGACTTTTCCAAAATTGCTTCTCCACTGACAAAGTTGACCCGGAAGGATGTGAAATTTGTGTGGGGTCAAGCTCAAGAGAAGGCGTTTGAAGAACTGAAGACGAGATTGACCCAAGCTCCAGTATTGGCGTTACCCGAAGGGAGTGAAGATTTGGTGGTTTATTCTGATGCCTCCTACTCGGGGTTGGGTTGTGTATTAATGCAGAGAGGAAAGGTGATAGCCTATGCATCCCGACAGCTGAAAGTTCATGAGGTTAATTATCCTACTCATGACTTGGAGCTAGCAGCTGTGGTTTTCGCGTTAAAGATCTGGCGGCACTACTTGTATGGGACGAAGTGCACCATCTTCACGGACCACAAAAGCTTGAAGTACTTCTTCGAGCAAAGAGATCTGAACATGAGGCAACGGCGATGGTTGGAGCTTATAAAAGACTATGATTGTGAGATCCATTACCATCCGGGCAAAGCCAACGTGGTGGCGGATGCCCTTAGCCGAAAGCAGAGGCCCGAGCCAATTCGAGTGAAGGCGTACCAGCTAATCATGACCTCTGACGTGATGAAACAGGTCAAAGAGTTCCAAGATGAGGCTTTGAAAGACGAACATCTTAACTCTGAACGAATGAGAGGTCTGGTCGCGGAGTTGGGGGAGAACGCAACGGGTGTTAAAACTCGGTTTGGGCGTATGTGGATTCCTCGTCTTGGGGATCTACGAATGAAGATTTTGGAGGAAGCTCATAATTCTCGATACTCCATTCATCCCGGTGCCACCAAGATGTACCAAGATATGAAGAAAGATTATTGGTGGCCGGGTATGAAACGCGATGTGGTGGAGTATGTGAGTAAATGCCTCACGTGTTTGCAAGTGAAGGCGGAGCACCAGAAGCCGTATGGAAAGGTTCAACCTTTGGACATCCCGGAGTGGAAGTGGGAACACATCACCATGGATTTCATCACAAAGCTGCCACGTACCCCTAAAGGGTATGATACGATCTGGGTGATTGTGGATCGATTGACGAAAAGTGCTCACTTCTTACCGATGCGGGAGACATATTCGTCCGAGAAGTTGGCTGATCTTTTCATCAAAGAAATTGTGACTCGTCACGGTGTACCGGTGTCGATTGTATCTGACCGCGACACCCGGTTTACATCCAAATTCTGGAAGAAATTCCACGATGCCATGGGAACGAGGTTGCATATTAGCACGGCTTATCATCCTCAAACTGATGGTCAGTCAGAAAGGACCATTCAGACCTTGGAGGACATGCTTCGGGCATGTGTTATTGATTTCGGAGGAAGTTGGGATGACCATCTACCGTTAGCTGAGTTCTCGTACAACAACAGTTATCATGCTAGTATTGGCATGCCACCCTACGAGATGTTATACGGTAGAAGATGCAGGACCCCCGTCTGTTGGGGTGAAATTGGTCAAAAGAATTGGGAAGCGTCGAAGTAGTAGAGGCTACGACTGAAAAGCTCGAAAGAATTAAAGCGTATATGAAGGCGGCCAAAGACCGACAGAAGTCGTATGCTGACAAACGACGCAGGCCAATTGAGTTCCAAGTGGGAGACCGGGTTATGTTGAAGGTCTCACCTTGGAAAGGGATCATTCGATTCCGGAAGCGGGGTAAGTTGAGTCCGCGTTATATAGGCCCTTTCCGAATTGTTGCTCGAGTGGGGGAGGTGGCTTATAGGTTGGATCTGCCAGATGAACTAAGTGGAATCCACCCGACTTTCCACGTGTCTCATCTGAGGAAATGTTTGGCGGACGAAAACATGGTCGTTCCACTGGATGATATAGAGGTAGACGAAAAGCTCAATTATGTAGAGCAACCAGTGGCGATCATAGATCGCAAAGAAAAGAGGTTGAGAAATAAAGTGGTTCCCCTTGTGCGTGTACAGTGGCAGCACAGGAAGGGATCCGAGTCGACGTGGGAAACTGAAGAAGAAATGAGGCAGCATTACCCACGACTGTTCGAGGAATGACAGGTTTCGGGGACGAAACCTAAAATAAGGGGGGTGGACTTGTAACACCCGCAATTTTGATTAGACAAAGAGAAATAATAAGAAGAAAAGAAAAGAAAGAATTTTGAAGGAAAAGGAAAAGAAATAGAAAGTAGAAGGGGGTTTTGTGTAAAAGTACAAAGAAAAGAGAAATATCTGATATACATAGGGATGGCTGCTACTCTTTTCTCACAACCCCAAATCGTTCAAAAATTTTAGAGAGAGAAAGAGCAGACTACAGGAATTTGAAGGAAGAACAAGAAGAAGAAGAAGACTGATTCGAGGTACGAGGTCGCACGACGACGGGTTTTGAAGAAGCCTTACCCAGCAACACAAGGTGAGTTCTAAGACCCCTTCTTTTACGCATTTTTGAACGATTTTGGGGCTGGAACACATAGTGAAACTGTTTTCGAGCCGTGAGCTCTCGATGTGTGTATATACGTATGAGTATGAGTGTGTGTATGGTCCGCGTGGACTGCTATGCTTAATGTAGGTAAGATTTCTAAGACATGTAGACAAATTTCAGCATATAGACCGAATGTGTACTGCTGATGTATGTTTTAGTAGTTATTCTTATGATATGCAAAATGTTTAGTTGATTCGAAGTAGCTGATATGATAAATCGGTGCTAATGTATGTTAAGATGATGTGCGGATTGTAGAAATGGCACAGGTTAAGGACAGGTCACCATACTCAACCGCATCAAATTAATGCGGGTAGTCCACGAAAGGTGGTTAAGGCAGGCTTCATCCGCATCAACAAATGCGGATGACCAAGAAACATGCAGATAAGGCACTTTGCTCAGCCGCATTAACAAATGCGGATGGGTCAACAAATGCGGTTATGGGAATATTCAACCGCATTTGTCTAATGCGGACAAGTCAGGAAGAATGGCCAAGGCATTCTTCAACCGCATTGACCAATACGGGTAGTATACGAAATACGGTTAAGGCACTTTCCTCAGCCGCATTTGTCTAATGCGGACAGTATGGAAATGCGGTTAAGGCACTTCTTCATCCGCATTGACCAATGCGGATGGCCAAGAAATGCGGATGAATCAGAGAGGAAATGCGGGTAAACACTTAAGCAGAATGCTGATATCTGGGAACTTAAAAGTGAGTAAGATAGGCTTTGACCTAGGAGATTCCCGGGGGTTATATGAGTTGACTTTTAAGTTGTGGATGATGATGATGTTGCATGGGTATACCTGCAGTATACCATATATGTATGATGCCTTGTATGGTGATGAATGAATGTTATGTGTATGTTCCTTATGATGTATGTATGTTAGTATGATGCTGCCATGATAGATGGTGAATACTGATGATAGGTAAGTATTTATGTTCCTTATGTGTATGTGTCTTATCTTTAATAACTTTACGTGAAAGAATGAACGAAAGAAATGAATGAATTAAGAACGTAAAGTGAAAGATAATCAAAGAAGGAACATGATGAATGAATGCATGCATTAATGAAAGAGAGTAAGAAAGGCTTGCAAGCAAATGAAGGAGGTGCACACCCCTGGCAGGTGTTAGCTCAACGGTGTACGGGTTAGCTACCCCGAAGGATGTACATCGGGTCAATCATTGAGATTGATAATGAGGTGAGCAACTTCGTGTTGCAAGAGACTTGGTTAGCAGGCAATCATAAGATTGTCACTGAGGTGAGCAGTCGCGCACTGCAAGAGACTCGGCTAACGTATGTTAGAAGTAAAGTGAAAAGATGAGTGGTGCATGTACCTATCCCAGGTGACTGGATCAGCTTTGTGCACAACGTTCGTGGCTAACCACCACAGGTCCAGCACCAGTAGTATGTATGATGAACGGGGGTATGGTACATGTCACCGAATGTAATGAACGTTCGAACGAAAGTAATAAATGAATGAATGAATAAAATGAAGGTTCGAACGTATGAAGTGAAAGTATGAATGAAAGTAAAGACATACGAAAGTATGTAAAGTATGAATGAAAGTAAAGACATACGAAAGTATGTATAGTATGTAAAGTATGTATGTATGAAAGTATACGAGAATGATGAAGTGTACACGAATGAAAGTAAGTAATGAATGATAAGATAATAATAATATTATCTACGTGTACGTATGACGTGTGAACACATGTATGGAAGAACAGTTAATGAGAATGAAAGTATGTTTTATTATAAAACTAGAACTCACTCAGCAACGCTGACTTTTATGTGTTTTCCAGTTCGCAGATAGTGTTGCTGAGGATGGCACGAGGCGGCTACTCAGCTCTTTTGGGATGGCATTCACTTTTTGATTATGCAGCCACATCATGTGTTGTGGGCCCGTAATGCGCGCAACACATTATGTTGCATGCAAGTGCAAGATTTCTTGATAATCCTGATAAACATGATTATTTAAGAAATCTTGCTTATGAAAGAAAATATATTTTTGAACATAATATCTTCTATATGAAGAAGAATGTATTTTCTTTTTATTATCTTATTTCGGTAGAGGTCGCTGTATGACCCTATGATTGCTGTGGAATATGCATCAGCAGCAATCATAGTATAGTTAAGCAATGTAAAGAAAAGCTTGTATTTTGTAATCAAGTCAATGATGTAAAAGCTTTTATGATGAAATGAGAATGCATGTTTTATTAATTCCGCTGCGTATTTTATGATCATGTATTAAATGTATGTCATACGTGCGATGAAGAACCAACCGTAAGGTGCCCGGTGAGCGGGGCCTTACATGTGTACAAGTCACTGGAGGTAGGAGATCCAATTTGTTATGGTGAATGACATGTACCCTTTATTGTGGCCCTCTGAAGAGAGTTAGTTGATGGGAATTATAGTCATATTCCCATCTCACTATGGACTCTGAAGTAGTGCCTTGAATCATTTGAAGGAATGACCTTCCTTTAGTGGTTGCACCCTCTTCTTCATCCTTTCTCAGCTTCAACTCCTCTTCTATTCTTGCCTTCTTAGTTAACTCAGCAAGATGATGACCACCAAGATGATTTCTGATGTGAGCGGCTACTTCGGAGTTTGAGGGATTAGAGAATGGCTACTCTGCTACCTCAGCAATATCGAAACTGGTTGAGTGTTGCAGAATGGTGTGTCAAGTCTGTTGACATCACCATTCTCTCCTTCCCTAACAAAGTTGTAAGAAGAGTCATCAAACCTCCACTAGATATTCTTCTTCCTAGGAGTGAGGGGCTTGTTTTGCACTTTATTCCCTTTCCTGGTATCTACTAGAGTCAGTAGTATTCTTCTCAGCTTCTTCTCTTCTTCTTTGAGGGAATCAAAGTTTATGGCCAAGAGTTGAAGAGCTTGGTCCAGTGTTCTTCTGGGTAGATCAAGGAATGTGTCTCTTGTGAGGGAACAGGAAGAGCCATCAATGTATCTTAGTGTTATAGACTCTTCCTCATAAGAGATATCACTCAAGATTGTGCTATTGATGAGCTTTCCTTTGATCTCCTTGAATTCTTCTAAGGTTAGAGGTTTAGATGGTTTAGAGGATGGCTTGGGTAATTGTTATGTTTTGGGTAGTGTTTTGAGCTTTAGGATGAGTAGTGTTGGTGGTTGTTGAGTGACAGTGGATAATGGTGGGATTAAGGCTGATGTTGTAGGTTCAGGGGTGTAAGGTTCAGTAGTGGGTTCGGTTTTGATAGGAAAGGGAAGTGGTGTGGCTCAAGTTATATTGGTTATGGTTTGGGTGTTGGCTTGGGTACCATCCTCTGTACACTCTAAGTTTCGTATACCTCTTTCCTTCTTCCTAAGAGAATGTTAGCTTTGGTATCACTGACATGTCACTGTACGCCCTTCTATAACATGGGCTTACTTGCCTGCCTGTGAAGCCATGGTCCCTGATATAAGCCTTCATCCAGGCTTTGTCTTCTACCTTCTTGGTAGCTGCAAGTATGGCTTCCTCTTTCTTCTTCTTCTTCTCTTTCACCTTCTCTCTTGTATCCTTCTTCCTCTCCTTGTTGCTCTGATCTTGTTCTTTGTTGAAAAGGAACTAGATCGTCTCATTTTGTTGAGGAGTCAGCTCTTCCTGAGAATAGACTCTTGAGCATAAGAAGGCTATCCTCTACACCCTTTGCCTGTGCTCATCTTCTTCCTTCTTTCTCTTCTTCTTCGGTCAACCTTTCTGCTTCCTCCTTCTCCTTTTGAAGTAGGGTTGTCCTTTCTTGTTTTATAAGCTCATCAAGTAAGAGTAGGAGCATTTCCTCATTATCTACTCCTAAATTGATGATCCTATCAATCGCCTCCACTCTTTGTTTATTATTGATAGACTCTTGAGATGCTATTGCTGCCTTGTTGCTTGTAGCCAGTAGCTTCCAAGTGGTGACACTACCTTTTCTCTTTAGCTTTTCCAACCTTTCTTCATCAAGAATATTTTCTCCAGTCATCTTCTTTTTTCCTTTGGGATCTGAGGAAGGTTCAGCCTTTGGAGAATCTGGCTTGGATAATTCAAGTTAGGAAGAGTGGGGTTGAACTTGTGGTGTTCAAGAGAGAGGGATTTTGAGGAAGTCCCCACTGTTTACCTCAAAGGCTAGATCAAGAATGGCCTCTGTGATAAGCAGATCATCAGACAAAGATGATAGTTCAATAATCCCTTGCGCAGCTTGAACTTCTGCTTCAAAAGAGATTTGAATATCACTACCTGTCCTTACTGATTCAGTTGCTGGGCCATGAGTCCTTATTTCCCCTTTGAAGTCAATCTCAGGTTTAATAGGAACCTTAGGTTGACCAACTATTGGTCCATATGATCGAATTTTCAGTGCAAAAGAAAGCTTGAATCGTTCAATACTAGAAACTAACAACACACATAATGATTTGGAAGAACAATGAAGACCAAAATGTATTCAAAGATGACCCATTAAGCAACAATACAAATGAAATAAGATAAGCTCAATATATATCAATAAGAAACAAATTACAAAAGGCACTTGCAACACAAATATTCGATTAGGGTTTTTGCAAGGATGCCTAACAATGAACAAAATGATTTCTATATATAGCAGTCTTAGTTTCGCAGATAGTTTTGCTGACTGCGAAAGTGTGCTGCCGAGTTCATTTCATACCGGACCAGACCGGAATAGGGTTATACACATTCTCATTGTGAGAAGGGGTCATTTGAGCGTATCTAAATAGATACTATGTTTACATATGGATCCCTACGTCGTTACATTCCATTTAGGACTAGGAATAGGCGTAATCGGACCTGCTTTTTATATATCTCTGGTTATTTGGGACCCTATTCACCTCTTTGGGCTTCCCTCCCGTGATATGAGTTACTACTCCTTGATCGCTTATACTGCCCCAAACATCTGACTGCATTTTCCAACTGAAATGAAATATGACTACTGAAATTGCATTGTACATCCAAAATAGTCCTAAGAAGACATGGTCCCAAGCTGATACTTGACATGTCCCCCCCTTCCAAGCCCATCACAAGGAAAACGAAACCCAAGATTTGCTTTATCCGGTATCAAACGGGAGCTACGAGCAAATAGAACACCTTACAGAAGTATCAATACCGTCACATGAATCGTAAATGCATGAATATGATGTACCAAAAAATCCGTGGTTCCTAATGGAATAGGTAACAAAGCTACCTTGCCACCCACTGCTACTAAATCACCGCCCCCCCAAGTTAAACTGGTGCTTGTTGTTGCACCAGGAGCCGTTGCACCAGGTGCTAAAGCGTGGGTGTTTTGTATCCATTGAGCAAAGATGGATTGTAATTGGATAGCAGTATCTGAAAACATACCTTGAGGACGCCCTAAAGCGCTCATGGTATCATTATGAATATACAAACCAAAACTGTGAATGCCTAGAAATCAATTCTTTTGCAAGGAGATGAAATTCCGAATGCCCTTGTGAGGTACATCAATTATTAGGAAACAATACTGAGATCGGCTAGAACAAGGTGATAACCAAAAGGAATTACTAAATAACTTAATAAAATTGATATGACTGCTATAGATGGTCCAATACTAAATAAACGAGTATCTCCTCTAGATGAAAGAAGATTCTCTTTGAAAAGTAATTTGGTGCCATCTGCTAGAGCGTGATAAAACTAATTTCATTTTTTTATTAAACCCTATAGAATTATAATTTATAACAGTTTATTTTTTTTAACAGAAAAGAAAAAGAAGAAAGTAAATTATCATTTTTTGTTCCATCGCTGGGTAGAATGCAAAGGAAAATAAAGGTTTATTATTCCCCTTCTATAAATATCCAAATTTTTATGCCTAATACCCTATAGATTGTTCGAACTGTATAGGAACAATAATCAATTTTAGCTCGAATGGTTTGTAGTGGAACCCTACCCTCTCTGGTCCATTCAACACGCGCAATTTCTTTTCCGTCCATTGCTTCATTTAGATTAAGCTTCCTTCCTATTATGCTGGAAAGTCTTCTCAGATACAAGAAAATGATTCAGTTCCAGAGCCAAAGATCGTAGTTCTTGAACG
This sequence comes from Flaveria linearis, assembly GCA_024085815.1. Taxonomy (NCBI): domain Eukaryota; kingdom Viridiplantae; phylum Streptophyta; class Magnoliopsida; order Asterales; family Asteraceae; genus Flaveria; species Flaveria linearis. The sequence continues at coordinate 81,697,695 of CM044002.1, read as the reverse complement.
AACAACCGAAAAGATTCTGGAGCATCCTCAGGAGTCGGTATTCTTCCTCCAAAGATTATAGTCCCAAGTACTTCCTGGCAAGCTCTAATATGATCAAATTTGTAAGTAAGCATTTCTTGTAAAATATAAGCAACACCAAACCCCTCTAAAGCCCAAACCTCCATTTCTTGTACCCGTTGCCCCCTTTCTTGGCCCTTCCTTTAAGGGGTTGTTGTGTAAGCCGTGAATAACGCCCACTGGAACGCCCATGGATTTTATCACTCCTTAAGGAAGTGTCTCTTCAGAGTATTTTCTCACTTGCTTTCCTAAGCTAAGTCAGACATTCAAATCAAGGAAAGACTATAATTTCACCTGGCAGAAATAACAGTTTCGCCGGCTAAACTAACAGCTGACTGTGAGCGAAACTACAGTTTCGCTCACAATTTCGCTGGACTACAAAAAGTGATTAATTAATCTAATCAACTTACAAAAGTAATCTAACATTAATCCTATTACATAGAAAACTATACAAATACTAATCTAAGGTGAGTCCAACCTATACTTTATTTTCAATACTCCCCCTAGGTTGGATCTCACCGACTTCGCTTTTCTTGATGTCTCTATTCAGCTCCAACTTCCCCCGCTCCTGCATCTAATATATTTCTTTCAGCTCCTGCAGTCTTCTTTTGGTGAGCTTCAGCAACTAATCCACCTTGGTCACCTCCTGCTTCATCAGCTCCTTCGGGACGAGCACTAGCTTGTGCAAATTGTTTTGACAAGTCCCGGATTTCCAAGTTCAGATCATCATCAGCCCTTACTTTCTCTGCTAGCTCTTTTAACTCATCCCTTACTCTTCTCACCTTATTAGCCGCTATCATGAACAGGCTTGCCTCCTTCCTCGTCTCCTCTCCTGCTCCTGCTTTGATATGATTCTCACAGAGAACGAGCAAGTCTTCATCAGAGAATCCAAAAAGCTCCATTAGGTCAAAAAGTCTGTGTTCTATACCACTCTTCACCCTGATCACCGCCTCCCCTATTTTGTTATCATAAAAACATTTCTCAAATTCTTGTAGACGTTGGGGGGGACTGCCAATCTAACTCTATTAACAGTTTTTGGTGGCTTCATACTAAGCACAATCTTACCTTTACCTGTTACCCAATCCTTGTCTTTCTTGGACCTCTTCCTCTCTGCCTTCATAAACCCAAATGCTGTTGGCTTTTGTAGATGTTTACCAAAGACATATTAACCATTTAACATGTAAAACGCAGCGGAGTTTATTTGTAAAACGTGAGTTTATGTATCATATACATATGTTAAATCAAAACCCAAGACAAGGATCTTTTATATGGATGAACATACAATCATAATATATATATATATCAACCACATGAACTACCTTTAGAACCATGGATTTGGAGGGCTAGATGATGATGTGTGAATGCCAAGACTTCAATGTAGAAGCCCTCAAGAGATGATACCACAAGCTCTTGCAAACACCCACTTGCTAGGTTGTGTGACACCAACTTGAAAACCCTCTTGCACAATCGATTTTTCAGCCAAGAACACTTGATTCAAAGCTGAAAATTCAGCCTTGTTTCAGCTCTAAAAACCGATTTTTAGAGAGATGCTAGAGAGAGTTTTTGCTCTTGTGTGTGTGAGAGAAGGTGTGTTGATTGAAGAGTGTTCAAGTGAAGTTACTCTTGCATGAACCAAGAACAAATCAAGAGAGTTCCCAAGCCCCAAGGGGCTGCCGAAATTGGGGTCCCACATGTGGGTTTCCCTCCCATTTGAATTTTTATAAAAGGATACACTCTTGCACTTTAATTTTATAAAATTAAAACCCTTTTAATTTTATAAAATATAACGCACTTTTGTTTGATATTACTTAACCAACTTAAATAATAAAACAAATAATTTCTCATGAAAAAATTATCCATATAATATTGTTCATTTACAAAAGCAATGATTTAGAAAACCCGGTTTCTAAATTGGTGGTAATATTTATTTGTGTGATCTTATCAACGAATATATATTTATCAGTGTTTGTTTGGCTTGTTATTGGGTATGACCCCACTTCGATCATATCACATTAGCCACATCAATTTAATATGTACCTTGGGCAGATCAATTCCTTCAATCTCCTACTTGCACAAGATTCATAGAAGATTGATGCAAGCAGCAAATAACGCCTAGCAACGGTTTGCTACCCCTAATGTATATGACTAAGTGCCATTCAATAACATCATCCTTTTCAAGTACCTTACTTGAATACGATTTAGGTGAATCAATCATTTATCCTTTTGTTACAGATGTCATGTTAAATCCCAGAGACACAGAATTGTCATTCTCCATTGATTTAACTTTAACAGGCCATAAACATCTAACTCTCAACGAATAAGAGGAACAAATTCCATCTTGACTACATACGACTCTCATAATCACCTTATATCATACCTGAACTCATCCATATGTACTGCCAATCTTTCAGAACAGCAAAGTACTAAGTCAAAGTACAACACTTGGTAAATATAAAGACCCAATATGTATCTCAGGTCTGAGGATACAATGATATTCGCCTTTACTCAATATCTCTTATGACTAATCACAAGGATTCCATACAGAAATAATTGAGAGCGGGTCAGTCCAATATCTATATCCCATAGGTATCAATGAACCTTGGTAGCAACCTCTTGCTCTATATTCATACCTTATGAATTTCAACCAATCCAAGTTCATTATAGTCTTACATTCATAGTTGTTCCCACAAGTATGACCGACAACGGACGTTTAGAATAACTTACTTATTCACGGATTTAAACATGCTAATATAGAAGAACAAATGAAAATTATAACCATATAATTAAGTCAAATAACATAAGTTCCAATATCCAAATACAAAATTTGATCAAGTCCAATCACTAGAATATCGAATTCCTAAGGCACAAGTATGACTTTCATGCTTTGACCTATCTAGGAGCTTCGTGAATGGATCCGCAATGTTTTGATCGGTGTGAACTTTGCGAATACATATATTTCCCTTTTCAACTTCATCCCTTATGTAGTTGAATCTACGTTCAATGTGCCGAGTCTTTTGATGAGCACGAGGTTCCTTTGATTTGAGCAATCGCACCCTCGTTGTCACAAAAGATCTCTAGGGGGTCTTGAATGGTAGCAACGACCCCTAGATCAGCAATGAACTTCCTAAGCCACGCAGCTTCTTGAGCTGCTAATGAAGCGGCGATGTATTCTGATTCTGTTGTAGATAGTGCCACTACATCTTTTTTTGAGCTCTTCCAAGAGACCGCTCCTCCATTCATAATGATGACATATTCTGATTCTGTTTTAGATAGTGCCACTACATCTTTTTTTGAGCTCTTTTTTTGAGCTCGATCAGTTTGGAAACTCGCATCCGTGTAACCCTTTACAACGAGCTCCTTCTCACCAGATCCATATATTAAGAACATATCCTTAGTGTTTCTAAGGTATTTCAAAATACTCTTAATAGCCATCCAATGACTATTACCAGGATTCTGTTGATATCTACTTGTCATGCTTAGAGCACATGATACGTCCGGCCTAGTACATATCATTGCATACATGATGGATCCTATAGCTTATGCATATGGGACTCCATTCATTCTTTCTTGTTCAACCTTTGAACTAGGGTATTGAGATGAGCTCAATATAGTCCCCTTTTGAATAGGTACCAAACCTTTCTTAGAATTCTCCATCTTAAACCTTTTCAAGATCTTTTCAATGTATGCACTTTGGTTTAAACCTATCAGCCGTCTTGCTCTATCCCTATAGATCTTTATTCCCAAAATATAGGCGGCTTCGCCAAGATCCTTAATCGAAAAACAGCTTCCAAGCCAGACTTTTACACCTTCCAAGGTTAGAATGTCGTTTCCAAGTAGTAAAATGTCATCGACATATAATACAAGGAAAGTAATAGTGCTCCCAATAGCTTTCTTATATACACAAGCTTCATTAGCGTTTTTGATGAAGCCAAATTTCTTTACTTCATCATCAAAATGGTGATTCCAACTCCTCGATGCTTGTTTCAATCCGTAGATTGACTTCTTTAACTTGCATACCTTCTTAAGATGTTGTGGATCGACAAAACCTTCAGGCTGTTCCATATGGACATCTTCCTCAAGATATCCATTAAGGAAAGCGGTTTTGACATCCATTTTCCAAATATCATAGTCATAATATGCTGCTATGGCAAATAATATCCTGATAGACTTTAGCATTGCCACAGGCGAAAAGGTTTCATCATAATCAACCCCTTGAGTTTGAGTGAAACCTTTTGCTACAAGTCTAGCTTTATAAGTATCCAAGTTTCCATGCATATCGGTTTTCTTCTTGAAAACCCACTTACTTCCAACTATCTTGGACTTAAGAGGTGGTGTAACCAATTCCCAAACTTGGTTATCATACATGGACTGCATCTCAACGTTCATGGCTTCTTGCCATTTGTCAAAATCAGGTTTTGACATTGCATCATGGTATGTGGTTGGTTCATCTGAATCTACCACATAGCATCCATCCATGAAAAAACCATATCTCTCAGGAGGAACACTAATTCTACCAGATCTGCAAACGTTTTGTGTATCTTGATCATCCATATGATCATTCTCAACATCCTTATGTTGATTGCTAGTATCAACCAATTGTGTATCGTCTTGTGAATCTTGAACCTCTTCAAGTTCCACTACTCTTCCACTAGTTTCTTCCAAAAGGAACTTAGTTTCTAAGAACTCTGGCTTTCGAGCAATAAACACTTCCTGCTCTGTCGGATCATAGAAATAATATCAAATACAATCTCTAGGATATCCAATGAAGATACACTTTGTGGATCGGGCTTCCAGTTTGTTTTGAGTGTATTGCTTAGGATAAGCCTCATACCCCCAAACATTTAAATATGATAATGATGGAACCCTTCCATGTAATACTTTGAAAGGTGTCCTTTCCACTTTCTTGGTTGGGGCCATATTTAAAATACGGGCCGCGGAGAGCAACACGAAACCCCAAAATGATAGAGGTAGTATACTTCTAGCCATCATAGATTGAACCATATCCAATAGAGTCCGATTCCTCCTCTCAAACACACCATTATGTTGTGGTGTTCCAGGTGGAGTATGTTGTGAGACAATCCCACAACTTCTAAGATATTCTTGAAATTCACTACTTAGGTATTCACCTCCTCTATCTGTACGAAGAATCTTGACCATTTTGTTGAGTTGATTTTCTACTTCATTCTTGAAGATTTTGAACATTTCAAAAGATTCATGTTTGTGTCTTAACAAGTACACATACCCATAACGACTATAGTCATCGGTAAAGGTAATGAAGTATCTTTCACCATTCCTAGTTATTAGTTTAAAAGGTCCACATACATCCGAATGTATGATCCCTAATAAATCTTTTGCCCTTTAATTAGTCCCACTAAAAGGGGCCTTTGTCATTTTACCTTGTAAACAAGACTCGCATACATCAAATGAATCATTTTCATTAGTTTTCAAAAGACCATTCTTTTGAAGTTTTTGTATACGATTCTTGTTTATGTGACCATGGCGACAATGCCAAAGATAGGAATTACTCAAATCTAATTTGAGCCTTTTGGTGGTTGCTTGGTACATTGAGCTATCATATGTTGTGTTATCATGAACCAATTCATAAATACCATTACAAGGAATAGCCTTAAAATAAAACAAATGATTTAAAGAAACATGAATATCATTGTCAACAAACTTGAAATCATAATCATATTGTCTTAAACGGGAAACAAAAATAATGTTCCTAGTCAAACTAGGAGCATACAAAACATTCTTTAAAATAACTTCCAAACCACTTGGAAGCTTCAAAATGTAGTCTACTTGGGCTTCCACGTGAACCTTTGCACCATTGCCCATAAAGAGACTAATTTCCCCTTTTGCATAATGCTCACTTCTTTTGAACCCCTGCAACAAATTGCAAATACGAGTTCCACATCCGGTATCCAATACCCATGTGTTAGAAGAAATAACATTTAGCTTAACATGTATCATAAAGATTGTACCTGAGGTTTTCCCCGCGTCCCTCTTCGATCTCAACTCTTTGAGATAGACCGGACAATTGCGTTTCCAATGGTCTACCTCACCACACTAAAACACGGGTCATCATGAGCAACCTTTTGCTTCTTTTCTTTCGGTTTGGGCGGTTCCACTTTAGCTTTACCCTTACCCTTCCCCTTGACGTTCCCCTTCCCTTTGACAACACTTGCCCTAGGGTCGGTGAGGTTCCTTTTCCTACTACCTCCTTCATTGATCGTAAGGACTGGTAGAACCTTTCTACCCATGCCCACCTCGGCCGTTTTGAGCATTGAATGAAGCTCACCAATGCTCTTGTCCCATCCATTCATGTTATAGTTCATAACAAAGCTATCAAACTTCTTGGATAGGGAGTTGAGGATCAAATCCGTTGCCAACTCATTGGACAGACGATAGTTAAGCCTTTCAAGGCGATCAATGTGGCTTTTCATATTAAGAACGTAAGATGACATCGATTGGGTCTCGTCCATCCGACATGCATGGAGTGCTCGAACCGTTTCGAAGCGCTCCACCCTTGATTGTTGTTGGAACATTTCCTTCAACTGGGTGATCATGTCATAGGCATTGTGGTTCTCAAAGTCCTTTTGCAAATCAGGAATCATACTCGCTAGCATGAGACATGAGACTTGCACCGAGTCTTCGGTTTACTTGATCCACTCGGTAAAGGCCTCTACGTCATTTTCATCAGGTTGATCAGGAATGGGATCGTCTAACACATAGGACTTCTTTTCTTGCTTGAGAACGATTCTCAAGTTTTGGTACCAATCCATGAAATTCCCATGGTTTAGACGTTCCTTTTCAAGGATGGTTCTTAGTGATAGGTTATGGACGGTCAGGATTGCATTGTTGTTGTTAGCCATCTACAATTTTACAAAGTTCAATTTTTAGTATTTTGATATCAAAGCATTTTAATTATTAATACCCATTTATGTCTCATAGACAATTAATAATTAAAATCTAGAATCCAACGTTACATTTAAATATCGCTTAGGTGACTTTTATCCCTTTATTTAAATTAACAAGGTAGTCAACGTTTAACAATTGTAACCTATTACAATTTCTAGTAATATGGGATCATTTTAAACATCTTATGTTTTGTTTGGCATGTTTATCCCATCAACACCGTTTGTACATCATGTTTCGGTGATCCTAATGCATGATTTCCAAATCAAGTCGTCCTACTTAGACACACGTGTGATTTTACATATATAAGTGGTTAGGTGACCTTTATCCCACAAATATGGTAATTTCACCTCAACTTCACAAGTTTCTATATTTATGGTTAGGTGACCTTTATCCTATAAGTAAGTTGCAAGGGAATTGAGTGTTGTTTAAAAGGATGGAGTTAAACTTGTTTTGAAAAGGGTTTTTGTAGTTTCTAAAATTCTAGTTTTTTAGAAAAGGCCTTTTATACCATACAACTTGTATGCATTCAAATGCATGGTATTATTTGAAAAACTATTTTCAAGGTTCTTTTTAATAAAACCCATTTTTATTAAATCATTAACCCTTAATAAACACATTTTATTAATTCCTTTAATGATGATAAAGAACAATTTTTATGATTTATTTATCATAGTTGTTTAACTTGTTTATCTATTTTCAATTAAAATGTCAAACACAACCAAACAACCAAATAATCAACCAAACATAAAAAAAATAAGTGCATAACCATAGCCAACTATTTTGATCACACTTGCTTGCCATAACAAGTGTGTCAAGTGGTCATATCTAGGGTAAAACATGACACAATGTCGTGTTGATGAACTCCCACTTGAACTTGCATCCAAATGCTTCAAGTATGTCTTTTGTGTTGTGATTCCACCACCATCTATAGGCCCCTTCTTTGTCTCACAAATCAGCCCTAAAATGCTTGTTACATAGAAAAAATCCTAATACATTTTTCTAGGAAAATAAAGTGCAAGATAATCTACTTATTACATACTAAATGAAACAAATAAATTACATAACCTTTATTACACTCAAATGAAATCACAACCACAAACAATCAAACACAAGGTCATGGCTAGGTTTTATGCACTAAAAACACATCCAAATAAGTATATAACTTTTGAAAATGGCAGCCCCTTTTGAACCCAAGTTTTCGGCCAACATGAACCAAGAACAAGTGGGTTTTTGTCCAAACAAACAAACCATCTCATGATTTTAATTTTTCAAGATCCTTACATGTATATAAAGTAATATCTTGAAAAACAAAGGGACTTCCATTAGAGAAATTTCCAGCCCACTTTTTATAAAAAAAGACCCGAAAATTTCAATTTTTGAAGCATGTATCCATATAACCGGCTCTTGATGCCATTGTTGGGTTTTGTAGATGTTTACCAAAGACATATTAACCATTTAACATGTAAAACGCAGCAGAGTTTATTTGTAAAACGTGTGTTTATGTATCATATACATATGTTAAATCAAAACCCAAGACAAGTATCTTTTATATGGAGAACATACTATCATAATATATATATATCAACCACATGAACTACCTTCAGAACCGTGGATTTGGAGGGCTAGATGATGATGTTTGAATGCCAAGACTTCAATGTAGAAGCCCTCAAGAGATGATACCCACAAGCCCTTGCAAACACCCACTTGCTAGGTTGTGTGACACCAACTTGAAAACCCTCTTGCACAATCGATTTTTCAGCCTAGAACACTTGATTCAAAGCTGAAAACTCAGCCTTGTTTCAACTCTAAAAATGATTTTTAGAGAGATCCTAGAGAGAGTTTTTGCTCTTATGTGTGTGAGAGAAGGTGTGTTGATTGAAGAGTGTTCAAGTTGCTAGTACACATATCCCTAGGTCTAGTCTAGAGAGCTTCAATGTAGTAGACTTTCATCTTGTAACACATATGTAATGTTTTGTCAATGAAATGAAAAAACTCTTCATTGAATGTCTGGTTGATTGTTTGATGTCATACCTATTAATATTGTTTGTTGTTACACGTATATATGAACATGTTATATAGGTTATAGAGTTGTTAGACATGTTCTGAATCATTTAAGGTTCAAGAATGTGTTTAACTAAGTAGTTTGATTCAGTCGCACGACCAGACCATGCGAATGGGCCAATCGCACGACTGAACCAGGTGATTGAATCAATCACACGATTGAGTCATAAGACTGACTCAGTCGTACGAATGAATCAATCGTATGACTCAGTCGCACGACTGAGCCAGTCGCTTGGCTCAGTCGTACGAATGAAAGCTGTAACCTATAAATACCACTTAATTAGTGAAAAAACACAACACTTCGAGAATTCACAACCCTAGCCGTCCCAGTTCGCACAGAGCGTCCCTTCCAAGTTCATAGACTGTTTCTAATCAATCCTAGTATGTTGTTAACGTATTCTGATCATTAGGTTTGATTGGATTAACAGTTTCCCTGATTGGATCGCCAATCAAATAGAATTCTGCGCTATTTGATTCAGTTTCATGTAGAATCAGTTAGTACTCCGTACATACACGGTCCTAACAAGTGGTATCAGAGCTTTGGCTCTTGATTCTTCATGGATTCAATCGTTTTGGTGAAAAAGTCAATGTTTTTAAGTATAAAGATCCGTTCTTTCTGCCCAAAATCTAGTTTTTACGTGTGCATGCTTTGAAAACTAAGTCTTTTTCGAGTTGTAGCCATCTAGGGTATTCAAAATTGTGATTTTAGGTCGAATTGTGTGAAAAAGGTTGAAAAATTCGAAGTCAGCAGTCTCAGTCGCACGATTGAACCAATCACACGACTAAACTCCAATCGCCCAGCTCAATCGTACGATTGGACAAATCACTCGTTCAATCTCACGATTGTCCCAGTCGTTCAGCTCATTCGCACAACTGCCCTAGTCGCGTGCCCAGTCGAACGACACAACTCAATCGCACATTGATTGTCTCAGTCGTCCTTCAGTTGCCTCTCTCAGTCGGATACACAGTTTGTTTCTCAAGTTTAAGTTTACTTCATTATGGACTCAGAGAACTTTGCATTCTCAGCTAGGAAGGACTCCAGGATCCAGAACCTCTTGTTGTTGGAAAATGAGATTGGGAACCATATTAAACCACCTAAGTTGTTGTCACTTGATGAATTTCCTCAATGGAAACAAAGATTTGAGATTCATCTTAATGGAGTGGATACCAATCTTTGGAATGCTATTGAAACTAGCTACACTATGCTAGTTGGTGCTGATGGCATACCTCTGACTTTGAGTGAACTAAGTGAATCACAAAAGCTTGCTTATAATGCAGAGAAGAAATCCTATGCTATGTTGACCCAGTCAATTCCCAAAGACATTTTTCATTAATATTCAGAACATAAGCAGAGCAAAAGGTTATGGGAGGCTCTTGAGAAGAGATATGAAGGTAGTTCAACACTAAAGTCACTGAAGGCTAAAACGTTGAAGAAAAAGTTTGATAATTTCTCTTCTATTGGGAATGAAAGCTTGGATGATATCATAGATCGCTTCTACCATTTGATGAGTGAACTTCACACTCATGGTGTTACAACGTCCAAAGAAGAAAAAGTGGCAAGCTTGGCTGATGGGCAACCAGAGAAGTGGGATTCATTCATCTCCAATCCAAGATATAACTCAGTGCTGGAGACTTTGGATATTAATGATTTCATCCTGAAACTGAGAGAAGAAGAGGTGAGACACAAGTACAAGACAAAGAAGGGAGCATACACTCAGGATCCATCTCTCTACAACGTTACTCCTACTCCTACTGCTAAATCCTCGAGTGCCCCTCTGCAGACTGCCTTTGTGTCTAATGCATCATCTCCAACTTGAACTGGTCAAAGCTCATCGTCTGGTGGTAAGTCACATGTTTCATCAAGGGTTCAACAAAGCCCTACAGTTGCTCAATCAACGAAGTTAGTGACAGAAAATCTGGGAAAAGTAACTGTGGAAGTGGCTAAAGAGCACATGGACCTACTTGCTGCGGTGGTTCATTAATATGATGGGTTGGTTGTAGGAAAGATTGGGAACTGCCATTTGGCTGATAAAGACTATGAATAGGTGGATGACAATGAACTGGAAAGAATGGACATAATGTGGGCTCTCGCAAGTGCTGTACGACGAGCAAAGAAGTTTGTGAAGAAGACGGGACAGAATTTGGTGGCTACCAAAGATACTGCGTTTGGATTCGACAAGTCTAAAGTCACCTGTTTCAACTGTGGTGAAAAAGGCCACTTCAAGCGGGAATGTGTCAAACCGAAGAAGAATGGAAATGGGAACCCGTTCTATTCCTTCAACAAACAGGATAAAGAGAAAAAGACAGCTTCAACCAGCAGTGATTCAAAGGCAATGGTTGCTCAAGGTGATGAAGGACAGCACCGGTCCTTCCGATTCTTAACTGATAGTGAAGCCAACATTGCATCTGTTGAAGATCTGAATGAAGACTCAGCGAGTGAGGGGGAGAACTCAGTTGAGCTTGACACTGCTGATGTGGATGAGACCTTGGCTGTTGTTAATCAACTTGTTGAAAATGAACTGATTGATGAATCTGAAGCACAACCGGAACCTCAAAATGCTTTCATGGCTGGAACGTCTACATCTGCACAGGTAGAATCAAAGGATGATATGTTTATTAAACTTGCTTGTGTTGAATGTGATAAATTTAGGGAAAGCATTGATCTAAAATTTGCTAGATTATTAGATCATAATGATAACTTAGTAAATGACTTAAAATTATGCACTGAGGCAAACAGAGTGCTAAAACAAAACGAGAGCAGCTATAAGGAGAAAATTGAAGCGTTAAAGAAACAATTAAAAGAAACTGAAGTTGTTGCGTTTAACCTAGAAAACGATATAAAATTTTATTTAAAGACAATTAAGGAAACTAAAAAGGACAGAGCTGTTTTGCAAGTTGAAAATAAGTCTTTAAAACAAAAACTCCACAGTCTAGCTAGTTCTTCTCATTTTTTGAAAAACTTGGTTAAGGAAGGCAACAACGGGGATGGGTTAGGTTATAAGGTTGTGCCTCCACCACATGAGATCCTTTTGAACACCAAACAACGTCCTATTAATAATTATCCAATAAAGGACCATATGGTGACTACTCCTCTGGTCAGCGATCTGGACACCGCAGTTAAGCCTGTTCCTCTGGCTGCTGATCAGACAACATCAACATCAGGCACAACTGGTAAAAACATCACTGAAAACAGGGTGGAAGAGAATGTCAAGCATCTCTTGGGTTGGGTTCAAAATCTGCTACCACACAACCTAAGATTTCCAAAACCACTCAAACTAAACCTGTTAAGCAAGATAACAATCATCTTCAAAGAGAAAACACCGATAATGTTAAACAAGTAAAATTTGTCAAGGAAGGTGAAAGTCAAAGGAGTGAGACCAAAAAGTCAGTACCTGAAGTTTACTCACCGCCCCACAGGAGATCTCCTAGTCCTGTTGAAAGGAGATCATGCTATTCTTGTGGACAACGCGGTCACATCTCTTCAAACTATCCACGCTATCAGACACCCAAAATTAAAATTGAACTAGACAATGAAGTTAAATTAGTTTCAAAACAGAGATCTAAGACTCCGGTTAGGTCTAAAACATCTGTTAGGTCTAAAACACATTTTAGGTCGTTTACCTCTCCACAACGCCATAGACACCACAGACAAGCCACTGGCAAGTCTGTGACGCCTGAGGTGAAACCTATCTTTGAAACTAAATCTAAGGTTCAAACTGTAAATCAGTCATCGGTTTACCATAAACAATCCTTTCACAAGGATGGTTTGTGGAAAGACAAAACACCTGAAGTGTCTGAAAGCTTGGATAAGTTGAATATTAAGGTCCCACCTACTGATAAAGGACAGTGGGTCGAGTTCGTGATGTGTGATACCTCTGGGAAACCCAAGCCAGTTAAGGCTTGGGTCCCCTTCCTTAACTAATTATTTTCTATTATGTGCCAGTTGTCCGCTATAGTGCTTCTACCAACACATGGATAGTAGATAGCGGAGCATCCAGGCACATGACAGGTAATAAGTCTCTCCTTTACAATGTCAAACAAATTAAAGGGGGACATGTTTCTTTTGCTGGAAACAAAGGAGGTTACATTACCGCACAAGGAGAAGTAGGTAATGAAAAGGTAAGGTTCGATAAAGTTAATTTCGTTCAACAATTGGAAAACAACCTGCTTTCAGTGTCTCAGATTTGTGACAAGGGCTTCAAAGTTATGTTTGACAATCGGAAGTGTTACATTCTGAAGAAAGAGATGGAGATTCAAGAGGAGCAGGTATTAATGTCAGCATCTAGGTATAATGACCTGTATGTTCAAGATATGTCTAATGCTTCTACTAGTGTGTCTACTGTTCAATGCTTTTTGTCTAAAGCTACAGAGAAGGATTCTATCTCATGGCACAGGATAATGGGACACACTAATCATAGGAAGATGAATCATCTGATTCATAACAACATAGTTGATAGAGTTCCTGTTAAGAACTTCAAACTTCGTGATTTTTGTGTCTCATGCAAGAAAGGAAAGCAGACCAGGAAATCTCACAAGACCAAGCACGTCAATTCTATAGAGATGCCCCTAGAGCTATTGCACATGGATCTATTCGGTCCCGTCAGCACGAAGAGTATCGCATGTGACTTGTACTGCTTTGTAGTCACAGATGACTACTCACGGTTCTCCTGGGTGATGTTTCTGAAAGCAAAGTCAGAAACCTTTGAGTCATTCAAGGTGCTCGTCACTACACTGGAGTCTCTCTACAAGCTTAAGGTTAGGAGGATTCGTTCAGATAATGGAACAGAGTTCAAGAATTAGTGGATGGATGCTTTCTGCAAGGAAAAGGGGATTGTTCATCAGTTCACCTCTGCATACACACCACAGATGAATGGAATTGTTAAGCGGAAGAACCGAAGCTTGATAGAGATTGCCAGGACTATGTTGGCATATTCAAAGCTGCCAGTGCAGTTCTGGAATGAAGCTGTAGCCAACGCATGCTACACACTTAATTGTGTGTCAGTTGTCAAGAGGCATGGGAAGACTTGCTATGAGTTGCTTCAGAAACGTAAACCTAACCTGGAGTATCTGGAACCATTCGGAGCTCCATGTACGTTACTGAAGAAAACTCCGGAAGGCAAGTTCAGTGAAAAGGCAGATCAGGGGATCTTCCTAGGATACAGCATACCAGATAAACGAGTTTACAATAACTCAAGTGGTCAGGTCGAAGTATGGTGCAATGTCGACGTTTAACGATTCACCATCCCCCCTGCTGGAAAGGGTCCATTGTCATATCTTCGACTACGATGGCTTTTTAAAATCATCCAACCTTCCTCAAAAAGATTCAGACGAAGAGATTGCTACTCAGATGATGCATGATGTTCTAAACACACCGAATCTGGATACTAGCAATACAACACTTGCGAGTGGTTCATCGGGATCTTCACCAGCTGATCAGGACGAGAGTGATGACTCATCAGATGATGAAGAAGCAGCTGAGACAGGCATTGAGCATAATGTTGATCAAGAGGAAAGTTCACCAGCTGCTGAACATGCATCAGGAAATACGGATACTGAACCTCCAGTCACAAACTTGGATACTGAAGTTGTAGTCCCTACGACACCTGTGACTAGGATCAGCACGAATCATCCACAGGAGGCTATCATTGGAGACTTACACTCCAGCGTGCAGACGAGAAATCAGTTGTACTCGGCTGATTATGCTGCAATTATGGAAAAGGGCTACGTGAATGATGGAGCATTCAAATGCTTTGTATCTCAAGTCGAACCCAAACACGTAAGCGAAGCCCTGAAGGATGAGGCCTGGGTCAATGCTATGCAAGAGGAACTGCTACAGTTCAAGAAGCTTGGAGTGTGGACACTCGTTGACCGGCCCAAAGGAGTTAAGGTGATACGCACCAAATGGGTGCTACGTTGCAAGAAGGATGACCAAGGTGTCGTTATCAGAAACAAGGCACGGTTGGTCGTTCAAGGCTTCAGATAAGTCGAAGGAGTCGACTACAATGAAGTCTTTGCCCTAGTAGCTAGAATGGAAGCAATCCGCATCTTTCTAGCCAACGCAGCTTACATGAAGATCAAAGTCTATCAACTAGATGTAAAGAGTGCATTCTTGCATGGGGAAATCCGTGAAGAGGTCTATGTCAGTCAACCCGAGGGATTCGAAGATCCTTATCATCGGGACAGAGTCTACAAGTTGGACAAGGCTCTGTATGGGCTACATCAGGCTCCTCGAGCCTGGTATGAAAAGCTCTCCACCCACCTGCTGAAACACGGGTTTTGCAGGGGTGTGATTGACTGTATGCTGTTTATCAAAGAAAGAGACGGAGATTTACTGATGGTGCAAATTTATGTGGATAACATAATCTTCGGTTCGTGAAAAGAAGATCTATGTAAAGAATTCGAATCTGTGATGAAGGCAGAACTTGAAATGAGCGCCATGGGAGAAATGAAGTTCTTCCTAGTACTACAGGTGGACCAGACACCTACCGGTATATTTCTGCATCAGACTAAGTATGTCGGAGACATTCTTAGTCGCTTTGATATGGAAAATGTCACTACTGCCGGTACCCCACTCGCCACAAATCATGATATGGTTCCTGATGAGAATGGGGATTTGGTGGATGCCACTATGTATCGTGGGATGATCGGATCTCTCATGTATCTCACTGCCTCTCGTCCAGATATCATGTATGCTACATGTCTATGCTCCAGATATCAAGCAAAACCGAAAGTAAATCATCTGATCGGGGTGAAAAGAATCTTTCGTTATTTGAAGGGTACTCCAACACTGGGGTTGTGATATCCTCATGACGATGAGTTCGAGCTAACGGCGTATAGTGATTCAGATTATGGCGGCTGCAAGATGAATTTCAAGTCTACATCAGCAGGGTGTCAGTTTTTTAGAAGGCATTTAGTCACGTGGCAATGCAAGAAGCAGACCTCGGTTGCCTTATCAACCTGCGAAGCTGAATATGTTGCTGCTGCAAGCTGCTGCTCTCAGATTATCTGGATCCAACAACAAATGCTGTACTACGGTTTGCGATTCTCTAACACCCCTGTCTATGTTGATAACTCTGCTACCATAGCTGTAACTAAAAATCCGGTTCAACACCCTAAAACTAAACACATCGGCATAAAGTATCACTTCATACGTGACTGCTATGAAAAACAATTAATCAATGTGGTTAAGATAAACACAGATTTTTAACGCGCTGACCGCTATACTAAACCGTTTGATAAACCCAGATTTTTCTGTCTGTTAGAGGTTAATGGCATGAAAAATAAAAGTGACATTATCTCGGAAGAAACGGATTCATAGTCCGCCACTAGTTCAGTCATTTTATTTTATTTTATTCTATTTTATTTAATTTCCTTGTCTAAGAAAAATCCAAAAACACAAAAAGATTTTCTGTTTTAGAATTTTAGGGGGAGATTAGGTTACTTTAAGTATTTATTTAAAAAAAGGGGGGAGGGCCGATAAGCTAAAAGGCAAAAACAACAAAGATAAGACTGTGATTCTATACAAATAGAAAGTGATAGTACATAGGCGTCTACTTACTTGAACACCAAAAGGATTTTAAATTTCTGCAATCTTAGTTTAATTTAAATCACATAATATTGTTAGTCAGAGAACTCTATATCTAACAAAATGGGAAAATGATAGTACGCTTGGGTGTTACTGTAATTACACGGAGAAAGTTGATCTAGGGAGGTGCTAGTTCACTATACGATGTGTCGGTAGATTCAACACAATAGGCTAGTAGACATCATTGGTGAACTCAATTTAAACTAAATGGTTCAGCTGACTGTGGGTTCCCATCTTATCACTTGTTAACACAATCAATTATTTCCAATAAGGAATGACGAGCAAATAAACGCCACTATATGTGTGCGGATGACCACAAAAGGAGCAAAGCACGAAAAAAATTGAAAATAAACGCAATCAAGCTGATAACATATGTTGTTGGTGCGTTATGTGCGAAAGAAAATAAGAAATGCTCAAACAAGGAGATAGGTTGTGTGCCTCTCTGCTGTGCGATGACACTGACCTGAGGATAAGCATAACCTAGATATTCTAGAAATCATTGTTGTTTGCCGCCTCTCTGCTGTGCGATGGCACTGACCTGAGGCTTGGCTTCTCTTTGAAAGTTCTAAGAATAGTCTCTTCTTGTCAAAATACCCGTAGACCGGTCAAAAGTCCTCTAAGGAATGTTGATTACCATATAAGCTTGGGATCCTCAAATGTTGGTTGAAATAAGATAACCTAATGCACCACCAATACGTGTCAAAAGTATGTGTACGGATTTAAGTGGACAAGCATACTGACAATCGTCGTGGATGCACCGCCTGATGTTGATAATCAACGTGTGTTACGTATCAGATCAAGCATGATTCCCAGTTAGGATTTAGACGTCTCAGATGAATAAGATATTGTGATATGTAAATATGATAGTTTCCATTTCAATAAATGTATAAAAAGTTCCAAGTAATTGAGTTAATGCCTGTCTGATTTCATAAGAATCTGCCTTGGAAATGATGTTAATGCAAATAGGCTGTTCTACCAAACCCTAAGAAAATCACAAAAACATGTTTAATTTGTTACTTAGTTTAGTCTTTTAACTTATTTGTAAAGTGTGTCAGTGTCAGATTGTACTATGTTACTTATTGCAGTTAATGTCACAAAATGAGCTTAAAGTTAATCTAAAACAAATTGTTTCTGAAAAGATAAAAGGATCATGTCTGAGATGATCAGGTGGATAAATATATCATGTCTGAGATGATCAGGTAGATAAATGGATCATCTTTGAGATCAGGTGGATAAATGGATCATGTCTGAGATGATCAGATGGATAAATGGATCATGTCTGAGATGATCAGGTGGATAAATGGATCATGTCTGACATGATCATGTGGATAAATGGATCACATCTAAGGTGATCAAGTGTTGTTTTAATCTTAAAATGGATCATGTCTGAGATGATCAAATTAATCAAAATGTTTTATCTATTATTACAAGTGTATAAGTGTTCATGGGTAAAAAGGGCAAAATTTCATACGAATGGACCATGCGAATGAACCCATTCACACGACTGGACCATGAGTATGAACCAGTCGTACAAATGGACCGTACGAATGAGCCCAATCGCACGATTAGAGGTAACTGACTGTGAGCAATTGCACGAATGAACCTCAATCGTACGACTGGTGATGGCCGAATGGACGAGTCGTACGACTGAAGCTCAGTCGCACGACTCAATCATGCGACTAGGTTCAGTTGCACGACTGGAGTGTGCCCTAGTATAAATAGAGGGTGAATCGGACTCAGTCGCTCCATTCACTCAAATCGCCCCCAAATCGTACGACACAACCCCACTCTGCCAAAATTCCATTTGATCTTCGTAAACTCGTCTTGACATCTTCTAACCATCTGTATTTGTTCCACAGGTACTACGCGATTTTGGTTGGCTGATAAATCGGTTACTACAACGTGGAAAAGGATCGAACAGTAACCTAAGTTAAAACTGAACCAAGTTTGACAAATAAACCTATAAAACTAAGCTTTTTGAACATATAAAACTTATTAGAAGCTTATTCGGACATATGCGAACCAAATGAGCCATTCCTCAACGTGTAATATCACGAATCGCTCAAAAATCAAATTTGAATGGACAAACTGTCAGTCATGCGATTGGACACACTGATGAACTCCAGTCGCACGACTGAGCAAGACGACTACACTCAATCGCACGACTGAGATGGACGAATTGTTCAATCGCACGACTGAACCATGCGTCTAAGCTCAATCGCACGACTTAGGTAAATGCATGAGTGATCGCACGACTAAGTCCAAACGTTTGACTCAATCGCTCGTATGAGCTCAATCGCAGGTCTAGAGTTCAGTCGTCCAGCTCAGTCGCATGACTAGATTCAATCTCTCAGTTCAGTCGCACGATTGAACAAAATGTTCAATTACATGAAACAAGTCTGGAATACTTTGACACGTACTAACATTTATTTACTTTGTGTCACAGATGGCGAGCAGATGGCCCATGAGCTCTAAGCACAACATTTGTGCTTATCTCGACCTGACTTCCCGCAACTCAACGGAGTTTGCTGGGATCATCTCGTTTTTACGATGCTCGAGGATCTTTTAGGCGATCTCAGCACCTTGCACTCCTTACCGATCGATACAGCAGGCGTTTTGGGAAAACGCTGGTGTAGACCGGTCTACGGATCCCTACACTATCAGAAGTTTGATTTTTGGGGAGGCCATCCAGATCACAGAAGAGGATATACGGACGGTTCTTGATTTTGGGGATGATGCTGATTGCCACACTAGATTACATCCCCTGACCGTCCGTGGCTGTTTCATGACAGCCAAGTATTCTGGGGACATCAACTCAAGTATGCTCAACAAGAGCAACTTGTGCCCCCAGTTCAAATACTTGGCACATGTACTTCTGAGATGCATCGCATCAAGGAAGGGTGGGTTTGATGAGTTGTCAGACCAGATGCAGAATGCATACGCTGCACTGGTGCTGAACCATCCCTTCAGCTTCTCCAGGATGATCTTCACCTACTTGGTGGAGAACATCGAGGCCAAGGGGAAGGAGAGTTTCTGCATGTACCTGAGGTTCATTCAGATGATTATTGATCAGAAACTCCCCCAGCTGCGTAAGGAGAAAGATGATGCGGTCGTATTGGAGGTTATGGATGATACGACGCTAGGGAGAATGAGGGTATACCGGGGGAAGCAGGTGAAGCCCCCGGTGAGGAGATTGTTTGGGCATTTGGCCCGTGAGGAGTACGTGGCACCAGCTAGGAAAAAGTGGCGTCAAGATGATAGTGACTCAGACTCGGAGCTGATAGCGATTCCGGATGATGACTCTGATGGTGATGACGGTGATGGTGGAGATACTGGCCCCACACAATGTAGGGCCACTACTACCGATATGACATCTCCACCATCTACCCAAGGAGGAGCCAAGAGGGCTGGTTTCTATCAGGGATTTCTGCCTGATGAGGAAGATGAGTCAGATGATGAGGCCCAGGTACGAACGGTAGGAAGCCGTATCGTAGCCACAGAGAGGGGTATTAGAGCGGTTGGTGGACGCCCGGGAGGGTCTAGTGGTTCTACTGCTGACCCATCATACACCCCAGACTCTCCCAGTAGCCAAGGGGGAGCATCCAGATCCAAAGGGTCCGGACTTAAACGGATGGCTCAGCCCCACGGGAAGAAGCCAAAGAGAAGGAGGATTACACTGATCACTACCTCCACCGCCACCACTACTACCACTGCACCACCCATCTTAGTTTATCTGTCCAATCGTACGACTGATCTCAATCGATCGTTCAATCACCCAGTCCAATCGTACGACTGATCTCAATCGGTCGTTCAATCGCACGATTGACTCAGTTTATCTGTCCAGTCACACAACAGCCTTAAGCGCATGCCCAGTCGTACGACTAAGTTCAATCGCACAGTGATTGTCTCAGTCGCCTCTCAGTCGCCCATCTTAGTTGCCTACACAGTTTGTTTTTCAAGTTAAAGACTAAGACAAAATGGACTCAGAGAACTTCGCATTCTCAGCAGGAAAGGACTCAAGAATCCAGAACCTTTTGCTACTTTAAAATGAGATTGGGAACCATAATAAACGACCTAAGCTACTGTCTATTGATGAATTTCCTCAGTGGAAGCAAAGATTTGAAATTCATCTAAATGGAGTGGATACTAATCTCTGGAACACGATTGAAACTGGAAACAATATGCCAGTTGGTGCTGATGGAATACCCCTGACTTTGAGTGGTCTTAGTGATGCACAAAAGGTTGCTTATAATGCAGAGAAGAAAGCTTACGCTATGTTGACCCAGTCAATTCCCAAAGACATCTTCCATCAATATTTAGAACACAAGCAGAGTAAAAAATTATGGAATGCTCTTGAGAAGAGATACGAAGGCAATTCAACACTTAAGTAACTAAAGGGAAAAGCATTGAAGAAAGAATTTGACAACTTCTCTTCTATTAGGAATGAAAGCTTGGATGATATCCTCGATCGCTTCTACCATTTAATAAGTGAACTTCACACTCATGGTGTTACAACGTCTAAGGAAGAAAAGGTGACAAGCTTAGCTGATGGGCTACCAGAGAAGTGGGATTCATTCATCTCCACTCTTCGATATAACTCAGTGCTGGAAACTTTAGATATAAATGATTTCATCCTGAAACTGAGAGAAGAAGAGGTAAGGCACAAGTACAGGACAAAGAAAGGAGCAAACACTCAAGATCCCTCTCTCTACAACGTTACCCCTACTACAACTGCTAAATCCTCCAGCGCTCCTCTGCAAACTACTTTTGTGTCCAATGCATCATCTTCAACTGAACAAAGCTCATCGACCGGTGGTGAGTCACATGTGTCATCAGGGGTTCAACAAAGCTCTACAGTTACTCAATCAACGAAGTTAGTGGCAGAAAATCTGGGAAAAGCAACTGTGGAAGTGGCTAAGGAGCACATGGACCTACTTGCTGCCATGGTTCATTCCTATGATGGTTTAGTAGTAGGGAAAATTGGAAATTGTCACCTGGCTAATGAAGACTACGAGCAGGTGGATGAAAATGAACTGGAGAGGATGGACATAATGTGGGCACTTGCAAGTGCTGTGCGACGAGAAAAGAAGTTTGTGAAGAAGACAGGATAGAATCTGGTGGCTACCAAAGATACTACCTTTGGATTCGACAAGTCCAAAGTCACATGTTTCAACTGTGGAGAAAAGGGCCACTTCAAGCGGGAATGTGTTAAACCGAAGAAGACCGGAAATGGGAACCCGTTCTCGTCTTTCAACAAACAAGAGAAAGAGAAAAAACAGCCTCAACAAGCAGTGACTCAAAGGCAATGGTAGCTCAAGGTGATGAAGGACATGACTGGTCCTTCCGATTTTTATCTGATAGTGAAGCTAACATTGCATCTGTTGAAGATCTAAATGATGATTCAGCGAGTGAGGAGGAGAACTCATTTGAGAATGATACTGCTGATATGGATGAGACCTTAGCTGCTGTAAATCAAATTGTTAAAAATGAGCTGAATGTTGAATCTGAAGCACAACCAAAGCCTCAAAATGCTTTCATGGCCGGAACGTCCACATCGGCACAGGTAGCATCAAAAGATGAACTTTTTGCTAAACATGTTTGTGTTGAATGTGATAAATTTAGGGAAAGCATTGATCTGAAATTTGCTAGGTTATAAGATCACAATGATAACTTAGTAAATGACTTAAAATTGTGCATAGAGGCAAACAGTGTTTTAAAACAAAATGAAAGTAGCTATAAGGAAAAGATTGAGGCATTAAAGAAACAGTTAAAAGAAACTGAAGTTGTTGCATTCAACCAAGAAAATGACATTAAGTTCTATTTAAAGACTATTGAAGAAACTAAAAAGGACAAAGCAATTTTACAAGTTGAAAATGAGTCTTTAAAACAGAAACTTCACAGTCTTGCTAGTTCTTCACATATTTTGAAAAACTTGGTTAAGGAATGCAACAACGGGGAGGGTTTCGGTTATAAGGTTGTGCCTCCACCACATGAGATTCTTCTAAACACCAAACAATGTCCAATCAATAATAATCCCATATAGGACCATGTGGTGACAACTTCTCTGGTCAATGATCCGGACATAGGAGTTAAACCTGTTCCTCCGGCTGCTGATCAGACAACATCAACATCAGGCACAACTGGTAATAACATCACTGAAAACCGGGTGGAAGAGAATGTTCATGCATCTATTGGGTTGGGTTCAAAAGGTGCTATTACACAACCTAAGATTTCAAAAACCACTCAAGCTAAACCGGTTAAGAAAGATAACACTCATCTTCAACGACAAACTAATCATAATGTTAAACAAGTAAAATTTGTCAAGGAAGGTGAAAATCAAAAGACTGAGACCAAAAAGTCCTTACCTGAGGTCTACTCCCCACCCCAAAAGAGATCTCCTAGTCCTTTTGAAAGGAGATCCTGTTACACTTATGGTCAACGAGGTCATATCTCTTCAAATTGTCCTCGCTATCAGACACCTAGGATTAAGATTGAACTGGAAAAAGAAGTTAAACAGTTCCCAAAACAGAGATCTAAGACTCCTGTTAGGTCTAACACGCCTGCTAGGTCTTATACATCTCCGCAACACCACAGACAACACAGACAAGTCACTGGCAAGTCTGTGATGACTGAGGTGAAACCTGTTTTGGAAACTAAACCAAAAGTTCAAACTGTCAATCAGTCAACTGTTTATCATAAACAATCCTTTCATAAGGATGGTTTATGGAAAGCGAAAACGTCTTATGTGTCTGAAAGCAGTGACAAATTGAAGGTTGAGATACCACCATCTGATAAAGGACAGTGGGTTGAGTTCATAATGTGTGATGCCCTTGGGAAACCCAAGCCAGTTAAGGCTTGGGTCCCCCTCCCTAACTGATTGTTTTCTATTATGTGCAGGTTGTCCGCTATAGTGCATCTACCAATACATGGATTGTAGATAGCGGAGCTTCCAGGCACATGACGGGTAATAAGTCTCTCCTGTTCAATGTCAAGCAAATTAAAGGGGGACACGTTTCCTTTGCTGGTAACAAAGGAGGATACATTACCGCTCAAGGAGGAGTAGGTAATGCAAAGGTAATATTTGATAAAGTCAATTTTGTTCAACAATTAGAAAACAATTTGCTTTCAGTGTCTCAGATATATGACAAGGGCTTCGAAGTGATGTTTGAGAATCGCAAGTGTTATATTCTGAAGAAAGAGATGGAGATTCCAGAGGAGCAGGTATTAATGTCAGCGTCCAGGTACAATGATTTATATGTATTGGATATGTCTAATGCTTCTACTTCTGAGTCTACGGTTCAGTGTTTCTTGTCCAAAGCAACAGAGAAGGAATCCATCTCATGGCATAGAAGAATGGGACACATTAATCACAGGAAGATGAATCATTTGATTCATAACAATCTAGTTAAGGGAGTTACTGTCAAGAACTTCAAACTTCTTGATTTCTGTGGCTCATTCAAAAAGGGAAAGCAGACCAGGAAATCTCACAAGACCAAACACGTCAATTCTATAGAGATGCCCCTGGAGTTACTGCACATGGATCTATTCAGTCCTGTAGGCACGAAGAGTATCGCCGGAGACTGGTACTGCTTTGTAGTCACAGATGACTACTCACGCTTTTCTTGGGTGATGTTTCTGAAAGCTAAGTCAGAAACGTGTGAGTCATTCAAGGTGCTCGTCACAACACTGGAGTCCCTCTACAAACTGAAGGTAAGGAAGATTCGTTCAGAAAATGGAACGGCGTTTAAGAATCAGTGGATGGATGCCTTCTACAAAGAGAAGGGAATTGTTCATCAGTTTACCTCGGCATACACACCACAGATGAATGGGGTTACTGAACGAAAGAATCGGAGCTTGATCGAGACTGCACGGACTATGTTAGCGGATTCTAAGCTACCAATACAGTTCTGGAATGAAGCAGTTTCCAATGCTTGCTACACACTTAATCGTGTGCTAGTAGTCAAGAGGCATGGGAAGACTTGCTATGAGTTGCTTCAGAAGCGAAAACCAAACTTGGAGTATCTGGAACCATTTGGAGCTCCATGTACATTGTTGAAGAAGACTCAGAAGGGCAAGTTCAGCGAGAAAGCTGATCAAGGGATTTTTCTAGGATACAGCATACCAGACAAACGGGTTTACAACAACTCGACAGGTCAGGTAGAAGTGTCGTGCAATGTAGATGTACAAAGATATACCACCCCCCTGCTCGAAAAGGTCCATCGTCATTCTTCGATTACGATGGCTTTTTCAAATCCTTTAACCTTCTTCAGCTTGATTAAGATGATAAGATTGCTACTCAGATGATGTACGATGTTCTAAATACACCAAATCTGGATATAAGCAATACAACACCTGCCAGTGCTACTTCGGGATCTTCGACTCCTACTCAGGACGAGAGTGACGACACATCAGATGATGACGAAGCAGCTGAGACAGACATCGTGCATAATGTAAATCAAGAAGTTGGCTCCTCAGCTGCTGAACCAGCATCGGGAAATCCGGATACTGAACCTGCAGTCACAAATCTTGATTCTGAAGTTGTTGTTCCTATGACACTAGTGACTAGGAACAGTGTGAATCATCCCCCCACGTCTATCATTGGGGATATTCAATCCAGTGTGCAGACACGAAATCAGCTATATTCTGCTGACTATGCTGCAGTCATGGAAAAGGGATACGTCAATGACGGGGCTTTCTCATGTTTTGTTTCACAAATCGAGCCTAAGTATGTCAGTTATGCACTGAAGGATAAGGCCTGGGTCAATGCTATACAGAAAGAGCTGCTACAGTTCAAGAAACTTGGAGTGTGGACACTCGTTGACAGGCCAAAAGGCGTGAAAGTAATCGGTACAAAATGGGTACTGAAGTGCAAAAAGGACGACCAAGGTGTTGTTATCAGAAACAAGGCACGGTTGGTTGTTCAAGGATTCAGACAAGTCGAGGGCGTCGACTACAACGAAGTGTTTGCACCAGTGGCACGAATGGAAGCAATTCGGATATTCCTTGCCTACGTATCATACATGAAGATCAAAGTTTATCAACTGGATGTGAAGAGTGCATTCCTTCATAGGGAAATCCGTGAGGAAGTATACGTCAATCAACCCGAGGGATTCGAGGATCCTTATCATCGGGACAGAGTCTACAAGTTAGACAAGGCTCTATATGGGCTACATCAGGCTCCCCGAGCCTGGTATGAGAAGCTCTCCACCCATCTGTTGAAACACGGCTTTCGCAGGGGTGTGATTGACTGCGCGTTGTTCATTAAAGAAAAGGATGGTGATTTGCTTATGGTGCAGATCTATGTGGATGACATCATCTTCGGTTCCAGAAACGAAGAGTTGTGCAAAGAATTCAAATCTGTGATGAAGGCAGAGTTTGAAATGAGTGCCATGGGAGAAATAAAGTTCTTCTTGGGATTACAGGTGGATCAAACACCAACCGGTATTTTCCTACATCAGACTAAGTATGTCAGCGACATTCTGAGTCGGTTTGATATGGAAAACGTCACTGTTGCCAGTACCCCTCTCGCCACAAATCATGATGTAGCTCCTGATGAGAATGGGGATTTGGTGGATGCCACTATGTATCGTGGGATGATCGGATCTCTCATGTATCTCACTGCCTCGCGTCCAGATATCATGTATGACATATGTTTATGTTCCAGTTATCAAGCGAAACCCAAAGTAAATCATTTGATTGGGGCGAAGAGCATTTTTCGTTATTTGAAGGGTACTCCAACACTGGGGTTGTGGTATCCTCATGATGATGACTTTGAGCTAACTGCGTACAGCGATTCAGATTATGGCGGTTGCAAGATGAACTTTAGGTCTACATCAGTGGGGTGTCATTTCTTTGGAAGGCGGTTAGTCACGTGGCAATGCAAGAAGCAGACCTTGGTTGCATTATCAACCTGTGAAGCTGAATATGTTGCTGTTGCATGTTGCTGCTCTCAGATCATGTGGATCCAACAGCAAATGCGTGACTATGGTTTGCAATTTTCCAACACTCCTATTTATATTGATAACTCGGCTGCCATGGCTGTAACTAAAAATCCGGTTCAACACCCTAAAACAAAACACATCGGCATAAAGTATCATTTCATACGCGACTGCTATGAAAAACAATTAATTGATGTGGTTAAGATAAACACGAATTTCAACGCGCTGACCTCTACACTAAACCGTTTGATAAACCCAGATTTTTTTATCTGTTAGAGGTCAACGGTGTTAAAAATAAGAGTGACGTTATCTCAGAAGACACAAACGCGTAGTCCGACGCATGTTTAATCTTTAAAGTTTATTTTATTTCGTTTAGTTTATTTCCTTGTCGTATAAAAAATCCAAAAACACAAAAAGGTTTTCTGTTTTAGAATTTTAGGGGGAGATTAGTTTACTTTCAGTATTTATTTACTCAAAAAAAAGGAGAACGGCAGATAACCTAAAAGGCAAAAACAACAAAGATAAGACTATGATTCTAGACAATTGGGAAGTGATAGTACACAGGCGTCTAGTTACTTGGAACACCAAAAAGATTTAAAATTTTTGCAAGTTTAGTTTAACTTAAATCACAGAAAAGTATTAGTCAGAGAACTCTAAGTCTAACAAATTGGGAAAATGATAGTACGCTTGGGTGCTATTGTAATTACACGGAGAAAGTTGATCTAGGGAGGTGCCAGATCACTATACGATGTGTCGGTAGATTCAACACAATAGACTAGTAGACATCATTGGTGAACTCAATTTAAACTAAATGGTTCAGCTGACTGTGGGTTCCCATCTTATCACTAGTTAACACAACCAATTATTTCCAATAAGGAATGACGAGCAAATAAACGCCACTAAAAGTATGCGAATGACCACAAAAGAGCAAAGCACGAAAAAATGAAAATAAACTCAATCAAACTGATAACATATGTTGTTGGTGCGTTATGTGCAAAAGAAAATAAGAAATGCTCAAAAAAGGAGATAGGTTGTGTGCCTCTTTGCTGTGCGATGGCACTGACCTGAGGATAAGCATAACCTAGATATTCTAGAAATCATTGTTGTTTGTCGTCTCTCTGCTGTGCGATGGCACTGACCTCAGGCTTGGCTTCTCTTTGAAAGTTCTTAGAATAGTCTCTTCTTGTCAAAATACCCGCAGATTGCTCGAAAGTCCTCTAAGGAATGTTGATTACCATATAAGCTTGGGATCCACAAATGTTGGTTGAAATAAAGTAACCTATTGCATCACCAATGTGTGTCAAAAGTCTGTGTATGGATTTAAGTGAACAAGTATACTGACAATCGTCATGGATGCACCACCTGATGTTGATAATCAATGTGTGTTACGTATCAGATCAAGCATGATTCCCAGTTAGAATTTAGAAGTCTCAGATGAATAAGATACTGTGATATGTAAATATGCTAGTTTCCTTCTAAATAAATGTATAAAAAGTTCCAAGTAATTAAGTTTATGCCTGTCTGATTCCATAAGAATCTGTCTTGGAAATGATGTTAAATCAAAGAGGCAAGTCTACCCAACCCTAGGAAAATCACAAAAACATGTTTATTTTGTTGCTTAGTTTAGTTGTGTTTTAACTTATTTATAAAGTGTGTCAGTGTCAGACTGTGCTATGTTACTTATTGAAATTAATGTCACAAAATGAGCTTAAAGCTAAATCTAAAACAAATTGTTTCTGAAAAGATAAAAGGATCATGTCTGAGATGATCGGGTGGATAAATGGATCATGTCTGAGATGATTGGGTGGTTAAATGTGTCACGTCTGAGGTGATCTGGTATATAAATGGATCACGTCTGAGGTGATCAACAGATTTTAAATCTAAAAGTTGTTCAAGTCTGAGATGATCAACTGCTCATAATGTTTATCTATTGTTAAATCGAACTAAGGGTCGTAAGGTAAAATGGTCAAAATTTCACAAGTATGACTCATTCGCACGACTGGACCATAAATATGGACCAGTCGTACGATTGGAGCATACGAATGAGTCAAACCACACGATTGGAGCATACGAATGAGTCAAATCGCACGATTGGACCATGCGAATGAGCCCAATCGCACGATTGGAGGTGACCGACTGTGTCATACGTCTGAATGAACCTCAATCGTACGATTGGAGGTAAGCGATTGGGTAAATCGTACGACTGAATCTCAGTCGCACAACTCAATGGTGCGACTAGGCTCAGTCGCATGACTCATTCATGCGACTAGGTTCATCGAAGGCAATGGGAAAGAGGGCTTTTGTATGTATCCTCGATTCATCCAGATGATTATTGACCAAAAGCTCCCCCAACTGCCTAAGGCTCAAGAAGATACGGTCGTCTTAGAAATTATGGACGACACTACACTGGGGAGGATGAAAGTCTACAGGGGGAAGCAGGTGAAACCCCGGTAAGGAGATTGTTTGGGCATCTGGCCCGGGAAGACTATGTGGCGTCGTCGAAGAGAAGTTGCGCCACGATGAGAGTGATTCTGATTCTGAGCCGATAGCTATTCCTGATGATGACTCAAACGACGATGATAGTGGTGATGGAGATACAGGCCCCGCACAATCTAGGGCTACTACTACCGATATGACATCTCCATCTCCCACCCAAGGAGGAGCTGAGAGGGCTAGCTTCCATCAGGGATTTCAGGCTGATGAAGAAGAAAGTGATGAGGAGCCTCTAACGAGGACTGTGGGCAGCAAGGTGATTGCCATAGAGAGAGGCATGAGGGCGGTTGGTGGACGCCCAGTGGAGTCCGGGGATGCTGCTGCTGAATCAGATCCCTCATCTGCCCCGGACCCGCTCAGTAGCCAAGGGGAGCCTCTGTATCTAGAGGCAAGAGGAGGAAGACTATGGCACACCCCTACGGCAAGAAGGGGAAGAGGTTGAGATTTACATTGACATCATCCACCAGCACAACCACTACCTCAACCACACCATCCACCACTACCACCACTATTGCTACTACACCTCCAGCCACCACCTCTACCACCTCACACACCACTACCACACCTGCTCCACCACCAACTTCATCTATACCACCACCAACTTCATCTATACCACCACCAATCTTCACCACTACCACCACCACCACTCCTAGTCATCAAGCCGGCCCATCCTCCTTCCCTACAGGATCATCCCTCCCTCCTATTGGAGTGGAGGAACAGCTTGCAGCACTCAACAGAATGGTGCTGAAGCAGTTAGCTGCGGATGAGGAGAAGGCATCCAGACTTCTTCAGCTTGAGGAGTAAAATGCCTCTCAAGCGCATCAGATTGCCCAACTCCAGGAGAAAAATATCCTATCGACTCAGAAGATTGAGGAGTTGGAGTCTGCTAACAAGAAGATTCTACTGAAGCTGAAGGGGTCACAAGCTGATCCTCTGAAGATAAAGGAGGGAGATGATGATGACAATGGAGATGATGAAGAAGATGATGAGAGTGATGAGGATGATGACTATAGTGGTGATGATCAAGCCAAGGAGAGGCAAGATGATGATGATGATGATGATTCTACTTCAAATGCTGCTGGTCCTAGTCCAGAACAACATACAAAAAGAAGACAAGACCATGGATCTACAGCATCTCCTCCATCATCACCTACTACTGGTGCTACCGAGCAGATCCAAGGCAAAAGTATAGATTATATGTTTTATTATTTAACTTTTATAGTTGAATCATCCTCTGCTGGTTATGTAATTAATGTAATCTTTGAGTATTTAGTGTTTAATTATCTTGAATAAATACTAATGATCGTTATGCTTCATGTCTAAATCAAACAGATCCAGCATTTCAGCAAGATGAGTACGATGCTACTCCCCTCCAACAGATCAAGTCTCAACTCACCATGATTCTTGATCTGCAGGGGATTGTCAGAAGGTTTGTGAGTTATACCCCTGAACAAGGGGAAATAATTCACGACCTAACTGATGAGCAGATTGTTGAGATGTTCAGGCTGAATCCAGATAAGATCATAAAGGATGCGCCAACCTTTGATGATGCTAGTGATGACGAGCTCAACGATGTTGAAGAAATAGAGATTGAAGAAATATGATTATCTGAAGAAATTGGAGATATAGCAGCCATTTGTCTTTCTTCAGTGCCATCAAGTTCTCAGCCATACATACAAATATCAAACTGGCTATATTTGCCTTCTCTCCCCTACAGCAAATTACCATTGCTTTTGCCCAATCCAGATTCAGCCCATCTGATCCACCTTTACGGTGATCTAAGCACATAATAAACACATGAGCTATGTATCTTCACTCCTTGGATAGAAAGGATTTTTGATTTCCTTTCTAGTCCTAAAAGGAGGACCCTCATATCCCATTAAGCAGAATGCATCAAACACCTCTTAATCACACAGCTCAGATTTTCTAGTCCTCTTCAAGGCTCAGTACTTTAGATATAACATCTTTAGTAATAATCAGCTCGTTCTCTAATACTTTGGCTATGATCCTTTGTGAGTCTCCCTTTGTATCCTACTTTGCAGTATGCCAGAAATCACGAATATGCAGATCACATATGGTAGTGGAGTGTGAGATAGCGTATGCAATAGGGGATCTCTGCAGCCACTGGATACAATCTCTAAAACCAGCTGCTTTTGGATGAGTATTGTCTAATATGCCTGTGATGTTGTTCCTCTCATTAAACTTGAGAGTAGCCATTTAAACTGAAAACCAAGCAGAACAAGTTAGCAAGAAATATTCAAAAATAATGTAAAGAAAAGATAGTAATAAATAATAATAATAATAATAATAATAATAAAAAGTAAAAAAATCAAAAGGTATAGTTTCGCTAGCCGAAACTGTAGTTTCGCTGAAATTATTTTAGTTTCGGCAAGAGAAAGAGACAATTTTGGCAGCCGAAACTAACAGTTTCGGCATGATAGAGTGGTAGTTTTGATTGGCCGAAACTATAGTTTCAGCGCAGTGAAACTGAGTTTCGTTTAGCGAAACTTTTAAGTTCGCTCGGACAGCATAACTACACAGTTTCGCTAAAAAATGAAGAACTTTCGTTCAGTTTCGCTGAACGATGGGTAGTTTGGCAGAATGAACTATGAGACAACCCCACAGTCTCAATCAAAATAACCCACAATGGAAGATAAAAACCTAGAGAATACTATGGTCCTAAGTTTGAAACTCACTTGCAACGCTAAATCAGTGAAAAACCAGATCAAAACAACACAAATGTAAAGATTGGTAGAGAAAATCTGATAAAAACCTAAAAAGAGCTTTGAAACTGCGAAAATGAGATTACAGTTTCGTAGAGAGACTTAAATAGTAAGTAGTTTCGCAGAGGAATCTACACTTTCGCTGGTAGTAGTTTTGCAGAAGTTATATACTTTCACTGCAGTGAAACTATAGTTTCGCTGAGCAAAAAATAAGCGAAAGAACCAGGGCGAAAGTGTCAGCGAAAGTGTCAGCTAAGCTGCAGTCTCGCCAGGCGAAGCTACAGTTTCGCATAGCGAAACTATAGTTTCGCTGAGCAAAAAATGAGCGAAAGAACCAGGGCGAAAGTGTCAGCGAAGATGCAGTCTCGCCAGGCGAAGCTACAGTTTCGCATAGCGAAACTAAGCGAAACTATAGTTTCGCTGAGCAAAAAATGAGCTAAAAAACCATGGCAAAAGTGTCAGCGAAGCTGCAGTCTCGCCAGGCGAAGCTACAGTTTCGCATGGCAAAACTACCTCCGAAAGTATAATTTCGCAGAAAACCCTAAAATTAAAAATTGAGTTTCATTGTATTATTATTTTCATTTAAAATAAAAATAAAAATAAAAATAACAGTAACAATAAAAATAAAATAAAAGAAACCAAACACAAAATAAACACAACCAGAGAAGAAAAACAAAGAAAAGTCCCCACACGATCACACCAAACATCATATAGTTTTATTAGAAAAAAGAAAAGATCTTAGAGAAGAATAAGAAGCTGAAAGAATCATCTGGAGAGTCATAGTTTGGTGAGATTGCAGATATTCCTGTCCTTTTTAAGTCGTTGCCTTTTCGACAGATAAACCGTAGTTGTTGTTATCATGTTATCGGTTAGTTTAAAAGAAGACATAGAAAGAATCAGTCCCCACATACATTTAGCAAAGAAAATTTCCTGTCCTCATGATATTTTGAACGAATGACACCTACTGATTGATTAATTCTTTTGACATACAATAAAGATCCCTTTATCAGAAGAAGCAAGATACAAATTGACAGCAGTTGATGAGAGCTCTAGGTTAGTACTCACGTACAGCAGAGGAGATCATCAAGTTGTACTGATGAATGCTCCAGGACAGTACTACCGTACAACAGAGGAGTTCTTCAAATTGTGTCAATGAGAGCTCAAGGTCAGTACTATCGTACAACAGAGATCATCACATTATGCCGATTAGAGCTCTAGGACAGTACTTCCATACAACAGAGGAGATCATCACTCCAGGTCAGTACTATCGTACAGTAGAGGAGATGAGCACAAATAGGACACAACAGTACACAGAGAAGCTTCAATAATACAAAGATGGATAAGCGTAAATCTCTAGAGAACAGATGGGAGTGTTTAGAGACAATGATATATAAGACAAGAGCAAACCAACAAAGAAATGCCCCATTCTCAATCCTTTTGAACGAGGACTTGAAACTTTATGAAGGCCAAAGATGTCAAGGGGATTATCCGACTAATCATGCTTTTTATTCTTTTAGTTAAGCTACGGGAGTACAATCTACTTTGCTTTCGGGCTGAGCCCATCAAGCAAATCCCGACACGATACTGTTGACCTCCTTTATATTGTTCAGACATCTCAAGAGGACAAAAGAAGCTGTTATTTATAATTATTCTCCCCTGAAATTTCTACGACTATCAGGAAAAGAAATTTCTAAAAGCTATTAACATGCAAATATATATATATATATATATATATATATATATATATATATATATTAATAAATATGAAAGAATGGTGAAGGGCGGTGGAGCAAAAGAAAAAAAAGAAAGAAAAAAAGGAAAGAAAGTTATGAAAGAAATATAAACAATATAAACACAGAATGTTTTGAGGAAAGATAGGTTTAAAATGATATTAATCCCAGCATGGAAAACAATTCATAAAAACGCGGTTTATCGAAAGTTTTCATGAAAATATATGCTTTTTGATTTTTTGTATCAATGGGAATAATATTAATGAAACCCTTTTCCTGAGCATCACGGATTGCATGAATCCGTGTCTCGATGTGCTTGGTTCGGGAATGATGAATAGGATTTTTGGCAATATCGCTGGTTGCTTCGTTGTCACAGAACAACGGGGTATGAATAAAGTTGATCTCATAGTCCATCATCTGGTGCTAAATCCATAATACTTGAGAACAGCAACTGGAGGTGGCAATGTATTCAGCTTCTCCTGTAGAGAGAGAGACAGTGGTCTGTTTCTTGCTTTACCATGAAACCAGATAATTGCCCAAGTATTTTCAGCCTCCAGTAACCGACTTTCTGTTTAACCTACAACCATTGGAATCACTATCAGAGTAAGCATGTAAGTCAAAATTCCCACCATAAGGATACCAAAGTCCTAAACGAGAAGAGCCCTTTAGATAATGAAAATTCATTTGGTAGCCTTTTCATGAGACTCTTTAGGAGTTGATTGGTATCGAGCATAATATCCTATAGCAAAGGTGATGTCAGGACGACTTGCTGTAAGATACATAAGGGAACCAATCATGGATCTGTAAAGATGAGGATCAATTGGTTTCCCGTTCTCATGAGGAGTGAGGCATGTTTGAGCAGTAAAAGGAGTCATCTCAGAAGAAGAGTCATCCATCTTGAATTTCTTTAACATTTCTTTATTATACTTTTTTTGATGAATGAGAATTCCCTCTGTCTTTTGTTCAACTTGCAACCTGAGGAAAAAGCACATCTCTCCCATCATGCTCATTTTAAATCTGCTTCGCATAACCTCCTCAAACTCCCAACATAATTTTGGATTGGAGGAGCCAAAGATAATGTCATCGACATAAACTTGCACGAATAGCATCTCACCATCTAACTCCTTCTTAACTAAAGTCATATCTATGGTGCCTCGAGAAAAACCATTGCTGAAGAGATACTGTGTTAAAGTTGCATACCAGATTTGAGGTGCCTGATGAAGACTGTAAAGAGACTTATCAAGCTTGTATACTGTCTAGAAAATATGGATCCTCCAAACCTTATGGTTGACAAACATATATCTCTTCATCAATGTCACCATAGAGAAATGCATATTTCACATCCTTCTGACAAACTTTGAATTGCTTGTGAGCAGCATGCGCCAAAAATATTCTGATAGCTTCTAGATGAGCGACAGGCGCAAAGACTTTGGCGTAGTCGATCCCTTCTTCTTGAGCAAATCCTTGGACTACCATTCTGGATTTGTTCCTCACCACGATGCCCCGGTCATCAGGTTTGTTCTTAAACACCCATTTCGTTCTAATGGGGCATTTTTTGGGTGGAAGATCGACCAGAGTCAACACCTTGAGTTTCCTAAACTGTTACAGCTCTAATTGCATTGATTCAACCCAGCAAGGGTCCTGAAGAGCTGCATGAACGTTTTAGGGACGATTAGTGATACAAAACAAGAGAATAAGTAGACGTTAATCAAACCAGATTGACTCCGCATCCAAACTCCATCAGGGATAGATCCTATTATGTTATCATATGGATGACCTTTCAAGGTTTAGAAATCGGCAGTCATGGGTGGGGTGTAAGTGGATGGTTGGCTAAGGGATTGTTGATGAGTAGTTAAAGGTGAAGATAATAAAGAGGATGGTGAGTTAGAGTGAATTGGGGGGATGGGAAATATCGGTTGGGATGTGGTACATGTAGGTGATGAGAGAAGAGATGTTGACACAGGTGGGGGCGGAAGATCAAATGAAGATGAGGAATATGCAACATCAACTGATGTAGCATCATTTGCTGGTATGATTGGAGGGACAGGAGGTTCGACTGATAATGGAATTGGATGGATAACGTTTGTTTTAACATGGGAGATGGACGCATCATCATCGAAAACTAGAAGACTAAATGATTTGAACACCGTATCAGAGTCAAAGAACCATGCTGGTTTTGATGGAACATCTGAGGAATTAGATTCCTGCCAATCCACATAGAATGATTCTTAAAAATATGTGTTCTCTTGTTACATACCTGATAAGCCTTTTATGAAGAAGAATAGCCTACAAAATAACATGCATCAGACACGACATCAAATTTTGTCTTCTGTGCCTGAGTGTTCAATAAAGTGCACGAGCAACCAAATGGTCGAAAGAAGTCAATCAAAGGCTTTCTCTTATGAAATAGTTCATACGGGGTCTGTATCTTGTCCTTCACTATCAACAACCTGTTGAGAACATATGAAGCACAATTCACCGCCTCAGCCCAAAAGATGATGGGTAAGGAGGATTCTATTAGCATTGTACATGCAGCTTCAATGAGGGTGCGATTCTTTCATTCAGCCACACCATTCTGCTGAGGGGTCCTAGCAGCACTGTATTGTCTTAAAATTCCCTTGACAACGTAGAAAGAATCAAAGACCTGATTCCTGAATTCAGTACCGTTGTCACTTCAGATCACCATAACCTTCCTCTTACTTTTCGTTTCAATCGAAAGAATTAACTTCTACAGCTCCTCAGAAGTCTCTCCTTTGTGAGCAAGAAATCTCACCCAGGAGTATCTTGAATAATCATCTGTAATCACAAGATAGAAAGATTTCTTAGCAATTGATTTAACACTGATTGGGCCAAACAGATCAGTATGTAACAACTCGAGGGGATTGGATATGCTATTTTCAATTTTAGGTTTATGTGGTTTCTTATGTTGTTTTCCCTTTGCGCACGCCATGCATTTTTCACCATAGAAAAGCCTTTTAAAGGTAATCCCCTAACAAGATTGTTTTTAACAAATTTGTTTATATTTTTAAAATTAACGTGGCCCAATCTGTGATGCCATAGGAAAGACTCAGAGGTGGAAGCTTTAGACAGAAGACATGTGACAGTAGCTGTTGAATCCTTTGAACTCATATCAAGAAGATATGTACCATGCTTCCTTAGAGCTCGTATTAGTACCATATTATCTGGAATATCAATCTCAGATTTCAAAAAGAGACATTCATTGGACTTGAATAAGACCGGAAAACTTTTATCACAAATCTGAGAGACGCTTAACAGATTGAATGCAAGCTCAGGTACGTAGTTGACTTTCTCTAAGGTAAGAGAGCTGTTGGAAACTTCTCCTTGACCGATCATTTTCCCTCCTTTCTTGCCACCGGCAAATGCAACGAAACCTCCATTGATTATTTGATAGTTAGTCAATTGATCTTTAAGTCCTATCATGTGTCTGGAGCATCAACTATCGACATGCCATACACTATTTACAACTTTAGTGGATGACTCCTGTATGAATATCAGAAAAAGTTAAACAGGTGAAACAGGAACCCAAGTTTAAATAACTTTTGGTTTAGGAGAAATAGATTTCTTACAAAAGAAATTATTCACAAATTGAGTTAATCTATTCCTAACAGAATTTCTATTAGCATGTCTATGATGAAGCAGAGGACAGTGCTTAACAACATGATCATCTTTACCACATCAAAAACAGTGTGGTTTTAATCTAGGTCTATTATGTAATGAGGTTGGGATTTTATCAATGCATATTTCCTCATCACATTCAGATAATCTAGAATCAACATCACTGTATGTCTCATATATGTCAATAGAACAGTTTTTATCTGAAAAAGAATGATTATTTACAGAAGAAGATGAGATGTCATCTAAATACATATGGTACTAGTACCACTTGTACTTGCCTCAGATGAAGACGTAACCCTGTCATGAGACACGTAAATTTAGCTGGAGTAAAAGATGGAAAAGGGTGAGAAAAGAATTTTTCAAAAGAATTAATTTTAATTTCCTCATCACTCTTCACAGTGATATCAGTCACAAGATCAACACAATCAAAAGATGTAGCAACATCACAAAAACATCACTAGAACATGAAGAAATAAAGTCTTTTACAGCATTAATAGAGACAAAAACAGAATTTAAACTAGATTTATGATCTAAAACAAAATGCTGAGGTTCAGGTGTACAATTGCTAGAGCATCCAAGCCCGCTAGTTGGTCCATAATCATAGTCCTCACGAGCATGCATAGGGTTCACACCTTCTAAACCTGCAGACATACTGTTAGTATCTATTTGGATCAAATCACTAGAAGGATGAGGAACAAGCTTAGGTGAATAACAGTAAGTAATAGGAGGAGGATAAACCTTAGCATTTTCATATCCCAAACCTGTTTTAATCCTAGCCCCCCCATTGAGATTTACATAAATCGTCATGTTTCATTCCCGATATAGTCCATTTATCAAGTTTTAACTGAAGCTTGCCTGTTTTTAAAACTCAGCAAGAGCAACCCTTTTAGTCAAATTATTAACTTCAACATTTCTTTCCAAACCTATTATTTTTAAATGTTCATTCTCTTTTAAGGCCTCATTTAATTTAGCAAAATACTTTGACTCATTTGTTTTAAGCTCCTCATTAATTCGTTTCAAATCCTTTTCATTATCAATCAATAAACGATTAGCTTTATAGACCCCAAATAACCTAATTTTGAAAGCTGATGAACACATATCTTGAATTACCTCATAGGGAAGTCCCATCACCACCTTTTCAGTCGCAAGAGCTTTTTCACATTGACACACCGGAGAACTCAACTTGTTTTCCTTAACAGTGGTAGCAGCAGCATCCTTATCCTTTTCTAGCTTAGTGGTTTGACTTCCTTGCTTCCCAAACTCTTTCATATCACCTTCTTTCGTCTTCTCATTCTCTTTCATCTCCTCAACCACTTCAATTTCACTCTTAAACTCCTTCAATAGATCAAAGTCTTCCTCTCAATTCACCTTCATCACCTCTTCCACAATCTCAGCTACCAGTGCTTGATTAACCTTTTCTCTTATCTCTTCAACTTTAGCGCTCCAATCAAAGTTAGAAATCAATGCGGTCTCTTTCTTGTGACTCGCCTCCTCTTTACCCCCACTTGAAACCAATCTTGGAACTCCTGAATTATTGGGGTCAGTGACAATTGGCAGTGGACATTCTCGTTTGAAGTGTCCCAACTGTTTGCAATTAAAACATCTCATCTTGGACTTATCAAAACCTAGTTTGGAGTTAGAACTTTGACCTCCAAAATTCTTTCTTCCAGTTCGCTCCATAAATCTTCGGGCTCTAAGCGTCAACATCGCCATTTGCCATTGAATATCAATCTCTTCAAGATCATCAGGATCCACCTGATACACATCCTCCATCGTCATTCCTTTACCTTTCAAATCCCCAGCTACTAGTGCTTCATAACTCTGAACAAATATGCCAAAAAGAGCCAGTCTCAGGTGGAACAGAATTTTCAACAGTTGCTTTCAAGTTCTCTTGCTCTCTCCCTATATTACCACAACCTCCAGAGTAGTCACCGGTGTTCACTCCTCCTAGACGAGATGCCTACATTGGAGAGCTTGCAGCGGAAGACAGTAATGCAGCATTCTGAGAATAACCGGATGTAGGCATCATGGTCTGATTAAATTCCCTCCTTTTCAGATCTAAGTCAAAGGACTTCAGCTTGTTAATTACATCCATCAGCTTATAGTCAGCAAAGTTTCTCTCTTGCTTTAGCATTTTCACTTTTAGGCTCCATTAAGGTGGAAGAGAGTCTAGGAGCTTATTCACTTGCTCATGATTACTCAACTGATCATCATACTTCTTTAGAGTACCTGATATAGACAAAAATCGATTAGTGATGTCAGTCAGGTCTTCATTTTTATGTCCGACAAATGAATTGAACTCCTTCTGAGCTTGGGCTTTCTTGTATTTCTTAAGATCTTCATTTCCGTCATAGAACTCACACAAGGCATCATACAAAGATTTTTCATCTTTGTGTTCAGCAAATCGATTATAAATATCGAGTGCAAGACAGAGTGTCAAAGCTCCAAAGGCTTTCTTGTCTCGATCAATCAGCTTCTAATCCTTCTCGGTGAATGTGGAAGAGTCCATGTTTTGAGATACTGTACCACCTATAGTAACCATTGGCTTGTGCAGACCAGTGATAATTGAGTCCCATTGGTTGTGATCGGTGTAGAAGAAGAAGGCCTTGAGACATCTCTTCCAGTCTTCAAAATTGTCCCCGTTTATGAGTCTTGGAGGTCTATTGGGAGCAACACTCTTTAGATCAGTAAGAGTGAGAGAAGTCATCTTTGACATGCTAATTTCGCTGAAGAAAAAGGTAATTTTGCAGGAAATGGTAATTTCACTGGGTTAGTTTCGCTCAAACTAGTTTCGCTGGGAAGAGGTAATTTCAATGACAGTTTCGGTAGCAATTTCGCTAGCCGGAAGCAGTCAAATGCTTAGTTTCGCTGAGAGTTTAGCAGGAAACACGCTTGAACTTTCGTTCAGGATACTTTCGGCAGCAATTTCGCTTGGAATGTGACACAAGCACTAATGAACATTCGTTCAAAAATCCTACTTTCAAAGAAAAGTAAACAAAAAAACAACAAGTGTGAGATAACAGTAGTTTCGCTGGAGGAAGATGATAGTGTTGGTCCATCATGATCGATTCAACAGTGCAAATGATTATAAACACATACATAACCCACTGAAATTCATTAACCAATGAGAGAATCTAGCTCAACAATCAAAGTAATGATCAAACAATGATGAATAGAGGATATCAAGCTACAATGATGAAGAAATAAGCTCCTAGCACCTCTAGCCGTCACACACACACTTAAAATGAGAAGAACATTACAATATATAGCAGATCATAGGTTCACTGATAGATTCGCTGGATAGCGAATCTATCAGATCAACCATCCTAGCTTAGCCGGGCACCAAGACAGGTTCGCCCAGCTACTACCTACAAAAGACTATACATTAAGATCCGAGCGAACCTATATGTTCGCCCGTAGGTTCGCTAGTACATAAACAATTAAAATATAAAACAAAGACAAAAACACCGACAGGCCGGTGAGTCCAACCTACACTAGTCATCAATACTCCCCCTAGGTTGGACCTCACCTAAGGGGGTCTCTTAAACAGCTCCAGCCTTGACACTCATTCTTGATCAGCTCCAGCAGCTTGCTGAACAATCTGAATAATATCCTGAGCAATCACTTCAGCAAACACATCTTCCTCATTCACCTCCTGCACAAACTTGGCTTCTGAAATTACTGTATCAGGCATATCAATGACACTAACTTCCTCCTGATTTGTTACAGTATGCTCCTCAGATCCAACTCTTGATTCACTGGCTTCTCGATCAAACCTCTTTTCAATTGTACTATCCATTTGCCTAGCCAGATCATCCATGTCCATATTTAAGTTATCAGCTTGCTTTACCTTCTCCGCAACCTCCTCTATCTCAGCTTTAATTCCTCTGGCTTTGTTGGCAACTATTACAAACAGATTTGCTTCAGCCTTTGTTTCCTCTCCTGCTCCATGGTTGATCACATTCTCACACAACACTTTCAAATCTTCATTACAGAAAGAAAACACCTCCATTGGGTCAAACAATCTGATTTCAGGAGCACCTTTCACTCTAATCACTGCTTCCCCAGTGTTGTTATCATAGAACCATTTCTCAAAAGCTTGCATTCTGGGGGGAAGAGGATTAGGAATCCTAATTCGATTCACAGTCTTTGCTGGCTTAAGTCTCAGCATAATCTTTCCTTTGCCAGTTACCCAGTCAATGTCTTTCTTCGACCTTTTTCTGTCCATTTTCATGAAGCCAAAGGTCGTGAAGTTATCAGATAAACCCTTCTTAATCTCTAATTCCAGTAGCTTTGCCCGCTCACTCTCATCAGCTCCAAGTAAAGGGATCTCAGCCAATCTCCTCAAATCCCACCTTGGGAGAGTTTTGAAAGCTTTTCGCTTATGAAGATATGAGATCCCTCCTCCTCTTCTCTTAATCAGGAATAACTTGAGCTCAGAGTTGTACTTCCAACTAAAGATCTTCTTGTCACACTCCTTTCTAGTTGGATTTTGTATATTCTGAAATAGTGGAGTTATCTCTTCAGCTTCCTTTTCTTTGACGAACCATTCAGATTGGTTCAACTCCACTGTTCCACTTTTGGATGACCCGGTTTCTGCCACATAAGTCACTAGTCGTTCATCTATCTCATAGAATTCGGGCTCCAAACTATAATCCACCAGTTGTTCTTCAACATCACCCTCTTCATCTATCAAATTAAAGTCCACTTGAGTTCCACCAGCCATTTCTGGCCCAGTAAATGCATCCATATCAAAACCCATCTGTTCATCTAAACCTGCACCCTTATCAACAATCTTTTCTTTTTCCTTTGACATGATAGGATCCTCTGAACCACCGTCCTTATCTCCTTCAGCTTTACCTTCATCAGTACCAGACAATCCTTTGTACACATCAAAAGCGTTTCGAGCAGCTTCTTTCAACATTCTCAGCTCATGTTCAGACATAGCAGGTTCCATCCCAGCTGAAGCCTTCATTTCATTCAGTTCTGTGAAGGCTCGGATTAGCAGACTCTGATGATCCTTAAGCATTAGGGCCATACCCTTAATAACATCCCCCTTCTCTTTATCCCTTCTTTCAAGCTCATCATATTTGGCTTTCAAATTTGCTAGCTCAACGTTTGCATCCGGTGCAGAAGTCCCAGCAGGTTTGATAGGATCTTCATGCCTCTTTTTCGTTCTTCTTTCTTCTACATGCTGAGAGCTAGACCCAGTCTCAGCTCTCTTCTTGGTCCTTCTCTCTCTTTGTGCATCTAATTCTGCCTGCACTTCATCAATCTCCTTTTCAACACTGTATTCTTTGTCACGAGCGTATGGCTTTCTTTTCTTCAGCCTTATCTCACTTTGATCAACATTCTGCGCCTGCTTTTTCTTCTCAATCTCTATCAGCTTACTAATATGGGTCCATCTTTCAGGTGGATACATGTTTTCCCATAAGTAAGCTATATTTCCCACGCAGTTGTGCCTTACCGACTTATAATCACCAAAGATCCTGATGTTCATCTTCCAAATCTTCAATGTATCACCAACTACAGGCAAGTTTGGTTTTAAATCATTCAGTATTATCTGGATGAATCTGGGATACAACAACCAT
This sequence comes from Flaveria linearis, assembly GCA_024085815.1. Lineage (NCBI taxonomy): Eukaryota > Viridiplantae > Streptophyta > Magnoliopsida > Asterales > Asteraceae > Flaveria > Flaveria linearis. The sequence goes on along the minus strand of CM044002.1, from coordinate 81,654,960 downwards.
TTTTCCTTTCTTTGAGCATGGATATTCTGTACCATGTAATCATAAATCAGCTTGGCTATATTACCCTTCTTGCCTTGACATAATAACACCATTGCCCTTGCCCATTCCAGGTTCAACCCGTCGGTTCCTCCCTTTCTATGATCCAAACACATAATGAATATGTGCGCAATGTATCTCCACTCTCTGATCAAATAAGACTTGATAAACTCCATTTTCTTTTCTCCTGGCACAGGAGCTTCATACCCTGCCTTCCTGAGTTCCTTGTAAACTTGTTTAGCATCCAATAGAACCTCATCACCAACATCCTCAGTCGAATGTAATATCCTAGCCAGATCATCAGAGGAAAACGAAAGTTCTTGATCTAGGGCTTTAGAAGTAATCCTTGAAGGAGTCACACCGACGTCAACCACTGCATTTCTCCAGAAATCACGAACGTGTGTATCATAGACTTCAGGGGAATGAGAAATAGCATGGTGAATATGAGATGACTTCAACCATTTGATGCAGTCTTTATAGGCAGTAGCTTTCTCGTGCGTTTCATCCAACAAAGCACACATGTTGTGCTTGTCAATGAATTGAAGAGTTGACATTGTATCTGAAACACAAACAGAAGTTGATTAGATTGATATCAAAACAGAAAGATATGAAAAACAAAAAAAACATTGAAAAAGGTAAAAAAAATTAGATTCGCTAACAACGAATCTGATTTGCCATGAACCTATAGGTTCGCAGACAGGCAGCATGCAAAAAGTGCCACGCGAACTTATAGGTTCGCTGGTAGCTTCGCGCGAATCTATTTTCTAATAGCGAATCTGATTGCCATGAACCTATAGGTTTGCAGACAGGCAACAAGCAAAATGTGCCAAGCGAACTTATAGGTTCGCTGTAAGCTTCGAGCGAATCTGTTTGCCACGCATGAGCAGCATGCCTGCACAGATTCGCTCAAACAGATTGAACTTTCGTTCAGATTCGCTGATAGAACACTAGGTTCGCTGAAAACCTAGTTTTGAAAATCAGAATCAAACATTGATTTTAAACCATGTCAAGCATAACACGACTTAATAGGGATCAATGCGACTAAAACCAAACTCCTACTTAATGCACAAACGGTCTCAGGATGATCTATTTGGATCTAAAACCCTCGATGAACTTTCGGGTTAGATTCGACATGACAAACTGATTTCTGATGTAATGCAATGATGAACTACATGCGACGCACTTACAAATGCTCAAAACAATCCCGAAATCAACGAAATAAACAAGGAAAATAGCAGAAGCGATTCTAGGGTTTGTGTATGCGATTCACAGTGCAGCGATTGAAATGCTGCGCAAACCTGTGAATCGCATATATAGGCCTTAGATTCGCTGGCAGCGAATCTACTGATTCGCCCGGCAACACTAAGTCAAAAGACTGACTTCTCCAAAGATCATTGTCGGGCGAACCTATAGGTTCGCTCGCAGATACGCTAAAAACCTATTTTTTTTAATATAATCTAAGTCATAAAAACATTTGCCCTTTTTAATACTGAGACACCACACAATACCTAAACTTAAAAAATAAAATTTAAAAAAAACTTAAAATAAAATAAAATAAAATTGAATAAAGAAAGACGAAATTGAAGGATATTCGGAGAGTCATTTATTAGCGAGATTGCAGATATAATTGTCCACTTAAACCCATGCCTAATTCTTTTCAACAAGTAATCTGCAGCTTCCTGTTATCATGTTTTTTAGATTTAAGGAATCTCTGGCAATTCAGTTCCCACAGACATTTGGCAAAGAACGTATCCTGTCATCAGGGCTTATAGAGCATGAGTGATCATTTATCTCTGTGCTAGATCCTAGGGTGTGCATACACAATGATCATTTCTGACACATTGAATGCAAGGGCTTATAATTGAAATAAACATAGACAATGATCAATTGAGAACCATTATGAATGTGAACAACCAAGGTATATTAGGGAGTGGCTTGAGACAATGATCCCAATTTTGAGAAGCATTGTGAGAGAATAATTGCTTTAGATGCTCGATAGGCTTTGACAATCCATATATTTTGATGGATGTATGATGTAGATCTTTGATCTTCTTTTTCTTTTGAGCATTTAGGGTTGCAGATGATGAGCGCTCCAGGTCTATACTCACGTATAATAGAGGAGATGATCATCTGAGCATGCTGATGAGAGCTCCAGGTCTATACTCACGTATAACAGAGGAGATCATCATTTGAGCGTGCTGATGAGAGCTCCAGGTCTATACTTACGTATAACAGAGGAGATCATCACTCCAGGTCAGTGCTTCCGCACAGGAGAGGAGATAAGCACGAAAGGGATTCTGAAGAGCTAACTAGATTAACAAGAAGCGTCATTCAGGGCTAGTGAAGGGGTGATTTGAAGTTTTACAAAGGATTACAACAGAGATAGTAAACTCTCAACCCGTTTAGACAGAGACTTGTATCTTTGTGCAGACCAACATGTCATGGAAATAATCCTTATCACCGTGATCCTTTGAGCTTTATGTTTGGCCACATAATTAATGTTTACTTTGATTTTAGGCTGAGCCTATCTTGCACATCCCAAGCATAATACTTCTGACCTCCTTCTAAGTCTCATTTTCTGCTCGAATAGCCTGAAAAGTAGCAAAATTTTGATACTTAGCAAAAGATGAAATCTAGACTTATACTCCCTTAAAATTTCTATTTGATAGCTTATCTAATAGAGAATTTTAACAAGCAAACAGAAGATAAGTGAGAAAAAAATAAAGGAATAAAAAAAAGTAAAGAAATGTGTGACAGAAGGATCCTCAAGGGCAGAAGATAAAAGAGAGTATTTACATATTTACATCTTAAACAAGTGTTTTTCTCAGAAAAAGGTTTTCAGAATGATATTAATCCTAGCATGGTAATCAATTCATAAAAACGAGGTTTATCAAATGTTTTTGTGAAAAGATCTGCTTTCTGCTTCCTTGTTTCAATAGGAATAATATCAATGAACCCCTTTTCCTGTGCATCACGGATGGCGTGAATTCTTGTTTCGATGTGCTTGGTTCGAGTGTGATGAATTGGATTCTTGGCGATTCCAACAGCGGCTTCATTGTCACAGAAGATTGGGGTGTGAAGGAAGTTGATGCCATAATCCGTCATCTGGTGTTGAATCCAGAGCACTTGGCAACAGCAGCTTGATGCAGCAATATATTCAGCTTCTCCTGTGGATAAGGACACTGTTGTTTGCTTTTTGCTTTGCCACGAAACAAGACAGTCACCCAGATATTGACATCCATTGGTGACTGAGTTTCTGTTAATCCTACAACCACCATGATCACTATCAGAAAACGCATGTAAATCAAAGTTCCCTCCTTTTGGATACCAAAGCCCCAAACGAGAGGAACCCTTAAGATAACGAAAAATGCGTTTAACAGCTATCTCATGTGATTCTTTAGGATTGGCTTGATAACGAGCACAGTAGCACATGGCAAAAGTGATATCTGGACGGCTTGCAGTCAGATACATGAGAGATCCAATCATCGAACGATATCGATGAGCATCCACGGACTTCCCATTATCATCAGGAGACAAGCTTGTCTGAGCAGTAAAGGGAGTAAGTTCTGGCTTTGAATCATCCATGCCGAACTTTGTGATGATTTCCTTGATGTACTTCTCCTGGTGAATAAGAATACCATCCGGTTTCTGTTCCACCTGCAATCCTAAGAAGAAGCACATCTCCCCCATCATGCTCATTTCAAAGCGATCCTTCATCACTTCTTCAAAATCTTTACACAGCTTTTCATTTGTTGATCCAAAGATAATGTCGTCTACATACACTTGAACAATCAGCATCTCACCATCAACCTCTTTCTTGAAAAGTGTCATATCTATAGTACCATGGGAGAAACCCTTGCTGAGGAGATACTGCGTCAAGGTTTCATACCAGATTCGGGGAGCTTGATGCAACCCATACAAAGATTTGTCTAGCTTGTACACTTTATCTGGAAAATCTGGATCCTCGAAACCTGGTGGCTGACACACATAGATCTCCTCATCAATGTTTCCATATAGAAATGCACACTTCACATCCATCTGAAAAACTTTAAAGTTCTTGTGAGCTGCATGTGCAAGAAAAATTCTGATGGCTTTGATCCGAGCAACTGGAGCAAACACTTCAGTGTAGCCTATCCCCTCCTCCTGAGCAAATCCTTGAACAACCAATCTGGCTTTATTTCTGATAACAATACCACGATCATCTAGCTTGTTCCGGAAAACCCACTTGGTACCAATGGGACATTTGTTTGGAGGAATATCAACTAACTCCCAAACTTTCAACTTCCTGAACTATTGTAACTCAGATTGCATAGAGTCCACCCAGCTTGGGTCTTCAAGTGCCTGCTTGTAATTCTTTGGAACGATCTGAGATAGAAAAGCTGCATAAAGGCACTCATTTATTAATCCACTTTGACTCCGAGTCCTCACTCCGTCTGTGATAGATCCAATGATGTAGTCATGAGGGTGATCTTTTAAGGTTTTAAAATTAGTGTTAAGTAATGAAGGGTTATGTTGTGGTGTGGATGTGGAAGTGGATGGTTGTGCGGGAGGAGATGAATTTGTGGGAATTGGATCGATAGGAGGATTTTGAATGGATGAAGCGGTGGATGGAATGGTAGATGAGCTTGTAGGATTAGATGATGGAGGTGGTGGTGAAGTTGGTGAAGATGGGATATCAAATGAAGTGGGAGGGAATGAGGTGGTGACAGACGGTTGCGGTTGTGATGGAATCAGATTCACAGGTGAGTGAGGAATAACGTCATCATCATCGGAAATTGGCTAATTGAATGATTTGAAGACAGTGGTAGAATCATAAAACCATGCAGGCTCACTTCCAATGCTTGTTGAGTTGGATTCTTGCCAGTCGACATAGTAGGACTCTTGCACAATCCGCGACCGTTTATTATACACACGATACGCCTTTTGTGTTTCTGAGTAACCAACAAATAAACATTCATCAGAGACAGCACCAAACTTCGTTTTCTGGTCTTGGGTATTTAGTAGAGTACAAGAGCAACCGAAAGGGCGCAGAAAATCAATAAGAGGCTTAATTCCCCGGAACAACTGGTATGATGTCTTCATTTTGCTCTTGACAATCAATACCCGGTTAAGAACATAAGTAGCACAATTAATTGCCTCAGCCCAAAAGATAATCGGAAGCTTTGACTCGATCAACATCGTTCTAGCTGCTTCAATTAGAGTTCTATTCTTACGTTCAGCAACACCATTTTGTTGAGGTGTTCTGGCAGCACTGAACTGTCTGAGAATACCCCTTTGTTCACAGAATGAATTGAAGATGTGGTTTCTGAATTCTGTTCCATTGTCGCTCCTGATGGCTTGAATCTTTCTCTTTCCAAGAACCTCTATCAGTGGGATCAGCTTCATCAATTCCTCAGCAGTCTCACTTTTGTTAGACAGAAATCTCACCCAGGAGTACCGAGAGTAGTCATCTGTCACAACAAGACAATAAGATTTCTTAGCAATTGATTTAACACTGATAGGGCCAAATAAGTCAGTATGTAACAATTCGAGGGGATGCTCAATCGAGTTTTGAAGTTTAAGTTTATGTGGCTTTTTGTGCTGTTTTCCTTTTGCACAAGCCATACATTTTTCTACCACAGAATAATCTTTCAGTGGTAGTCCCCTGACCAAATTGTTCTTAACTAACTTATTTATCAATTTAAAATTGATATGCCCTAATCTTTTATGCCACTGAAAAGATTCATGGGAAGAAGCTTTTGATAAAAGACAGGTCACGGTGGAAGACGATTCTTTCGATTCCATATTTATCAAATAGGTATCATTTCTCCTTGGAGCTCGCATGATCACCATCTCTTCAGGGATTGAGAACTCTGGTTTCAAGAACAGACATTCGTTGGCAAGGAACATCACGGGAATATCTTTATCACAGATTTGTGATACGCTGAGAAGATTGAATGCCAATTCTGGAACATAGTTGACTTTCTCCAAAGTAAGGAAACCATTTGAAACATCTCCTTGGCCAATCATCTTTCCACCCTTCTTGTCTCCAGCAAAAGCAACATAGCCACCATCAATTATTCTAAAATTTGTTAGCAGGTCCTTCAACCCAGTCATATGTCGAGAACATCCACTATCTGCATGCCAATAACTATTTACAACGGCCTCTGAATGTTCCTGACACATAAAAATTTGGTTAGACCTTGGAAATTGGGACCCAAGTCTTAGTGTACTTAGGTCTTGGAGGAACAGATTTTCTGCAAAAGAAACCATTCACAAAAGCTGTCAATCTAGTTCCAAAAGATTTATTCTGAATATTAAGACCACCTGATTTAGGACATTGCGTTATCAAGTGATCATCCTTTCCACATCTAAAGCAATGGGATCTCAACTTTGTTTTGGAACAATGTGATGAAGGAATTCTATCACTAGACATTTCTTCATCATATTCAGACAATCTTGAACCTGAATCGCTGTTTGAGTCATATGACTCGCTTGACTTCCCTGTTATAACTTCCGCTTTAATTGAATTTTGTTCAATTTTATCTTTGTTATTCCCAGAGGAAGAAGACATTTCTTTATCTTTTGGTTTAGAAATCCTTATCGGTGTAAAAGATGGGATTGGATGAGAGAAGAATTTGTTAAAGCAATTAGTTTTTGTTTCACTTTCAGTGACATGACCTGAAAGTTGAGCTGCATCATTCATACACACATTAGCATCAACTACTGAATTTAAAACATTCAAGTCATCACAAGTGTTTGAAACAGAATATTCTAAGTTACTATTACATGCCATAGAGTTTGAATCCAAAATGGTTCCACTAGACACAAAATGATTACTTAAGCTAAAGTCTACAAATGACTTCTTGGAATTCAATACATGACTACTAGAGCTCCCAAGACCAACACTGCAACCATAATCATATCCTTCTCGCAACTCCTTAGAATTATCTCCTTCTAAACCTGCAACGGAGCTGTTAGTATCATTCTGTATAATCTCTTGTATCAACTCATTTGATGGATGAGGAGTGGGCATAGGAGAATAACAGAAAGTACTAGGTGGAGGATATACCAATGCATCATTTTCATTACCCAAACCGGTCTTGATCCTTGCCCCCCTTTGTTTTTTGCATAATTCCTCCCTCTTCATGCTCGAAAGAGACCACTGTTCTAATTTATTTTTAAGTTTTCTGACTTCAAATTCAGCAAGTGTGACTTGTTCAGTTAAATAGTTAACTTCACAATTCTTTTCCAAAAGCGTCCTTTTTAAATGTTCATTTTCTTTCAAAGCTTCTCTTAATTTAACAAAATACTTTGACTCATTTTGTTTAAGCTCTTTATTGGTTTTCTTTAATTCATTTTCATTCATTATGAGCAACCTATTAGCTTTGTATATACCAATCAAACGAATTTTGCATGCGGAGGAACACATATCTTCAACAATTTCATAAGGGAGACCCATTACCAGTTTTTCTGCTGCGAGAGCACGATCACATTGGAAATAAAGAGTGTTCCTCTTGTACTCCTCCACAGCTTCTTTCTTGGCTTCTTTAATCATTGCACTCATTTTCAGCTTCTCGTTTTCATCAGCTTCCTTTCCAGCAGATTCACAACCCAGTTTAACCTCTTCCTTAACAGCTTCACACACCAATCCAGTTTGAACAATCTCTTCTTGAACCACAGCTTTCTGAACCACACCTACACATTCCTTAACCTTTTGAATTGCTTCAGACCCAATAAATTCACCATTGCTATCATCTTCATTTTCAGTTTCACCGTAGAACTCCTTGAAAGGATCAAAACTATCAATGTCCCCATCATCAAGAGCATGTTCTTTCACTATCTCAGCAATTAAGGCATGGTTGATTTCCTCCTTTGACTCCTCAATTTCTGCACTCCAATCAAAGTTGGTCAACAGAGCAGTTTCTTTCTTGGGCTTAGCTTCTTCAACCTTTTCCATGACTGGGATGGTTCTTGAGTTTCTAGAATTAACAGGTTCAGTGACAATGGGAGAAGGACACTCTCTTTTGAAGTGACCGAGCTGCTTACAATTGAAACATCTGAGCTTAGACTTGTCATATCCCAGAGCATTGTTCTGACTCTGGTTTCCAAAATTCTTTCTGCCAGTTCTTTCCATGAACCTACTGGCACGAAGAGTAAGCATGGCCATTTGCCACTGAATGTCGGTTTCTTCAAGGTCATCAGGATCAACCTGATACATATCTTCCACTGTCATGCCACGTCCCTTCAGTTCTCCAGCCACCAAAGCCTCATAACTGTGCACAAATAACCCAAACAGTTCCATCGTATCGTGTGGAATTTGAGTAGAAACTAAGGCATTTGAACTTGACCCAGCATCCTTACAACCACCACCTGAGTTGACAATTTTACCATACCCAGAGTTAGCGAAGCCACCATTACCAGATGAACTCCCACAAGCTGCACCATAATAGTTAGAGTTTGCAGCGGATGAAATTAGTGCAGCGTTTTGAGGAGAGACATTGGGAGACATCATGGTTTGATTATACTCTATTCTCTTCACATCAAGATCAAATGATTTTAACTTGTTGATTACATCCATCAGCTTGTAGTCAGCAAAATTTCTTTCTTGATTGAGTAGTTTGATTTGCACACTCCACTGAGCAGGAAGAGAGTCTAACAATTTACTCACTTGCTCATGATTTCCAAGCTGTTCATCATACTTCTTCAGATTGCTTGAAACTGACAAAAAACGGTTTGTGATATCAGTAAGTGTCTCATGCTTATATCCCACGAAAGAGTTAAACTCCTTCTGAGCCTGAGCTTTCTTATCTTTCTTCAGATCTTCGTTCCCGTCATAAAACTCACATAAGGCATCATACAATGCCTTAGCGGTAGTGTGCTCAGCAAACCTGTTATAAATATCCTGATGCAGACACAGAATCAAAACTCCAAGAGCTTTCTTGTCACGATCAAGCAACTTGATGTCAATCTCAGTATAAGTGCTAGGATCCAGATTTGGTGAAGTGACAGATCCGACAGTTGTTGTTGGTAGGTGAGGTCCATTAGTGATAGATTCCTATTGACCATGATCAGTGTAGAAGAAGAAAGCTTTCAAGCATCGTTTCCAATCCTTAAAATTCTCTCTGTTGACAAGCCTCGGTGGCCTGTTTGGTTGAACACACTCCATATCAGTCAAATTCATACTTGTAGCAGACATGATAAGTTCAGAAATTGAATTCACTAAAACTGATGTAGATTCGCTCGTAGATTCGCTTGGTGAACTTATAGGTTCGCTCGGCAGACCAGCAGTAGATTCGCTCGGCAGTGTGAACGAGAGAACATATTCGCTGAGCATGTTCACTCGGCAGTGTGAGAACTTTCGTTCAAAAATAGATTCAGCAGCAACTTCGCTTGGTTGTCAACCAAGAGCAGTGAACTTTCGTTCAAAAAGGCTAGATTCGCTGTCCAAAAGGTCAGCAAAGATTGATAAACAATTTTCCTTAGATTTGCTGGATGAGCTGATAGGTTCGCTGAATGAATCAGCTAGGTTCGCTGGATACGAGACACCCTTTTCCAGCAAGAAATCAGCCCAGTTTGCTCAAAACACAACCAATTGATGAACGGTTTGTTTCAATAGCTTCCTAATACCAAAATCTACAATCCCCAAGCAGTTTCCATATCAAAAACACACTGAACAAGCTCGAAATGAATCAAAAGAGTCTTTGCCTCATAAAACCCCAAAAACAACACAAAAATCAAACTATCAAGAGCACTATGGCTCTGATACCATATTGTTGGTCCATCATGATCGATTCAACAGTGCAAATGATCATAAACACATACATAACCCACTGAAATTCATTGAACAATGAGAGAATCTAGCTCAACAATCAAAGTAATGATCAAACAATGATGAATAGAGGATATCAAGCTACAATGATGAAGAAATAAGCTCCTAGCACCTCTAGCCGTCACACACACACTTTAGGGTTTGAACAAAATGCAAAAACTCTATTAAAATGAGAAGAACATTACAATATATAGCAGATCATAGGTTCGCTGATAGATTCGCTGGATAGCGAATCTATCAGATCAACCAGCCTAGCTTAGCCGGGCACCAAGACAGGTTCGCCCGGCTACTACCTACAAAAGACTATACATTAAGATCCGGGCAAACCTATAGGTTCGCCCGTAGGTTCCCTAGTACATAAACAATTAAAATATAAAACAAAGACAAAAACACCGACAGGCCGGTGAGTCCAACCTACACTAGTCATCAGATAGTTTCGCTGGCAGAACACTAGTTTTATGAGTCTGAAAAACCCTTTAAACCCCGAAAACAGCCTAAAATCACCAAAATATCAATGGATTTGAGATCTGATGATTCAAAAATCTTTCCCAACCATAAACAAACAGAATTCAATCAACTTCTATATCAAATACTCTCCAATTTTATCTAGAAATGAAGAAATATTGGTATTGAACAAAAACAACCAAAAACCTCAAACAATCAAGAGCACTAAGGCTCTGATACCATTTTGTTGGTCCATATGATCGAATTTTTAGTGCAAAAGAAAGCTTGAATCGTTAAATACCAGAAACTAACAACACACACAATGATTTGGAAGAACAATGAAGACCAAAATATATTCAAAGATGACCATTAAGCAATAATACAAATGAAATAAGATAAGCTCAATATATATCAATAAGAAACAACTTACAAAAGGCACTTGCAACACAGATATTCGATTAGGGTTTTTTCAAGCATGCCTAACAATGAACAAAATGATTTCTATACATAGCAGTCTTACTTTCGCACACAGTTTCGCTGACTGCGAAACTGTGCTGCCAAAACTATAGTTTTGCCATGTAGAAATAACAGTTTCGCCAGGTAAACTAACAGCTGACTGTGAGCGAAACTATAGTTCCGTTCACTGTTTCGCTGGACTACAAAAAGTGATTAATTAAACTAATCAACTTACAAATGTAATCTAACATTAATCCTATTACATAGAAATATATACAAATACTAATCTAAGGTGAGTCCAACCTATACTTGATCTTTACCAACTTCCTTCTCAGTGGTAGGTGGGGCACTCAACCTTTGAAGCTCTTCAGCTCCAAAGTAGGCTACTGCTACGTCAGGTAAGGGTTGTTCAAGTGAGGAGCTTATAAGAAACTTGGTTAAGAATCTATGAAGATCAATAAGCATCCTGGGATCCACTTGAATTGCAATGGGAGGAGGCTGTGGGAAGATGGATGTGGAGTGTTATGGTGTAGGATAAGTTGATGATGGAGTTAAGATGGCCAGGGTAAGATACTCACGTGTTACTCTCTATACATTCTCCCACTTTGTGGTAGCATTATCTTGAGAAGTAGATGAGCTAGAGGAAGAACTTAAAGAGACCTGAATTGGTATGTGCCTAATAGGCTTCCAAATTATGTATTACTATTTTGGCCTTGAGAATCTCAATCTCAAGTTGCTGAATGGTAGACCAGTTTTCTAAAGTCCTAACCTTGAATTCAAGATTTGAGACTTTAGAGAGTAGATACAGAATGGTGAGTCACAGACTTCCCCCATCTTCTTTAGAAGAATGACGGGGAGATGAGATAACATAGCTAGTATGTTCATACTCTCCACCAGATGTGGTTTCTTGGCACCCTGGTTTCCCGTACGAACTTATATCTCTTTCAAAGATATCAATTAGCAAGGTTGTCATAGATTCAGTCTCAGCAATGTTACCATTGTCCTTAGAGGTCAATAAGACACTCTCAGTTGTGGCAGCTGAATCTGCATGAATCCCCTCCACACTTGTGGGACTCACCTTAGTTTGGCTTAACTGATCTAGGCTAGAAATCAAAGGTTCCCTAGGGTGCAGTTGATGTGTAGTGTGGTGTGGTAGATTAACATCATGGCCCTAACGAAACATGAAGTCCTTATCAGATTAGGTTAATAGGTCAGTGAAGGATATAGCAGTTATACCTAATGACCCAGGACTTTGGTTAACATCTAATGGCATTATGCCAGTAATGTGGTTGTCCATTTTTGGCTACTTAGGGGATGTTAGGACTCACCTTGGGGCTTGAGGTTTGGGCAATGGGCTCATCAAGTTGAGATTAAGGAGACTCAACACTGATATTAAGGCCAATTATGGAGGATGCTTGGACCTCTGGCTGAGTGGGAGCCCTATGTTCCACTCTAGCCTTTTTTGCTTGAACTGAGCGGACTTGTTCAATCAGAGTAGATTGAACAAGAGTTCATTTGGGGTGTCTTTTGTAAGTAATTTTGATAGGGTGGAAGGAAGTTATTGGGTATGATGTGACGGTGCCTGGTGTGGGTTCATCACTAGCTAGGTCTGCAGGGATGTCACCAAGAGCCATAGGCTCAAGCATACCTGGAACTAGTTGAATGAACCTTCCAATGAAGTTGGTGGATACCTTCTTTAGAATTGAAGATACCCAGCCTCATTTGAGGAACTACTAGAATATTCGCATATTCTAGTTTGTCCTGATCCGGCACACAGTTGATTATGTGCTAAATAAATCGGGGATACATGGAAATGTATTCCTGATGAGATTTCCTCTCAAATTATTAAGCACCTCTAGAGTAGTTGAATCTTAGGCCCTTTACCAACCTATAAACGAGGCAGCCCAGATCATAAGGAATTTTCTCCCAACCCCCTAATTTGTTTAACAAACTGTGTAGTATGATGTGCAGCAAATACTTCCAGTCGTTAGAGAAGTTGAATTTGTAAACTGTAGACTTGCTCACATCTCCTCTGTACCCTATTTGGGTGTAAGTGTCTTCTAAATATGGTTTGGGAAACTTAGTGGGGGCTCCTATGTTATGGAGTTCCTGTTGATACGCGATGTCCCTAGTTTATTGTACTTTAATGTTTATGTCTTTCAGTCCTTACCCATATGTAATTCAAGAACAGTATTGTAATATGATATGTGTTTGGATGTTATGATATGTGTTTGTATGTTATGATATGTGTTTGGATGTTTATTGAACTTTGATTATATCATATTCTTATAACATTCATTATTACATGCTGAATGAACATTATATATAGGTTTAAGGTTGTTGGGCATAGTTCTGAGTCAATAATGACTCAGAAATGTATTTGACTTAGTCTTGTGGCTATTCATGCTAATGGATCATGTTTATGGACCAGATGCATGAATGGACCATGTTTATGGACCACTCACACGACTGAACTAGGTGACTGGATCAGTCGCACGACTAAGTCATAAGACTGGCTCAGTCGCACAACTGAATCACTTATTGAGTTCAGTCGTGTGTATGAATTAATCGCATGACTCTATCGCACGACTCAACCATGCCAATGGCTCAGTCGTACGACTGTACACTAAAACCTATAAACCACATAATTCGTAGAAAAACATAGCACTTCGAATATTATCATACCCTAGCCATCCATAGCATCCTAGTTCGTCCATCCAACTTCAAAGTTCGTTCCTGATCGATTTCTACTCATTCTTAACTTTTGTCTAATTGTTAGATCGATCAGGTTGTCATTCTAACTGATTGGATTGCCAATCAAATAGGATTCAGCACTATTTGATCTGGTTTCACGTTGAATCCGCTAGTACTCCGTACGTACACAGTCCTAGCAAGTGACCATGTACATACGGAGTACTAACTGATTCAACAAGAAACAAGATCAAATAGTACGGAATCCTATTTTTGATCCAATCAGTGAGAACGACAACCTGATCGATCTATCGATTAACAAATGTTAAGAATGAGTAGAAATCAATCAGAATTGAAGTTTGAAGTTGGATTGACGAAGTAGGATGCTCTGGACGGCTAGGGTATGATAATATTCGTGTTCCGCTTTTCCACGAATTATGTGGTATTTATAGTTTTCAGTGTACAGTCGTACGACTGAGCCATTTGCATAGTTCAGTCGTGCGATTGAGTCATGTGATTGATACTTAAAAAAAAGGAGGCTCTCTCTGAGTTTTCATCTCAGCTAAGCATGCAGCCCATTCAACCCTCTTTTGTGCGACATCAGCATCACCAGCTTGAGCTTTATTTTCTGCTGCTTCTTTCTCCATGACTTTCTCCTCAACCTTGTCAAATGCACCACTGATAAAGGTTTCACCCAAGTCCGGTATAGCATCTCCATCTGTATCTGTGTATTGAGGATAGTGATCTGACGTGACATCCTCAATCTCTATCTTATAAACTCCTTGCAACTCCTCATCACTAACAACATCCACTTCGGGAACATCTCTAACTATCTCATCCGAGTTTAGTCTGAACATCTCTGCGAGCTGTTCATCTGATAAATCATGGATGATCTCCCCCTCTTCCGGTGTGTAACTCACAGATCGTCTAACTATCCCTCGCCAATCAAGAATCATTGTAAGCTGGGTCTTAATTTGCTGAAGGGGAGGGACATCGTATTCATCGACCTGTTGAGTTTCATCTGTTTGATAGAATAATCACCAAAGCAGATATTAATGAATTATCAAGACATTAAACATAAATTATCATCATTTACATTAATGTAATACAAAGTTTAATTACAAAATATTTCAAATTACATAAACATTCTTAATTATTACTTTGATCTTGATCTTGAGGCTCATTAGCTTGAGGAGCTGAGAAGAAGTTCCCTGATCCTAGATTTTCTTTGGATGTCTCTCCTTCGCAGATTGATTTGAGGCTGATGCATTCACATCACCTTCAGGTTCATCATCCTCATCATCATCTTTCTTCTTCTCCTCTCCACTCTCACCAGCCTCCTCCTCATCATCCTCATCAGCTAATTCATCATCATTAGAATCGTAATCATCATCACCATCATCGTCTCCATCTCCTTTTATCTTTAAAGGCTCCTTCCTCTTACCTTTCAACCTCAACATAATCCTCTTGTTCTTCTTCTCCAGATCTTCAATCTTCTTTATGGATGTCAACACTAGCTCATTTTAAGCTAGAAAGGCCTTGTGAGCTCGAACTAAAGCCTACTCATGAGCTTTGTTCTTCTCCCTCAGCGTGGCGATTTGCTTGTCCTGTGCTGCATTCACTGCCATCAGTTGGCTCATTTGGTTAGCTCGAAGATCATCAGTCGCCAACAGCTTGAGAACTATCCTGTTAAGGCTTAGAAGTTGTTCCTCTAACCCAACAGTGGGTAGAGTAGTGCTCTATAGAGGAGGAATGTTGGTGGATGGTCCGGCTTGGGAGATGGTTGGGGTGGTTGTAGAGGTGGTGTATACGGGTGTGGGGATATGAATGGTTTGTGGAGGTGTGGTTTTGGGTATTGAGGGTGAGGAAGATGTGGGTGTAAATTTGGTGGTGGATATGTCGGTGGTAGTGGCTGTAATGGTGGTAGCGGCAGTGGTGGTGGATGAACTCATCATGATGATCCTTAGGCGTTTCCCCTTCATCCCTTAGGGTTGGGCCATCCTCTTCCCCCTTGACCCCATAGTCATCTTTGCTCCCCCTGGGCTGATGGACTATTCGAGTGTATATGATGGATCTGTCTCCTCAGTGTCAACACCCTTTAAACTAGCCTGGCGGGTACCAACCACCTCTATCCCCCTCTCAGTAATTGCCCACTTGCTACCGACTTGTCTTATGAGAGGTTCTTCCTCAGAGTCATCATCTTCTTCCTCTAAGTCAAAATTCCTGATATCCTCACTTATCAGGAAGTCCCTGATGGATGGCAGCTTGCTTAGATCCACCAGCAGATGATGAACCACCCTGATGTGAAGGTGGTTGCTCAGTAGATGTAATAGTAGCTCAGAATTGACTCGAGCCCTCATCTCCACCACCTTGACCCTTATCCTGGTCATCATCATCATTATCATCATCTTCTTCATCATTAGGAATCAAAACGTGTTTAACATCGCAGTCACTCTCATCATGACCCCACTTTTTCCTTGCCGGAGCTATGAATCAACATTGGCCAGATGACCAAACAACCTTCTCACCGGGGGCTTAGTCTACTTTCCCCTATATACCTTCATACTGCCTAAAGTCATGTCATCCATCACCTCCAATGACACCTCATCGTCTTTGATCTTAGGTAGGTTGGGTAACTTCTCGTTGATGATCATTTGTAAGAACCTAGGGTACATGCAGAACCTCTCCTTCCCCTTTGCCTCTATGTTCTCCCTCTAGTAGTTGAAGAACATCTTCAAAAAACTAAAGGGGTGGTTTAGCACTAACACAACAAAATGTGTTCTGAAGCTGATCGCTCATCTCATCGAATCCCCCATGTCTAGAAGCTATGCATTTGAGTATCACATGTGCCAGGTACTTGAAGGGAGGGAACATGTTACTATTATTAAGCATGCCAGCATTGATTTCGCCAGCGTACTTAATCCTCAAGAAACATCCCCGAACATTCAAGGGATGAAGCTTGGTTGGATGATCCATATCATCTCCCAGATCTAATACCCTCCTAAAGTCGTCTTCACCTATATATAGTCCGTCCGAAGATGGAGCTTCGAAGCCTCTAAGGCTCAACTGAACGATCCACAACGACATTCTCCCAGAATGCTTGCTGCAGAGATCTATAAGGTGTGCAGGGAGTCAAGATGGCTCGGTAGATCCTGGATCATTTCAGGAACTCTATAATCTCAACAAAGTCTGTAGCATTCCGTGATGTCGTGTTGAGGTAAGCAAAAATGTTATGCTTAGGACTCATGGTCCATCTACCAGCCATTCACTGTAATACAAGCAACAAACATGTTAGACCAGTTCACAAGAAAGAACATTTGAATTTTAACAGATCATATCATACTGGCTCAATCGTACGATTGAACCAGACGACTGAACTCAATCGTACGATTGAGCATCAGATTGAGCTTAGTCGTGTGCCATGACATGCGGTTGAGCCAGTCGTGCGACTGAACCACCGATTGAGTCAATCGCATGATTGAATCATGCGTTTGATTCAATCGTGCGGATTAAAGTTCATCAGTATGTCCAGTCGCATACATACTGTGCGAGTCCGAGATTTTGAATCTGTTAAAATAGCTATATTCATACCAAGATTAGAGTCACTAGAAGTGCCAAGACTCGTTATTACACCTGTTATCTTTTAACTTCACTTTTAAGTCCATTTAAAGGTCCAATTTTAGAGTTATTCAGTTCGGTTTAAGTTTTATATCATTCGGACACTTCTTGATTGATTTAATGTAACCATGTTTCATGATTTCATCTCATTTGTACCTGTTGATGAACGTGTAGTGGTTAGCAATGGGAAATCAATGGAAATCTCAAGAAAAATTTGAAAAGGGGTCCTTGGGTAGCCGCTTATTATGAGAGAATTTGAAATAACATGTAGGGTTACGACCGACTAACCTCCTTTTATACTGATTTGAGTTTCAGTCATGCGACTGGGCCCATAGGCATAGTTCATACGTGCGACTGAGGTTTAGTCGTACAACTGACCAATACTTATTCAACCAATCATACGATTGGTTCATACTGAGGTTACCAATCGAGCGATTCGGCCATCCCCATGGTCCAGTCGTGTGATTTGCCCATACTTATGGTCTAGTCGTGTGATTGGCCCATACCTATGGTTCAATCATGTGGTTGGCCCATACTGATGGTCCAATCATGCGATTGGCCCAAACTCATGGTCCAGTCGTGCGATTTGCCTATACTTATGGTCCAATTGTATGATTGGGCCATTCTAGTGAAATTGACTTTGTTCGGCCCATTATTTCACATACTTATATTTGATAGATGACATTATGACCATTGATTATCTCAGACATGATTCTTTTAACTGAAAACCATTTGATCACCTCAGACGTGATCCTTTTAACCAGAAATTGTTTGATCACTTTAGACATGATCTTTTTAAATGAAAACTGTTGATCATCTCAGACTTGATCCTTTTATCTTTCATACACAAGATTTTAAAGTTCGGTTCATTTTATGACATTCACAGAGTTTAGTCTTGTTGCATAGTCCGACACTAACACAATACTAACGAAAGTAATGCAGGAAAACTTGAAATAAAAGAGAAATAAGACATATTTTTGTATTTTTCATTTAGAGGAGGGTTGAAAGCATTTTAAAGTTAGTTAAAAGATTTCTCCCCCTGAGCAGAGTGGCTTCAAACATTAACATCATTTCTAGAAGGATTCACATGGAATCAGATAGGCATAAAACACAATCATTTGGGATATTTTGTATTTATAGCAATAACAAAGAACATTGCATATCCTATTCAGAGAATCTCATTCGTCTAAGAGTCAAAGGCACTACTAGGAAATCAAGCTAGAGCTGTTGTATAGGACACATTGATTTTGAACAATGAGAGATGCAGCCACAATGATTGTCAGTATATTTGTCCACTTAAATCTATACACAGATTTTTGACACACATTGGTGATAATTTAGGTGTATTAGTTCAACAAGTATTTGTGTATCTCACGCTTATATGGTAATCAACCTTTCTCGGGAGATATTTGAGCGGTCTATGGGTTTTTAGTCAAGAAGAGACTATTCAAAAAGCTTTCAAAGAGATGCCAAGCCTCAGGTCAGTGCCATCGCACAGCAGAGAGGCACAAACAACAATGAATTCTTAGAATATATAGGTTATGCTTATCCTCAGGTCAGTGCCATCACACAGCATAGAGGCACACTTCCTATATTCTTGTTAGAGGAATTTTAAAATACATTTAATGCAGGAATGACATTTGTCATTAACTTGATTGCGTCTCACTTGATTAGCTTTATGACATTTGACATATGCATTGCTCATCTTTTTGGTCCTTTAGCACACATTTGTGGCTTTCATTTTGCTCCTCACCCCTTATTGGAAATTTATTGATTTGTGAAGACCAGGGATAAGATAAGAACCCACAACATGTTGATTTATTTAATTTACACGATTCACCAATGATGTCTACTAGTCTATTGTGTTGAATCTACCGACACATCATATAATGGACATGCAACCCCTAGATCTACTTTCTCCATGTAGTCACAGTAAAAGACTAGTTTACTATCATTTTTCAACTTATTAGGCTTTGACTTCTCAGACTTATAATTTTCTGTTACTTTCAATATAATATTTCAAAATTTTTGATCCTTTTGGTATCCCAAACGATTCGATGCCTGTGTACTATCATATTCCACTGTACTGAATTGATTTCTCAGATTTAATGTCCTTGTTTTCAGCTTACTTGCCCCCCCCCCTTTTTTAAGTAATAAAATACTGAAATTGAAATTATTCTCCCCCTAAAATTCTAAAACAGAAAATCTTTTTGTGTTTTTAAAAATTTTAAGACAGAAAATAAAATAAAAGAAAAAAAATTGACAGAAAAATTAAACTAACAAACATACGGACGGATTATGAACTGGACTCCTGCAGAATCACATCCTCTTTCTTCTTTACACCATTAACCTCTATTACATAATAAAATTTTGGTTTATCAATAGCTTTTGTATAGAGGTCGCCGCGCTAAAAATCCATGTTGATTTTAATTACATCGATTAAATACTTTTCAAAACAATCACATATGAAGTGAAATTTAATGCCGATGTGTTTGGTTTCGGGATGTTGTACTGGATTTTTAGTTGCTGCTATAGTAGCCGAATTATCAACAAAGATAGGAGTGTTAGTAAATTGCAAACCGTAGTCCCGTGTTTGTTGTTGAATCTAGATGATTTGAGAACAACAACTTGCAGCAGCAGCATATTCAGCTTAACATATTGACAGAGCTACAGACGTCTGCTTCTTACATTGCCAAGTGACTAACTGCCTACCAAAAAATTGACACCCCACAGATGTTGATTTGTAGTTCATCTTGCATCCACCATAGTCTGAGTAAATAAAAGCTGTAAGTTCAAAGTCATAATCATGAGGATACCACAACCCGAGTGTTGGGGTACCTTTCAGATAACGAAAGATCCACTTCACCATAATTAGATGATTTACTTTTGGCTTGGACTGATATCTGGAACAAAGACACGTGGCATACATGATATCAAGACGAGAAGCTATGAGATAAATTAGAGATCCAATCATTCCACGATACATGGTGGCATCTACCAAATCCCTATTTTCATCAGGTGCCACATCGTGGTTTGTGGAAAGAGGGGTACAAGCAATCATTACATTTTCCATAGCAAACCAACTCAGAATGTCCCCCGCGTATTTGGTTTGATGTAGAAAGATACCAGTGGATGTTTGATCCACCTGTAATCCCAAAAAGAACTTCATCTCTCCTATTGCACACATTTCAAATTCAGCTTTCATCACCGATTCAAATTCTTTACATAACGCTTTGTTTTTGGAGCCGAAATTTATGTCGTCCACATATATCTTAATAACATGCAGTCAATTACTCCCCTTCAAAAGCCATGTTTCAGCAGGTGTGTGTAGGGTTTCTCATACCAGGTCGAGGGGCTTGATGTAGCCCATACAAAGCCTTGTCCAATTTATAAACCCTGTATTTATGATAAGGATCTTTGAAACCATCAGGCTGACTGATGTATACTGTCTCACGGATTACACCATGTAGAAAAGCACTCTTCACATCCAATAGATACACCTTGGTCTTCATGTAGGATGCATAGGCTAGGAAGATCCTAACTGCTTCCATCCTAGCCACTGGTGCAAATAACTCATTGTAATCCACACCTTCGACTTGTCTGAACCCTTGAACTATTAACCGTGCCTTGTTTCTAATGATGAACCCCTGGTCATCTTTCTTGCAACGAAGAACCCATTTTGTACCAATTACCTTTTCACTCTTGGGTCTATCCACTAGTGTCCAAACACCTAGCTTCTTAAACTGCAGAAGTTCTTCTTGCATTGCATTTACCCATGCCTCATCTTTCAAGGCATCACTAACATACTTGGGCTCAAGTTGAGAAACAAAACAATTATATGCCCTATCATGTATGTCTAGGGGATGATTAACACTAATCCTTGTCACTGGAGTTTAGGAACGACCACTTCATTATCAAGGTTAGGAATCACTGGTTCATCTGTGGCTGGTGTACTTTCATCTGGGCTGACATATTCCTCATTATTCATATCTTTTTCAATCTCCTCATCGTCTGAGGAATGATCACTGACTTCTAGATCTGCCCCTGAAGACCCAGAAGCACCATCGATTGGAGCAGTAGTTCTCGAATCTGGATTAGGAGTGTTCAGAACACCATATATCATTTGTGCAGCCACCTCGTCATCTAAATAAGCAGGAGGAATATTGAAGGACTTGAAAAATCCATCGTAATCAAAGAAGAATGATGGACCTTTTCAAGCAAGTGGGGTGGTGTATGTTTGAACATCGACATTACACCACACTTCAACTTGACCAGTGGAGTTGTTATAAACTCATTTGTCTGGGATATTATATCCAAGAAAGATGCCTTCCTCTGCCTTCTTAGTAAACTTTCTAGCCTAATTTTTCTTTAACAACATACAAAGGGCTCCAAATGGTTCTAGATACTCCAGATTCGGCTTACGCTTTTGGAGCAACTCATAACAAGTTTTACCATGACGTTTAACCACTAAGACCCGATTGAGTGTGTAGCATGCATTAGCCACTGCTTCATTCTAGAATTGTATCGATAGCTTCAAAATCTACCAACATCATCCTTGCAGTTTCAATCAAGCTTTGATTTTTGCGTTCAGCAACGCCGTTCATCTGTGGAGTATAAGAAGAAGAAAATTGATGAACAATCCCTTTCTCTCGGAAGAAAGCCCCCATCCACTGATTCTTGAATTCTATGCCATTGTCTGAATGTATTTTCCTCACTTTCAGCTTATAAATAGACTCGAGAGTAGTAACTAAATGTTTGAATGACTCAAACGTTTTTGACTTGGCTTTATGAGACATAACCAAGGAAAATCGTGAGTAGTCATCAGTGACCACAAAACAGTACCAATCTCCTACAATGCTTTTAGTACTGACAGGGCCAAACAAATCCATATGTGAAAGCTCCAGTGGAATCTCAATAGAGTGAACTTTCTTAGATTTGTGAGATTTCTTTGTATGTTTCCCTTTTTTGCATGATACACATAAATCTAGAAGTTGAAAATTCTTGAGGGTAACCCCTTCAACCAGATTATTTTAAACCAAGTAATTCATCTTCCTGGGATTGATGTGACCCATTCTCCTATGCTAAGAAATAGACCCCTCTTAGTGGCTTTAGACAAGAAACATTGAGCAGCAGACTCAGTTGTGAAGGCTTTTAACATATCCAAGACATACAAGTCGTTATATCTTGAAGCTGACATTAGAACTTTCTCCTCAGGGATCACACAATCCTTCTTCAAAATGTAGCATCTCTTATTATCGAATAAAACTTTGAAGCCCTTGTCACAGATTTAAGAAACTAAAAGTAAATTGTTCTCTAGTTGTTGAACATAGTTGACTTTATCAAACTTCACTTTCTCATTTCGCACTTCACCTTGAGCTGCGATATAACCCCCTTTATTTCCTGCAAACGACACGTGTCCCCCTTTAATTTGTATAACATTTAAGTGAGAGACAGATTCTCAAGCATGTGCCTGGATGCCCCACTATCAATAATCCAGGTGTTAGTGATAGGGTTGTAGCGGACAACCTGCACAAAAACATAAATCATTAGTTTAAGGTGGGACACAAGCCTTAACTGGCTTGGGTTTCCCAGAGGTATCACACATCACAAACTCCACCCTGTTGGACCAAAAGAACCAATGAGCCAAGATTAGGAAAACCTCTAAGTCCCACATGCCACTGCAACAACTGCTGAAGACTCCCATCAGTTACAGTGTTCTCTTGCTTGAATGTCAGACTCGAGAACATCTGAAGACTCCCATCAGCTATTGTGTTCTCTTGCTTGAATGTCAGACTCGAGAGCATCTTAGCTCCTATCATCAGCTGTTATGACAAAGTCTGAAGAACAAAGTATGAAGATCAAAGAACTGAAGAATATCAGCTGAAGAAGAAGACTCCAAAGTACTGAAGACCAAGTACTGAAGTCTGAAGTACTGAGCTTACAAGTACTGAAGACTTCAAGTACTGAAGACAAGTACTGAAGAATCAAAAGCTGAAGAACTGAAGAACTGAAGACCTTCTACTGAAGCACAAAGTCTGAAGACAAAGACTGAAGACAACAACTGATGATATCTACTGAAGTCATCAGTTGTTATATCATCTGAAGCCAAGTCTGAAGACCAAGTACTGAAGACTCAGAGTTTGTCACAACAACTGAAGAAGTCTTCTTCAGTTGTTGTGGTGGTTTTTCTTTTTCAGTAGTTTATTTTGTTTCAGTAGTTGTACAACAACTGAAGAGCATGTTCTTCAGTTGTTATAGTATCAGTAGTTATAAACGACTGAAGAGCTTGTTCTTCAGTCGTTGTAGGATTTCAGTAGTTTACTTTTGTCAGCACTTAGGAACTTTTGTAAGAAGATGTCAGTTGTTGACATCTTCAGTAGTTTTATGTTTTTGTCAGTTGTAATTTGAATATTCAGTGATGTCAGAAAAAGGACATCAACCCATCCTTTTGCCGCCTATAAAAGGATGGGTAACCATACAGTTTTAATTGCCGAAACGTGCGACCAATAGAACATTTATTGTTTCGCAGAACTCTTCTCTCTCTATGTTTATGCTTTCAATTGAAATATCTTTTATGTTCTTGCTTTAAATTGCTAATTAATGTGCTAAATCCGCTGCAAACATAATCTAATTGATCAACACGAGAGGCTGAGATCCTATCAAATGGTATCAGAGCAGGTTAATCATTGATCGATCATACCATTGATCATTTGAAACTGCTCTTTTGATCTCTCAGTTTGATCGAATTAGCAATTTGCAAGAATTAGCCATAGAGAGTGAGTTTCTGCTGTTTCCGGCCAAAATCTTGAGGTCTTTTGGTGGTTCTGAGTTACGATTGTCGTGTTTAAACTTGTTTTTGACCAAACCCTGAGATGACAACACCAACCAATGATCCTCACAATACTGGTTCCGCAACCAAGCCTCCGATGCTGGTTAGGAACGAGTATAACATATGGCAAAGACGTATGCTACACCACTTGGTTGTCAACAGTGCTGGTTGTTGGAAGTCAGTGGTGCATGGGCCATACAAGCCTATGGTGAGCGTCCCGGAATCTAATGAACAGGTTGCGAAGAAACCTGAACAATATTCGGACGAAGATCTAAAGCTGTTCGAAATTGATGCTAGAGCCCATGGAATTTTAGCCATGGCCATTCCAAACGAGATATATTCAGGGCTCTTGCATCATGAGTCTGCTCATGACCTATGGGTTGCTCTAAAGGAACAATTTGGAGGAACTGATTCGGTCTTAGCAAACAATAGGGAAATCCTCGCCCAACAATATGAGACATTCTCATATAGAAAGGGTGAGACTCTGACCCAGCAATATGAGCGGTTCTCTTGTTTGATCTCTGAGCTAAAGATGGTTAAACAATAGTACTCCAAAAGCCAGATGAACAACAGGTTCCTCAGGTCATTGCCTGAGAGATGGGACACATATACCATTGTCCTACGCTCCAGTGCTGATCTGGAAACTCTATCTCTCACCCAACTTCATGGGAAGTTGCTCACTTTTGAGAGAGAGATAGAGCAAAAGAGGAAGCTGTCCTCTTCTGGCAAGCTCGCTGATGACTTTGTCCAAGGTAATGCTGCCTTGATAAGTCATGAGTCAGAATATGCTTCATCAGAAAGTTCTTATGATGAGCATATTGATTTCTCTACCAACTCAGAACAAGCTTTTGTTGGTGTTAGTAGTTTAGGAGGTGGTGGTGACAATTTGTGTTTTCTGATGGAGGATTTGAAGGGCATTCCAGATGATGATCTGGAAGAGATGGATATTTTGAACCAAATGGCAATGATAAATATCCGCTCTCAGAATTTCTACAAAAGAACAGGTAGGAAATTCCCAGGACTCTCTGGCAAAACCAAAGTTGGTTTTGACAAGAGCAAGTTGAGGTGTCATAAGTGCCAAAGGCTTGGACACTTTGCAAGAGAGTGTAGATCATCTGGATCTAACTCATCTGCACCCTTTGTGACTTTTCCCAGCAATAGCTCACAGCACAAAGGGAAACCTTCCTACAGTTCTACCCATCCATCTCAGGCACAGGCACCACCTGCTTATTTTGTGCCACAGGGTCATATGCCGTATCCTTACCCCTGTTACTACATGCCTCAGCCTGGTCAAACTCAAGCACCCCCGGCTCAACCACCTCATGCTCTTCCTGAGCCTCAATCTTCCCAATCTCATCAACACACACAACCTCAACAACACAGCTTTTTCACCCCAAGTGTTGTTGACTGGAGTAGTCTACCAGAAGAGCTATCTGGTCAGGAACAACTACTCCAAGGTGCTGGTCAACATGGTGGTGACCAACCTTTTGGAAATCTTGCTCTGATGGCCCTTGATTCTGCTGAAGGGTCATCATCCAATGCCTCATCTCAGGTATCCACTGAGGCAAAAGCCAAGCTTTGTTCTGAATCATGCATAGCAGCATTTGCTTCTATTAGAGAAGCAAATGTAGCTTTAATAGATAAAAATCTTGAGCTTGAGCACACTATTTCCAAAAGAAAAGCTGATTTTGAGGTTGCTCTAAAAGATAAAAATGATGAGATTTACAAGCTTAACTGCCAAATCAAAGATAGTAAAGCTAGGGAAGATGTACTTCTAGAGAAGTACAAAGACCTCAAGGAAACTCTTGCAACCACCCAAGTTGAGTGTGATCGATGGGTGCAATCATGCAAGGGTTTTGAAATGCTTCTTAGTAAGCAAACAGCTTCCAATGTGAAGTTTGGCATTGGTTATAATCACACTGCTCCTCCCACAGATTTCACTTCAAGAGCAGAAGTTGAATCTGATGGGGAGAGCAATAACCAATCCTTCTCATCATGTGACCTACTATCCTCTGTATCAGCATCATCAGAGATAGATGTCAGCATTTACTCATGCCAAAACCAATCAGCTGATGCTACAACAGCTGATGGTTCAAATGCTGACTGTCACATGACCAAATGGCTGATCAACTCAGGTGTTGTCACTAGTAGTACTGAAGGTACTAGATAGCAAGTGACAACATCTGAAGTTCAAACCTCAAATACTGTTAGAACTTAAGAGAAGAAAACTAACAGTAGGAAAGGTTTGAAGACAGCTAAAGAGGATACCAGGAAAGCAGGCACTAGGAAGAAAACTGCTAGTACTGATGACAAACAGCTGAAGAACAAGTCTTCAGCAGTTAAATCCTCTTCAGCTGATGATCAGCATAAGATGAAGAAAAAGCCATGTGAGATATGTGGCTTGTTCAATCATCTTACTGATGATTGTTGGTACAAAAGGGGTTCCAAACTCAAACAGAAGGAGAAAATTACTGAGAGCATCAATAAAATGAAGAACGAGTTTGAAACCAAGTTTGTACTGGCAACATCCAAGCCTGAAATCCCTAGGACCAAAGTTAAATCTAAGAAGGTAGGGATTACTCAGGCAACAGCTGAGGTTGCTCAGAAAAAGATGGTACAACATAGGAACTCATCATCAGCAAACTCCAATGTGTCTGAAGAGCTGAAGGCTTTATCACAAAATCAGACACAGTTGGTGATGATGGTTCAGCAACTAGTGGGAAGAGTCAACCACTTAGATGCTCCTATGTTGAAACCACAGAAAAGGAAGTCCAAGCCAAAGGGTTCCTCTTCTGTACCATCTTCTTCACCTCAAGCTGTCACTCATAACACACCTGTTAGTGTTACACCTGTAGCTATGAACAGACCCAAAACCAAGCAGGTTTAGGTCTCCAAGACTAACTAACACATGGTTGTGTGTGCAGGGTTCTTCAACATGCCATAGAAGCATCTGGTATGTAGACAGTGGAGGATCCATGCATATGACTGGAAGCAGCTCCCTTCTTAATGACTACTCTCAAGGAAAGAAGGGATTTGTTTCTTTTGGCAATGATGCAAAGGGTTACATCATCGGAAAAGGCTTTGTTTCCAATGGGGAAATAAGGTTTGATGATGTTAACCATGTGGAGAATCTCAAGTACAACCTCTTGAGTGTCAGTCAAATGTGTGACAAAGGCCATGTTGCCCTTTTCACAAGCCAGAACTGTAGGATTCTGTCATCCAAAGTTTTGAGTTTGATTGACAAGGCATTGGATGAACACACTCTCCTGAAGGCCAACAGGATAGGAAGAGTGTATGCCTTAGATCTTTCCAAAAAGATGGATCTAAAAGGCCATCCTTGCCTATTCTCCAAGGCATCTCCTCAAGAGTCTACACTATGGCATAGAAGGCTGGGTCATGTAAATTTCAAGAACATGAATCAGCTTATAAGCCATGGTTTAGTAAGAGGACTGCCTCTGAAGGAGTTCAAGTGTGAAGATGACTGCACTGCTTGCTTGAAAGGAAAACAACACAAAGTTTTATTCCCTTCAATAGAAGAACCAAAGTCCACTGCCTGCTTACAACTTCTGCACATGGATCTCTTTGGTCCTGTGAGAGTGATGAGCATGGCAAAGAAGAAATACTACCTGGTAATTGTGGATGATTACTCCAGGTTTGTATGGACTTTCTTCTTGCACTCCAAGGATGAAGCAGCAAAGACAATAATGAACTTTGTGTTACATGTAGAAAAGCAGCATTCCCTACAGGTCAAGTGTGTGAGGAGTGACAATGGAACAGAATTTAGAAACCACACACTTGATGACTTCTACCTGTCCAAGGGAATTAGAAGGCAGTTTAGCATTCCTAGAACTCCTGAGCAGAATGGAGTGGTAGAGAGAAAGAACAGGACCCTCATTGAAGCAGCAAGGTCAATGTTGGCTGACTCAGGGCTGCCACTGACCTTTTGGGCTGAAGCTGTCAATACAGCTTGCTATGTGCAGAATAGAGCCTTAGTAAATAAGAGGTTGATGAAGACTCCCTATGAAGTTCTTCATCATTTGGCCCCTCTTATTTCATTCTTTAGAGCCTTTGGGTGTCCTTGTTTCATTCTCAACACTAGCAACCCACTCCATAAGTTTGCTAGTAAGGTGGATGCAGGGTACTTTGTTGGTTATTCATTAACTTGCAAAGCATACAGAGTCTTCAACTGTAGAACCAAGGGGGTTGAAGAAACTCTGCATGTTAAGTTCAATGAATCTCCAAAGGACAAGATTCCACAAAACCCTGTGGAGTTGTTTGATCTGGACATACTGCAATATGTTCCTTATCAACCTCCATCTGTTGAGCCTGTCAGCAGATCTCACCTGGTGGTACTGATGATAATGAAGTTAGTACTCACCTCTTCAGGTTTAGTGACAATCTGCCTGAGGTCACTGAACCTGATGTTCCTGTAGCCTCAGCAGCTCCATCCACTACAAATGCTGATGAGATTTCTGCTTGCTCTACTTCATTTGAGCTGCCATCCTCTACATGGTTTCAGGAATCTTCATCACCATCTGTTGCTGCTGATGGGTCTACAAACACTTGCACGGATATCATAGTCTATCAAGAGCTCAAGAATCACCCCACTTCACAAATCATTGGTGATATTCATGCTGGAGTTTCAACCAGGAATCAATTATCCAACTTCTGCTTCTATGCTCTCTTCATCAGTCAGCAAGAGCCAAAGAACTATCATATTGCTTTAAGAGACAATGGATGGGTGGAAGCTATGCAGCTTGAGCTACTTCAATTCAAGAAACAGCAAGTGTGGGAGCTTGTTCCATTACCCAAGGGTAAGTGTGCTATAGGCACCAAGTGGGTATTCAGGAACAAAACAGATGAGAAGGGCCAAATTGTCAAGAACAAGGCCAGACTGGTTGTTCAAGGGTTTGCACAGGAGGAAGGCATCGATTATGATGAGACCTTTGCACCTGTGGCCAGACTAGAAGCAATCAGACTGTTCTTAGCTTATGCTGCCTTTCACAGTCTCAAGGTTTATCAAATGGATGTCAAAAGTGCCTTCCTATATGGAAAAATAAAAGAAGAGGTTTATATGTGTCAACCACCAGGCTTTGAGGACAATAAACATCCTGATTGGGTGTACAAGCTTGATAAGGCTCTTTATGGGCTGAAGCAAGCACCTAGAGCCTGGTATGAGACACTCTCAACCTTTCTTCTGGAGAATAAGTTCACTAGAGGCACCATTGATAAAACCTTATTCATCAAGACTGTGGGACAACATAAGCTCCTTGTTCAAATCTATGTAGATGATATCATCTTTGCATCCTCTGATCCAAAGTTGTGTGATGAATTTACAAAGCTTATGAAGCTTAGGTTTGAAATGAGTGCTATGGGAGAATTACAGTTCTTTCTAGGTTTGCAAATCAAACAACAGGATGATGGAATCTTCATCCATCAGTCCAAATATACCAAAGACTTGTTGAATAAGTTTGATTTACAAACCTGTAAGCCCTGTTCTACTCCCATGAGCAGCATCACACAACTAGATGTTGATCAGAAAGGTAAAGCGGTTGATGAAACCCTTTACAGATGTATGATTGGGTCCTTGATGTACCTTACAGCTTCTAGACCAGACATCATATTTTCAACATGTGCTTGTGCTAGATTTCAGGCTGCACCTAAAGAATCCCATTTGATTGCAGTCAAGAGGATCTTTAGATATCTGCAAGGTACCCAATCACTAGGACTTTGGTATTCAGCTGGGCATTCTTGCAAATTAGTTGCTTTCTCTGATAGTGACTATGCAGGATGCAAAGTCACCAGAAAATCCACTTCTGGTGGTTGCCAATTCCTAGGCAATTGTTTAGTTTCTTGGCAGAGTAAGAAACAAACATCAATTGCTACATCCACTGCTGAAGCTGAGTATATTGCTGCTGCAAGTTGTACCTCTCAAATACTCTGGCTTCAGAACCAACTTCTGGATTATGGCATCACTAAGACTAAGACTCCATTATTAATGGATAGTGCTTCAGCTCTTTGTATTGTTAAGAATCCAGTTCAGCACTCTAGGACCAAACATATTCAGATCAGACATCATTTTATCAGGGATTGCTATGAGAAAGGTCTGATTGATCCTAAGTTTGTACCTAGTGCTGATGAGCTTGCAGACATTTTTACTAAGCCTTTAGATAGTGCCAAATTCCAAAATTTGGTACTAAGGCTTGGTATGCTGCAGCTTGATTGATTTGACCTATGCTGGTACTCTTAGTTCACAACTACTGAAGAGCAAAGGTCAAATACAAGTACTGATGAGTAATTTAGTCTTCAGCTCTTTCATAACTACTGAAGACTAAACTGACTCAAAGTACTGATGTACATTATTTATTGAAAAACAACTGATGTAGTGAAGTGGATTACAACTACTGATGTATGATTTTCAACTAAATAAGTACTGAAGAACAAATTTTTCTCGTAAGTACTGATGTGTAATCTTACACAAATACTGAAGACAAAATTTGTTCACCAGCTCTGAAGAATATTTCATCAGCACCTGTGAACATCTGATCACAAGAGCTGAAGGCATAAATATTCACAAGAGCTGAAGGGTCAATGAAACATCTGAAAGTCAGCCAAAGAGCTGATGAGTAAATGTGGAGGTCAGCATGAAACAACTGATTTGACGGAAACAGCTGATGAGTAATTTTATTCTTCAGCTGATGCCAACAGCTGCTGTTTCATACCCAAACAACTGAAGGACAAAACCATGTCTTCAGTAGTTTCACAACTACTGATGACTAACACCAAGTCCTCAGTGTTTACAACAACTGAAGCAATACCATGTCTTCAGTAGTTCACAACTACTGATATCAGTAGTTCACAACTACTGAAGGCTAACACCAAGTCTTCAGTTGTTACAACGTCTGAAGAAGAATACTAGGTCATCAGTAGTTCATAACTACTGAAGACTGACAGTAACTCTTCAGACGTTTACAACGTCTGAAGAAGAATACTAAGTCATCAGTAGTTCATAACTACTGAAGACTGACAGTAACTCTTCAGATGTTTACAACATCTGAAGGATAAAACCAGGGTCTCAGTAGTTTCAACTACTGAAGACTAATACCAAGTCCTCAGATGTTACAACCACTGAAGGTTAAAACCACGTCATCAGTCGTTATAACAACTGATCACTAACACCAAACCTTCAGTAGTTTCCTTTCAACCTTTAACCTACCCTATAAATACCCCACCTTCAGAGCATTTACTCCTCACTTGACCTAATCCTTCCAAACCTCTGAAATTCCCATACACCATTAATGGCGACCATGCAACTGAAACCTCGACACAACTGTGTCGCCCATCTTACAAAATCGCCATTATGGCCCAAGTTTCACCAAGCCGTTGATCTTATGAACGACTCACCCTACAAAACGGCTTTTCTCCTGAACCCTACTATATACACCGACTCGTTGGTGGAGTTTTGGACAAATGTCACCGTCCAAACCGGAGAGCAGAATGGCGAGGTCTCCCTCCGGTCCTCCATCAACGTCAAACCCGTGGTTATCACCCCAGTTACCATACGACAAACCCTAGAGCTGGAGGATGCCACTCACCCAACTTCCTACCCCAAAGGTACCCTGGATCTCTCATTCACATCCCATGACTACCAGGGTAACCTCTCCGCCTCCACCTTGTTGAAGAAACATTTCCCTGATCCTCAACGATTAATCTTCCACATGGTGAATGTCTGTCTGGCTCCCAAGACCTCTTCGTGGGACCAGATGTCCACAAGGTGGCAACAGGTATTGTTCTCTATCCTTGAAAAACAACCGTTAAACTTAACTGATTTAATATTTTTGGAAATAAAGGATATGGCCACAAAACCAATTTCTAACCGATGGATCTTGTATCCTCGGTTCATTATGGCCATAATAGAGAACCAGCTTCAGGCTGAGGGACTAGTTGGGACTGGGGTCCCTGCCATGGCTGTTCAAGCCGAGGTATACTCCAGGCACAACACTGACCACACACTCAAACAGGCTGGCCGGCTGCGAAAACCCACGCAGCTGGAACCCACAGCCTCCACCTCCAAATCCACAGTCCCCACTAAGCCAAAAGCCAAAAAGAAGCCCAAAAAGGCTACTCAGGGAGATGAGTCCCCTGAGGATGCCCCTACCACACAAAGGCAGGACGTGCCTGCTGGTTCGATTCTCCCAGCAGGTACCACGACTCCACCCACCACAACCGCACAGGCTTCCTCTCAACAGGAGCCTGATGCAACCAATTTTGGGGCAACCACATTACTGGGGTCTTTCTCACTTGAGGACACTGCCATTGAAGAGCACAGTCCTCCCCATGTGCACACTGCTTCTAGCCCACCTACTGATGAGACCGCCCCACTAAGCCCAACATTGGTAATAGCCAAAGTGCTGACCGATCTGAGCACTCCACCCTCTCCCCAGAAACCTATTACAACTGGGGAGACTCCAACTGAAGAGGGGGTGGGTACAAGTGCCGATGGGAGCCCACAGCACAGAGAATCAGTTCCATCTCCCAGTGTGGCTAGGGAGATAGAACAATCTGGTGAGGCTGCCACTTCCCCTGCATCAACATCTGAGCAGGGTGAAGCTGGTAACATCACTAAGACCTCACCAGAGGCAATGGCCAATGATGGATCCAATCCGGAGGCAAGAAGTCCCCAGTACCATGAACAAGGGGCACATGTCATTACTGAGCCACACTCAGGACATGTTCATCCTGACAATGTCAGGAGGTCAGGTGATTCAGCTCATGCTGATGATGACCTGAGCTTCTTCTACGATGTAGTAGCTCAAAACACTATCCTAGAGGATGAGATAAGCAGACTCAAAGAGCTGCTTGCTCAAATGACTCAGGATAGAAGTCCATCTGCCACCACTACCGCACAGATGGCACCTTCACCCGAAGGTCTCACAAACACTGAGCCACTCCCACAAACTCAGCCACCAGCCCCTGCTTCTGGCACTAGCTCTCAGGGTCAGAACCCCCCTGAGCAGCTGGATGCTATCCTCCAGAAATCCCTTCCTCTCATCACACCCATCCTTAAAGATATAATCATTCAAACCCTTGATGAGAGGCTTCCCACATATATACAACCCATGGTGGAGGTTGCCATATCTAAGGCTCTTGCTGATAGTCAAACCCCAACCAATGCACCCAAAAAGGGGGAGACATCAGTGCAAGACAAGACGAAGAGGGGAGAGGAGGAGAAAGAGGCAGAAAAAGAGGTGGTGGTAGAGAGGGAGATGACTGAGGAGAGTAGTAGGGTGAGGGAGAAAGGGAAGAGGAAAGAGAGGGAGGTAGAGCAAATAGAAGTGGCTGAAATCCAAAAGGATTTCAGTATCACTGATAAGAAAAAGGGAGAGGGAAAGGTGGCTGATCCTGATCTAGCAGCCCTTGTCAAGGAGGCTGATGCTGAGCATAGCCGTTCAATGAACTCTGTCATTGAACAGCTGTTCAGGCAAGGCTTTGACAAGGATACTGCCTTGCTAGATCAAGAGATCAGGAACATGGAGAGAAAAGAGATAAACTACCGATGGTCTACTTATAGCCAAGAGGATCAAAAGAAACTCGAGGCTATGAGTAGATTCATTTCGAAGTACCTGGGCAGACCAGTCCTTGATGTCAAGGCATGGACCAGGGACAGACTCTTGGCAATAACCACCAAGATCTGTTCGGCTGGTGATTTTACTAAGGGACTGGTCGCTGAGGCCCTATCTGAAGCCGGTGCTGGGAACAGGACACTGCTAGTAAAACTGACCAAACCAGCACTTATCTCTAGGCTACTAGCAGTGCCTGACAACATTCCCACACCAACAACCCAACCACAACCCACAAAACCAACTCCTTTACCACCAAAACCCGCAGCCAATGATCCACCCTTGAAGAAGAAGAGAAGGGTGCTGAGGCTGCAAGATGAAGAAGAGGAGGATGAGGAGGATAGCCTGCCACTTTCAGCAGTTATACCTCTACCCAAAGCCAAATCACAAACCATCACTCCCACCTCACAGCAGGACACTGTGAGGGTAAAGATAGAAGAGGAGGAGCAGCAAAAGAGACATGATGAGGAAATGCTGAAAAGCATTGACAAATGTTATGCTGCTACCACCTCTATAATAAACATGCAGAGAGAAGCTCTGAGATTATTCACCCTCAAATAAACCTTTCAATATGAAAGGGATAAGGTGAGAACTTGGCCTGACCCAAGGGTGTCTCACAGGATAGTCAAGAAGGACATGCCTGTGAGGTACAAGAGCCAACTAAAGAGAATCGTAGATGAAGAGATCTCTGTGGCTCTTGTAATACCACCCTGGGAAATAGTAGAGGAATTCGAGAAAGCTTATAGAGCCGGCCAATCACCCTTTTCAATGCTAGATAATAGGGTGGTTAGGAAGGGTCTGGTCTATAAGAAGCTTGAGAATTTCCAAAGGAATGAGCTCAACCTGTTGTTGGAGGGTAAACATCCTGATGAGTTTGCATATAGGCAAATCACAACACTTGAGCTCAAAAATGGAAGACAGGTCAAGTTCATCTCAGAGTTGTACGGTCGGGAGGGATTGTTCGAAGGTGAGCCTGAAGACCTATCCAAAGAAGAACAAATGATCTTTCTTCAGGCCTACACCCGAGAATCCTACCGGCTTGTACGTGGGAGGTAGATCTCATGGATGGGGCAACAGCTCTGTGTCCAATTCCCCAAGACAGAGCTCCCATCCATACTTAGCCAAACAAACACTTGAGACTACCTCTCAGGCCAGTGCTTATCTGGGTCAACTTCTAATCTGATCTAGAAGGAAATAGACCAATCTTTATGCCATCAATAAGTGGGACATCCAATAATTAGAGATTTTGGCTGCATTGGTTCAGGGGGAGTTTGTTGGACCAAAAGAACCAATGAGCCAAGATCAGGAAAACCTCTAAGTCCCACATGCCACTGCAACAACTGCTGAAGACTCCCATCAGTTACAGTGTTCTCTTGCTTGAATGTCAGACTCGAGAACATCTGAAGACTCCCATCAGCTATTGTGTTCTCTTGCTTGAATGTCAGACTCGAGAGCATCTTAGCTCCTATCATCAGCTGTTATGACAAAGTCTGAAGAACAAAGTATGAAGATCAAAGAACTGAAGAATATCAGCTGAAGAAGAAGACTCCAAAGTACTGAAGACCAAGTACTGAAGTCTGAAGTACTGAGGTTACAAGTACTGAAGACTTCAAGTACTGAAGACAAGTACCGAAGAATCAAAAGCTGAAAAACTGAAGAACTAAAGACCTTCTACTGAAGCACAAAGTCTGAAGACAAAGACTGAAGACAACAACTGATGATATCTACTGAAGTCATCAGTTGTTATATCATCTGAAGCCAAGTCTGAAGACCAAGTACTGAAGACTCAGAGTTTGTCACAACAACTGAAGAAGTCTTCTTCAGTTGTTGTGGTGGTTTTTCTTTTTCAGTAGTTTATTTTGTTTCAGTAGTTGTACAACAACTGAAGAGCATGTTCTTCAGTTGTTATAGTATCAGTAGTTATAAACGACTGAAGAGCTTGTTCTTCAGTCGTTGTAGGATTTCAGTAGTTTACTTTTGTCAGCACTTAGGAACTTTTGTAAGAAGATGTCAGTTGTTGACATCTTCAGTAGTTTTATGTTTTTGTCAGTTGTAATTTGAATATTCAGTGATGTCAGAAAAAGGACATCAACCCATCCTTTTGCCGCCTATAAAAGGATGGGTAACCATACAGTTTTAATTGCCGAAACGTGCGACCAATAGAACATTTATTGTTTCGCAGAACTCTTCTCTCTCTATGTTTATGCTTTCAATTGAAATATCTTTTATGTTCTTGCTTTAAATTGCTAATTAATGTGCTAAATCCGCTGCAAACATAATCTAATTGATCAACACGAGAGGCTGAGATCCTGTCACACCCACTGTCCTTCGGAAGACGAAGACACATTCTTCTTCATCTTGTCCTCACTCTCAGACACACTTGTTGATTTACCTTTCCACAAACCAGATTTGTGTAATGCCTGTTTGTGATAAACAGACAAATGGTTTATAGTTTGAACCTTTGGTTTGTTTTCAACCCTTGATGTTTCCTTAGTTAACATAGCGTTGCCAGGAGCTTGTCTGTGTTGCCCTTGGTATTTGAGAGGGGTATTCGATCTTGTTTTAGAAAACTATGGTTTATTATCATGAAACATTTCAATTTTTCTTCTTGGTGTCTGATAGTAAGGAAAACTTAGAGAAATATGTCCTCGTTCTCTGCAACTATAACATGATCTCCCTTCAACTGGTCTGGGAGATCGTTTGTGTGGGTAAGAGTGTGGGCTAGAATTGGTGTCTTGCTTCTCAACTTTAGGTTTCTCACTTTCTTCGACAAATTTGATTGGTTTTACCTTTTGATTACCTTTTATTTTCATTTTGTTGAGATTTTGATGATGAACAGTTTTAGAATGAGTTCGTTTTAAAACATGAACTTTCGAACCCGACCCAAGAGTAGTATTGCTATTCTCATCATCCCTATTATCAATGACATCCCCATCTGTTGTGCCGGAACTAGATGCCTTCTGTTCGGTAACAGATTGCACAGTTTTACCTGTTGAATATGGATCAATGACTAGTGGGGTAGTCACCACATGATCCTTGATAGGGTTATTATTTATGGGTTGACATTTTGTGTTCAAGAGGATCGCATGCGGTGGTGGCACTACTTTATAACCAATCCCTTCCCCACCTTTTCTCTCTTTGACTAAGTTCTGAATAATGTGAGAGGAACTTGCTAGACTATGCAGTTTATGATTTAACGATTCAATTTCAATTTGCAAAATAGCTCTTCCTTTCTTAGTTTCCTCAATTGTTGAAAGATAGAACTTAATTTCATTTGCTTGATTAAAGGCAACAACCTCGGTTTCCCTAAGTTGTTTTTCTAACAAATCAAGTTTTTCTTTAAATATGCTTTCATTTTGTTTTAACACTCGGTTAGCTTTAGTGCATAATTTCAAATCATTTACCAGACTATCATTGTGATCTAACAACCAAGCAAATTTTAAGTATATGCTTTCATGAAATTTATTACATTCTACACAGGCATGTTTATCAAAAAGTTCATCTTTAGAATTTACCTGTGAAGAGCTAGAAGCGTCAGCATAAAAGCGAACTTAGATTCCTGGATGACAGGAGATTCAGTACTAGCAGCTGTCAATTCATCTTAAACCCTTGAGCAACCATGGCCTTTGAATCTTGACACTTAGAAGCCACTTTCTTTTCCTTATCCTGACGGTTTATTGATGGAAAATGGTTACCATTTCCAGTTATCTTAGGCTTTACGCACTCTCGTTTGAAGTGACCCTTTTCACCACAATTGAAGCATGTAACCTTGGTTTTATCAAAACCAAAGGTTGTAACTTTGGTGGCAACCAGATTTTTCCATGTCTTCTTCATAAACTTCTTAGCCCTTCTAACAGCACTGGCTAAGGCCCATATGCTATCCATTCTTTCCAACTCCATCTCATCTACCTGGTCATAGTCTTCATCTGCTAGATGACAATTTCTGATCTTACAAGCAACCAATCCATCATAAGACTGCACAACAGCAACAAGTAGGTCCATGTGTTCCTTCGCTACTTCAACCGTAACATTACCCAGGTTTTCAGCCTTAAGCTTAGTAGAGTTTGAGTCAGGGATGGTATATTGGGTTCTAGATGCGTTAGAAATAAATGTAGTTTGGAGAGGTGTGCCAGATGAAGTTGGGGTGGGTGTAACATTATATAGTGAAGGATTTTGAGTGTAAGATCCTTTCTTAGACTTTTATTTCAACCATAGTTCCTCCTCCCTCAACTTTAGGATAAAATCATTGATATCCAGAGTAGCTAAAGTTTCATTCTATCTCAGATTAGACACAAATGGATCCTATTTATCCGGCAGACCATCTTCAAAGCTAGCAACTTTATCCTCCATTGAAGTAGTTACACCATGTGTGTGCAACTCACTCATTAGATGATAAAACCTGTCTATGGTATCATCCAAACTTTCTTTCCCCATAGACAAAAAGTTGTCAAACTCCTTCTTAAGCGCTTTAGCCTTCAGTGCCTTTAAGGTTGCATTTCCATCATATATCTTCTTAAGACCATCCTACAGCTTCTGAGATTGCTTGTGTTCTGAAAACTGATGAAAGATATCCTTAGGAATTGACTGTATCGATAAAACGTAATCTTTCTTCTCAGTATTATGTGTAACCTTCTGTCCCTCATTCATACTACCCAAAGCCAATTTTACCCTATTAGCACTAACTGGTATAGTATATCCGGTCTCAATGGATGTCCACAAGTTAGGGTCAACACGGTTAAGATAAATTTCAAAACGTTGTTTCCATTGCGAATATTCATCCAAAGTTAACAGCTTTGGTGGTTTGTTGTGATTCCCAATCTCATTTTCAAGAAGCAATAGATTCTGGATCCGTGATTCCTTGCCAGCAGTAAATGCGGAGTTCTGATCTTCCATGGTATAAAACTTGAAAAATTTTGTATATGACAGAATCAAATGTGCGATTGAAGAGTACGACTAAGTTCAATCGCGCGATTGGAGAGTGCAACTGAGTTCAATCGTGCGATTGAGTTCAATGGTGTAATTGAGGGATGCGAATGAGTTCAACCGTGTGGGTTAGCTTAATCGTGCGAATGAGCAGTACAACTAAGTCCAGTCATGCCATTGAATAGTGCGATTGGAATTCAGTCGTGCGATTGTGCCAATCGTGCGACTGAAGCTGTTGTGAATGAGAAATTCAAAACTTTGAACACTTTGACACTAACAACCCTTTTTCACAAACCCTAATCTACTGTACATCGAAAAGTTGAAACTTTTGAATCAAGCACACTTTAAAAACGCTTTTTGGGTCAAAAACAAGAGTCTTTTGAACTAAAACGTTGATTTTAACGAGAACACCAATCGAATCCACGAAGAATCACGAGGCAAAGCTCTGATACCACTTGCTAGGACCGTGTACGTACGGAGTACTAACGGATTCAATGTGAAACCAAATCAAATTGTGTGTAATCCTGTTTGATTGGCGATCTAATCAGTGAGTTCATTCCTGGTCGATATCTATTTGTTTAATCGTTAGATCGATCAGGTTGTCGTTCTCACTGATTGGATC
The DNA here is from genome assembly GCA_024085815.1 of Flaveria linearis. Classification (NCBI taxonomy): domain Eukaryota; kingdom Viridiplantae; phylum Streptophyta; class Magnoliopsida; order Asterales; family Asteraceae; genus Flaveria; species Flaveria linearis. Next base: position 81,615,910 of record CM044002.1, on the reverse strand, counting down.
ACCAATCAAATAGGATTCTGCACTATTTGATTTGGTTTCACGTTGAATCCGTTAGTACTCCGTACGTACACGGTCCTAACACCAATCACACAACTGGACCATAAGTATGAGCCAATTGCACGATTGGACCATAAGTATGGGCCAATCACATGACTGGACCATAAGTATGGCCCTATCGCACAAATGGACCATGAGGATGGCCGGGTAGCATGATTGGCTTCCTCAGTATCAACCACTCGTATGATTGGTTGAACACGTATAGGTCATTCGTAAGAATGAACCTCAGTCGCACGTATGAACCATGCGTATGGGTCCAGTCGCACGATTGAATCTCACAACAAGATAAAGGAGTTCAGTCGGTCGTAACCTACACTTGGTTTTCAAATTTACTCAAAATAGCCAGCTACCTAACGACCCCTTTTCAAAATTTTCATGTCATTTCCCTAGATCTCTCTATTGCAAACTATTACACGTTCGTCTACAGGTACATACAAGATGAAATCATGATACATGGGTACCTTAAATCGATCATAATGTCCGAATGAAATAAAACTTTACACCAAACTGAATAACTCTAAATTGGACCTTTAATTGAACTTAAAAGTGAAATTAAAAGATAATTGGTGTAATAACGAGTCTTGGCGCTGTTAATGACTGAAACCTTGATATGGATATGGCTGATTTGAAAAACATTCAAATTTTCAGACTCGCACAGTATGTATGTGACTTGACATACTGATGAACTTCAATCGCATGATTGAATCAATCGGTGATCCAGTCGCACGACTGGCTTAATCGCATGTCATGGCACACGACTAAGCTCCACCGGATGCTCAATCATATGACTGAGTTCAGTCGTATAGTCCAATCATACGATTGAACCAGAAAGATGAGGCTTGTTTCAAATTCAGATGTTCTTCCTTAAGAACTGGTCTAACATGTTTTTTTTTTTGTTATGTGTGTTACAGTAAAATGGCGAATAGGTGGACTTTGAGTATGAAGTACAACATTTGTGCTTACTTGACCACCACCTCAAGGAATGTTGTTGAGTTTGTAGGGATTATAGAGTTCCTAAACCGATCCAGGATCTACCGAGCTATCTTGACTCCCTGCACACCATACCGTTCTCTACAGCAGGCATTCTGGGAGAATGCAATAGTAGACAGATCAGTTGAGCCTTACAGGATCCGGAGCTCCATCTTTGGCCAGGATATAGATATAGGTGAAGATGATTTGAGGAGAGTGTTGGATCTGGGAGACGACATGGATTATCCGAACAAGCTACGTCCTAAGACAGTTAGGGGTTGTTTTCTATGGATTAAGTATGCCGGTGACATCAATTTCGGTGTGCTTAATAAGAGCAACATGTGCCCTCCTTTCAAGTACCTGGCACAAGTGATACTTAAGTGCATTGCTTCTAGACGCGGTGGTTTCGATGAGATGAGCGATCAGATACAGAACGCATTCGTTGCGTTAGTACTGAACAACCCATTCAGTTTCTCCAAGATGTTCTTCAATTACGTGAGGGAGAATATAGAGGCCAAGGGAAAGGAAGGCTTCTGCATGTGTCCCCGGTTTCTCTGGATAATCATCAATGAGAAGCTACCCAACCTGCCTATGCACAAAGACGATAAGGTGTCATTGGAGGTGATGGATGGCACGACAATGGGTAAGATGAAAGTGTATAGGGGAAAGCAGACAAAGCCCCTGGTGAGAAGGTTGTTTGGCCATCTGGCCAATGCTGATTACATAGCTCCAGCCAGGAAGAAGTGGCGTCATGATGATAGTGACTCCGATGTAGAGCACGTTTTGATTCCAGATGATGAGGAGGATTTTCATGATGATGACCACGATAAGGGTCAAGGAGGTGGAGATGAGGGCTCAAGTCAATTCAAAGCCACTGGTACATCTACTGTCCAACCACCTTCACATCAGGGTGGTACATCAGCTGCTGGTGGATCTGAGCAAGCTGTCATCCACCAGGACTTCCTGATCAATGAGGATATCAGGAATTTCGACTTAGACGAGGAAGAAGAGGACTCTAACGAGGAGCCACTTGTCACACAGGTTGGTAGCAAGTGGGTAGCTACTGAGAGAGGAAAAGAGGTGGTCGGTACCCGCCAGGCTCGTTCAAAAGGTGTCGACACTGAGGAGACTGATCCATCATATACACCCGAACAGCCCATCAGCACAGGGGAGCACAGATGGCTAAGGGGTCGAGGAAGAAGAGGATGGCCCAACCCTCTAGGAAGAAGGGGAAACGCTAAAGGATTATCTTGATGAGTTCTTCCACTGCCACTACCACCATCACAGTCACCACCACCGACATACCTACCACCACACTTACACCTACATCTTCCTCACCCTCAATACCCAAAACCACACCTCCACAAACCATTCCTATCCCCACACCCGTTTACACAACATCTACAACCACCCCAACCATCTCCCCAGCTGGAACATCCACCCACATTCCACCTTTACAGAGCACTACTCTACCCACTGTTGGGTTAGAGGAACAGCTACGAGCCTTAACAGGCTAGTTCTCAAATTGTTAGCTACTGATGATCTCCAGGCCAATCAAATGAGCCAATTGATGGCATGAATGCAGCACAGGGCTAGCAAATCACCAAGCTGACTGAGAAGAACAAAGCCCATGAGGGGGTTTTAGTTCGAGCTCATAAGGCCCGTCAAGCTAAGAATGAGTTAGCGCTGGCATCCATAAAGAAGATTGACAATCTGGAGTAGAAGAATAAGAAGATTATGTTGAGGTGGAAAGGTAAAAGGGAGGAGACATTAAAGATTAAAGGAGATGGAGATGATGATGGCGATGAAGATGATTCCAATGATAATGAATCTACTAATGAGGATGATGAGGAGGAGGCTGGTGAGGGTGGAGAGGAGAAGAAGAAAGATGATGACGAGGATGATGAACCTAAAGGTGATGCGAATGCATCAGCCTTAAATCAATCTACGAAGGAAAGACGTACAAAGAAAAACAAGGATCAGGGAACTTCTTCCTCATCTCTCAGGGAACTTCTTCCTCAGCTCCTCAAGCTAATAAGCCTCAAGATCAAGATCAAAGTAATAATTAAGAATGTTTATGTAATTTGAAATCTTTTGTAATTAAACTTTGTATTACATTAATGTAAATGATGATAATTAACGTTTAATGTCTTGATGATTCATTAATGTGTGCTTTGTTGATTATTCTATCAAACAAATGAAACTAAACAGATCGATGAATACGATGTCCCTAAATTTCAGCAAATTAAGGCTCAGCTTAAATGATTCTTGATTTGCAAGGGATAGATTAGACGATCTATGAGTTACACACAAGAAGAGGTGGAGATCATCCATGATTATCATATGAACAGCTCGCAGAGATGTTCTGACTGAACCCGGATGAGTTAGTTAGAGATGCTCCTGAAGTGGATGTTGTTAGTGATGAGGAGTTACAAGGAGTTGATGAGATAGAGATAGAGGATGTCATGTTAGATCACTATCCTCGGTACACAGATACACATGGAGAAGCTATACTAGACTTAGGTGAAACCTTTGTTAGTGGTGCATTTGACAAGGTTGAAAAGAAAGTCATAGAGAAAGAAGTAGCAGAAAATAAAGCTCAAGCTGATGATGCTGATGTTGCATAAAAGAAGGCTGAATGGGCTGCATGCTTAGCTGAGATGAAAATTCAGAGAGAGCCACCAAAGCAGAATGCCTACAACAAGCTATACAAAGTTAAAAGACATCAGAAGGTGTCGGGAAAGATTATCAGTTGGGCTTATTTTGAGGATTTAGAAGTTTGTGCTATGAAAAGGGAGAAAGGGATCAAGTACTACACACATCCACACGATGTGAAGACTCTCCCAGGTTTTGAGTTAAACAGACTAGCATGCCTAGATCTGTTATATGCTAACCCGAGGAAAATTTTTGGATGGTTTGAGAAGGCATTAAAAAGGAATACCACACGAGACGGGTCAACTTCAAACCTTAACAACCGAGGAGGTTTCTTCATAAAACAGAAGTTGACTCAATCTTTGGGAGACCGAAGGTGTTGTTGAAGTGGACACCTCCAAGGACAATGTCAAAGTTTCCATTGAGGGAAATACCATAGGATTTCACACCTTATTTTAAGCGGTGGTATTACGATTGGAGGACGGGTGAAGCAGTGATTATGCTAAACAGAGACGGAAAGATTGAGACAATCAGGGTATTAGACCCAACGTGGCTTACTAACTTGTCAGCAGATGATGTTTATACTTTATACAAGTGGCCACTGTTCTATGATACACAAGACATTGTACAAGCTCTCCAGTTCCAACATATTATTAGACTCTGCTTTGCATTCGAGATTCATGTAGGAGTCACCAAAGAGGAAAAGTACAAGAAATTTTAAGAACATGTGAAGAGTGTTAGACAATAGGGTAAACTAGGTCCAAGGGGGAGTTTGTTGATACACGATGTCCCTAGTTTATTGTACTTTATTGTTTATGTTTTTCACTTCTTACACATATGTAATTCAAGAACAATATTGTAATATGATATGTGTTTGGATGTTAAGATATGTGTTTGGATGTTATGATATGTGTTTGGATGTTTATTTAACTTTGATTATATCATATTCTTATAACATTCATTATTACATGTTGAATGAACATTATATAATGGTTTAAGGTTGTTGGACATACTACTAAGTCAATAATCACTCAGAAATGTGTTTGACTTAGTCTTGTGGCTATTCATTCTACTGGATCATGCTTATGGACCATACGCATGAATGGACAATGCTTATGGCCCAGTCCCACGACTGAACAAGGTGACTGGATCAGTCGCACGACTAAGTCGTAAGACTGGCTCAGTCGTACGACTAAATCACTTATTGAGTTCAGTCATGCGTATGAATCAATCGCATGACTCAGACGCACGACTGAGCCATGCCAATGGTTCAGTCGTACGATTGTACACTGAAACCTATAAATATCATATAATTCTTGGAAAAGCGTAACATTTCGAATATTATCATACCCTAGCAGTCTAGAGCATCCTAGTTCATCCATCCAACTTCAATGTTCGTCCCTGATTGATTTCTACTCATTCTTAACGTTTGTTTAATCGTTAGATCGATCAGGTTGTTGTTCTCACTGATTGGATCGCCAATCAAATAGAATTCCGCACTATTTGATTTGGTTTCACGTTGAATCCGTTAGTACTCCGTACGTACACGATCCTAATAGTTCCAGATGTTCTCTTATGGTGGTTTCACTCACAATAATTTCTTGTCCACAGACTCTAGACCGGGTAACCCTTTTATTGTTAAGTGTTTCATTTTGACCATTAGTCTAGGAAGTCGGCCATATGGTTTGAGTAGATGGTAGGGTTAGTTATTAGAGTGGGAAGATATGCAGATTGGGTCTGGAAATGAATGATTGTGGCAAAATCAACATCCTTTGAAGAGTCAAGGATGGCCACTTGGTTTTGTTGAAGGTTTAAAGTCATTGTTCGAAGGTACTGTTTGAAGGAGGGAAATTGAAATTTGAAGAAGATAATGGAAATGGGTATCTAGGGCTTTTACAATGGTAAAGAAAGTAGAAAAGAAAGTAGAAAGCTTTTATATGTAGGGTGAAAGATCAAACCCATTAGGTGAAGTGACACTATGCGGCTTGATTTTACAAGGCGATAAGGATAAATCATTAAAAATATTCCAACAATCTTGCATAAAATCTTACTTTTTGCATAGTGAGGCCCAAAGATTTCCGTTACATAGTAAAGTTTTCTTCCGAAAGTAAAATTGCTTTCGAGAGAGCATTAGAGTTTCTCGTTCCTGATTGTCTTCCAACGCCACTTTATCTTCTGAAGCAAATTATTTCTTAAAGGCAAATTGGCTTCCGAGGGTAAAGTGTTCTTCCGAGAGAAGAAGTTAGCCTCCTTCGGAAGGAAACTTGATCTATGATCAAATGATCTTCCGAGGCTAAAAACTCTTCAGAAGATAAAAGTTATGTAGAGGAATTTGCCTTTGGAAGAAAAATAAAGATTTCTTCCGAGGGTAAAATTTCTCTTTGGAAGAATTTATACTTAGAAAATTTGGAGAAAAACTTTTGTAACGGGGCTTAGATTGTAAATAGACAACTTAGCTCCTTTCTCCTTTCATATACACTACTCTTCATTCCATTGATTTAATCTCTTGAGGTTTTAAAATCCTCGTTCTCTTTGTAATATCCAAACATTATGGATTTTCCATGTCAAGCACAATCATCTTATTTGTTTGCTTCTCAGTTTCTTGAAAGCTTCTCACCAAATTCCTTAATGATTCTGCTTGTAATCTATTAAGCTTCTTCCTTGGATAATTTCAAGATTGTAGCCACATTCTCAAAGCATTTACATTCATGTCATCAGGATTAGGATGATGTAACTCAGATGTAGAAAGTTCCTCATCATTTATGCTTTCTTGAAGAGGATTCCACTCTCCATGTTCAACGACTATCTCATTAGGATCAATTGGAGCAATAAATTTAGTAGTTATACACTTCTTAAATTCATCATTGATTTGAGAGACAGTTAATCCATTAAGTAATACACTGCTATATTTCATCTTGATCAAGTAGTTATGCCTGTCTTCAATATCTACAGGAACTTCCTCTTGCATTGTCTCATTGGTGAAAAATCAGGGTCAAGATTGGCTTCAACTATACCTTCATCTTCTAGAACCTCATCATACCAGTCAACATCAAATTGTCTCTTGAACATTTGATTCTTCTTCTTCTTGACTTTCATGTTTATCAATAGTCTTTTGAACTTTTGTGGATGATTCAAGTAAAACTGAAACATCTATATCATCAGTTTTTCTTTTACCTTTATCAACTTCAGAAATCTTTTCAATATCAATCGGAGTTACTTCAGAAATGATCATAACTTCTGGAGACAAAGCCTTTTGACTTTCTTTCATTCTTTCTAGTTCTTATATCAAAATTTCGTTCTCCTCTTTCAACTGTTTGAAATTTTCTTCCATCAGATCATAATCTTTCATCATGACTTCTATAGTCTTCAAATTCTCTTCTTTATTTTTCACAAGATCAGCAATTTCTTCATCTTTCTTTTGTACTACTTCTTTGAACTTCTCATTTTCTTACTTTAATTTCTTTATGATTTCTTCTTGAGCTTTGTTAACTTCTTTCAAAGTCTCAATCATATCCCTATCATGAACTTCTTCAGTTTATACATACACATTTTATGTTGTTTGAGGATGAGTTTCTAGATATCAACATATCTTGAAATGTCTGATCAGGAAAATCAACAATAGGAGTAGAGCTTTGAAAAATAGGCTCTGACATTATTGCATCAATGTAATCAAACTCAAAATTTTATTGTTGCTCAGTTTCTTCATTTACATTAACATCCATCTCATCATCATCATGAATTCCTTCATCAACCTCTTCATCATGATCATTATCAACAGTGGTTTCTTTTTAATTACCCTCAGCTATATCACCATCACCACTTATAGAGCTTTCATCATCATCAGGCTCATCATCTTCATTTTCCTCATCATCACCTTCATCTTCGTCATCATCAGATGGTTCTTGAGGAATTTCTTCAACTAGATCATTCGGAACAACTGGTTCGTCCTCACTCAAATGAAAATGATCTATAGTGATGTCTCCCTCATCTCTGGCAACATTCATCATGTATTTAAACATAGGTAAATTTGGTGCACCTGTGATCATAGCCAGCCTTTTGTAAGGTATCTCAGTCATATGTTCAAGCACTAACAATTCTCCACTAACACCATAAACATGAAAATCAGGGTGTTCTTCATTGATGATTATCTGTAAGAATCTAGGGTATATCAGTATTTGTTCCTGATCCCTTTCTCCAAGTTAAAGATCAAACCATTAAGAATCAATCTTGACATATTAAATCTTTTGTTTGTTGCAAGAGCTACAATGGGAGATGTTATGTCAATAGGAAAAGAGTTCCAACCCGCACTCCTTTTAAACATGCAATGTTGGAAGATATAGCACAGTAGTTTCCAGTGACTGTAGACTCTAGCTCTGAAGAATTGTTTCTTTGGGAAATGATCTGGGTGACCCATAGCAATGAATGTTTCTCTACATTCATCAAATGAGAGTTTTGTGAAGTCTTCAGGGTTATTTTGTCCCAGCCTTAAAGCTTCTCTGATAGAATCTTTTGATACTTCAATCATTCTATCATTAGTAATAAATCCCTTTAAAAAATTTCCTCCTTCTTCATTAACTCAACTGAGGCAATGTTCCAAAAGCTCTTGATCAATCTTGCATAAATGACTGGTTGTTAACACATACATACACATACTTAGTTATTAGCAAGAACCTAATCATCTTCTCATAACTCACAGCATCTTGTACATCTTCATTAAGTAATGCTGCTACAACATGTTTAGGTTCAAACTTTAATTCAGCCATCTGTAAACATGAAACAAGAAATTTAGTTGATTGAATTTTAACACTCTGAAATCAATGGATATTTATTTAAATTTAAAGAATTATTATGTTTTAAAATTTTTAATCTAACTTGCATTTTGAAAATTTTCTAATTGTTTATGTATTCTGTTCAAGAACACAATACATTCAAATTAGTATATCGATGATTTAAAAGATATCAATTCATTAAATTTTTATCAAAAACAGATTAGAAAGATGAATTTTTTGATTACTTTTTTTTTTTTTTAATTCAAAATTTTTCTGTTCATCTTCAACATGTCGACTGATGAAGAACATATCAGGACCAATGTGGATGAAATTTAAATTTCAATGTCTCAATATGTTCAAAATCAAGTTTGTATCAACAATCAATCATCAATTTCATCTCTTAATTCTCATTTTATTCACAAATTTCAAAAAGTTCAATCGACTAGGGTTCACACGCCCAAATAGCACTTAAACGTCCAATCAAATTCAAATCATAAACTTGAAATTGTATGAATTTATTTATGAACTTACGTTTATAATCTGAAAAACAGACTATCAATCGCATGTTTAGAACAAGAATCAGTCAGAATGTGTGAATCAAGAGTGTTCGATAGTCAGGTGAGAGAGTTTAGGGGTTTTGAGTGAATGAAATGAATGAAATCATAATGTATTGTATTTATACTAAGTGAAATTTTTTAGGCGCATGAGCACTGTTTGTGCGCATGAGATTGATTATTACAATAAGTATTTAGGTGCATGAGCATTGTTTGTGCGCATAGGGTTGATTTTTACACTATGTATTAGGCACATGAACACTGTTTGTGTGCAGGGGGTTAGACGCATAGGCACTGTTTAGATGCATAAGCGCTGTTTAGGTGCTTTTGCACAGTTCAGACGCATGAGACTAGTGAAACGCCCAACACTTGGTAATTTTTCACTTGAAACGCCCAACTCTTGAAAGTCTGGTACTGTGTAGGCACATGAGAATGATGAAACGCCTAAGACTTAGACAAATTTTAGACTTATGACAACTGTTTAGGGGCATGACAAAACGCCCAACACACTTGTAAAATTTCCAAAAAATCATCTTGATGAGATTGATCATTATTATTAAATTGAATTATTGAATCTTTGACAAAAGAGAAAAATGGATAATCTGGGCTTGAATCATCCGTATCGTCAGAATCTGAATCATCGCTGAAAGAACCGAGATCTCCTTGAGGTTTCTTCTTACCCGTAGAATCAAGTAAGTTAGATTGATCAAAGAAGTTAGATTGAAAAGAGTTTGACAATGAATATAAATCAAATAACCATGCTGGACCATTTGAAACTGATGGAAATGAATTTTCCAGGAATTTAACATTGAATGTTACAAGTATAACATTTTTCCTACAGTTATAAACTCGATAGGCTTTTGAAACAGATGAATATCCAATAAAAAATCCACTCTCAGATTTTATATCAAATTTTCCTAGATAATCACTTGAGTTTAAAATCATAACTAGACAACCAAAAGATTTAAGAAAATCTATGTTTGGTTTCCTACCAAACATCAACTCATATGGAGTTTTCAGTTTGTCTTTCACAATTAAAGTACGATTCTGAACAAAACATGCAGTTGATATGGCTTCATCCCAGAAAGTGATATGAATTTTTACATCTGCTAACATGGATCGTGCAGCCTCAATCAGAGTTTTATTCTTCCTTTCACCCATTTTGTTTTGGAGTTCTAGGAGCACTAAATTGATGACCGATTCCTTTTTCTGCACAAAACATGTTAATAGTTACATTTTAAAATTTCATAACATTAGCACTTCTTATTATTTTCACTTTCTGATCTAATTGTTTTTCTACTTTTATGATGAATTCTTTTAACAATTCATCCGTTTCATATTTAGCATTCACATAGAAAACCCGTGAAAATCTTGTTAAGTCATCATTGATAACTAAATAGTAGGATTTTCTTCCAATACTCTTCACGTTGGTTGGGTGAAAAAGGGACATATGCAACATCTGAAGGGGTTTGGAATTTGAGTTTATCTGCTTAGGCTTATAAGACACTCTGTGTTGAGTTTATCTGCTTGGGCTTATAAGACACTCTGTGTTGTTTCCCTTTTAAACATGCTGAGTAGTGATCAGTAGTGGCAAACTTCTTTGATGGAAGTCTGATAATATGATTTCCTGCCACAAGCTTGTTGATATTCTTGAAGTTGGAATACCCGAGACGTCTATGCTAAAGCTGACTTTCATCATTTGAAGCTTTAGCAATGAGGCAAGTTGTTTCTGTAGATGGATCAACTTGAGACATATCCAGTTTGTATACATCTTGATCCCTAACAGCTTTAACAATCACCCAGTCTTTGCTAATCTAAAAACCTGGCTTCAAAACATAGCAATAGGAATCATCAAAAAGAACATAATAGAATTTATCATAAATTTGGGTAACGCTTAACAAATTAAAGTTCAACTGTGATCAGTAGTTGACTTTATCAATGCTTATTATCCTGTTGGATACTGTTCCCTTGCCTGTGATTTTTCCTCCTATATCATCACCGAAAGCGACATATGTACCATCTTTTAACTTAAAATCTTGAAGCAAGGCATGATTGCCCGTCATGTGCCGACTACACCCGCTATCCATATACAATGTGTTGATAGGCCTTCTCGGGCGTACCTGCAAAACAAAGAAATTAAGCCGAGTTATCTACCCAAGCCGAGATGGTCTTGGGTTTTCCAAACTTATCAATGATGGTAAATTTCTTAAAATGAAGTTTCTTCACATCAGGCTTATTTTTAATGAATTTACCAATTCTGTTATGCCCATAAATTTTTTATCATTATTAAGAAATTCATACTGTTTGAATGACGAATTTTTGAAAAATGTTTATTTCCAACAATTTTTATCATTCATTCTCACAGACCTTGGAATGAATTGATATGGAATGTATTGTTTTGGTCTTACAGAATCATTTCTTTTGAGAGATCTCAAACCTAAGGAAGGTTGGTTAGTTAATCTTTGAAACCCAACTGTTTGATTTCTTCAAAACTGAGGATTAACATAACCTTTGCTTAATTGTGTATTGGCAAATCCTATCCTTGGTGAACTCTTTCTAAAGTAACAATTTTTTGTATTGTGAGTTCTTTCATCGCAGCAGGTACTGTACTTATTAAAATAACAATATGTTGTTAAGTGATTTCCCATATCACATATATGACAGTACTTGTTGAAAAATCAATCTGGAGTGTTATGATTATACATGTCACAGATTTCACAGTACCTCTGTAGTGTTTTTAACAACTGTTTATTAACTTTTGATGTTGATGCAACGTTTGATCCTTGTTTAGATTGAGGCGTCAAAAATTTAACCTGTTGTTTTTAATTTGACAATTTATTCTTTTTCATATTAATTTTTGGCTTTTGTACATGAACTTCATTCTTTGACTCCTTAGACACAAATCGTTTAACGACAGTGGAAGACTTCGAATCTGAACCTGTTTTCCGATCAGATTTTGATTTGTTCTTAGGAGTTTGTTTAGCTTCTTGAATTGAGTTCATTTTCAACATACTAGCAGACACAAATTTAATTGGTTTAAATTGTGTTGCTTGATTTGTTGTTTTTGTCTGATTTTCTTGACTTTTATTTTGATCAGTTTTAGCTTTAGTTGAATTTCTTCTTCTTCTTCTTTGGTTCGTTGATTTTGTAGAACTTGATTTTATTTGAGATTTAACATCTTTAGGTGAAGATTCTTTTTCATTTTCTTTCTCTTTCAGACCATAAGAGTTTGAATCCTCTGATGTTCATTCTTCTTGTTTTGCTTTATCTTTGTTTCTAATCATCACTTCTTCCAACGCATATTCTTTTAGAACAAAGGTTTTCTTACTTCTCTATCTTGGTTCATATGATTTAACTTTTATCGGATGACCGTTTTTGATCTTTTCAGCATCTTTTTCTTCAAAGATTTCTATATTAGTTTTCTCTTCTTCAATATTAGAAATCTTGTTTTTGTTTTGGAAAGCTTTAAGTTTAGCCTTACTTTTAGGAGAGTGATCATGCGTGTTGAAGTTCTCTGGTAAAATGTTAGTTATAGATTCAGGCATTGGTTCGTGTGTGAAGCCTAAGCCTGCTTTTTGTTTATCCTTTCTTTCACTTACTAGTTGTTCCACGATTGTTTTGGAACTTTGAACTTTTGCAAGATCAACTTGTGTAGCAGCATGTGCTATTTTCTCCTATTCCAAATTCTAGGTCATTTCTTCAAGTTGTTTGGCAACAATTTCTAATTCTTTCAAAGTTTTGTTCCATGAAGTTTGTAGAGAAATGATCTATTCATCTGATATTTTATGATCAGTTTTAAGTTTGTTATGCGTTAATTCCTCTTGCTTGAGTTTTTCACAGATTTTGTATGAGTAAGTTTGATAATATTCTACATGTTTAAAGAAAGATTTAGTGCATAGTTTCTCGCTGACTTTAGCTGGTATTTCAAGATATTTAGGTGAAGAAGTCTCAGAGTTAGAAGATGAAGATTCAACCTTTGGTTGATCTGACTGTGCCATTAAAGCAACTTCTACTGAATCCTCTTTACGATCAGATTTATCTCTCCAGTCATTTTCTTCCTCAAAAATTCTTAGAATTACCTTCAGCTTTAGGATCATAATCCTCTGATCAATCTTCTCCTTGTACTTCTGCAATAAGCGATAAACTAGAGGCTAGATCAGCAGTAAATTGATCTGCATAAGCACTCCAATCATAACCATCCTTAATGCTAACAACTAAAGCTTTCTTTGGCTCTTCTGATGACTTACATTCATCTTTAAGTTCAGGCATTGGTAGACTTTGGTATGGCTTTTGGAATGTCTTCTGAGATGATTGTTGAAACCTCTGATTGCTTGAACTAGCTTGACCATTTCCTCCGTTGGGAGCTTTGCATTCCTGTAAGAAGTGACCATAGCTATTACAGTTGAAACACCTTGACTTAGACTTGTTAAATCCAACAGTCTTATTAGTACTTGGCTTGTAGTTCCTGTTGACATAAGAGTGTTTCTGAGTCCTGTATGCAATCATCACCATCTGCCAATTTAGATCCATTTCCTCCACATCTTCTGGATCCATCTCAAGTAAGTCCTGCAAAACAAGATCTAATTGAGTTAAATGACTACCCTTATAAGCTTGAAAACTAGCCATAAAAGCAGTAAAAGCATATTTGGGCTCTTCATCCTGTAATAGGATGTTAATGACATCTTTAACTTTGATAGTGTTAGCAAAGTTAACAGATGGAGGTTCAGTTTGAGGCTTAGAGCTTTGAAGTTTAGGAGGAGCCTGAGGTTGAGGTTGAGTTGCACAAACAAGAGCACTTGTATATGAAGAATCTGTAAAGAACCATGCTCCAACAAACAGATTACCCTCTTCCTCTTGTGAATTGTCATTTTGTGCCATCAAGGCATTCTCCACTATACTAGATGGAGATGCAACAAATTGATACTGAGACATTGAGACTGCTCTATCATTGTTTCTTGAGCTTTCATCAATCTCAACTGACTCAATCTTGGCAACTAATAGATCAAGATCCATAGGAAAATTCTTAGTATGCTTCAACAGTGTTACTGGTTATTTCCAAGAAGATGGAAGAGCATTGAGAAGTCTTATATTTAGATATTTAAGATCATTTTTAATGCCAACAGCTGACATCTCAGTTGTAAGTTGCACAAATCTATTCATCATTTGGTTTATAGTTTAACCAGATAAATACTAAAACAACTCTAACTGCCTCTTTAATTTCTGCTTCTTGAGATCTTAGATCTCCTTACCACCTTCCCATATTATCTTCAAAGCTTTATACATTGTATATCACGTTTGATATCCTTCAAGTCTAATTAAGACTTCAAGTGGTAATCCTTTACACATCAAGGAATAGGCTTTAATGTCATTCTTTACTTTCTTTAGATCATCACCTTGTAACCCATCTTACGGATATGGTTCTGTAGACTCTTTAGTGTAAACAAACCCTCTATCAGGACCATCTGAAGCAATAGGAATGTGAGGTCCTTTTTCTACTGATTTCCACAAGTCAGTGTCAATAGAATTAAGATGATGTTTCAATCTAAGAGACCAGTTTTTAAAATCAGATTTGCTTTTCAGCTTAGGAACTCTGTTCTCTGAATCTTCAGATTTCACCATTTTATATTTTTTATTTTAAAAAAAAATGTTTTGTTGTTTTTGAAAATTTTAAATTAAAACAACGAATTGAAAATATTTTTGGATTTTTAAATTTTGAAAAATTTCTAAGTGTTGAGTTGAAGCGCCTAAACAGTGATAAAGCACCCAAATAGTTATGAAACTTCTGACTTTGACTTAGAAATGCCCAAGGGATTGCCTTAGAAGAATTTTCAAAACGCCTAACTTGAAATGCGCCTGAACAGTTGTGAAATGTCCAAACAGTTCAAAAGCGCATACACAGTTGAAATGCACCTAGAATTACTTAGTTTCTAAAAAGTTCTAAAGTGACCAAACAGTTGTAATGCACCTCCATAGTGGTTAAACGTCTCGACCAAAAACGCCTGAATAGTAGTCAAATGCCTAAACAGTTGTCAAGCGCCTAAAGACTTAGGCAATTTTCAGCAGTGTTTTAACTTAATGTGCCAAATTCAACAGACTCATATGAACACAAATGAACACAAACCTTCTGAAATTCTTCAAAACTTGTTGAATTAATCTAAAAACTTCCAATTAGGTAGTAATATGATCAATTAACAGTCATTTATCTTCAAATTCATCAGACAACAACAACAATTCAATCTTTTGAAGCAAATTAAGAACATGTTCGAACACTAATTTGAATAAATTCACTGAATTTGAACGAATTCACTGAATTTGAACGAATTGAACTGCAAATTACGATTCAAATCTTGTTTCTATTGATAAAACACAACTGAAATCACCAATTATTTGATCAAATTGCTTATCAATCACAAATTCAAGTGATTTAAGAGCTTGACAGTTTGACAAACTCAAATCACTGAACCAACAGCTCTAATACCATTTAATAGGATCAAAATGGATCAATTTGTGATGATATTATAATGCATATCAACCAAAACAAACACAAGTAATCAAATCAATGCAAACATATCAGAAAATTCATAGCTTTTCACTAATAGTAGACAATACAAGTGTAGAAAACAGTTACAAGTTCATTCAACTAACTATTGTCTCTAGTCTACCTACACAATACATATCTGTGCTATTTATACTGTCAAGAAAACAAGAGGAACATCGATTTACACAAGCAGTCCCTAAACTATGACAAAACTATACAAAAGACTAATAATGAGTAAAAGTTAATCTTCAAGAGGCTTCTACATTATGTGATGCTAAGGTCTAAGTTTCATTTGTGTTTTCCATAGTTTCTCCAGTGGGAGTTGGAGGTCTAAATAGATACGGGTAGTTCTTTTTTATTTCACTTTCTTGTTATCATGTAAACTCTAGCCCTCTCTTAGAGTTCCACTTGACCTTTACAATGGGGATTTTTCCTTGTCCAAGTTTCTTCTCTTGTCGAGCTTGGACTTCAAGAGGTTCTTACACAAGATGTAATTTTTCATTAATCTAGACTTCGGTGTAAGGCATCACTAGTGTTTCATTGGTCAAACACTTTTTGAGGTTTGAGATGTGGAAAGTGTTATGTATGTCTCTTAGTTCCTCAGGTAGTTCTAGTTTGTACGCAACGGGACCAATCCTTTCGGATCTCTTGAATGGTCTGATATACCTTAGACTCAACTTCCCTCGCTTCCCAAATCGAATCAGTCCCCTCTAAGGAGAAACTTTCAACATTACATGGTTCCCACTTAGAACTCTAATGGTTTCTTTCGGTTATCAACATAACTCTTTTAACGGTCTCTTGCATCGGCAAGGCATTCTTGAATTTGATGTATTTTTGCATTCGCCTATTGAACTATCTCCGATCAGTTAGTTGACTTTCTCCAACCTCTGCCCAGCAAATTGGAGATCGACATTTACGTCCATATAGTGCTTTGAGTGTGCAGCTTTAATGCTTGTGTGATAACCGTTGTTGTATGAAAATTCGGCTAGTGGTAAATAAGTGTCCTAACTTCCACCAAAGTCGATGACGCAAGCCGTTAACATGTCTTCAAGCGTCTAAATCGATCTCTCACTTTAACCATCTATTTGGGGGTGGTAGGCAGTGCTTAAGTCTAATCGAGTGCTTAGTGCTTGTTGAAATGATTGCCAAAATCTGGATATGAAGCGACTGTCGCGATCGGATATTATTAACAGCGGTGCCCTGTTCCTGGATATGATCTCATCGTCATATAATTTGGCGAGTTTTCCATCTTATGATCCTCCCTTATCGCTAAGAAGTGTGCTGATTTAGTTAGTCGGTCTACTACTAGCCATATAGCATCATGCCCTTTTAGGGTTCGTGGGAATTTGTTGATAAAGTCCATGGTAATGTATTCCCATTTCCACTCAGGTATCTTGGTTTATTGAACTAACCCTGAAGGTTTTTGATATTCTGCTTTAACCTTAGACTAGGTTAAGGATTTTCCTACGTAGGTGGCTATATCTTTCTTTATCCCTAGCCACCAGAAGTTTACCTTAAGGTCTTTGTACATCTTGTCAATCCCGGAGTGGATGAAGTACTTGGCCTTATGAGCTTCATGCAATACCACCTCTCTCAATTAACATTGCCTTAGAATCCACACCCTTCCATTC
This sequence comes from Flaveria linearis, assembly GCA_024085815.1. NCBI lineage: Eukaryota > Viridiplantae > Streptophyta > Magnoliopsida > Asterales > Asteraceae > Flaveria > Flaveria linearis. The sequence goes on along the minus strand of CM044002.1, from coordinate 81,598,740 downwards.
ATTCTCATTATCTTGTTATCTTGGATATTTAATAACTTCTTCATTTCATTTAATCCTTCCTTGTTGTTATTCTCTATCTTTAAGGCGTCTGTCTGGGCCCTACGTACTTGATCCACTAGATTGATTCGGGCCTCTATTCGTAGTGTGCGAACTCTTAACGATTTTGCTCTTTCGTTTCTGCTCAATGCATCGGCCACCACATTTGCTTTCCCGAGGTGGTATTTGATTTCACAATCATAGTCATTGAGTATTTCTACCCATCTCCTTTGTCTCATGTTTAACATCTTTTTGTCAAAGATGTGTTGTAAACTTTTATGATCTGTGAAGATCACACATTTGTGTCGTACAGGTAGATGCTCCAGATTTTGAGGGCGAAAACCACGGCTTTGATTTCTAGATCATGGGTGGCATAATTTTGTTCATGCACTTTCAATTGTCACGAGGCGTATGCTATTACCTTATCTTTTTTCATTAGCACAAATCCAAGTCCTTGCCATGATGCATCATAGTAGACAGTGAAATCCTCTGTTCCTTTTGGTAGGGACAAAATTGGTGCACTGCATAACTTCTATTTTTAAGGATTCAAAGGCTTCTTGTTGTTGGGTTCCCCATTTGAACTTGGTGTTCGTTTGAATTAGGTACATTAAAGGTCTGGCAATCCTTGAGAAGTTCTCAATGAACCGTCAATAGTAGCTAGCCAAACCCTAGAATTGCATCACTTCTATGTGTAAAGTTTAAAACCTTACATGTGCATGTGTGTAGATCTCAAGTTTTACTCTCAATTCTAGGGTTTCTAGCAAAAGCATAAAATAGTGAGTTCTAGATCTTCTTATTTACCTATTTACTTGCTTTTAGGGCAAGTATGCTTACCAAGCTTGTTAGACTATTGTTAAAGTTTCAATTTCCTAATAAAGTAGACACTTTTACGATGATAATGATGATTTCACATGTTTTATGGTGCTATTTTTTGCATGACATGTTCTAGTAATGAACCCTAGATTAGGACCATGTACTAATTTATAATGGAATAGAAATACAAAGAATAAAATTTAACAGAAGGTTTTACTCATCATCATTCACTATTACATGTATTGAATATCATTCGCATTAGTTATTAGTCATTCGTACTAAGTGTTTGTTCATCCACATTCATTGTTATCCGCATTGACTATTATTCATATTGGATATTATTCTTCCATGCTAATTTTTTGTTCATCTGCATTTAATGTTACCCGCAATGACTATTTTCCGCATTGGATATTAGACATCCACGCTAAGTGTTTGTTCATCCGTATTCAATGCTACACGCATTGATTATTATCAGCATTGGATATTAGTCATCCGCGTTCGGTGTTTATTCATCTGCATTCAATATTACCCACGTTAAGGCATACATCCACATTCAGCCTAGGATTCTTACTTGGACTCTATTACACTCACTAGGTGATATTTAGGATATTTTCATCATAGATTTTACTATGTTTTGACTACGTGTTGACTGTATTCCAAAAGGAATATTTCCTCGATATGAGCTCTATAATGTCTGGATTATATGATATGTTATCTAATTCCCCATGTCATATGATGATGATATGAAAGATATCCTATAAAGTATTATCTATATTAAAGTGGAATAGCAATCAATGAAAAGATTGACAGTAGAACCTAATGAATGTTATCTGAGCCCTAAAGATAAATGTAATGTCTTACAACCATAAAGGGACTTCACTTTATGGACTCAAATGAATGGATATGGACCTTTCTTCACTAGTAAGCTATGTTTTTACTAGTGTGGGTAAACTATCACTGATTTAGTTAAACATATATGTCAATTGGTACAGGTTTGACATTTGTTGTCAACCATTTCATGTTTCGGCTTGTGCTTAGTGCAACCCCAATTAATGTAGAAAGAAAAAAAGATGACCAATTAAGCCTACTTATTCACCAAGAATATCAGGAACAATTCTTCTAACTATCGTTGAATCTTAAAAAATACCGATAATCAGGGTTTGGACACACTAATACACAAAGTAATTGAGAGAAATTATTTTTATAAAATTTAAAACTAATCATCTCCAACATATTTACATGAATATAATAAGTAAGCTAAAAGTTGAATGGGCCTAAAAACACTAACAGGCCAGAAAGTGAACCATAAACAATGTCAAACAAAAACTTGAAATAACATAAAAAGTAAAATAACTTAGAAAATAAGCAGTTTTTGGGCTAGAACAATGACCCAAACCGGTTATAGTGATTTGTAAAAACATGCTCCTCGATCCAACGGTCTTTTAATTGGTCGTATGGCCAAAACGGAGACTTCTAGCCCAAGTTATAACCATTTTAGTGAAGCCCCTTGCGATCATGGACCTCCAAATACAAGATAGCCTGCTCCTCCACAATTGGCCCCGCACCACCAATTAATGAACGAGGAATTATAATGAAAGAAGTGAAGATAATAAACATGATAAAGGATGTTATAGAAGTCAATTTGACTGATTTTAATGATAATAAAGGAAGTTAAAAGTATATTTTCAATATTATTATAAAACATGAATCACTTGGCAAGACTGACTTTTGTATGCATATTAGTTGGTATGAAATGAACAAGGCCGAGAATGGCACGACATACCAAGCTACTTGGCATTCATGGCACCATATTTTGTGAACCTATATTTTACTAAGTGGAGCAAATTTAAAATGTTTAAACTTGAGAACAAATGTTTGATATTGAGACTTACAGTTATGAATGTATTGAATGATTTAAGTTTTTCTATGTTTGTATGAAATCTTTTATGCTATGGTAGGACCAATTGCGAGTACTCCAGGGAACGGGGCCTAACGTATAAGATAATAAATAATTATGATTTGAGACAACTACAAGAGAACATGATGAGAAAGATAATGTTTTGTGTCTCAAGTACTTGGCAAATTTCTAATTATTTTAGAAAATCACAAATAAACTAAGGATGTATAAGAAATGTCAATGTTCATTTGTACTTGGTGCCTAGTACAATTTCAACTTCAAGCTTTCTCAATTTGGACTTATATTTAGCCAGCCACTTGTTCAAGAAAGAAAGAAGTCGGTGATGAAAACAATTCGGTTAACTTAATAGCATTTATTAACACAAAAGTTTACCAATGTCAAGTCCAAATCCTTGTTACCTCCTCCTACAGTGCACAACCTAACTAGATCATGAACTTAATAGCATTTTGGAGATGTTACACGTTAGAGATACACTTTTGACAACTTTCAAACCGACCCGTTTCTTTTTAAGATCTTTATTTTATTTTGCCGGCTTGACTCGCTATAAATTACTCCAAGCAACTTGTTCATAAGTAAACTTGTTAAAAAATAAAAATGGGTACTTACCCGACTTCTTAATCTCCCTAATTAGGGAAGTTAAAAGTCCTCTAGTTATCCTCTCTCTTTTGCGATAGTCAAAAAATGAAGAATTTATAGCAGATGAATACATTTTAAATTCACACAATAATCACTACCCACTAAGAGAAACACAAGAACATTTACATATGAAATATGAATAGCTAATCCTTCTATAATCGTAGTTTTCCCAACCCAAGATGACTAAAAAGAATGTAATTATTGGTGGTTTTTCTATAACATATTTTAACAACTTTTTTGAAATTTAAAATTCATTTTCCGCTTCAGTATAAGGTAGAATCCAAAATGTATACCAAAAGCATAAAACGGCCATCTCTATGTATCATAACTATTTCCATAAGTGGCATCCACGACTACATCCCCTTACTAGAATATAGGTTTCCGTATCATGTGTTTATAGAAACATGAACAAAATAGTTAGGTGCTTATGCAACGTTTGCAGGGTGTTTGGAATTTGATTGTTTAAACATCAAATACTTACGATGTCAAAAAGCCAAACACCCCAAATAATTTATCACCTACTATAAGGAATACACTTAGAGGATATTGCAACCAAAGAACACCAAAGAGCTCTCAGCATGCACATATGAAGTACTAGGAAATTACTTTGGAAGATTTTATACAACTCAGTCAATTATGCTAAGTATCAAATCTTCCATAACCAAAAGACCAAATCTTTCGAAGCCAAAGATGAAATCTTCCAAAGCTTCAAAGACAAAGTCTTTCGACTCCAAAGACTGATTTCTTCTGGAAATAGAAAAGACATGCTTTTTCTAAATCATCTTTTGAGAAAAGCTAAACCATAATTCGCTACCATCTCTAAATACTTACCAATTTATATGAGTTGGTGAAAAGTTCATACTTTTGTAAAACTGTGATTAAGGTTGTTTCTCTGTAAATTTCTACATTTGTACTTTTATCCTTTTTGTAACAGATAAGGATGTGAGCTATGTCATGTTATTGTCATATATCAAAAGGCAATTTATCTTTTGACTCTAAATCGATCTTTTTATCTCGATTAGTGTTTCCAGCTGGCCTTCAAAGTATGACCGGCTGTAGGATGTATTATAAAGTATCTCAAGTGCTTGTATTTCTATGTGCTTTGAAACGCTTGTAAAAGAACATGAGAGCAATATATATCATTCTTGAAAACCATATTATCTTGTTCTTGTTCTGTCTCTTTACTTATGTTCTTAGTATCATCATAAGTCGGTTCCTATTTGATTTTTTAAGTATTTTAAGTCTCTCCACCTTGTGAAACTGTCGAATCGACCCCCTCCACTTGTCCTGCAATTGTGCTAGAGCTTTTCAGGCTCTTGATTTTAATATCTCACCATCTTAAATCCCTTCAGTTTCACAAAACACTTAACAACTCAAATGGCAGCTCTTACCAAGGCTAACATGGAAACCGGTATCATGACCAAATCTCCACTGATCACTATTGATGACTTTTATACTTGATGACAAAGAATGGAAGGCTTCATCAAGTCTCAAGATAGTAGGATGTGGGGATCTGTTGTCTCTAGACCTCATGTTCCAAGTACCTCTTCCACTGCTACTGGTGGTGGTATGATTCTACAGGAAGTGGCTTACTACTTAAAGGAAAACTGGATGAAAATTGATGCAGATCGGAAGGCCAAGACAGATCTTGAAACTCCTATTCCTAACTCTATGTATAGAGGTTTCAAGAAGTGTAAAACTCCAAAGTAGCTCTGGGATGCACTAAAGCTTATGTATGAGGGGTCTACTAAAGCAAAATAAAACAAGAAAGACCTCTTAAAGTAGCAGTTTAAGAATTTTACCTACAAGACAAGTGAAACCATGACTCAACAATACTCCAGATATGTTGTGATTGTGGATACTCTAATGGATGTTAGACTAAAACTTGAGACTACGGACATTATAAGGAAGTTCATGTTCTCTCTTCCCGGACAAGGGCTCACTATTGTATAGTCTTTAAGAGAACTAAAAACCTCAAAACCCTTACTCTCATAGAGTTGTATGGTATCCTCAGTAGATACCAACTGGAGATGAACATGCAAAATCCATCAGCTAGCTCTTCCAACAATCACCAGAGTTCAGCCCTCGATATGGTTAAAAAGGACCGTAAAGAACCACAACAACATCCTATATGCTACCCTAAAAACTCACCAAAGGGTTCTTTCATCACCTTTATGTATACACCAAGGGAGAGCTACATTCAAGGAAGTTGATTCCAAGAGACAAGCTCATCTTAAGCATTTATGTCAGTAGATCAAAGCAGTGGCAACTTTCTCTCCACTCTTGAAGAATTAGATTGTATCCATCCAAATGATGTGGAATACATGGCGATAGTCTAACAAATGACCCTTCTCACTCATGAGCCAAGAAGTTCTACAAGAGAACTGGGAGAAAGTTTACCAGTAATGCAACTAGTGGAAAGTTTGAACTATATATGACATGCAACTGTTCTCTACTCCATGACTTCAAACCTAAAAATGCTTCATATGTGGCATTTGGTGGGGATAAGAAGGGAGGTAAAATTGTTGGTTAAGGAATGTAACAAATGGTGTACTCAAGTTTGAGAAAGTAAATTATTATGAAGACTTGCAATACAATGTACTTAGTGTTTCTCAATTTATGATCAAAATTATACCAGTTTATTTGATAACACTTATTGTTACATTCTTAAGTCAGGTTTTTCAGTTCCAGCAGATTGGATCCTTCTTAAAGCATCAAGAAAAGAAAACACATATGTATTGGATATGAACAACACCTATATAACAAGCAAAGAAACCTGCCTAATTTCTAAGTCTTCAAAAGATGAATCTCAACTGTGGCATAAAAGGATGGCTCATCAAATATGAAGAATATGAACAAGCTGGTGAAAAGTAACTTAGTCATTGGTTTACTAAAGAAATAATTTTATTGTTCTAATCATTGTTCTTCGTGTTATAAAGAAAAACAACATAGGGTGTCTCATAAATCTAAAACAATCAACACAAACCCAACACCGCTCAAAAGGTTTCACATGGATCTTTTTGGTCCAACTAATATGTTGAGCATTGGAAAAATGGAATATTGTTTGGTGATTGTTGATGATTTTACTAGATTCACATGGGTCTTTTTATTAAAAAAGAAAAGTGAAACATCACAAACATTAATGGAGTTTATCACTAAGACTGAAAATCAGCTTGATTTGAAAATCAAAATTTTAAGAAGTGATAATGGGTTTGAATTTGTTAATCATGTTATAGATTCCTTTTGCAGGAACAAAGGCATAGAAAGACAATTCAGTGCACCAAGAACTCCACAACAAAATGGAGTTGCAAAAAGAAGAAACAAAACTCCTATTGAAGTAGCAAGACCATTGCTAGCCGATTCACATCTACCAATCACTTTTTGGGAAAGAAGCAATGGACACAACATGCAATGTTTGAAACATGACATTAATTGTCAAAGAACATAAGTAAACACCATATAAGCTTTTATTTAAAAGAAAACCTTTCATAGGATATCTTAAAGCTTTTAGGTGTCATGCGTCTATTTTAAACACAAAAGGTCAATTAGGAAAGTTTTCTGAAAAAACCTATCATGGTTACTTTGTTGGTTATTTATCAACATCTAAATCATATAGAGTTTACATTCCACATCAAAACATTATGGAGGAAACACCTAATGTATCCTTTAATGAATCTTTGTTTCCAAAATCTGTGAAAGGATCATCATGGTTGTTTGATATAGATGCATTAACAGATTCATTTAACACTGGTTATTCGAATGTTGCAGGTTCTACGGATACATGTTATCCTTATGTACCTCCAAATATGAGGAAGTACCACTGACTGCTGATCCTCCAAGATCACAATCTCACACTTCAAGTGTTGCTGATCCAGGCCCTTCATCTCTAACAAGTAATGAAATGACTAATGGAAATGATATTTCAATTTCCAAAGAGATGAACAAAGCATCAGCAGGAGTTAACCCTGCATCCGAAGAAGTTACTACTGCATCCGGAGGAATGAACACTGGATCAGCAGATGTTCCTTCTATATCAATGGATATTCCACCTACCTCTAGAGGTGTTTCATTATCATCAAAGGACTACAACACAACAGTAGATCCACAAACAACATACGTAGATGTTCCTGTAACTCCTACGGAAGTTATTCATACATCTGCTGAACCATAAACTCATGAAGATGATCTACATTCAGCTTCAGAAGATCAACATGATGAAGATTTTGACTACTTTGTTGATTCTCCATTTCAGTTGGATCCATCTCCATCAACAAACCTGACTAACTTGGAATCATCTATTCCGGTTGTCTAAATTCCAACATCAAGAATTCATAAGAATCATCCAATAGACTATATAATTGGTGATCTTAATGAAAGAACCACAAGAAGTGAAAGGGGAGCTGCCAAGATTTGTCTTTTCTCTTGTTTTCTTTCATAAGTGGTTCCTCCCAATATCACTGCAGCATTAAAAGATAACAGCTGGATTGAAGCTATGCAAGAAGAACTTCAGCAATTCAGAAAGCAAAAAGTTTGGATTCTTGTTGATCTTCTTGAAGGCCTATATCCAATTGGCACACGGTGGCTTTTCAAGAACGAACTAGATGACAGAGGTATCATAGTGAGAAACAAAGAAAGGCTGATAGCACAAGGGTATACACAAGAAGAAAGGATAGACTATGATGAAGTCTTTGGACCAGTTGTAAGGATTGAAGCCATTAGAGTCTTCCTAGCCTATGTTTCATATATGAAGTTCATAGGTTATCAAAATGGATGTAAAGTGTGCTTTCTTATATGGTAAAATTGATGAAGAAGTTTATGTTGCCCAACCACAAGGCTTTGAAGATCCTGATTACCCACACGGGGTATACAAGCTTGACAAAGCTTTTTATGGTCTTTATCAGGCACTTAGAAGTGGTATGAAATATTATCTACTTTCTTGCTTAAGCATCGCTACAACACAAGAACAATTGATCAGACTCTCTTCCTAAAACATGAACATCAAGACCTCTTGGTTTTCCAAATCTCTATGGATGACATTATGTTTGGATCAACAAACAAGAGATTGTGTGAAAGTTTTGAAAGTTTAATGAAATCTAAATTTTAGATGAGTTCCATAGGAGAACTAACTTTCTTCCTTGGTTTACAAGTTCATCAAAAACCAGGTGGCACATTGGTTAATCAATAGAAGTATGTGCAACAAATCTTGAAAAAGTAAAACCTTGCGGATACTTCTTCATACAAAATACTAGCATCAACAATTGATAAGATTATACCTGATCCTATAAAGAAACCGGTTGATCAAAGATTATATAGATCAATGATAGGATATTTAATGTACTTAACTGTCAGCAGACCTAATATAATGTTTGATATGTGTGTTTGGGCTAGGTACCAAAAAGGACACTTCGACCTCTACTCATATTCTGATAGTGACTTTGGAGGGTGTAACAACAATAAAAAATCCATAACTGGTGGATGTCAATTCATAGGACCAAGACTTGTTTCTTAGCAGTGTAAAAAGCAAACAAATGTGACAATATCCACAGCTGATGCTAAGTACATAACTGCTTTAGCTGGTTGCTTCAAGTATTATGGTTGCAAAACCAATTGCTTGATTATGGTTACAATTTTCTTCAAACACCAAATCATATTGATAACTTAGCTGCTATGTTCATCACTGCTAATCCAGTGCAACATAGTAAAACAAAACATATAGAAATCATATATCATTTTCTAGTGACTGCTCAGAGAAAGGTTTGATCAAGTTGTTCAAAGTGGATACAAAAGATCAGATTGCTGACTTATTCACTAAAGCCTTTGATTCAGTAACATTTACTTTCTCAATTGAATCATTAGGTATGATCAACTTAGATTAGAAATCATCACCAAGAAAAGCAGGATCTGCCATTCACCAATCTGAAAAAGCCAAAAACATTTACAAAACATATAAAAATACAAAAAGATTGTCCTATTAATATGTTTTTGCTTTATATAGCTTTCATACCATAGGAAATGATAGTACACTAGATGACCAACTGTGGGCAATTCCATTTTGAATAACAAGCAAGTGAGTCTTGTCCTGATGTGATCAATTTAATAACCTAAACACACTATGTTCCGACATTATATAATCTCTTTCTTTGCAAAGGATATACTCTCTGTTTTGCGTGAGCAAAGACATGAGTTTATGATCACGTTTGGTTTAGAAAAGTAAACACCTGGTGAGTTGATAATCGTTATCATCCTTATGTTTTGTGTCAACAAAGACCTGGGTTATAGGCACCCATGTTTTACTTAAGTAAAGACCTAATGACCTGATGATGATCATCTACAAGCTTTAAAAGAATCCAATGTGATCAACTGTATATTATCTTTAAGAGCATATCAATCAGTCAACATTAATAAGATTTCATAGGAATCTTAAAATAGAGCTTATGATATAAGGTACATAGTTTTAAAGTGTAAAAAAAGTGATGAGTTGTTTCATTAACGGAGGACAAACTCTAATGTGATTTGAATGTGGAGTCCAATTTTGTCTATCTTTAATCAACATCGCATGATAAACATACTCTTGTCTAAATTTAAGTGGATCAACATACTTCCAACCAACACTAGATCTGTGTCTACAAACATTAAACAAACTACAACAGGAAGTTGCTTATTGTTTTGGTATGATCCCATGTTATGATTTAAATGCTTGTACATATCTTTGAGTTATGTTTTATTTTCGTTTGTTTAAATAAGATGGACAAATCATTGAATTTCATGATATTCTCTTTTTAAATTTCTAAAAAATTCATAACTTCATGATTAATCATAAATTTTAGGGGAGTAGAAATCAGCATGAAAATTGAGTTTATCATAATTTTAATTGAAAAATATTGGAACTTAAGCAATAACTTGGCTACAAGATATCTAAAGTTCTAAATCAAATGATTTTTTGGCACAATTGCCATGAAGCAAGGTCAACAAGGTCAACAAGGTCCAACAGCAACAAACGTTCCTAACCAAATGTTAGGATCATACAAACAAATAATTGTAAATTTTGCATTTTACCAGAAGTTACAGTGTAAAGTTTGCACTTCAGTAGAAGCTACAGCGTAAATTTGCACTTCAGCAGAAGTTACAGTGTGAAACTTAAATCAACAAGGTTAAAATTTACCTTCCATAGATTGGTACCCTATGGAAAAACAAATTATAATTTCGTAGATTGTCCAAAAAATAATTAGTTTTCCATGGATGTTTAGTCATCCATAGATGTTCTACGGAAGAATTAACTTCCTATGGAGGAATTAATTTCTATGGAAAAACAAACTACTGAAGGGTAATAAGGATTGAGGGTCCCATAATATTAAATAGGTTTTTTTAATATTCTGAAGTGTGTATAAATGATAAGCTTGACCATTGTCATTTTTATTTACTTTTTCAGAATATTTTTCAGACCTAGAAAAACATTTTCAAACCTTAAACCCTCTGTCCACCAACATTCAAATTACCCACTCGTTACAACAAATTATATGCAAATATTGACTTATGTTCATCATTCAAACTACATTATCAAGGTAAATCATATGATAAAACAACATAAATTAACTAATTGATTCTTCGAAATATCTTCGAAACCCCTCAATTATTTATGTTTATTTTTAAAGTTTGAATCATCATTGTTCTAATCTTCTTATTTTCTGCACAGATGGCAAAAAGATTTGATAAGGAACACAATGTGTGTGTGTGTTCCTCAATCATGAAGACCCTGTAGCTGAAGGATGTAGAGACATCATGCGGTATTTATGGAGGTCGAGACTCTTCTATGCATTATGTGCTGACCCAATAATCTATCAGTCCCACATTATAGATTTTTGAAACACATCAAAAATAGGAGAGGAAGGAAATGATTTGGTGATTTATTCAACAATTAGAAATAAAGGATTAAGAATTGATGAGAGAACAGTCAGGAGAGTTCTTGAGTTAGGTGTACAAAATGAAGGACATCCTGATGTATTTGAGCATGAGTATATAGAGAAAATATTTGATCTGATAGGATATGATGATGATTATGAGCATGGAGAAATCAAAAAGGGACAATTGTGCAAACCCTACAGATTCCTATGCCACTCTACTTGAAGTGTATATCCAACTGGAAGTCCAAGTTAGATTGATTTTCAAGGCATATATAATCCGGGATTAGTGGCATATTTAAAGGGATAACATACAACTATGCCAAATACATCTTTGGATGTTTATGTGATCAAATAAGAGTACAGAATGATGACAAGATATTCATGTTCCCTAGATTCATACAACTAATCATCGATGATATCATGCCAAGTATAGAAAGAGAAGGAGATGTCTTTGTGCAAGCTCATTTAGGGAGGTCAGTTCTGAGCAAGATAAGTAGAAAGTATGAAGGGGAAGATATGCAAATGTATGCTCATGTAGTTGATGAAAATGCTGACATCCTACACGAACTTATCTTTGATAATCAGCAATATAAGGAAGAACAGGTTGAGTCCCCTGCACCAACAGAATAGGCATCACACTTTCCACCACAATCTCCTACTCATCACCATCCATTATCATAACCAATCCAATCCCACTCACCATCAAGTGAACACACAGAACCCATCTCCCCTTCCTAATCACCAACTTCATTAAACACTTCTGTTGCTGAACCCATGTCAATACCCAACCCATTTCACTTTCCTCATCTCAGTCACCTCCCAACACTACAACAACAGAACCTCTATCACCAAATGTCAACCTACCATCTCCTTATAAAGAACAACCACAAATCCTAATCTCCCCATTTATTAAATCAATCTCAACCACAGCAAGCCCTGCACCCACTGAAGTGATTAACTTTGAAGATGATTATGAGGATGTGCAACTTAAGGAAACAGAAGAAATCTGTTTAGAAGTTGAGGGAGAGCAAGAACAGGATGTTGAACAAGAAAAAGCTAAGGGTGGAGATGAGTTTGTTAACATCATAGCTTACAATGAGGATGACTTGAAAGAAGAAGAAACTGATGTTAACAAAACCTTCCTTGTTGCTAAATACAACAATGTCATACTTAAAACAAACAAAATATTAGAGAGGTTGAGAGAATTGAAGGGAATTTTGGAAGAAAAGGATGTTCATCAACAAGAACCTACTATCAAAAGATTAAGAGAAGATGATCTAACAAACAATAAAGTGGTGGATGCACTGCATCAGTTAGTAAGAGAGCTGAAAGAATCTGTGGAAAGGGAAAAGATAGAAAAGTAACAACTTCTTTTAGAGAAAAAAAGCCAAAAATACTAACTCTTAACAAGCTGGTCTTTTGAAAACAAAAGATGAGGAGATTGATACCTTGAAGATAAAGATATCTGATCTTGAATTAGCTTCTCATCAAGAAAAACAAAGGAGACTGCTAACAAAATCAATAATCAAATATAGCCAGAAAAGAGAGTACTTGAGGAATATTCAAAGGGAGGTCATATAGGTTAAACACTCCCCTTAGAAAGCTAAAATAGTATCTCCTAAGCACACTCCTTCAGTTGATGTAACTACTATGAAGCCAATTCAACATGATGAAGCTGAGAGTGATGCTGAATAGGAAGAACTAATAAAAATTGATTCTTATAAGATAAACAAGAATCAAAATCTGATTAACTGCTATCTACTCATGATATTCTTAAAGAAAGGCCTCAATCCTCGATGTTCATGACCTTGATCAATAATGGATTTCCTTATGACGTGGTCGAAAAGATGAACATGTCTGAGATGAAGAATATACTGAAAGAATTTAAGATAACAAGGTTCATGCTCCCTGTGTGCAACTATGAAACCTTCACCAAATTCCAAGCTATTCAAAAAATCAAACAAGATCTGGGTCACTATGACACAGCCAAGCTCACCAAGTACAATATGACTTGCTGGTTACAAAGTCATAGTTACAAGCTACATGAATTAAGAGGAAAATTAGTAGCTGAACTTAGAAAAATGATGGAATATGTAATGAAGGTGGAGTTGGAAACATGAGTGAAGTTCAGAATAGAAGCACCAAACCCTGCCTATGCTCATCAAGCTAAGTCTACTCCTACTCAACCAGTTGTAGTAGAAAGTAAACGTAGGCATAAGGGAAAAGAAAAATTAATCAAAGAGCCTAGGGATGTAATACCAGGAAAAATATGGTCACTTAGTACAACAGTTAGGGAAATCATAGATGAAAAATCAACCCTGATTCAACTGTTTAACCATCTCACAACTCCCAGTGGGATTGTGCTGATATATCTGAATAGGATAATTGCCTGGAAATATGATCCAAAGTAGGATTGTGCAGTAATTATGAGGGCTTCTGCGATGATACAATACTTCCATTTGATTGAAACAATCATATGACTCCCTGGTGTTGATATATCTGACCTACAAAGCTTACCTATCACCACCTATCTAATCAATCCAAGAGGAAGAGATTTCTCTTTGACTGTTGGTAAGTTGAAGACAAAATTTAAGGATGATGTGATAAAGGAAGCTAGAAGGCAAGACAATGAACCTAAAAAAAGGAAACGTAGGCAAAGGATGTCACAATCTAGCTCTTCTATTCTTGTTGATGATGAATTTCTAAGAAGAGTTGGACAAGCAAAAAGAAGCTCTACATTAATTAAGCATATTGATGGAAATCAATACATATATCCCATCACTGAATGGGGAAATGTAGAAAGAACCAAAGAGCTGGTACTTCTCAGAAATGATCCAAAGAAAAAATCTCAGAGCATAAGATTATTTGACCCAATGGAGATTAAATTGCTTCATCCAAGTTATACTTCTTATCTCTATGACAAATATTTTCCAAAGTCAAAAAATATTTGACCGAAGTACAATATGACTTGCTGGTTACAAAGTCATAGTTACAAGCTACATGAATTAAGAGGAAAATTAGTAGCTGAACTTAGAAAAATGATGGAATATGTAATGAAGGTGGAGTTGGAAACATGAGTGAAGTTCAGAATAGAAGCACCAAACCCTGCCTATGCTCATTAAGCTAAGTCTACTCCTACTCAACCAGTTGTAGTAGAAAGTAAACGTAGGCATAAGGGAAAAGAAAAATTAATCAAAGAGCCTAGGGATGTAATACCAGGAAAAATATGGTCACTTAGTACAACAGTTAGGGAAATCATAGATGAAAAATCAACCCTGATTCAACTGTTTAACCATCTCACAACTCCCAGTGGGATTGTGCTGATATATCTGAATAGGATAATTGCCTGGAAATATGATCCAGAGTAGGATTGTGCAGTAATTATGAGGGCTTCTGCGATGATACAATACTTCCATTTGATTGAAACAATCATACGACTCCCTGGTGTTGATATATCTGACCTACAAAGCTTACCTATCACCACCTATCTAATCAATCCAAGAGGAAGAGATTTCTCTTTGACTGTTGGTAAGTTGAAGACAAAATTTAAGGATGATGTGATAAAGGAAGCTAGAAGGCAAGACAATGAACCTAAAAAAAGGAAACGTAGGCAAAGGATGTCACAATCTAGCTCTTCTATTCTTGTTGATGATGAATTTCTAAGAAGAGTTGGACAAGCAAAAAGAAGCTCTACATTAATTAAGCATATTGATGGAAATCAATACATATATACCATCACTGAATGGGGAAATGTAGAAAGAACCAAAGAGCTGGTACTTCTCAGAAATGATCCAAAGAAAAAATCTCAGAGCATAAGATTATTTGACCCAATGGAGATTAAATTGCTTCATCCAAGTTATACTTCTTATCTCTATGACAAATATTTTCCAAAGCTTAATAATGAACATGCTAAGTGACATATGCTTATATGTGCACATTATTCAAGTGATAGATAAATTGCATGCCACGGACTACAAATAAAGAAAATTTAAGGCTGGTTAGCTGCTGGGAGCGGTATCCCATCTGTCACTGAATTAAGAATAACAGAACAAGATGAGTTGGAAATTGTTAACAACAAAAGTGTGATGGCCACACTCAACACTGTAACGCCCGAAAATTTCCAAGTCAAGAAGGTAGGCAAGGGTTTTCGTGCGAAGGGGGAGTACTCACGTGAAAGGGGTGAAGCAGCAAAGTTCTCACGCAGAAAGCTACTTCTCATGCAGAAAGTTACTTCTCGAACAAGAAGCCTGCGAAAAGTTAAGTTGGGGTACAAATAGCTGCGAAACCCATGTCTGACACTCACTTATGCGAAAAGTACTGCTATAGAGAGAGAAAAGGCTGCTTAGAGAGAGAAAGTGAAGAAAACGAAGTGTTAAAGTATGTAATTCGTGTAGTAACTTGTTTTACGTATATAACACGTGATATGTAGTTTTCATTTGTTAAAGGCTTCGGGAAGGTCGTGTTTGAGCTTAGACTTCGCAATATAAGTTTCTAGTCCCCTTTTTACAAAAGTTTTATATTATGGGGCTATTATGCATACTTAAACGTTTTGAAATGCTTGTTTATGCATGTTTGGTGATGTTTTGGGTGTTTGCGTGTTAGATCTGCTTTAGTTTAGACGTGATAAGTTGAGACTGGGCGTGAAAAGTAGGGAGTTCTCATGCGACTAGTATGTTTTCGCGCGAGCAATTTGATCGTACGCTTGAAATTTGAACAGGGATGTGTTCGCATGAAAGAAGAAGTTTTTGTGCGAAAGGGAAGTTCTCGGGCGACAGGCTGTTCTCGCGTCATTGGCTGTTTTTGCGTAACGAGGATATTTTCGCACAATTTAAAGTTCTCGCACAAATGACGGCGATGCAATGTGCTGAGTTTGCCTATGTAAGGTTCAGGCTCCAAAGGGGGATCTCGTGTATGAAAGTTGCGGTTGCTTATGGTCTCCCTTGTGCTTGCTAATAGTTGTTTGTTGTATTTTTCTTTGTATGCTAATGTTTTCCATACCATGTGTTGTATGACGAGGCTCACCACTCTATGTATGAATGTATGTAAAGTATTATGTAATGTAGTGAAACGTAACATTTATGAGGAGTGAAACGTAATGAATGAATAAAAGTCATGCATGGAAATGAATGGAGGTGTACGGCCATGTTGTCGTTAGATCAACTGAGGTGCGGCTTAGATAGCCCATGAGGATCTCAGGGATCTAATCCTTGAGATTGACCGTATGTACGGGACCTTTGTCACTTGCCCCGTTACTACAGTCAGTTTCGTGCACATTGTTGGGCGTTTATTTATAGATCTCGGCGTAGTACTAGCTTCGTGCATAATGTTGGGGGTATAGGCTATGACACTGGTCTATATGGCAGTGAAAGATAATGAATGAACGCACGAATGAATGAACGAATGAATGAACGATGACATACATTGAGAAAGATAATAAATAATTATGATCAAGGTGTAAATATGATGAATGATCACGAACTAATGAAAATGGTATGTTTCGAATGAAAGTAATGTATTTTATTTATAAAACTAGAACTCACTCAGCGTTGCTGACTTTTGTATGCATAATAGTTGGCAGGTAAAGTTTGATGCTAAGGAGGCAGGCGTGGATGCATAAGCTTCTAGGATATGTTTGAAGATTGGCATCCATATTTTTTTGAAAATGTTATGTTGTTAATACAAATTTTGAGATGTAAACTTAACAATATGATTATTTGACATGATTTTTGTTATTGATGAAGAGTTTAAATTCCGCTACATGCCTGCATGTAAACGTTTTACGTGCGATAGCTACATGCCTGCATGTAAACGTTTTACATGCGATAATGAAAAGGATAGAAAAGGGAAGGGATGTAAGTCCTAGTAGCTACATGCCTGCATGTAAACGTTTTACGTGCGATAATGAAAAGGATGTATGTGCGCATGTTATATGATTTATGTGCTCTTAAGTAGGTTTGAATACTGATGTAGTCATGATAGGAAACGCTTAGGGAATTAAGAGTAAAGTAAATGGCTAATCACAACTGGCCACTTTAATTAGGAACTTGCTATACTTGACATAAGTTGTGTTATTACCTTGAATGATCGTGTTGGTATTTAAATACTATAGCGTATAGAGATGGCCGGTGGTAGATCTTCAAAGGCCTCATGAGGGGGAGCACGTGGTGGATGTGGTGTTGGACCACGGGTCACGAGAAACAGGGCTAGAGCTGGCAAAACGGCACCTGAAGAGCCCGAGATTCATCACCAGGAAGGTGGTGATGAGAGTTCCAACTTGAGGGCCTCAGTGAAAGAGGCGGTAGTAGAGGAGGTTCACCAGGTTATGTAGACAATCCTACCATCCATGGTGACCAAAGTTATTAGAGCTATAAGGGATGATGAGAAGAAGGAGAAGGAGGAAAGGAAGAAGGTTGCTGAGAAAGGGAATGACGAGAGAGGTGGAAAGGAGCAATCGGAGGCTGAGACGGTTGTCTCCAGTGATGATGAGGAGGAAGAAGAATGTGTGCAGGAAACTACACGGGGCTGTAATTATGAGGTATTCCAAAGATGCAGGCCCCCGACGTTTGATGGGAATGCCAGTGCTGCTGCTGCTCACCGATAGGTGAGGGAGATGGAGGCGGTACTTGATATTAGCGAGTGCTGAGAGGATCAGAAGGTGAAGTTTGCCTCCCACTCATTTGTAAATTTAGCCTTATGCTGGTGGGTAAATATTTTCCAGGCTAGGGGTAGTAGGGCCATTGGCAGTATGAAGTTGCTAGAACTAAAGAAGTTGGTGATTGAGGAGTTTTATCCTCATAGGAAGTTGGATAAGGTTGAGAGGGAGTCCCTGCAGTTGGAGGCGGCGACCATGACACACCAGCAGCATACCACAAAGTTCAATGAAATGGCACGGCTGGTGCTAGATCAAGTGACGCCCGTGTCATGAAATATCAAGAGGTATATTTAGGGTCTGTTGGCGGATCTTTATAGACATCTAATTGCCACCCGACCATGTATATTCAGATCAGTGGTTGATCTAGCGGGGAGACTGTATGATGAGCAAGAAGCGGTAGTCGTGGTCGAGGCGAAGAAGAGATAAAACAATGGGAATGGGAAGCGATTTACCAGTGGTAGTTCTGTGGTTGGCAGTAAAAGGATGAGAGTTGATGATCGAAAAACGTTGATGGGGGAAAAAGGGCATGCAAGAAATGTGGGATGGAACATGCTAGAGAATGTAAGTGGGAATCAAATCTCTGCTTCAAATATGGAAAGGAGGGCCACATGGCAAGGGATTGTCACGTGGTGAGGTGCTTTAACTGTGGTGAGACTAGACATATGAGTAGAGACTGTAAGAAGTCAAGGGCAGAGAACTTCAGGGTGAGGAAAGAGACTAGGGAGGAGAAAGAGGGGTAGAGGACTAAAGCTATGGCGTTCACTATGACCACAGAGGAGGCTAGGGTGGATCCCGACGTTGTATCGGTACATTCCTAGTGAACCAAACTTGTGCCTTTGTGCTTTTCGATTCCGGTACTAGTAGGAGTTTCATTTCTACAGCTTTCTATGAAAAGTTACCCGTTAGGTGTAGAAAGATTGATAAGCCCTTCAATGTAGAAACTGCCATTGGTAAGTCCACCAGGATTTCTGATGTGATAGAGGAGTTTGAGCTAGAGTTGGAAGGTCATAAGTTTTCTGCTAGGTTATTTGTGATGCCCTTAGGTGGATTCGATGTAGTCCTAGGGATGGATTGCCTAGCAGCCTACGAGGCAAGCATCATGTGTCATAAGAAGATGATTTGGTTGGTTGCACTCGACGGGAGTGCAGTGACGATTTATGGTGATAGGATTCGCACGGTCCAAAAAGTGATTTCGATGGTGGTGGCAGAGAAGTGTATGAGGCATGGATATGGTGCCTATCTAGCCTACATGAAGGATGTAGATATGACGAAACCACGACTGTCAGAAGTACCAGTTGTCTGTGACTTCCCGGACGTGTTCTTGGAGGATCTATCTGGTGTGCCACCTGACCATGAGATCGAGTTCCAAATCGATATGATATCCGATGCCCAACCTGTTGCTAAGATGCCGTATCATTTAGCTTCATCTAAGATGAAGGAACTGATGAATCAGTTGCAAGAGCTGTTGGAAAAGGGGTTTATTCGATCGAGCATCTCTCCATGGGGTTCCCCGGTCCTATTTTTGAAGAAGAACGACAGTAGTATGCGGATGTGCATCAACTACCGAGAGCTGAACAAGCTGACGGTGAAGAATCTGTACCCATTACCGAGGATTGATGACTTGTTTGATAAGATCCGAGGTGCCAGTTGGTTCTCAAGGATAGATCTTCGATCTGGCTTCTATCAACTGAAAGTGAAGGAGTAGGATATTCCTAAGACAGCTTTTCGTACGCGCTATGGACACTACAAATTTCTTGTTATGTCCTTTGGTTTAACTAATGCGTCAGCTGCTTTTATGGATTTGATGAATTGGGTGTGTCGGCCGATGTTGGATAAATCAGTGATTGTGTTTATCGATGATATCCTGATTTACTCGAGAAGCGAGGAGGAGCATGCCGGTCACATTCGTAAGATGTTGGAGACGTTTAGAAGGGAAAAGTTGTATGTCAAGTTCTCCAAGTGCACGTTCTGGTTTCATAAAGTTCAATTTCTGGGTCACGTGGTGAATCCCGAGGGGATTATGGTAGACCCGGTAAAGGTGGAGGCGGTGATGCAATGGAAGTCTCTAAAGACGCCGTATGAGATTCTTAGTTTCTTGGGTTTGGAGGGTTATTATAGGAGATACATCCAAGACTTCTCTAAGATAGTTTCTCTGTTGACCAAGTTGACCCGTAAGGATGTAAAGTTCGTATGGGGTCCAGAACAGGAGAAGGCTTTCGAAGAGTTAAAGACGAGGTTAACGCAAGCTCCAGTCTTGAAGCTACCCAAAGGAAGCGAAGACTTGGTTGTCTATTCGGATGCTTCTTATTTGGGGTTGGGTTGCGTGTTGATGCAACGGGGAAAGTTATAGCCTATGCGTCCTGACAGTTGAAAACCCACAACGTCAATTATCCCACCCATGATTTGGAGCTAGCGGTTGTGGTTTTCGCATTAATGATTTGAGGCACTACCTGTACGGGGCAAAGTGCACAATCTTTACGGACCATAAGAGATTAAAGTATTTCTTCGAGCAAAAGAAACTGAACATGAGGCAGATGAGATGGTTGGAGCTCATCAAGGATTATGATTATGAGATCCATTATAATTCTTGTAAGGCCAATGTAGTGGCCAATGCCCTTAGTCTAAACGAGAGACCCAAGCCGATTCGGGTGAAGGCTTATCAGTTGGTCATGACCGCTGACGTGATGAAGCAGCTCAAAGAGTTTCAGGATGAAGCTCTGAAGGAGGATCGGATTAATTCCGAGCGTATGAAGGGTCTAGTCGTAGAATTAGGTGAGAACACTTTGGGTGTTAGAACTCGATCTGGATGGATTGGTACCTCATTATGGGGATCTACGGGGAAAGATCATGGACAAAGCCCATAAGACTCGATACTCGATTCATCCCGGTGCCACGAAGATGTATCAGGATATGAAGAAGGATTATTGGTGGCCGGAAATGAAGTGCAAGGTGGCAGAATACGTGAGCAAGTGCCTTACTTGTTTGCAAGTAAAGGCGGAGCACCAGAAGCCATACGGGAAGATCCAACCGTTAGATATACCCTAGTAGAAGTGGGAGCGGATCACCATAGACTTTATTAAGAAGTTGCCACGTACGGAAAGAGGCAACGATGCCATATGGGTGATCGTTGACCGATTTACAAAGAGTGCTCATTTTCTGTCGATCCGCGAGACGTATTCATCGAAGAGGTTGGCGGAACTGTTTATGAAGGAGATTGTGACTCGTCATGGCATACCGGTGTCTATCGTGCCCGACTGCGACACCCATTTTACATCTAAGTTTTGGAATAAATTTCATGATGCGATATGGACGAGGTTACACATTAGGACACCTTACCACCTTTAGACTGATGGTCAGTCGGAGAGGACCATTCACACGCCAGAAGATATGCTTCGGGCATGCGTCATAGATTTTGGTGGAAGTTGGGATGAGCACTTACCGTTAGCCGAGTTCTCATACAACAACAGCTATCATGCCAGTATTAGTATGCCTCCTTATGAGATGCTATACGGTAGCAGGTGTAGGATGCCCGTGTGTTGGGGCGAGATCCTGCAGAAAGAGTTAGGAAGCCTTGAGGGGATCGAGGCTACAACTGAAAAGTTGGAAAAGATCAAGGCCTTTATGAAGGCAATGAAGGATAGGCAAAAGTCGAATGCTGACATGAGGTGTAGGCCGATTGAATTCAAGGTAGGGGATAGAGTTATGTTGAAATTCTCACCTTGGAAGGGATCATCCAATTCAGGAAGCGAGGGAAGTTGAGCCTGAGGTATATTGGGCCATTTTGAATCGTTGCCCGAGTAGGGTGTCACACCCTCAAAATCCACGTGCGGGGTTTGACCGTGATGCATGTGACAAACCAGGATCTCAATCATTAGTTACTTAGAACGACCCTATATGAACCAACATACAAAATCAGAGTTTAACTTTAAATATTGCTGAAGCATTTAGATAACTAAACACACGCGCCCAATTGTTGTGCAAACTAAAACATAATTGTTTAAACAAACACAATCAAAATATTGTTTCATAACATGCTGACAACATCATGATGCTGACCCGTGCAACATGCTCCTAGGCAATGGTAAACCTTAACCCGAGAATAGCATACTAAACAAGGAAACAAAACGATTGGTGAAATCATGAGTTTGCGTTAAATAATAATCAGTAATAGTTGCAAAACATAAGTAGTGTATTGTAATAGACAGCTAGTCTATACACAGTTAGTAATAATCATAGTGATTTCATGTTTGAAGCTGACTATGTTATGTTTGTTGCCTCCTGCCACGAATTACCAGGTCGTCACAATGTTCTTTAGGACAATATTGCACCCATCTGACCTCGAGTCACACAGGTGGGGCTCGTCAGACCCAGCAGTACTACCCAAAACTTCCCCGCTAAGTAATTATTAACACACCGAAAGTGTGTGGACTTTCCATGGTAATCAGCACTATATTAAGACTATACACAACTTAGATTAACAAAGCGTTTGTAAAACTAGTATGCTATCTCCACCAAAAGAGAGTATATAAAAAGAGTGGGGCATGAACTCACCTGATGCGCGTAAGAGATTCCTAAAGCTTAACTTGACAAGAAATGGTGGAAAGACAACCTTCAGAGGTTACCTAGAACACACAAGTACATAAGTACGTGTACACAGAAATCCCAAAGAAACCCTAAGTGCTCTACAATCAAAGGACTCAAGGTTTTATAAAGACAAGACACATTTGACCCAGTTGACATGTTTGACCCGTTGGTGACATTATAGGTGAAGTTTTCATTTAAACAATCATAATAGTACTTCATACATGATTAACATACAGACTGATCACATATGACACTTCATTACCCATAAGTACTACCTAGATCATCATATCACCAAATATCATACAAGTCATGCGAATCTTAACAATTATCATGCTCAGTATACTATAACAAAACCAATACATAATACAAGGATCAAATCACGCACCACATGCATTGTGAAGCCACTCACGACTTCTTACCCTAAACCCTGCCAATCCTACTAAGTAGGGGCCTCAGATTCGCACGTGTGTATGATGATCATCAACATACTAATTAACATAACCCATAACATCCAACATGTTCATTCATGATCAACCATCCACTAACAATAGTCCTAACATACCTATTATAACCCATAACCATGAATTCCCATAAACAGGCCAAAACAGATAACTAACCAAATCAACATTCATTCAACCCAACCAATACATTCTATCATAGTAGAAATCATCCATGAACATACTAGCATGATATTAATGTTCCTAACATACTCAAATCATCATATTCAAGGTTTTGCATAATTAAAGTTTCCCTTTTGGGAAAGTACATCCCAAATTCATCAAACTCACATTAAATTCATGAATTTACCATTTACATACCCATTCAAGTTCATAACAATATCTAGACATGATCAACAACATCTAATCAACATGATTCATCAACATTCAACAACAAAAGTTACTATTTTAAGCAAGGTAAGAACTACAATGTACATTCTTGAATTTCTAACATTCATAACAACAATCTAGCACCTAATCATCATCATAAACACATCCATAACATCAATTCATCATCAAACAACAACAATTTCAACCATTTTAAAACCCAATTTTGAATTAGAGTTTCGACCCTATCAAGATACAACAACAAAACACAAAAACTAACCTTTAATTCGCGTAATGGACAAGGTTTGATGCTTAACCACTTGGAACTAATCAAAATCAATGCTTTGTGCTTGGATTGGGTTGAATTTCGCAAAGGGAGAGGGTGGAGAGTGAGATCGCGGCCGAAGGGGGCTATGGGGGCTAGGGTTTACTTTTTTTTATATTTAATTAGTCATAGTTACCATTTAAGCCCTTGTAATTTGTATTTTTATAAAAAAATAAGGCTTTAAACTCTTTTAAAAGTGTTTTTAACTAAATTAATAAACATATAAACTAATAATAACAATTATATATTTTATCTTTACTAAACACAAAACATACAAATTAATACACACGTTTTCATGTTACGTGATTAATTTCACAATTAATATATAAAATATACAAACACATAAGCATAACTTAATAAACACATAATCAGTTAAATTATCAGCAGCTTAATATTATTAATTATTATTAAGTCACCAATGTTAAGCGACAACTAGTGTGTGCTCACGACACGTGTCCAAAGGGGGGGTGATTGTGACACCCTACATAAATCTCACATCGACCGTGGACAGGAGAGATTCCTGGTTCATAAGGAATGTCTTGCCTCTAATATCATCAACGCCTTTTGGGCGTATTGGCTGTGGATGAGAGGAGAACTCCACAGTTAAGCGTGCTCAAGTGGTAGCAATCTAAGGATGGGTGACCTCTCTAGGAAGTTTTCACCCGAGCAACCAAAAGCAAATCTGTGAGCTCCTCATGGGCAAAGCGGATAATATTAGTGGTATGAGGGGTCGGGCGTTACGTAGGGGAGGTAGCCTATCGACTGGAGCTACTCGATTAGTTAAGTGGAATTCACCCGACGTTCCATGTTTCCCATATGAGGAAGTGCTTAGCCGACGAGGATATGGTTGTGCCACTTGGGGATATCGAGATCAACGAGCGACTCAATTATGTGGAACAACCCATGGCCATTATTGGTCGAAAGGAGAAGAGGCTAAGAATAAAGTGGTTCCGCTCATGCGCGTACAGTGGAAGCACAAGAAGGGGTCCGAGTCCCCTTGGGAGACCGAGGAAGAGAAGCATTACCCTCATATGTTTGACGAATGACAAGTTTGAAGGATGAAACCTAAATAAGGGGGTGGACTTCTAACACTCGAAAATTTCCAAGTAAAGAAGGCAGGCAAGGGTTTTCGCACGAGGGAGAGTACTCGCGCGAAAGGGGTGAAGCAGCAAAGTTCTCACATGGAAAGATCTTCTCGTGCAAGAAGCCTACGAAAATTTAAGCTGGGGTATAAATAGCTGCGAAACCCATGTCTGGCACTCACTTATGTGAAAAGTGCTGCTGCTAGAGCGAGAAACGATTGCTTAGAGAGAGAAAGTGAAGAAAATGAAGTATTAAGGTAGGTAATTCATGTAGTAACTCGTTTTATGTACTAAGGAACAATTATTAACGTATACAACATGTGGTTATGTAGTTTTCGTTTGTTAAAGGCTTTGGGAAGGTCGTGTTTCAGCTAAGACTTCACGATGTGAGTTTATAGACCCCTTTTTATGAAAGTTTTATATTTTGGGGCTATTATGCATACTTAAATGTTTTGAAATGCTTGTTTATGCATGTTTGGTGATTTTTTGGGTGTTTGCGTGTTAGATCTACTTTAGACGCGATAAGTTGCGACTGGGTGGGAAAAGTAGGGAGTTCTCGCGCGACTAGTATTTTCTTGCGCGAGCAGTTTGATCGTACGTTTGAAATTTGAACAGGGATGTCTTCGTGCGAAAGAAGAAGTTTCCATACGAACGGGAAGTTCTCGCGTGACAGGCTGTTCTCGCGCGATTGGAAGTGTTTGCGTAACGAGGATGTTTTCACGCGATTGAAAGTTCTCACGCGAATGACGGCGACGTAATATGCTGAGTTTGCCTATGTATGGTTCAGGCTCTGGAGGGGGATCTCATGTGTGAAACTTGCGGTTTCTTATGGTCTCCCTTGTGCCTGTTATTAGTTGTTTGCTATGTGTTTCTTTGTATGCTATTGTTTTTCATACCATGTGTTGAATGATGAGGCTCGACTCTCTATGTATGAATGTATGTATAGTATTATGTAATGAAGTGAAAGATAACATTAATGAGGAGTGAAACGTAATGAATGAATGAAAGTCTTGCAAGCAAATGAGTGGAGGTGCACGGCCATGTTGTCGTTAGCTAAACTAAGGTGCGCTTAGCTAGCCCATGAGGATGTGCCTTAAGGGTCTAATCCTTGACATTGACCGTATGTATGGGACCTTTGTCGCTTGCCCTGCTACTGGAGTCGGCTTTGTGCACAATATTGGGGGTTTATTTATAGACCTCGGCCTAGTACCAGCTTCGTGCATAATGTTGGGGGTATAGCATATGACACTGGTCTATATGGAAGTGAAAGATAATGAATGAACGTATGAACGAATGAACGAATGAATGAATGATGGAGTACGTTGAGAAAGATAATAAATAATTATGATCAAGGTGTACATACGATGAATGATCACGAACGAATGTAAATGGTATGCTCGAATGAAAGTAAGGTATTTTATTTATAAAAATAAAACTCACTTACTGTTGCTGACTTTTGTATGCATAATAGTTGGCAGGTAAAGTTTGATGCTAAGGGGTGCAGGCCTGGATGCATAAGCTACAGGGATATATTTAAAGACTGGCATCCATTTTTTTTTGAAAATGTTATCATGTTAATACAGATTTTGAGATGTAAACTTTACAATATGATTATTTGACACGATTTTTGTTATTAACGAAGAGTTTAAATTCCGCCGCAAATGTTTTATGTAAATGTTTTACGCGATGAATGTCTAACTGCAAGCGTCCTGGGAACGGAGCCTTACAACAACATAAGAAGATGTGCTAGGTCTCAGTTTTGACACCCTGAAGAAAATCAGTATAATGGAGATCAAGTACAAATATGATGATAAAAAAGAAGTGGTTTCCTACTTTAATAAGAAGATTGTATCAAGAGTGAAGGAGCTATCAAGCTTGAAGAATTGATGACAAGTTTCTAAGCCTAAGGGGAGTATTGTTAGATCTAGAGTCAATAGGTCTAGATTCATTATATAGGCTTAAAACTTTGATCATCCTTTTGTAATAAACTCTTGTACATATTTATCTTCTTGTATGCAATATATGTATAGGTTAACCTGTTATCTATCTTGATTTATATGTGTTATTGTAGGAATAACATCATACTTAGTCAAATTTGTAAATTTACTAAGTGTAAGAACTATCTACGGATGAACATTCTCTACCTCTGTAGATGTTCTGCTGGAACAACAAGGAATTGTGTATCTGAGGATCTTCTATGGAAGAACAGCTTGCTACGGATGAAGTTCCAAGGACAGTCTCCTACAAAAGAAAAAAGTCCTACAGAAGGCTAAACTTATACTGAAGAACAAAGTCCTACGGAAGACCAAAACACTTGCATGTACTTCACCAAGTACACAAAGTCAACAAGTCAAACTCTAAAGTGATGTCATAAAGTCAACTTCTGTGAACGACTTCACTTTAGTCAGAGAATATCACACCAAGACATTCTCTGAGAAATTTTCTTACCATGATAAGAAAGTTATTGTTACTCTAACAGTAAAAAACCCTGAGCCTATAAAAAGAAGGCATAGGTGCACTCTTTTGGACACTGATTGCAATGGATTGCTATCGATCATAACCTAACAACAAACCCTAGCAACCCTAACAACAACCATAACAATACACACCAAATCATCATCATTAGAACCCTAGCAATCAATTATAGCAATAATTTGATCATTACTTGTTCAGTTGTAATCATTAATCAGTATTAATGGAAAACTTTTGAATCAAACATGCTTGTTCATTTATTACGTTCATCTGTTTAACACTTATCTGAATTGTTCTTTGTTGATTCATATTACGGTTGTTATTTCATCATAAATCAATTAAACAACCAGTAGTGATAATTTCACGATCACTATTCGTGCAATCTAACCTGATAATTCATGTTTTGATCCTTGGATTCACAAACTACTATCTGATAATCAATGTTAATTGTTATTTAGTCACCAACGTTCAACGACAACTAGTGTGTGATTACGACACGTGTATGCAAGACCTAACAGAACTAACGGAGTATGGTAATGGGAAATTACCGGATGTCCTAGTTTTAGACAATTTGTGTTACTGTTGGATTTGTAATTCGATTGGATTGAACTTGTACTAGTTGATCTTGTTTGAAAGTTTTGTATTATTTGTGCATTTATGAATAACATTATGGTATTGATTGTTCTTGACAGTTGTTCTTTTGTGTCGGGCGACATCATAATCCATTGACGGAGAATTATTTTAGAGATATTCTTAGACCCCATATATACTATGACCATCCCATATGTCACATCCTCACGTTTCTGCTACTAGCAAGGTGTGACAAACTTGTTGATTAATTCCATCACTAAACAACCTCGTACTGCACGTGGTTATGGTAACATTTAGTTCAACAATGATCATTTAACTAAATAAGCCCATTTCATACATATTCATAAAGACTATCGAGTGGAGAAATTGGCACGTATCTACATTAATGAAATGGCAAGTCATCACGGTGTGCTTTAATAAATAATATCTAATCATGTTCATCAATTCATCTCCTATGTTTAGTAAAGATTTCAACTATTCTTGGAACCCAGCTCAATATCAACACTGCTTATTATACTCAAACCGATGGCCAGACTAAAATAATGATATAGACTCTCAAGGATATGCTTCAAGCTTGTGTCAATGATTTCACTAGCCCTAAGGATTCTCAATTAATGTTGATTGAGTTCTCTTATAAGAATAGCTACCATAAGAGCATCAATATGGCATCGTTTGAAGCTTTTTATGGTAAAAGTGTCGATCTCCCATTTGTTGGTCCGAGATTGGTAAAGCACAAATCACCAATCTGAGTTTATTCAAGAATCCACTAATAAATTTCATAAGATCCACCATAACTTGCTTGTTGCTAGAGCTTATTAATAGTATAATACTAACAAAGGACAAAAACCCGTAGAATATAATTTAAGTGATCTCGTAATTTTAAAGGTATTCGCTTGGAAGGGTGTGATTCGTCTTTGAAAGATAGGGAAACTAGCGCCATATTATTGGTGTCTATTCAAAGTGATTTAGCGTATTAGGAAAGTAGCTTACAAGATTGAAAACCCCTAGGAACTTAGTGACGTTCATCCTATGTTTAATGTTTTTAATCTGAAGAAATGTCATGACGATGAAAATCATATCCTCTTGATAATGTCCAAATTGATGATTCCATACACTTTGTTGACAAACATGTGTAAGTTATGGATGGTGAAGTCAAAAAAGTCAAGCGTAGCCTGAATACTAATGGTTAAAAGTTTATTGGGAGTTTCAACATAACTTAAAGGTCACATGGGAAAGTGAAAGTCGGATGAAATCTATATCCTGATCTTTTTTCATCCGCCACCTCGTAATATCAAGACAAAATTTTCTAAGGTAGGGGAAAATGTAAAATTCTCCCCATTTGTATTGTAAACATGAAACTGTTTGGTTATGTATGTAATAAAGGTCATTATTTTATCATTTTTGCTTAATTATTATGTTCCAACACATTAATTATGTCAGTTACGTGATTAATAAAAAAATGTTATTACAAATAAGTTTTATATTCATATAAAATTTATAAATTTAGCTTAAATGTTATAAAAGTTTATTAATTTTATTACTTTAATTTAAAGGAAATAATTTAATTATAAATTTTATAAATTGATAACTTTATTATTAATTAAATTAGGGTTTGGTAAAATAAAATAAACTTTACGGTTTAAATTGGTAATTTTCAAAAGTTAAACTAAAATATTATAGCATAAAATAATTAGAAATCAAACTCTAGAGACTAAAGTGTAATTATTTTAAGACCCAACCCTTTTTCCTTGTACTCCTGACCACAACCTCCGGCTACACTCAGACATAACTCTTGCGAGAACAAGCGACCAAAAATCATCAACTTTATCTCGATTAAACCACCCCCGTCATTCATTAACCTATTTCAAATAGTGAACTTATTCAATTCGAAAGTCTGCAAACGTTTAATTCTGCTCTATCAAAACCAAGAATCTCCATTCAAAAATCAAGTCGAATTCCACTTCAAACCCAAATAAATGATTAAATCAATTGACCTAAAAAAGACTCAAGATCATTACAATCGTAATAGCCGAATCAAGTGAGCTTGTAATCGTGAAATGCTCATGGATTTATATCAAGACTCTCAAATCAAATCATTGATCTTGTTTGAGCTAAAACTGAATGAATTGATGCTATATAATTGAGGGGAAACTTTTTATTCAAATCCTTTAAGATCTATGTAACCGACGCACATTCAGTTTTCTTAGCCGAGTTCATACCAAACCATCAATTATATCGAACTCCATCATCGATAAATCCTAACTTGCAATTGATCGAGGGGAATTGATCTCCATCTTTTTTGGAAGCTCCACAACTCTTCAAATTGTTCATATTATTATCATCTTCTCGAATTCATTTCATCTATTTCATACTATTGTTTTATACTTAATAACACCAATTTGACATTGACTTAGGTAATCGAAAACACCCATATACTCGTATTTGATGTGTATCTCAAAAGCCCTTATTGTAATTTTATTAGAATTTAATGCTTAATTCGATTGATGATGTTTAAGGGTTAATACGATTTGGTAGTTCCTTTTAAAGTTTGTATTTAATTATTCGTATGGAGTTTTAGCTTTGGTCCAACGGTTAACATGCATCTCGTTCACAAAAGGGACCCGCGTTCAACCATAGGCACCCCCTTGTTGATACACTGTTCCTAGTTTATGTACTTAAATGTAAATGTCTTTCATTTCTTACACATATGTAATGTAAATGCTTAATGAAATACGATATGCATTTTGATGTTTAATGGTCTTTGTTTATATCATATTCTTATTGTAATTGGTGTTACTTATATTTACGAACATTATATATAGGTTTGAGGTTGTTGTACATAGTTCTGAGTCAATAATGATTCAGAAATATGTTCAACTTAGTTGGGAGGTTATTCATGCTAATGGACCATACTTATAGACCATATGCACGAATGAACCATACTTATGGACCATACGCACGAATGAACCATACTTATGGACCAGTCGCACGACTGAACCAGGAGACTAGATCAGTCGTATGACTGAGACATAAGGTTGACTCAGTCGTACGACTGAACATTCAGTCGTGCATATAAGCCAAACGCATGAGTCAGTCACACGACTAAACCATGCTGATGGTTTAGTCGTATGAATGGATACTGAAAACCTATAGATACCACATAATTCGTGGAAAAACATAACACTTTGAATACTATCATACCCTAGCCGTCCAGAGCGTCCCAGTTCGTCCATCCAACTTCATAGTTCGTTCCTGATCGATTCCAACTCATTCTTAACGTTTGTTTAATCGTTAAATCGATCAGGTTGTCATTCTCGCTAATTGGATCGCTAATCAAATAGAATTCTACGCTATTTGATCTGGTCTCACGCAGAATCAGTTAGTACTCCATACGAAAACGGTCCTAACAAGTGGTATCAGAGCTTTGGCTCGTGATTTTGGGTGGATTCGATTACTTTTGGTGTTACAATTAACGTTTTAATCAAAAGATTCACTTTTTTGCTTCAAAACGTGTTTTTGACGAGTGCATGAGTTAAAGTTTTGACTTTTCATCATACGGCAGATTAGGGTTCCATAAAAATTCGGTTTTTGTGTCAAAGTGTTCAAAATTCGACTTTTTCCAACCACAGCAGCCTCAGTCGCACGATTATATCAATCGTACGACTGAAACTCATTCGCATATTCCAATCGCACGACTGGACTCAGTCGCATAGCTCATTCGCACGGTTAAGCTATTCCAGTCGGTTGACCTTAATCGTCCTCTTCTTTCGCACGACTAAATCAAATCGCACGATTGAATTCATTCGCATCCTTCAATCGTACGATTGACCCATTCGCCTTGCTCAATCGCACGATTGAATCTGTCTTGTCTCAAGTTTGTCAAGTTTAAGCCATGGAAGACCAGTTTGCTACGTTCACTGCTGGAAAAGATTCGCATATCCAGAATATTCTTCTTCTGGAAAATGAGATAAGGAATCACAACAAACCGCCGAAGTTGTTGATGTTAGATGAGTACCCACAGTGGAAGCAGCGGTTTGAGATATACATGAATGGTGCTAACCCTAATCTATGGACATCTATAGAAGATATACTTGAATGGTGTTAACCCTAATCTATGGACATCTATAGAGACTGGTTATACTGTACCAGTCAGTGCAAATGGGGTGAAGTTGACTTTGGGGGGTATGAACGAAGCTCAGAATGTTCTACGTAATACTGAAAAGAAAGCGTATATACTGTTGACTCAGTCAATACCTAAGGATATATTCCATCAATTCTCGGAGAACAAGCAGTCAAAGAAGTTATGGGAGGCTTTAGAAAAGAGATATGATGGTAATGCAACCTTGAAGGCGCTGAAGGCTAAAGCTATCAAAAAGGAATTTGATAATTTCTCACCAATAGGAAACGAGAGCTTAGATGATATCATTGATCGATTTTATCATTTGATAAGTGAACTGCATACACATGGTGTGACTACATCTATGGAAGACAAAGTTTCAAGTTTTGCTAATGGTCTGCCAGATAAATGGGATCCATTTGTGTCTAATCTGAGACAAAATGACACTCTTGCTACTTTAGACATAAACGATTTCATCTTGAAGTTAAGGGAGGAAGAAATACGACTGAAATACAAGTCTAAGAAAGGATCTGACGCTCAGAATCCTTCACTGTATAACTCTTTTCCTACTCCAGCTTCATCAGGTGCACCATTACAAACGACATTTGTGTCTAATTCATCTGCTCCTTCCCAAAGCAGTTCCTCAGGAAGCGAATCGTCAGGTTCATCTACAACCCAATACACTGTTCCTGATTCCAACCCAACTAAGCTGAAGGTCGAGAATCTCGAAAATGATACCGTGGAAGTTGTCAAAGAGCACATGGATCTTCTAGCTGCAGTGGTTCATTCTTATGATGGGTTAGTCGCTGGGAAGATTGGAAATTGTCATCTCGTTGATGAGGACTACGAGCAGGTGGAAGAGACTGAGTTAGAGCGTATGGATATAATGTGGGCTTTGGCTAGTGCTAGGAGAGCCAAAAAGTTTGTTAAGAAGACGGGGCAGAACTTGGTTGCCACTAAAGACACTACGTTTGGGTTTGATAAAACCGAGGTCACATGCTTCAACTATGGAGACAATGGGCCCTTCAAACAGGAATGCGTAAAGCCGAAGAAGACTGGTAACGGCAATCCTTTTCCTTCAATCAACCGTCTAGACAAAGAGAAGATTGGGGCATCATCAAGTAAAGAGTCAAAAGCTATGGTCGCTCAGGGTGATGAAGGACAAGACTGGTCCCTCCGATTTGTATCTAAGGGAGAATCAAATATAGCATTAGTTGATGATTTGGATGATGGATCTGCGAGTGAGGGAGACATCATAGCTGAGCATGCACGTTCAGAGATTGAAGAAGCTATGGATGTGGTAGATCATCTTGTTGAAGAAGAGTTGAGTGCTGCAAACTCAGAATCTCCAGTTATCAAAGAGTCTGAATCTGCACTTATGGCTGACTCGTCTAGTTCTGCACAGGTATACACTAAAGATGAATATGCTTAAAGATGTTCTGCTCAGGGGGATAAATCGTTTACGGGATGTTAAAATGTTTTCAACCCACCTAAAATGAAAAATACAAAAAGATGTCTTAATTTAGTTTTGTTTAAAGTTTTTCTTGGTTTTAGTTATTTTGTATGGAGTCGATGTCGGACTATGAAACAAGATAAAATCTGTGAATTTCACAAATTGAACCAAACATTATCTAATAAAAGCCTGTTTCTAAAATGTTAAAAGGATCACGTCTGAGGTGATCAAACGGTTTTAATTAAAAGGATCACGTCTGAGGTGATCAAATGCTTAAAAGGATCATGTCTGAAATGATCAAATGGTCATAATGTTATATATCAAATTCAAGTTTTTGAAATGTTGGGACATATAAAGTCAAAATTATAAGTATGGGTCAATCTCACGATTGGACCGTAAGTATGAACCAATCGCACGATTGGACCATAAGTATGAACCAATCACACGATTGGACCATGAGTATGAGCCAATCACACGATTGGACCATGAGTATGGGTCAATTATACGATTGGATCACAAGTATGAACTAATCATACGACTGGCTGAAGTAGTCTAAGTCAGTCGTACGACTGAACCTCAGTCGCACGAATGAATCATGCGTATGGGTCCAGTCATACTACTGAAACACAAATCAGTATAAAAAGGGGCTTAGTCGGTTGTAGCCCTACACATGACTTCAAAAATCTCTCAAAAACCTCTGATTACCAAGCCACCCTTTTAAATTTTTTCTCTGTGACTGACTCTGATTTCGCATTACTAACCGTCTACTACCCATCTACAGGTAATGTGAGATTGAAATCATGACAAATAAGGAAGTTAACAAAATCCAAATGTCCAAATGACTTAAAATATGAACTGAGACAAAGAACCCTAAAATAGAACACTTAAATGGACCAAAACATGTATTTAAAAGACAATAAGTGTAATATCGAGTTCATGCGCGTCTAATGAATCCAATCTTGATGTGTAAATGACTGTTTTGACAAATATTCAAAATTTTGGACTCGCACAGTGCATACGCGAAAGGACATACTGATGAACATTAGTCGCACGATTGAGCCAGTCGCACGATTCAATCGTACGTTGAATCAATCGGTGACTCAGTCGCACGACTGACTCAACCACATGTCATGGCATACGACTAAGATCAGTCAGAGGCTCAATCGTATGACTGAGTTCAGTCATATGGTTCAACCGTACGATTGAACCAGTTGGATATAATCTGTTCTAAATCAAGTCTTCTCTCTTGTGAACGGATCTAATGTGTTTGTTACTTGTCTTGTCGTAAAATGGCTGACAGATGGACGATGAGCACTAAGCACAATATCTATGCTTATCTCGACCCTACGTCTTGGAACGCTTTAGAGTTTGTTCGGATCATTGATTTCCTTCGATGGTCGAGGATCTATAGAGTAGTTTCTGCTCCCCGCACACCGTATCGATCCATACAGCAGGCATTCTAGGAGAATGCAGTGGTTGATCGCTCAGTCGAGCTGTATAGGATCCGAAGTTCTATCTTCGGACTACATATTGATATCTGGGATGACGATTTTAGGAAAGTCTTGGACTTGGGTGAGGATGGAGACTACCCAACCAAGCTGCATCCCCTGACAGTTAAGGGTTGTTTCTTGAGGATCAAGTACGCCGACGACATCAATGCCGGCATGCTTAACAAGAGCAATATGTGCCCGCAGTTCAAGTATTTGGCACATGTGATCCTCAAGTACATCGCGTCTAGGAGAGGAGGATTTGACAAGATGAGTGACCAAATACAGAATGAATTTGTTGCACTGGTACTGAACCACCCGTTCAGTTTTTTGAGGATGTTCTTCAGCTATTTGAGGGAGAACATAGAGGCAAAGTGGAAGGAGGGTTTTTGCATGTACCCTAGGTTTCTCCAGATGATTATCAATGAGAAGCTCCCCTCGCTGCCCAAGAATAAGGACGACGAGGTAGTGTTAGAGGTTATGGATGATACTATCTTTAGGAGGATGAAGGTGTATCGGGGTAAGCAGGTGAAGCCCCCGGTTAGGAGGCTATTTGGTCATCTGGCCAACATCGACTATGTCGCGCCAGCCAGAAAGAAGTGGCGACATGACGACAGCGACTTCCGATGTTGAGCCGGTCATGATCCCAGATGACGATGATAACGATGATGATGATGAACAATATCATGGTCAAGGTGGTGGAGAGGAGGGCTCGAGTCAATCACGAGCCACTTACACGTCTACTATTCCTCCACCACCTCAGCAGAGTGGTGTTTCAGCACCTGGTGGATCCGAGCAAGCTGCCATCCACCAGGACTTTCTGATAGATGACGAGGATGAGTCTGATGATGAGCCTCTCACCAGGAGAGTAGGTAGCAGGGTTGTAGCTACAGAGAAGGGCAAAGAGGCGGTTGGCGGATCCTAAGCTGGTCCTGAGGGCAAAGAGTCTGATGATGAGCCTCTCACTGATGTCACAGATCCATCATACACACCCGACCAGCCGATGAGCCCAGGGGGAGCCCCGATTGCCAGGGGTTCTAGGAGGAAAAGGATGGCCCAACCCTATGGCAAGAAGGGCAAGAGGCAGAGGATTATACTGATCAGTTCTTCCACCACCACAGCCACTGCCACTACCACTGTCACTGATACCACCACCACTGCTACCACTTCCATCCAAACCACCACTTCCATCCAAACCACCACCACTACCATACCATCCACCATTCATATATACATATCTACATCACCACCCATACCTAAAACAGTTCCACCACAATCCATTCCCACTCCTAATCCCATCTACACCACATCCACCACTGCACCTACTATTCCCCAAGAGGGCACATCTTCCCAGTTCCCACCTCCACAGAGCTCTACTCTACCCATGGTTGGGTTAGAGGAACAGCTGGCCAGCCTAAACAGATTAGTGCTGAAGCTGTTAGCAACTGATGATCTGAGGGCCAACCAGCTAAACCAACTGACGGCGGTAAATGCAGAACAGGCAAAGCAGATTGCCCAGCTTACTGAGAAGAACGAAGCTCATGAGAGAGTTTTAGTTCGAGCTCATAATGCTCTGCAAGCTCAAAACGAGCTAGTGCTTGCATCTGCCAAGTGGATTGAGGATTTGGAGAAAAAGAACAAGAAGATGATATTGAGGCTGAAGGGAACGAAGGGTTAGCCTCTGAAGATTAAGGGTGATGGAGATGATGATGGAGATAATGATAATGATGATTCAAGTAATGATGAATAAGAAGAAGAAGGTGATGAGGAGGAAGCCGAAGGGAGTTGAAAGGATAAAAAGGGTGATGATGATGAGGAGGATGATCCAGCAGGTGATGCAACTACATCAGCCTCAACTCAATCAACAAGGGAGAGGCGCACCAAAAGAAATCAAGATCAAGGAGCTTGTCCTCAGCTCCTCAAGCTGAAAAGTCACAAGATCAAGGAAAAAGTAATGCTTAAAATGTTTATGTATTTGAAACTTTTGTACTTGAATTGTGTAATCGAACAGATAAAACTCAACAGACCGATGATTATAATGTCACTCCCCTTCAGCATATCAAGACTCAACTCACTATGATTCTTGATTTGCAAGAGATCATAAGACAGTCTGTGAGTTATACTCTATAAGAAGGAGAAATTATCCACGACTTAACGGACGAGCAGCTTGTTGATATGTTTCAACTGAATCCTGACGAGCTTGTCAAAGATGCTACGGAAATCGATGTTATGAGTGACGAGGAGCTACAAGGTGTGGATGAGATAGAGATCGAGGATGTCACATCAGACTACTATCCTGAGTACACTGACCCTGAGGGCAATGTTATCCCGACTTGGGTGAAACATTTGGCAGTGATACTTTTGACAAGATAGATAAGAAAGAGAAAGAAAAAGAAAAGGATGAAGGTAAAGCACAAGCTACAGATGCTGATGTTGATCTAAAGAAGGCTGAATGGGTTGCGTGTTTGATAGAGATGAAAGCACAACGTGAACCTACAATGCTAAACGCGTACACCAAATTGTACAGGGTTAAGAGACATCAGATGGTGTCAGGAAAGATCATTATTTGGGCTTATTTTGAGGATCTGGATGTATATGCTGTGAAACGGGAGAAGGGGATTGAGTACTTTAGATATTCACATGATCTGAAGACTCTCCCGGGTTTTGAGTTGAACAGATTGGCTTGTTTAGATCTTTGGTATGCCAACCCGAGGAAGATGTCGGGCTGGTTTGATATGGCATTGAAGAAAGAATACCACACCAGATGGGTAAACTTTAGACCTCAACAACCTAAGAAGTTCATTCATAAGACTGAAGTTGACCCTATTACTGGAAAGCCTAAGATGGTGCTGAAGTGGGGTCCCACACATACGATGTCTAAGATCCCTTTATGGGAGATTGTGAATCCAAGGATCTCAATTTATGAATTATCAGTATTAAAATAAATCAATTTAATGATCGCGGAATTATCACTAATTGACGTTTAATTGGTTTAATGATTAAAGATGAACACAACCACAGAAACACAATAAATGTGAAATCCATAATTATTCAAATGTATTTCATTAACTATAAAGCAATGTTTACAAAAGAATAATAATGAATGACTATGAACAACGAATTCTGTGAATCGAATAATGTTTGATGTGACGGCGGTTAGGGTTGCACAATGATGTAACTCGACAGCCGTAATATTGTTTGATTGTGTTCTGCGAGATGTGAAACCTAGGACTCGTATTTATAGATGATTTGAGTCGGCTAAGGAAACACCGGATCTCTCGGGATTTGTTATTGATTGTGTTGACTTGTTTGACTTCTTGGTATTAGCAATCGCACAAGTATAATGTTCTTCCGTAGAAGCTTTGTCGTCCGCAGATCTTTTGTTCTTCCGTAGATGATTTGCTCTTCCGTAGGAGTGTTGTTCTTCCGTAGGAAATTCTTCTTCCGTAGGAGTCTTCACTTCATGGTCCTTGATCATCCTCAGGAACATTCACTTGGTCATGTGGTCTTGTAAGAAACATATCTACGGATTAACAATAATGTTCATCCGTAGATGTTTCTTACACTTGGTCAATTTCAGGAATCAGTCTAAGTATATTGTTTTTCCCTGTCAAGTCACAAATCAACACACATATATATGGGGTTAGCCTATAGATTCAAAGCACATATATATATATATATTTTGACTGTTACAAATATTAATTACAAGACTTGATTCAAGTACTAAGCCTATACAAAAATGATCTAGCCCTATACAATCTAGATCCAACAATACTCCCCCTTAGGCTTAGCTCCTTGTAATCAGTCCTTCAAAACTGCAAGCTCCTTAACTCTTGCTATCATTTTATTGTAGAAGTAAGATACAGCAGTCTTCTGATCATCGTACTTGTACTTGATCTTCATCCTGCTGATCTTCTTCAGCGTGTCATAGCTCAGACCCAAAACATCTTCTTTCGTAGTGAGTGTTTCCACTACACTATCATTATGTACAATTTCTAATTCATCTTTGTCTGAGATTCTGAGCTCAGACACTTCAGATATTGTTGTACCTTTCAGTAGCCCAGCCTCATGCTTCATTCTCTTGTGTGCCTTTGCATTCAGTTTATCTACAACTTGTATCATATGCACATACAGGCAGAGATCATTCTGAGCTTTTTCATCTGTTAGCTTTGGGAAGAATTTGTCGTGAAGGTATGATGTGTAGCTTGGATGCAGCATCTTTATCTCTATTGGATCAAAGATCCTGATCTTATCAGCCTTCTTCCCATCAGCATTTCTCAGCAATACCATCTCTTTAGTCTTTTTAACATATCCCCATTCTGTTATAGGATAAGTGAATTGATTTCCTTTTATGCTTTTGATGGTATCTGAGTTTTTATCACATCCAAATCTCTTTAGCATCTCTTCATCTACAAGGGATGAAACTTCAGCTGATCTTCTTTTCTTCTTAGTTTGATTCTGTTGTGCTCCCTATCATCTTTCTTTGCTTGTGTCAGCACATCATCAATGAATCTGGTCTTCATACCATTTACAGCTCCAGAGAAGTCTCTCCCCCTGAGATGGATTGGATAGTTGGATATTGGGATGCTTTGCAAATCCCTGATATCTTGCTCCGGAAGGCTAAGTAGAACTTCCACATCATGGAAGTATTGAATCCTTCCAAACGTCCTCTTTATTACTGCACAATCCCAGTCTGGATCATATTTCCAGGCCATAATCCTGTGTTCTTCCATAAAACTGGGAGTTGTGATATGATCATACAGCTCTATGAGAGTTGATTTCTTCTCTGTAATCTCTCGGACAGTTGTTCCCAGAGGCCATACTTTTCCGGGGATCACTGCCCTTGGCTCTCTGATCAGTGTTTCTTTTTCCTTGTGCTGATCTTTCGGTTCAACTGTTATTGGATCAGCAGCAAGTTTACTTTGTTGTTCTTTTGGATGTGGAGCAGTGGTTCTAAACTTGACACCAGTTTCTAGTTCCACCTTCATCACATGCTCCATCATCCTCCGCAATTCTCCAGTGATCTGCCTTTAAGCTCATGCGGTTTGTAGTTGTGGCCCTGTAACCAGCAAGTCATATTGTACTTGGTAAGTTTGGCTGTGTCACAGTGGCCCAGATCCTTTTTGATCTTCTCCAATGACTGAAATATAGTAAAGGATTCATAATCATAGTTTGGGATTATGAACCTTGCAAACTCAAACTCTTTCAGTGCATTCTTCATTTCAGATGTGTTCATCCTCTCAACCATGTCATATGGAAAACCATGGTTGATGAGGGTCATAAACATGCTAGAATCAGGCCTCTCTTCCATGATGTCTGCTGTTGTTAGAAGGTCATCGGCCTTTCCTCCCTTTTCACCAGTGGGGGACTCCATTCTTGTCAACTCCTCCCACTCTTTCTCACTATCATTATCATCCCCGGATGATACCTTCACAGTATACACATCTACTGAAGGTGTAGGTGCAGGGGATGGAAGTTTTTGTCTTTTTGGTGAGCTTTCATCTTCAAGTTTCTTTTGGAGTGCTCCAAAGTATTTTCTTTTCCGGGTGTATGGAATCAGTTGCTTAGAAGCTTCACCCGACTGTTTTGGTTGATCAGTACTTGAAGCCTCTTTTGTTTTCAGAGCTGAGAGTTTTCTTTTCAGCTTTTCTATCTCATCATCTTTTTGTTTTATTTGCTCAACCTTTTCATTTTGCTCAATTTTTAAAGATGCCTCCAACTCTTGTTGTCTTTGCAACAATGCATCAATAACTTCATTGTTGCTTAGAGCATCTTCTCTCATCCTTTTTAATCTAGCATCTTTCTTCATCAGCTCTTCATCTTTTTCTTGAATTACACCTTTCAGCTCTTGAATTCTTTGTTTTCGCTTATTTATTTGAGTACTAACTTGTTGTACTCAGCAACCAAAAAGCTTTTGCTCACAGGAATGTCACTGTCACTCAAGTCATCTTCATGGTATGCAATGACATCCTGAGCAGATCCTTGTACTTCCCCGTGTTCATCAGCAATTTATTCATCTTTCAATGAAGGTATGGGCTCAGTATGTGCTGATGACACTTGTTCTTCTGTGTGTGTGGGTGAAACAGGAACAGTGCTAGCTTGAGATAGTATCTCAGTGTCTCCTGAGTGTACAGAGTGTACAGACTCTGTTATCTCAAACGGTTCAGTCCCAGCACTTTCCGGTGATGGATGTTTTGGTGATTCTGGTGGTGGTTGTACAGGGGATTGAATTTGTTGTGGAGAGAAAGGTTGAGTGTGATGTGCTGATGGATGAGAAGATGATGATGATTGTTGTTGGACTGGAGATATTGGCTGAGTGTTTTTGGTGGAAGATGAGGATATTAGTAGAGGTGATTGGTGGTGATTAATTGGGGATATCGGTTGGGAGTTGATGCTTGCTGGTGATTGTGATTGTTGAGGGGGTGTTTGGCTAGGTGATTCATGTTGGAGTCGTGGAGTTTGGATTGGTGAGTGGTGTTGGTATGGTGGTGTTTGGAGTGGAGAGTGAGCTGCTTGTGCAGAATCAGCAGATGACTCTGCTTCATCTGCCCAAGCCAACTCTTGTGGCAGGTCTGCTTGGGCATCCACTACATGGGCGAACATTGGCATGTCCCTACCCTGGTACTTCCCACTGAGTTTATTCAGCACTGATTTGCTCAAGTGTGCTTGAACAAACACATCTCCAACTCTGTTCAGTCTTGGAAGTTCTGAGTTGATCACAAGTTGTAGGAATCTTGGGAACATGTACATCTTGTCATTCTTCTAAAGTTTGACTTGTTCAGTCAGACAGTTGAAGATGTATTTGGCGTAGTTATAAGTTCTCCCCTCGAATATCCCAATGATTCCAGATGATATGTGCCGAGTGAATCTGTCGATCCACGACTTCCTGTTTGACATGCACTTTAGCTAGGTATGGCATAAAAATCTGTACGGTTTGCACAGCCTACCCTTTTTGATCTCCCATTTCTCGTAATCACCATCATACCCCATCATGTTGAATATTTTCTCAATGTATTCATTCTCGCATACATCGGGGTGCCCTATCTCTCTATCTCCCAGTTCTAGACATGTTCGTATGGTGCTTTCAGTCATTCGAAGACTCTCATTCAGAATCTCAGCCACAATCACTTCCTCATCACCTTGTTCTTCAACTCGTGCTGAGTTCCAGAAGTTGATTATGTGCGCCTGATGGATCACAGGCTCGGCCGTCAAGGCGTAGAAGAGCCTGGATCGTCGAAGATACCTTATGATATCTCGACATCCTTCCGCTGCAGGATCATCAGCGTTTAAGAACGCGCACACATTGTGTTCTTTAGCGAATCTATTATCCATCTGTAAAGAAAATCGAGTTAGAATACATGCAGTTGAATCGTTGTAATGGCAATAACCGATTAACCAGTTCTGTACTGATGTTTAGGACATGATTTACCTTCGTAGTAACGGTAATTGATTACTGGATAATATTGATAATGTGTTCTTGGAACGGATTTTTTGAAATTTTGAAAAAGAGGGAAAATGGGCGATTTTCTAGGTTAAAAGTGAAAAAGTGCTCTGTAAAAATGTATTCTAAGAGTCAGAAACCTTATTTATAGGCGAACACATTAATTTCTTTTATTAATTATGTTGGGCCCACTCCCATTTATTCCTTTCCGCATACCAAGTTTATTAAGAATGCATTACTTCTTCCGCATACCATCTGCGGAACCTTAATATCTGCGGATGTCATCTGCGGAACCTTACATCTGCGGATGTCTTAACATCTGCAGATGCATAAGTTCAAGCAATGCATTTGTTTTGCTGCTGAATCAGAAATCACAATACTACGGATGAGAGGTATTACTGAGACTTCTGCGGATGCAGAAATTTCACTTTTACTTCTACGGATGAGAAGTATTACTGAAACTTCTGCGGAACTTAAAAGTTTTTAAAAAACTTTAAATGTATGATATCTACCGAGTATAATCAAATGTTGATGTTTGATATTAGACATTGTTGACTTTATTTGCATGGCAATTAAGTACAAGAAAGCAAATTAAATCAATTTCTTCAAAGTAAATCAATTAAATCAATTATCAGCTGCTCATGTTCCAATTCCTTCAAAGTAAATTAAATCAATTATCAGCTTTTTATTGTTTTTCATGCATGAACTACTCCCCCTAAATTTGTGATTAATGTGAGACTATTGTATTTATCATAAATTTAAGTTGTAAACAGTCATGAAAGGCATATGACAGTCTAAGTGAGAAAATTAGTTAAGAGGACAAATTAAATAGCTGGCTTAAACAATTTCATGCATGCATATATATATATAGGGATCATACTATAACTTGGCTTCTGCTGATGTTGATTAGTTGATTCAATACACACCTGATTGTAAGTATATAGATCCACTGAAATTCAAACATGAGTATTGTATCAACTAGGCATGCTATTTATCATGTTGTGAAGTTTGTTAATCAGTAACAATCATGAGTCCCACATTCAATTATGATTAGAGTATGTCTTCCGTAAGTGAGGCAAATCACTACATTTCACACTTAATGACTATGTACATTAAGTTATAAGTTCTATCTTAAGACATATTTACAGTCTCATGAATGCTTTGATGTTGAAGCTCTTTGACTTGATGTACAATGGATCACAAGTGAT
Organism: Flaveria linearis; assembly: GCA_024085815.1. Taxonomy (NCBI): domain Eukaryota; kingdom Viridiplantae; phylum Streptophyta; class Magnoliopsida; order Asterales; family Asteraceae; genus Flaveria; species Flaveria linearis. The sequence continues at coordinate 81,555,200 of CM044002.1, read as the reverse complement.
TCCTTTTTAGAGCTGAAATATGATCTTCATAGTCACCAGGTCTTTACTTTCGTAAAACAGAGGTGAACTTTAACCCAGGTCTTTGTTTACACAAAACAGAGGGAGAATGAAGATCATACTCTTGGATCATATCCCCAGGTCTTTGTTTACACAAACAGAGGGAATATGACATTGCAAAGATAGAAGATTATAAAGTATTTTACATAGTGTGCTTGTGTAAGTGATTTGATCACATCAGGAGAGAACATAACTTCCTGATTCTCAAATGGAATCCCCAGAGACAGTTACCTGAATCTTTTAGTTGGGCATGCTCTTAGCTTTGTTTCCACTCAAGATGAACCTACTCACATATCAGTATGATATAAGTCAGATTGAGGTTTTGTTTAATAACCAATTATAGTCTACTATCATTTCCCTTATATAATGCATGTATAGATGTTCTATCACACACTTAATTTATCCTTAACTATTACGCTGCACAAAGTCAGTCATATGCTTTTGTTGATTTATTCTAAGTTAATCATCCCCAAAGATTCTATCAGAAAATTAAACCTAATAGAATCAAATGCTTTAGTGAACAAATCAGCAAGCTGATTTGTTGTGTCCACTTTGACTAACTTAATTAGACCCTTTTCAGAGCAATCTCTCAGAAAATGGTATCTGATTTCAATGTGTTTTGTTTTACTATGTTGAACTGGGTTAGCAGTTATAAACATAGCAGCTGAATTATCAATATGAATTGGTGTATGAAGGAAATTGTAACCATAATCAAGTAATTGGTTCTGTAACCAAAGTACTTGAGAGCAACCTGCTGAAGCAGCTATGTACTCTGCTTCAGCTGTGGATACAGATACATTTGTTTGCTTCTTGCACTGCCATGAAACAAGTCTTGGTCCTAGAAACTGACATCCACCAGTTGTGGATTTTCTGTTGTTGTTGCACCCTCCATAGTCACTATCTGAATAGGAGTAGAGGCTAAAATCTCCATCATTGGGATACCAAAGTCCCAATGCAGGTTTGCCTTTAAGATATCTGAAAATCCTCTTCACAGCATTCAGATGGGACTCCTTTGGGTCTGATTGATACCTGGCACAAACACAAACAGCAAACATGATGTCAGGTCTACTGGCAGTTAAGTACATTAAAGAACCAATCATTGATCTATACAATCTTTGATCTACGGATTTTCCAGCAGGGTCAGGCACAATCTTGTCTATTGTTGATGCTGGTGTCTTGCATGAAGTGGAATTAGTAAGATTGTACTTCTTCAAAATTTGATGAATGTACTTTTCTTGATTGATGAAAATGCCATCTGGTTTCTGATGAACTTGTAAGCCAAGGAAGAATGTCAATTCTCCCATGGAGCTCATCTGAAATTCAAATTTCATTAAGTCTTTAAAGCTTTGGCACAGCTTCTTGTTGGTTGATCCAAATATTATGTCATCAACATATATTTGAACCACCAAAAGATCTTGATGTTCATGTTTGAGGAAGAGTGTCTGATCAATTGTTCCTCTCTTGTAGCCATTCTTCAGCAGGAAGGATGATAGTGTGTCATACCACTTTCTGGGTGCTTGATGAAGACCATACAAAGCCTTGTCAAGCTTGTATACTCTATGTGGATAATCAGGGTCTTCAAATCCAGGGGGTTGAGCCACATAGACTTCTTCATCAATTTTCCCATAAAGGAAAGCACACTTCACATCCATTTGATAGACTGTGAACCTCTTGAAGGAGGCATAGGCTAGGAAAACCCTTATAGCTTCAATCCTGGAAACTGGGGCAAAGACTTCATCATAGTCTATTCCCTCTTCCTGAGTATATCCTTGAGCAATAAGCCTAGCCTTGTTTCTCACTATGATACCTCTGTCATCCAGCTTGTTTTTGAATAGCCACCTTGTTCCAATTGGATGTTAACCCGTAGGCAAGTCTACAAGAGTCCACACTTTCTGTTTTCTGAATTGTTGTAGTTCCTCTTGCATAGCCTCAATCCAACTGTTGTCCTTTAGAGCAGCTGTAATGTTTGCAGGAACTGTTTGGGACAAAAAGCAGGTGAACAAACAAATGTTTGCCACGCCTCCTTTGCTCCTTGTTGTTCGTGCATTCAGGTCTCCAATGATATTGTCTGTTGGATGAGACTTGTGAATTCTACTTGTTGAGACAGCATCAACTGGAACTGTGGAGTCTAAGTTTGAGAAACCCATGGAAGCAGATGGAGTCAGCTGAGTTGAGTCGATGAAGTAATCAAAAGGCTCATGGTCATTTGGATCAGCTTGTGTATGAGTTGCTGCTGGGTTGTCTTCTTCCGCAGGAAGTTCTACGGAAGCAGCATTTTGTTCTTCCGCAGGAGTAACTGCAACATCTACGGAGGCATTTTGTACTTCCGTAGGAGATACATCACCATCCACGGATGAACAATGTTGGTCAGCTGGCAAGTGTTGTTGAATCACTACATCCTCTCCATCCCTAGGATCAGTAGTTGCATCAGTATTTACATCTACGGATGAGGGAACATCTGCTGATGTATTTACATGGGCTGGGGATGAAGAGTTTGCTTCTCCGGGTGTAGCTTCATTCTGCTGACTTGATTCTTCTTGTGGTCCAGATGAAACTTGTGCCCTTGGTGGATCAGCTGTTAGAGGCACTTCATTCAAATTTGGAGGCAAAAAGGGATAACATGTATCCGCAGCACCTGCATTGATCAGATAGCCAGTGTTAAATGATTCAGTTAATGCATCTATATCAAATAACCAAGATGATCCTTTTACATGTGTTGTAAACATGGATTCATCAAAAGAAACATTGGGAGTCTCTTCAACTATGTTATGTTCTGGAATATAGACTCTATATAATTTAGAAGTGGATGAATATCCAATAAAGAAACCATCATAGGCTTTTTCAGAAAATTTTTCCAATTGTTCTTTAGTATTCAAAACAGACACATGACACCCAAAAGCTCTAAGATATCCTATAAAAGGTTTTCTTTTAAATAAGAGTTCATAAGGTGTTTTATTATGTTCTTTGACAATTAATGTTCTATTTTGAACATTGCAAGCTGTATTCACAGCTTCTGCCCAGAAGGTAATGGGCAACTGAGAATCAGATAGCATTGTTCTGGCTGCTTCTATGAGTGTTCTATTTCTTCTTTCAGCCACTCCATTTTGTTGTGGAGTTCTTGGGGCACTGAATTGTCTTGCTATCCCTTTAGTCCTGCAAAAGGAATCCAGATCTGCATTAACAAATTCAGTTCCATTATCACTCCTAAAAATTTTAACTTTTAAATCAAGTTGATTCTCAATCTTGATCACAAAGTCCATTAATGTTTCAGATGTTTCACTCTTTATTTTAAGAAAAAGACCCATGTGAATCTAGTGAAATCATCTACTATCACCAAACAGTATTGCCTTTTTCCAATGCTCAGTACATTGGTTGGACCAAAAGGTCCATGTGAAGCAGTTTGAGTGGTGTAGTGTTAGTGTTAATTGTTTTTTATTTATGAGACACTCTGTGTTGTTTTCCTTTATAACATGAAGAACAATGATTAGAACAATGAAATTCTTTCTTTGGTAATCCAATGACTAAGTCATTTTTCACCAATTTATTCATGTTCTTCATATTGGAATGGACAAGCCTTCTATGCCACAGTTGGGATTCATCTTCTGAAGATTTAGACAGCAGGCATGTCTCATGATTTGTGAGTGTTGTGTTGTTCATATCCAAGATATATGTGTTGCCTTTTCTTGATGCTTTAAGAAGGATCCAGTCTGCTGGAACTGTAAAACCTGGCTTAAGAATGTAATAGTTAGTGTTATCAAATAGTGTTAAGTAATTTTGATCACAAATTTGGGAAACACTAAGTAAATTATACTGCAAATTTTCACAGTAATTTACTTTTTCAAATGTTAAAAACCATTAGTTACTATTCCTTCACCAACAATTTTACCTCCCTTCTTATCCCCACTAAATGCCACATAAGAGGCATGTTTATGTTTGAAGTCATGGAGAAGTGCACAGTTGCCTGTCATATGTCTGGAACAACCACTGTCAACATACCACTTGTTGTCAGCTCTCCATGATTGTTCCTGCACACAAAAAGAAATTAGTTAGAATTGACAACCCAAGGCTTAATTGTCTTGGGTTTGCCAGATGTGTCAACAATAGTTACTCCTTCATGAATTAATCTTGAAGTTTCAGTATTAGTTGTTTCTTTTTGAGTTGATGGTGGTGAGGATGATTCTGTTGAAGATGAGTCAGGTTTCTGGATGTCTTCATGCTTGTCTGAGTCTTTCTTCAACATAGCTTGTTTTGGTTGGTACTTTAACTTTGAAGAGGATCCTGTAGATTTAAAAGTTTCTTCATCTTTCTGCTTTGATTGAGACACAGGAGTTCCTTTTGCAAAGTTGTCAAAGAAACCATCAATTACTTCAGTCTGTTTAGCAGACAGATCCACCTTTTTGTGAGGTGTCTTAGCTTGTGTTGGTGTTTTCTTCAAAGTCTTGTCTGCAACAGATGATCTTTTCTTTGACTTTAGTTGTTCTTTCTGAATATTTGTCTCTTTGTCACTTACCGAGGATTGAGAATCTGATTCGGATGATGAAACTTGTGACTTCTTTTTGCTCTTTTTCTTGTTCTTCTTATTAAAATAACATTCCTGAGTGGAATGGTTATTTTTGTCATATATGGCACAGTGTTTATTGAAGAAACAATCATCTGTCATGTGATTGTTCATATTGCAAATGGAACAATAGCTGCTGAAATAGCATTCATCAGTGTTGTGATTCTTCATATCACACCATTTGCAATATTTTTCTGAAGTTTCTTCAAATTCAGCCTTCTTTTTGTTCTTTTTCTTACTTGCTGAAGCATCAGTTGATTTCTTCTTGTTTTTGTTGGGAGCATCATCAGCTGTTGCTTGTTTGCCTTTGGCTTACTTTTGTTGCTTGATATTCAGCTTTTTCTGTGCATGTTTGTTGAGCTCTCTTTTTACCTCGTCCGCAGAATCAGTTTCTCTCTTCCGTTGCTTTTCTGCGGATTCAGTAGTTTTTGCCTTCCGCAGATGATCTACGGACTTGGCAACATTTGTTTTCCGCAGATGTTCTACAGATTCTTCAGAATTCTTTTTCCGCAGATGTTCTACGGATTCTTCTGATTTCTTTTCCGCAGATGTTCTACGGATTCCTCAGTTAGTGCTTTCCGAGGATTCTTTTTGTTGTTGTTTCTTACCTTTATCTGAAGATGACAAAGGTGCTTCAGTGCTTGATCCGCAGCTATCAATCTTGTGAAAATTCAGTTCTTGTAGTCCTTCATTCAGTTCAGCAATCCTCCTGCAAATAGTCTTCAGCATGTTTCGTTGCTTTGGAGGGTACTGCAACTTTGATTCTTCAGGAACTCGCGGAAGACCAGTTTCAACTTGAACATTGTTACCAATGTTCAGTTGATCAGTATCATGTTCATCAGAATCATCCAAGTCATCATATTTATCAAAATCTGATTCATTATGTTTAAGCGATTCTGATTCAGTAGATTCAGTTTCACTCATCTCAGTTTCATTATTGTTGGTATGACTGTTTTTTATATCAATTTTGGTGCTTTGCACAAAATGAGTTGACAAATCGTTAGTCATTGTTTCAGGTAAAGGTGTGTAGTTATCATTAATAGGTGGTGCAACAGCATTATAACCCAACCCGGACCTGTTCTTTGATTCAATATGAGAGTTTAGCAACTTCTCATATTGTTGAGATGATAATTGAAACTTCTGAAGTTTCACTTCAGTGGATGCATGATCAGCCATGGATTTTGTTAAGGAAGTGGTCAGATGCTCAACTTGGGCTTTTAGGCTGTAGTTTTCAGAAACATATTTTTCTAAATCTTTTTGTAAAGAACTGATTTTGATTTGATATAATTTTTGTTCTCTTAAGTGTGATTCATTTAAAATCATAGTTTCCTTTACTTTATCAGCCAATTGTTGAGCATGGACTCTATATCGTTCAACTTCCTCAACACATGATGATGAACATAACCTGTCTTTTACCTCTCTGGCCATAGGAGGAACTTTGTTTTCCATATGCGCCATTAATGCTTGATTCTCCTCTATCACTTCCTTCTCATACAAACTCCAGTCACATGTTCCATCCTGAAGAATGATCAGCCCTGACTCCTTAGAGTTGCTTGGTCCTGCTGATGTATTTGTAGCTGGTGGGGATGTTAGCTGAGGTTGTCTATGCAGAGATCTTTGAGAGGTTGATTGCTGATTCTGATATTGTTGTTGCTGCTGATTTTGTTGCTGCTGATGCTGATACTACGGGGATGATTGTTGGTTGCATTCTCTAGAGAAGTGACCGTAGAGATTGCACTTGAAACATCTGACTTTTGACTTATCAACACCAATCTTTGATGTTTTGCTTGCTGCTGCCAGATTTTTATTTCTCCGCAGATATTGCTTAGCTCTGTAAGCAATCATTGCCATCTGCCATTGTAGATCCATTTCTTCTACTACATCAGGAGGGAGTTCCTCCAAGTCTTGCTGACAGATGTTTGCTGATGTAAGAGAACTTCCAAGATATGCTTGAAAGCTAGAACTAAAAGCTGCAAAGGCTGCTTTTTGTTCTTCAGAATCCAATATCACAGTTATTGGTTCTGACTGTTTGTTCTATTGAGAAGAGTTTGCAGTTGTTGATGTCTCTCTTTTCTCTGCAGATCTTCCCTTTTCCTTTTGATTTTTACTTTGAGATGATTTCTTAGTGGGTTTAGATGCATAAAAACTTACTTCTTCTTCATCATCACTCAAAATACAAGAGTTATCACCTTCATTGTTAGAGATAAATGCACTTCCAGCATTTTTGGTTTCCTTGAAGTGATAAGGTGAGACATGAGTTCTCACACTCTTGTTTCTTGACTGTTCATCCAGTTCAAGTGCTTCAACCTTAGCAACCAATGTATCTAGACCAGTTGTCTTGAGATCTATGGTGTTCTTGAACATGGAGACTGTTTGCTTCCAACTTTCAGGCAAAGTGTGGAGCATCTTCTTGTTCAGTTCCTCAGTAGTATATTTTAACTCCAAGATGTTCATCTCAGTAACAAGTTGCATAAATCTATGGAGTTGCTAAGGAATTGATTCACCCTCAATATGATGAAAAGTTTCATATTATGATCTAAGGGTGTCTTTCCTTATGCTTCTGATCTCATCACTCCCTTCACAGAGAGTGTGAAGTATCTTCCACAGGGAATTTGCTGTTTTGTAATTCTCGCACCTGATCAAGATTTCTTCTGGCAAAGCCATACTAAGCAAGCTGTATGCTTTAATATCGACTTTGACCGTCTTGACATCATCAGGTGGCAAGTCCTTAGTGCTGATTAGCTGATTCTTGTCATTATAATCCGGCCTAAGTATGGGTGGAATATAAGGACCTTGAGTGATGGACTCCCACAAGTCAGAATCTGTGTAGTTCACATGATTCCTGAACTTGATCTTCCAGGATTTAAAATCAGCTTTGGTTTCCAACTTTGGCGGTTGATAAGATCCTCCACCAAAAGTACTCATGATTAATGCAAAAGGATGAATCAAGACTTAAATGCTAAAATCGACAAATCTATCGAAGACGCAGATCTAGTATTCAATTGATTTGGATATAGATCTAAGTCAAACAAGCAATGACAGAGTGCTTGCTGAATGACAAGTCGTTGATCTAATTGTTTGAAAATCGATTAAACAATTTTAATACTGATAGATCAATTGATCTAAATCAATGAGCACCAATAGCTCTGATACCACCTGTGAATCCAAGGATCTCAATTTATGAATTATCAGTATTAAAATAAATTAATTTAATGATCGCGGAATTATCACTAATTGACATTTAATTGGTTTAATGATTAAAGATGAACACAACCACAGAAACACAATAAATGTGAAATCCATAATTATTCAAATGTATTTCATTAACTATAAAGCAATGTTTACAAAAAAATAATAATGAATGACTATGAACAACGAATTCTGTGAATCGAATAATGTTTGATGTGACGGCGGTTAGGGTTGCACAATGATGTAACTCGATAGCCGTAATATTGCTTGATTGTGTTCTGCGAGATGTGAAACCTAGGACTCGTATTTATAGATGATTTGAGTCGGCTAAGGAAACACCGGATCTCTCAGGATTTGTTATTGATTGTGTTGACTTGTTTGACTTCTTGGTATTAGCAATCGCACAAGTATAATGTTCTTCCACAGAAGCTTTTTCGTCCGCAGATCTTTTGTTCTTCCGTAGATGATTTGCTCTTCCGTAGGAGTGTTGTTCTTCCGTAGGAAATTCTTCTTCCGTAGGAGTCTTCACTTCATGGTCCTTGATCATCCGCAGGAACATTCACTTGGTCATGTGGTCTTGTAAGAAACATATCTACGGATTAACAATAATGTTCATCCGTAGATGTTTCTTACACTTGGTCAATTTCAGGAATCAGTCCAAGTATATTGTTTTTCCCTGTCAAGTCACAAATCAACACACATATATATGGGGTTAACCTATAGATTCAAAGCACATATATATATATTTTGACTGTTACAAATATTAATTACAAGACTTGATTCAAGTACTAAGCCTATACAAAAATGATCTAGCCCTATACAATCTAGATCCAACAGAGATGCCTCGGGACTTCACTCCACACTTCAAATGATGGTATTAAGATTGGAGGACGGGGGAAGCAATCATAGTTTTGAACAGAGAAGGAAAGATAGAGACGATCAGGGTATTTGACCCAATGTGGCTCACTAACTTGTCAGGTGATGATGTTTATACATTGTACAAGTAGCCACTGTTCTATGACACGCAAGATATTGTACAAGCTCTCCAGTTCCAACACGTTATACCACTTTGCTTCGCTTTTAAGACACACGCGGGAGTCACCAAAGAGGAGAAGTACAAGAAATTTCAAGAACATGTGAATAATTTTAGACAATAGGATAAACTAGGTCTAAGGGAGAGTTTGTTGATACACTGTTCCTAGTTTATATACTTAAATGTAAATGTCTTTCATTTCTTATACATATGTAATCAAAATGCTTAATGAAATATTATATGTGTTTTGATGTTTAATGGTCTTTGTTTATATCATATTTTATTATAATTGGTATTACTTATATTTATGAACATTATATATTGGTTTGAGGTTGTTGTACATAGTTCTGAGTCAATAATGATTCAGAAATGTGTTCAACTTAGTCGGGAGGTTATTCATGCTAATGGACCATACTTATGGACCATACGCACGAATGAACCATACTTATGGACCATACGCACGAATGAACTATACTTATGGACCAGTCATACGACTGAACCAGGAGACTGGATCAGTTATATGACTGAGACATAAGGAAGATGAAAGAAATGATTGAAGATCTAGACATCCATTCTTCTAGAGAGTTCATTACTGATGAAGACTTCTGGGATTTTATTAGACATCTTAGAGCTCCAGTTGAACCAATAGTGGTGATTCCTCCGAACCTTGTGCCATTAGAAGAAGAATTAAGCTTACAGCTTGTTCCTGCAATCTTATTGACTGATGAACAAAACAAACTCATCATGAAGCTGTGTGAAGAGCTTAGAGAAAAAGAAAAAGTTGAAAAACAAGAACAAGAAAAGAAGAAAATGGAAGCTGAAGCCATTGTACCCTCTTCTTCTGGTCCTTGTATGCATACATACTCTAGAAAGAGGATATTAAACTGGAAATTAGATTGTAAAGTTTCCGACTCAATGTTTGATAAATTACTTCCAATCATCAAAGAAGTTTTACCCGATGGTGACAACCTACATAAAAACTTTTATGAGACAAAGAAGATGTTAAATCCACTAAAGTTACTATCATAACAAATTCATGCATGCCAAAATCATTGCATGCTATTTTATGGACAATATTATGATCTTGATCATCGTAAGGTATGTAAAGAAGAAAGATACAAGGAAAAAGGGAAAAAGGTTCCTAAGTTTATGATGGCTTATATGCCTATCGGACCAAGGCTTCAAAGGTTGCTCTACTCAAAAAAGACAGCTCAACATTTGACTTGGCATGCAGATCATAGTCCTTCATTAAAGATGAGTCATTCTAGTGACGGTAAGGCCTAGCACCATTTTAACTTGGTCTTTCCCAAGTTTGCAAAGGAGACACGTAAAGTTCATCTCAGGTTGTGTACTAATGGGTTTAGTCCAAATAGCATAAACAGGAACCCGTATTCATGTTGGCCAGTGTTTATCACGGTTTACAATCTCCTCCTTGGTTGGCCTTGAAAGAGCAATACATACACGTTCCTTTGATAATTCCTGGTCTAAAGAATGCTAGACAAAATATTGATGTTGTCACACCCCCGCTGAGAGCGGAAAAACGGGGGCGCGAGCGAGACGGGATCGTCATAACACATTATTAACAATAGAGATGCAATATATGTAATTAATGATAAAAGCGTGTCATGAAGACACCCGACACAAATGGAGACTTGCGTCACGTTTAGTCAATATTCACGACAGCATAGCCATAAGCATAGCTTGTAAATAATTCACATAACCAAAAATAACATCATTGTAATGTAATTCCCACAACCCAGGAACAAGTATCAAAAGAATAATTGTATGAAATCAGACTACAATGTTTGCAAAAGAATGTTTATCAAGTATTGTATAGTCTCAAAATGCATCCTAGGGTCTCCACTAAGGCAGCACACCTAGATCTTCAGTTATCATTGTCACCTGAAAAGATATGCTCAAAATGGTCAACAAAATTGTTGGTGAGCTTCGCAGGTTTAAATAGTAATCAGTAATTGATACTGTATAGTATTTGTTTGTGGAATACCGTGCATACAGTTATAAGCAAGCAAAATCACATTACCATGAGTTTTACAACCAAACCTAATGACGTATACACAGCAACTTGTCGGAATATATTCACCCAAGGCCCGTTCCTGGCAAGATGATGGTACCAACTAGTAAACCATCTGACAAGGGTGGGGGTGTCAACCCAGTAGTACTACCAATACCTATCTGTCGGTTCCAACACCGGAACTAAATGGTTGTAAGAAAGAACCACACAACAACTCATGTATGTATCAGATAAGTACTCACAAAATAGTATCACGTTGATTCCAAGTATGTAAATTGTATGTAAGTTGTACAGCATAGAAAACGGGTGAGCATACTTTTCCCACATGTTTGTAAACGTTGAAATATTGTATAAGCATAAAAAGGGGCCACGGAACTCACATGTTAAGTGGTAAGTATGTATGATGAAAACTTCCCAAACGTTGTATGCAATGAATGGTCAAACACCTATTGACAGTTCTGTTAAGCATTAATGATGTGCCTGATGTTAATAATAATGTTTAGTCGGGTCGGGTCGTATTGACTCGGTCGCGGGTAACGGACACACACAACACAGCAATAGATCTTATGTAGATTTAAGTACTAGAAATGTTGCCATTGTCGATGACATTTGTGTAAAAGTGTCATTGTTTGTTAGAGAAATACTAAGTAAGCATTAGTGTTACAAATCGATTGTTGTTAATTATAAAATGTTAAGATCATTCGATTTGGTTTAACTGCAGTGAATTTGATAGTGTTAATTTGAAGATTGTCATTAGTAATGACAATCGTGTCGATGTCACCTTAACATCACACGACAAACATACCGCACACAAGAGGTAATCACACACAACAACTCCAATCGCATGACAGGACCAGATGCACGACTCAACACTCCATCTGCACGAGTCAACCTTCAATCGTACGAATCAGCTTCATTCGTACGATTGAACCCTCATTCGTGCGACTCAGCATTCAGTCGTACCACACAGCACCTAATCGCACGACTCAACCTCCATTCGCACGACTCAACCTTCATTCGTACAAATTAGCTTCATTCGTACGAATGAACCTCTATTCGTGTGACTAGGCATTCAGTCGTGCGATACATGCACAATCGCACACATTCATCCGCATGAATACACAGTCGCATGGACTCAATCGCACGACACACACAATCGCATGGACTCAATCGCACGACATACACACTCGTATGGACTCAGTCGCACGACACACCCAGTCGCGTGGACTCAGTCGCACGACACACTCAGTCGCACGGTTCAGTAGCACGACAGGCTCAGTCGCACGGTTCTGTCGCACAACAGGCTCAGACGTCTGAACAGCAGAATCGCGACTGCAGAAGTGTAGAGCAGCATCCAGCTGCTCTGTGCACGAGTTTCACACCATAAGGACTTCCAGAAACACTTATCTAACATATCTAAATAAGAGGCACACGCAGAAAGGCAACACACGCACCCACACGACCTCATATGCTCGGGTTGAACCTGAGCACCCGAAACCCTAAATCACAGCAATAAAACGAGCAAGAAGGGACAACCAAGGTCGTCTACCTGCTAGGAATGTGTAGTCTCAGCTGTAGCCGTGGTTTAGCCGGTGAAAACGCGAAGAAAAGGGGGCGGTTTGGTGCAAGGAGGAGGAGAAAAGTGGAGAAGAAGAAGATGAAGAAATGAAGGCTAGGGCTGGTAAGGGGTTTATATACGCAGCCCTAGTTTGGCAAAATGTCAAGTTTGGTCCCTGCACTTAGCCCCCGAGTTCCCAAATTTGTTTCGGTTGAAAACGGCGTAAATAGGCTAGTTATATTAATGATAGGGATGTATTTAATGATATTTATATCTTAAAATGATGTTATTAATGACATTAATATTATATCAAGATAATATGTTTATTGATGACGGTGGCGATATTTGTAAACGTTTTAGGTGATAACGATGCAAACAATGGTAGCACAAGTGTAAAAGATAACCAAGCAAGTATGATATCCACACGTATAATTTATAACGATGAGGAATGACCAATTAAAGAAAAGATAACAAAAACACGTCAATTAACGGACCTTTGGTGACAGATGTCACAGATGTTCTTTTACAACCTTTAATTGACGTGTTAAATCATTTTTCAACCATGGCATTGAGACTTATGATGACCATCGACGTACTAATTTTCAAATAAAGGCAGTACTACTATGGACAGTTAGTGACTTTCCTACTTATGCGATGTTGTCCGGATGAAGCACATATGGTAAGTTAGCTTGCCCATATTTCTCAAATGAATCAGGATCATTCCAGCTTCAATTTGGAGGGAAACTGTCTTGGTTTGACTGCCACAGATAACATCTTCCTACTAAACATTGCTTTTAAAAAGATAAGGTTAACTTTTATAATTATGGGCACTAATAAACATTGTTTGTGTATTAGGTTAAGCTATTGATCCGACACAACCTTGACATGATGCATATCAAGAAGAATGTATTCGAAAATTTGTTTCATACGATTATGGGCACTAACAAATCAAAAGACAACATGAAGGAAAGGCAAGACAATGAACATATTTGTGACCCAATTAAATCATAATGGTCTATGTTATTGCATCATTGACAAGCACGTTACGTGTATGTTCTTCATTGTAGGTAAAGATTGATGGAAGCACTCGACATTTGGAGATTATTGCCAAAAAATCCATGAGTTTATGCTCAATCTCACAATGGGCACTTCATAAACAGTTATAATTTCCACACGTAGAAATATAGTAAAGGACTTGTGACATCAAATTATGGTGTGCGCGTAAGAGGGGAGACTTGTAACAAAAAAGAGTCTGACTACTATGGCTTTGTGGACGAGATACTAGAGCTCAAGTATGAGTGGGTCTCACACTGTTGTACTCTTTAAATATACATGGTTTGATAACAAACATGGTGTAATAGTTCACAAAAATAGGTTCGCAGATGTCAAGCCCAAGTCCCGACTTCCAGGTGACGACCTATTTATCTTGGCATTACAGGCGGAACAAGTCTTTTACACATCATATCCTGCTATGACAAGTGATATAAAAGACGTATGGGCAGTTGTGAAGACAAAATCTTGACATATTTATGATGTCACCACATTTGAAACTCAAGTCTCAAATGATGTAAATACTCAAGCACATGTTTTTTTCAAATTAATGAACGGTTTGAGTTACCAGATGAAGTAACTAAGAGTAAGCGCTTGAACCTAGTTACAAAAATCAATACAACAGAGCAAATGACCTATGGGAGAAGAATCTGAAGATGATAATGATGATGAAGATGTTGATGATATATATATATATATATATATATATATATATATGCGTGTGTGTGTATTTAAAATTTGCAGATTTGGGATACTGAAGAATGGTTACTAAAATCAAAAGCTGGCAGAAAGAATCTTAAAAATGATCTATCCCGTCATACCGGCGGATCTATAGGCATTGATGAACACCATAACCTTCTGGTAAGCTATATATATAAGTTATAGTCATTATTTTTATATTTAAACTTACCAATATTTTACGTAGGAACTACAAAACGATGGAAAGGTTGGCTATGATTTAGTCTTCTTTGATACCCACACAACCAAAGAAACTAAAAAAAGACTTCGAGATGGGGAAATCAGTGTTAAAGACATTGATGAGTTACAGTTTGTTACACAGCGATCAAAGAAATCCTTTGTAAGTTATCATTATATATATGTGTGTTATTGATGTATCATTTTTTATTATAGTTTGGTTCCCTTTTTTTATTAAAATGTAGATATCATTACAAAAGGAACTTGAAAAGGAGTACGGGCCAAACAACGATCAGAATCCAAAACGCGATGACTTTACTGTGTGGGAGCGTCTACATCCTAACACTCGTGGCCACATGTTCGGAATAGGATCTTCTGATCCATATTTTGTGGTGACTGAGTCACACTCATCATTTTATGGTCCTTATTCGTATGGTGATGTCCAACGGTCACATGAGCTATAATTTGAGTTATTAAAAAACATTCTTGGATGGGTCATAAGAGTTCAGGTCATTTTCACCCGTTTAATTGAAAGCATATAGTTTTAATTTCATAATATGGGTTTGGATTATTTTGACTTGTTTAAATTAAAAGGTGTTAGTTATACTTTCATAAAGCGTGTTCGGTTGATTTTGACCACATAGAAATGAAATTAGATAGTTTAGTTTCACAAAATGAGTATGTGTCAGTTTGATCCGTTTATATTGAAAGCGTATAGTTTAGTTTTATAAAGTAGGTGCGGATATTTTTTACCAATTTATAATTGAAAGTTGATACTTATATTTTCAAAAAAGTATTATTGACTTGTTTAAATTAAAGGTTATCCTTTGAAATTAAAAGTATATAGTTTAGTTTGTTGGAAACAAATAATTTTAGTATTATAACATGGTTTCATGTTACTTTTTACCAACAAGATGTTTTAACCAATTATAGGTACAAGATGATCAAACGGAATTACAGAAAGAACGAGAGGCTCAAGAAAACTTGGAGAACCGCTTAAATCAAATGGAAAAATATCGGGAACAAGAGAGGACACAAGAGCGTGTTGAACGAGAACAAGAGCGGGTTGAACGCGAGAAATTACAAAATAAAATGGAAGAAATTATGAAACGATTTCTCGATAAATAATTATTGTTTGTTTTGTATTTATGCAAACTCAAAATTGTTTAAACAATGTTATATTTGTGTGTAATGTTTGGATTAGTTATTAATTTAGTACTCGGTTTTCTAGATTAGTTATACATATATTATAATTTTCTGCAGAAAACATCCGTATTTTTTAAAATATTTTGCAGATTTTTTTTATATTTGTTGCAAGTTTGTTGCAAAATTTAATATCGGTTGTAGGCAGTTTGTTGCCATGTTAACAAGCAAACGCCAATAATTTATTATACTTTGTCAGTAGTTTGTCAGAAAAGGAAATAAAATAAATGAGATTTTTTGTCGGTAATTTGTCGAAAAACATATTGTTGGTGATATCCGAATTTCGGATATCCGAAAATTTTAGATAGTGAATTTCACTATCCGAATCCGAATCCGAATCCAAAATTTTGGATATCCGAATTTCGGATATCCGAAATTTTGGATTCGGATTCGGATATCCGTTCGGATATCTGAATTCAATGAAATTTTTTATTATTTAATAAAATTTATAAAAATATAATAATTTTTGTTAAAGTTTTTGTCGGATATTCGTAGTTTTTTTATTAAAATGTCCTAAATATCTAAAAATATCCGAAATATATAATTAATAGTTAATATTTTTAAAATTTTATAAAAATATTTTGGATATTTCGGATACTTCGGATATCCGAAATATCCAAAAATTCTGAAAATCACTATCCGAATCCGAATCCGAAAAATCGGATATCCGAAGTTCGGATATCCGAATTTCGGATTTTCGAATATTTCGGATTCGGTTTCGGATTTGAATATCTTTGAACATCCCTAATTGTTGGTATTTTGTCGCAAAAATAAAATAAAATAAATATGATTCTTTGTCGGTAGTTTCTCACAAACTTTAAATAAAAATAAATATTCATGTTTGTCGATAATTTATCACAATCATAAATAATATTAAAAACCAATTTTTGACCGAAGGTTGTAGTAAATTTGTCGGATAATGTTTGTCGGTAAGTTGTCGCAAAATTAGCGACAAATTAAATTTGTCACAAATTTGTGGTAAGTTTTGTCGCAAAATTATCGAAAATGAATTTGCCAGGAGGTCGTTTACTACCAACTTGTTTTTATCGTAACTTTGTTTGTATAGTCATTTTGCTACAAGATTGTGATAAAATTGCTTGTCGTAAAAGCTGCTAAATTTTAGTAGTGAAACATGAATGGATTTGATAAAATATAATTTGAATTCAACTGAAAACATTGTTAATCTAAGGTTCTAGATCGACTAATAGGTCAAATAGACAATTAAATAAACGTTTGGTTATATCTTGGGTCAATAATGGTCAAAATTGTTGTTTTGGGATGCAAATGATAATGATTGAATTTTAGACAGCTTACTATGAGAATTATATGTCTTGTGAGAATTATAGGTCATTTTATACAGGTCATAACTTTTTATACGAAGTCTAAATGGGTCTAACTTTACATCAAAAAGTATTTTAGAGAGTCCTCAAAGTAACCTAAGTGGTTTCGTGTCAATCCTGCATCATTTCCGTCCTCCAGACGCAATTAAAAAAACTATATAACAAATTTAGGAAAGTCAGGTAGAAAGTTGGTCAGTGTTTGTGTGGTTATACCTCACTCATACTTCATCTAATTGAAGTGATTCCTTTTTTTTTTAATTCATTTTAAGGTCTTAGCTTTCAATTCATTACCGCTTCAATCTCCAAGCAGCCTATAAAACTAAATATATCTGGATTGATAACCTTAAGGAAGGACACTTAAGATTAATTAATCATGACTAAAATAAGTAAAATACGGAACGAGGAGAACAATATAAATGTGACAAGGACTCGAAACTAAATATATATGGATTGATAACCTTAAGGAAGGACGTTGGACTGGGAATATTAAACGAACGATGTTTTTAATTAAAATAAGTACTTGATTGGACATTAAGAGCTAAACTACAAGGATCAAATCAATTAGTTCTTCTCGACCTATAGTAATCTAATTTTGTTTTGTTATCTATAGTTACTTACTAATACTTTTTGTGGACTTTGGATTATGCTATCATCAGGGTGAGTCTCACTTCCCGTTTTAATATGTTTTACTTGATGGAAAAGCATGCTTAATAGTTTCGGACTATGTTGTTCTTTTAAAAAAAAATTAGACTTGGATCAAATTGTCATGTATGGTTTGGGTAATGAGATTGAGTCTTGATTTCCTTTATGAGTATGTGTCTTAGTTTAGACTTATATTGGATTGTCGTGGAAATGTATGGTTAGTACTAACGGGTTCAAACCCCACCCCACCCTTATTATTAGTATGCTAGCTAAGACCGACGTGTCCTTGATGTGCTCTTGTGTGAATATAATCTGGTTGTTTGGACATGGATTTGGACTTGATAATGGGCATGTTTAATTGTTCATCATTAAGAATATAATCTATGACTTCTATGTTTCCATTCACACCTTGTTTGTACTTGACTTACATGACAATTTATTTTGCACTTATACATTTATTAAAGTATTCATGCTATCTTTCTCATCTGCAATCCCATATTTACATTAAAAATACAATTTTTTTATTTTCTTTTTTAATTATATAATATTTTTTATATTTTTATAATTATTTATTCTCTTTTATCTACTCACAACTAGTTTTAAAAATATTAAAAAATTATTAGGCTTGTATGATGTTTCCTGAAATATGAGAACTAATATTTCTATGAATATGTATATTTGCCATCTGATTGAATGTCACATAAGCAACATCATTTGGAAGGTAAACGATTGCCTTGACTTTCTAGAGCAACAACCGTAGGAATCCGACCAAATTGAGTATTTACCTTCAGTGTTGCTAAAATATTTCATTTGAATAAATGGTTCGCATTAATTGACCCGAAACCTTTGAAAACATCATTCCTTATTACCTTGATTAAGCATCCGTTGAATACTATTCGAAATCTAAATACGTTAATACCATCTTAAATTTAAATTTAAAATTGTCCTCCATGGGACTAATATTTCCTTTACACATGGTGAACCGTGTGTGTCATCGTCCGAAAAGCGTAAAGATAAACTTAAGCTATTGTTATTTGATCAAGAGCAAAATTACAAATAAAACAATTGTTGTGTATAAAAAAGAATTGAAGAATTTGTGAATTATTTAGTTGTTTATTTATTTACAGTAAATTACCATTTGCATCCCTGACGTTTTTCCATTTTAACCATTTGCATCCCTATAGTTTCAAAGTCTTGATTCGCTCCCTAACGTTTTAATTTTGTTCCCGTTTGAATCCAAATGACTAACTTCGTTAAATTGTTCGGTTAACTTTGTGTGAAATGACAAAATTACCCTTAATAATAAAAAATTGAGTAAATTCCTTTGTTGGATCACCCATCTTATCTAACCCCAAATACATACACACACTCTCACTCTCATCTCTTCATACCCACCACCATAAACACCACCGCCACCCATCACCCAAATTATTCAATTGCAAAAGCCGGCTGGCGGAACCACAACCAAACGACGCCCCTTCATGTCGCCTCCACCCTCCTCGCAGCTCCGACGGGGCTTCATGTCGCATCCACCCTCATCGAGTTTTATACCCAAATAAAAATAGGGTTCTTTTACCTGAAGGTGGAGAGGGA
This sequence comes from Flaveria linearis, assembly GCA_024085815.1. NCBI lineage: Eukaryota > Viridiplantae > Streptophyta > Magnoliopsida > Asterales > Asteraceae > Flaveria > Flaveria linearis. The sequence goes on along the minus strand of CM044002.1, from coordinate 81,536,030 downwards.
AGAAGCCAAATTGCGAGAAAAGGATCTCCAATTTCATGCAGATCCCATTAAGCCCTGAAGAACAGAGGCAAAATGATCATGCAAAATGATCCAATTTCGTGCAGATCCCATTAAGCTCTAAAATGTGGATACAGCTGTATTGATCTGGAAGATTTTAGAAGCAATCACTTGGGTCAGGTCCTGCTACTTCATGCTCGTGTATCCACCTCGTCGAGCATTCAGCGGGCGACCCGATTTGATGTCTTGAAAACTCATATTGCACCTATCGGATGAACCCTAAATTGGACAATTGATTTGAAAATTGGAATTGTAGGATGAAAAACGATTATGATTGGGGTTAGAGATCTGTGTGGACGAAAAGGGAGTGAAACTCAAGGGTTATGAGTGATGAAATTGGGGAATTAAGGAAACGATTGATGTGGGGGAAATGAGTGATTTGTAGGTGAAGGGGTGTGGGGGAAAAGCAAAAAGAAGATACAGGGTGTAAAACCCATCCTTCGCCACCACGCTGTTGCTTCTTCGCCACCAGCCTCCGCCCAGTGGAAAGCTGTGTTGTGGTGGCGACCGGGTGGTTGTGGCGACGACCAGGTGGTTGTAGTGGCGACCGGGTGGTTGTGGCGGTGGTGATAGAGCTGTTGTGATGTCAACCAGGCGGTTGTGGTGTGGAGATGCGGGTGGTAAGTGGTTGTGCTGGTGGTGATTTGAAGAAGAAGAAGATGGTGATGATGGGAACCACAAGATTTTTTATTTTTAATATAATACTAAGGGTAGTTTAGTCTTTTTAATAATAATTTTAACAAAAAGCCTAACGGTGTTAGTCATCTGGACTCAAATGGAGATAAAAATGAAAAGTCGTAGACTCAAATGAATATAACATGAAACGTTAGGCGACAGATGACAATTTTGAAACCGTAGGGATGCAAATGGTTAAAATGAACAAATATCAGGGATGCAAATGGTAATTTACTCATTTATTTATTACTATTATAGATAATAAAATTTCTTCGCTTATGTAAATTTTCTATCACTCTATATAATATTTACAAAGATGGTATAATTAAAAAAATTCTATTATACAACACGGATAATACACGAGTCTATAACTTTGTGTTTGTATTTGTGTGCCCGCATGCTTGTGAAATATCATCTCATATATATGCTATTTCCATTTCATTTTTCATTACACATTTGATTGATGAAATATCATCTCTATTTTCCCTAATTTCCTATGTTTGTTCTAATACTATTGTGCTATTTGGCTACTTTTGTAGCACAATCATCCTATTTATTTAATTATTCACTTTAGTTTAAGATGATATCCTTATGTAAGAATATATAAAAAATAGTTTTAGCAAACGCGTAGTTTAAATAAATAAAATATTTAATATGATAAAAATTTATTAATTATAAAATGATATTATAAAATAAGATATGATTAAAATTATATAACAGTAAGAAATATAAGTAACAAAACAATAATATTAGTTATTGTTATTTTTCAAAAAAAGATTATACATTTTCTTTCAAATGAATCTGTTTTAAAAAAAATATTACTTTTAAAAATTTTCTTGTTATAACTTATTTCCAATTTAAATTATTTTTTATTTATAATAAATTAATTTTCAAAAACACCAATTTTAAAATATTTCAATCTTTCCAAAAAAGTTTGATACTGTAGAAAAAATTATTATTTAGAAAAAAATGTTTCTTTAGAGATAACATTAATAAAATGATTTTTTAAATTTATTAAAAAACTATTTTTATTCTAAAAATGATTTAAAGAATATTGTTAGTGCTTATTAATTAATTTAATTATTTAATAAAAGAAAGAAACGATAACGTTTTGGTGAGGATGAATATGGTATTGTCATGTGGTAACGTTATTTACTATGTTATTTACTATTTTATTATGATAAAATGATATATATTCTTCTATCTCCCTACTTTAATAAAAAGTTATCTAGAAGGACACAAGTCAACATCATATTACTCTTTAATATTTTTCCCGTTTCTCTCTCTTATTTAGTAATCACATTAATTAGTAATAATATTATTTAGATTTTTTACACTAAAATAGTTCTTTTTAATAAATTAAGCAAGAGATATTTTTACTTATGTTATTTCTAAGAAAATAATTTTTCATAAAATTAGAAAACTTTTTAGAACATCAAACTTTTTTAAAAATACAAAATATTTTATAATTGGTGTTTTAAGAAGTAAAATTTTATAAACAAAAAATAACTAAAATTGAGAGTTATAGAAGAAAGTTTTTAAGTATGACATTTTTTAAACGTTTGTTTTAAAATAAATTTTTTATTTTATATTTATAAGAAATATTTCAATCATATCTTATTTTAAAATATCAATTTATAATTAATAAAATTCATTCTTCTTAATATTTTTTTTATTTAACCCGTGTAATACACGGGTTTGCTAAAGCTAGTTCTGTAATATAATGGTAAAGCTTCACAATACATTTTTAAACACAACTACAAAACCACTCGTGAAAAGAATTTGATGAGTATCCACTTTGAAACAAATAAAACACCGTAACATAAAATATACATGAACCAGACTCATTTTCGTCGAAATCACAATTTTACTTGGCCTATGCCATAACCTGTTAAGCCCATAAGTTATCCCTAGTAAATGAAATAGACCACAAATTCATTTTAGTAAACAAAACCAACTCAAAAAGTCTACATACCAAAGCACCATGTGCTTAATAGTGCCAAATTTAGTGAACCTGCATGAGGTAAAACACCATTCCCCAACCATTCATTCATCACTGTCGTCTTCGTCTTCGTCTTCAACTTCAACATCAGATGTAACTACAGAAGATCGAGAAGGATTTAGTGAACCTTTGTTAGCTATATAAATATTATATAATCTTCATTTTACAAATTTTGTAGGGATTTATCTTTTCAAAATGTTAAATATTATATTCCACAGTAGAAATCATTGTATCTGAATTCAAATATTTAATTATAGCAAGTTAAACCGAATATTTTGAAAAACCTTCCTGTACTTTGAGATGAAAAGTTATCTGGTTCGTTTTGAAATAAAATTAACTTCCACAATTTTGTTTTCATCCGATAAATAGATGTAGAATGGCCAATGAGCGCTAGATCCACTGATTTGAAAGAAGGCAATGCTATGGTTTTCCAATGTGAAGATCATGGTTTCAAGTCTCACTTGATGCAATATGCTGCAGGTGAGGCAGACGTTTTACTACAGTGAACATTCGGGTGGTTGGTTTTCCTGGGTCACACTAGCACTGTCCGTGTTTACAGAGCATAGGTGGACTGTCACGTAGGGTTTACCCAGTTGGCCAAACTTATAGTATTTATTGACCGTTAAAAAAATTAAATATAGAATGTTACCTGGAAAATCAATTCTTCTTTTGGGAATATGAGAAATTTTAGGCCAATCTACACAATTATTATCTTTGTATCTTTTACTTAGATGTTGACATCCACTTATGTCAAGTTCTTTCAGGCCCTTGCAAATCTCAGCCGGTAAAGAAGTTAATGCCCCACACTCTACTAATTTTAGAACCTGGAGTTGTGGAAGCTTACTTGGCAAGAAAACCAAACTTGGGCATAAGAAGATGTGTAGCTCTTGCAAACAAAGAAAAATATCGGTCTCTTTTGAGAAATCATCGATATGAAAACCCTCCAAAGAGTTCATGCCAACCAACTTAATGACTCTAAGTTTGCGTAATGTTCCTAGTGGTGGAATACCCTTACATTTCGTACATCCAGACAACCCAATTTCGACCAAAAACTTTAAATGTGACATCCAGTTTGGAGAAAGCCTCTCCCCCATGTAAAAATATATGTGCAATTCCTTGAGACCCGGATTTGGTTCTAATCCCTCAAGAACCTTCTCGTCATATGCAAGCATTTCACGATTACTTTCTCTCAGATCAATGTTGGACCAACTTAACTTCAAAACTGACAGATTTGTTTTGCCTTTGAGCTTGGCGGTCTTGGCCTTATGTGAATCTCCAACATTCTCAAGTCCTGATATCTCCAACTCCCCCTCGAGATGATTTAGATCCCCTAATTCTTCTAGTGTGGCGGCCCCGATTCTCTTACCAACATGAAACCGTGGAAGTCGTCGGATATTAGATAGTGCTTGGATTCCAGATGGAAAATGCCTGAGCGAATGACAAGATGTGACATCCAGGAGTCGAAGACTCCTCATGTATCTCAGGCCTTCGGGCAACTTATACAGTTCATAACAGAAATTCAATAGCAGCATTTGCAAGTTTTGGAGATAAAAAATCGACTCAGGCAGAACTTCTATACTTGAGTATGACAAATTCAAGTATTCTAGATTTCTGAGTTTGCAAATGGAGTTAGGCAATTCCTTCAACCCAATACCACACAAGTATAACACCGTTAGACATGCGTGGTTGAAAATGTGGCTAAAGTATCCATCAGTAATATTTCCAAACAAGAAAATTGACCTTAATGAAGTTTGCTTTCTTGAATGCTGAGTGGGAAAGGGAAAACTCGGACATGATGAGCTCCAATGAATCACCGGTACTGGGATTGAATCCTCCTCGGTTTCGCTCTTTCTAACAAAAGAGTAATCTTCCATTACTTCTTTTGCCATGTGATCACGCATCAGATTATGCACTTTAAATCTACAACTCGAGTATTTTTTGTCCTTAACACCCTGGAATAAGGACTTCTGAACCAAATAACCGAAAATTTCCTCCCCAAGCTCATACAAGTCTTTTTTCCCTTTGGGTGGAATGAAATTATTGACAACCCACAACTGAACAGCCACATCCCTTTCGATATCATGGCCTTTAGGAAACAAATAACAATAAGCAAAACATCTCTTTAAATGTGGAAGCAAGCTATCGTAACTTGATTTCAAATCACGCAAGGCGACATCCTTTTGCAAGGAGGTAACATCTTCTTGAAAGATTTCGGCACCCAGCAAGCCCTGTATGTTGTTTTTCATCACATTCATCCACGCATATTTACTTCTTTTCGACTGCATTAGCCTAGCTAAATTAATCACTGTTAAAGGCACTCCTTTACATTTCTGAACTATTTTCCATCCGATAGGCTGTAGCTCACGTATGTCATCCACCTCTCGCCCTTCAAACGCAACCCTCTTGAATAATAACCATGAGTCCTCTTCTGATAAAGGCCCCAATCGATGTTGTAACTTGGGATCCTTAGCCATTATTCCCAAGCTTATCTCGGATTGTGTGGTAATCATAACAATACTCCCTTCTGTGCCGCCACATAATGTTCCACTCAAGAGGTCCCACTGGACCAAGTCTTCAATCCAAACGTCATCTAACACAATTAAAAATTTCTTTCCGCTTAACTTCCTTTGAAGGTAGCTTTGCAAAGCATCTATATGCGTAAGTTCACACTCGCCGTTATCAATTTCTTTGATGATCTTTATCATAATTTCTTTAACTTGGATGATTTTACCCACATGTACCCAATATTTTAACTTGAAATCTTTGTTCACACTTTTATGCTTATAGACTGATTTAGCTAAAGTGGTCTTTCCCACACCTCTTATACCCCATATACCATACACCCGAATCTCGCCATTTTCTTGCTTTTCTATATCTCTGTTACATATGTTTTCTATTACAATCTTCAGATCATTACGTCTTCCAAATATTGAGCTAGTTTCCCTATGTGGCATCTTGCCTTCAACGTCCAAGTCTACATGACTCGTGTCACCAGAGGTCAAACATAGCTCATATATCTGGGATGCAATGCCATCCAGCATCCTTCTTATGTGCTTAACCTTACGAGCAATCCTATGACGAAACATAACTTGATTATGATCAGTGGAGAAGAAAGTTCGTACCCTGGATCTAATGCCTCTTTCGTTGTATACACTTTGTAGCATGGCTTCAGTTAAAACATCGTCCTGCACAAGTTGTATGGCAGATTTGAGACTCTTAAGCCAAGAATCTACCTTCTCTTCCCTGCTGCACCTTTCTTCTGCATCATGGACAAAATCTTTGATCTGTTCAAAATGATTCTTGATACTCAAAATATCTTCTTTGAATCTCCAAAGTGGACCATACTCGTGGCTATATTCAGGAGTGATCAGCCTCCCTAACACAGCGTTCAGATAGGCCGAAATAGTCACGTCTCCCATAATTGTTTCAAAAACCCAGAATCAAAAGTATATGGAAAGATCAATCATGTGCGACAAGTGTGTGATGCAAAATCGAAACAAGAACCAGAAGACTTTGTGAATGCAAACAAGATGACAGATTAAACAATCTATCTTTTTAAAAACTTACTTTCTTTTTTTAAAATAAATCTTACAGCTGGCTAGAGCTCGCACAATTTAAGATCTAGTAATAGTTTTGTTCAATGCTACCAAATACTTATATACTTATCTATCAATAGTGATAAAAAAGATTTTTATAGACTACTTGTCATAATTTTAAAACCCATAAATTTTTATTTTCTCGTTTCTTTCTCTCCTAATAAAAATCACATTAATTACAAATGATATAATTTGATTCATTTCGTATTAAAAATATTTTTTATTAAACTATATTACAAAGATCTTTCTATAAATGTAATTTGTAAAAAATAATTTTTTATAAAATATAAACTTTTCTCAAAAAAATTATCAACCTATCAAAAAATAAGGTTTGTTTCAAAAAAATATCAAACCTGTGACCTTTAGAAAATAAAATTCTTACGAAACAAAATTAGTTAAATTTCAAAGTTATAATAAAAAATTATTAAAAATGATACTTTTTTTAAAACGGTTTATTTTGAAATAATTTGTTTAAAAATCAACTTTTTTTGAGAAAAACAAAAAAATTTATACGAAAGTTTAAAAAATGATATCATTTTTATCATTGGTACTTAGTGTCAATCATATCTTATATCAAAAGATCGTTTTATAAATCATTAATTTTTATTAATAACTATTTAATATTTTATTTATTTAACCCGTGTAGTACACGTGGTACTAACCAAATAATATATATATATATATATATATATATATATATATATATATGTATATATATTAGTTTTGTTAAACACGTGGTTAAAAAAATAAAATATTAATATAATATAAATTTTATTAATTATAAAATAATATCATAAAATATGATATGAAATATTACTAAAATTAAGTATGAATAATAACCATAAGTAATAAAACAATGATTTCACCTGTTTTAAATATTACTTTTTAAAAAAAATTTCAAAAAAAACAAACATTTTTTTTCTAAAACAAGTCATATAAAAATATCATTATTTAAAGATTTCCTTATTATAACTCCCAAATTTAATATCTTTTGATTTTTAAAATATTTACTTTTTAAAAGCACTAATTTTAAAATATTTTATATTTTTAAAAAAAGTTTGATATTTTAGAAAAAAGTTATTATTTTATAATAATTGGTTTCCTTAGAAATAATATTAATAAAAAATCTCTTTCTTAATTTATTAAAAGCTATTTTAATTTAAAAAGTGTAAAATAATATTATTATCAATTTTTAGGTAATTCATTATTTAATGGGAGAGATAATCGGAAAAATTTTAGTGAGAAAGATTGTGGTGCTGCCACTGTCATCCCAAGTTGCTATTTTATTTAAATAGTGATATTAGATGTGGCGGTTACTATACAAAGTTTAATTTTCATGCAAAGCGTACGAAGTCACAAGAGCATGACACGAGTTTTTTGGTGTAGTGGTGGTTTCATCACCCAAGTTATATTAACAATTACGCAAGTTATATCTATTATTATGCAAGTTATATTTATTATCACGCAAGGTAAAATTACTCACGTTATAAAAATAATTACACAATTATATTTATAATTACACAAGGTATATAAAAATTACGCAAAAAATTTATATGCGTTTAAAAATTGGAGAATTTGAAAAAAATCAACAATTGTATATTATTTCTAAATCTACCACTCAAGCATATATTTACGTAATTATTTCATCTTAAATCTGAAACGTTTATTTCTTAAATCAATGATTATTATCACATCGTACAATTCACATAAATTAATCACATTGTACGGTAAACTTTTCCTATATATATATACACACACACACACATATATATATATATATATACATACATATATATACATATATATATATATATATATAATAGTTAATAAAAATGTAGGATTGTAAAACAATTTTCTCAGATAACTAAAGGTTATAACAAACGGATTTTTCTATAAGTTATATTTTATTTGAAACAATGAAAATTATTAAAATCGGAGCTATTAATAAGAATTTTATAAAAATGATTCTTTTAGATACCGAAGTAATAGTTTTTTAAAACAAATGTTCAAAAATGATTCTTATAAAATAATCTTTTTTAAATATTTAATAGTTAATAATAGTTATTAAACCAAATGTGTAAAAATGATTTTTTTAGATACCAAAGATTGAAAAAGTAATAATATAATTTTATTACATAAATTATTTACCTACAAATAGTTTGAATCATAATTTTAATTAAAAATACGGTTTAACACTTTTCACTCAAAAAGTTCAATGTTTTAGAAAATTTTATATTTTGTAAAATAGACATTTGCCATGGATAGATGATTTATTCGATCAGCTGCAAGGATTGACGTAGTTTTCAATGATTGATATTTCAGGTTATCACCAATTTAAAATACATCAGATTGACATACCAAATACGGCATTTAGAACTCGCTATTGGAATTACAAGTTTCAAATTATGACTTTTGGGCTAACAAGTGCACCTGCGGTATTTCATGGTCGTGTGTGCAAGGCATACCTAGACAAATTTGGCATAGTATTCATTGACAACATTCTAATCTACTTGAGGACGAAAGAGGATAATAAGAGATATTGCAGAATAATTATACACTTATTGGGATAAAAGAAACTCTATACAAAGTTCTCTAACTGTAAGTTTTGGCCTTGAGAAGTGAAGTTTCTTGGACATGTGGTGAAGGAGAAGAGAATTTATGTGGGCCATGGCAATATTGAGGTGGTTTAGAATTAGGAGGCACCTTAGACGCCTTTAGACGCTAATGAAAATTGATGAAGTGAGCACTTATACGTCATGACAACTCAAGAAACATAACAAGAACTACACCACTCGACCTGGAGCTGGGTGTGGTGGTATTTGCTCTTAAGATGTGGAGACATCAAGTATATGGTACTAAGTGTGTCATCTATACCGACCATAAGAGTCTTTATCATATTTTTAGTCTAAAGGAACTAAACATGTAACACCGCGAAAGGTCAAAACGAGTCATCAAGGATAATGGGCCTAATTAATGAGTATTTAATAAAAGAAAGAAATGGCCATGGGCTAAATTAGCCTTATTGGGTAGTAGCCTAAGGGATTAAAGGCCCATAATCAGCCCTTAAGCCACTTAACCAGCCATCATCTTTCTCATTTGAACCCTAGCCACCCAAATTCGTAGAGAGAGAAAGTACAGAGAGAAAATGAAGAAAACTCAAGGTTTGGAGCTTTAAATATTGAGAGATTAAAGATCTGGGTGTTGGAGAATCAAACCATAAGAAAGGAGCAACAAATCTAGGTAAGAATCGGCCTCTAAATCCTTCTGTCAATCAAACCCGGATTCTAGGGTTTTGGGTTTTGAAAAGTTGCAAATAGTCGCATAAATGTCACATTTTTACGTATGAAAACATGTAAAAAGCTTAGATATAGCCTGTTGGTTGATAAACTAAGAGAATGGACATAAAAAGTAGATTTTGGGTTAAAAACGGGCTGGTTCATCATTTTTTATTCGTCCAGCGAAACTGTAAGCTCGATCAGTGAAACTGTGGACTCATCTAGCGAAACTAAGAGATTTCCCGGTGAATCTAAAGTTTCGCTGGTAATTTCGCTAGTGCCCAGGTTGACCTATAGATATTGCGAAACTAGGAAATTTCAACGAAAGTTGGGCGTACCTGACAGCGAAATTGTTGTGCGAAACTGCTGGGCGAAACTGCCAACGAATATCCGCAGCGAAACTGCAGCAAAACTGCCAGCAAAACTACAGCGAAACTACCAGCGAAACTAGCAGCGAAACTGTATAGAAATGACCTATTTGAGTGTTGACTTATGTGCAGGCTGTGTAGTGCGAATCTAGCCTAGGAATCTTAGTCGTTAAACTATATACTTTGACCAGGTGAGTTCTAGATCTATTTATTTAAAAGTTTTTTCATGTTTTTGGGGCTATTATGCATAGTAAACCTAAGGTTTTCAAGGTAAAGATTTCAAGGGGTTTTAACAAGAAAATAAATTTTCCTATAACAAAATATGTTATATAAAGTCCGACCCCAGCCAGGGGCATTGCCCCTTAGACCCCACTAGGGGCTGCTGCCCCTAGAATCCCGCTATCAGGGCCTGCCGCCCCCGAACCCCCGCTGTCCCACGGAGGATCGGTTGTACGGTTTTATATTATTCTGTCTTCTTGATGATAGTTATGCTCCATGGTAAACTGTACATGATATGTTGAATACTTTAGTAAGTAAAATATTATATATTAAAGTGGAGGATAAATCTAATTAAAAGTGGAACTAAAGTAATGTTACCCCCAGACCCGTATGATGATGAAAAGTCTTGCAAGTACTATGATGGACTTCACTTATGTTGGATCAAAAAGAAGGCTGGTGCAACCAAAACCGAATCACTTAGACAATTTTGGTGCATCTAATAAAGGACTTTCGAAGCTAAGTGTAAAACTGTGTATTCTCCCAAGAAACAATCAAACCACGATCTCAATCACGTGAATGCGGAATGTAAACATGATTGGATTGAAATAAGAATTGAATTGATAACAAATGCTTCTTGTATTGAATAAAAACAACCTATTAAAGGTCTTGTGCGAAATCACACAGTACAGAAGTGAAAAATGATCAAAAGCTTAATTACAAAACGAAAACTAAGCTATTTATACTAAACACACTGTTCTCACGCGACTGGCTTGTCGAGCGGATAAGACTTTCGCGCGGGATCAGCCTTTCGCGTGGATGTCTTCTTCGCATGAGAGCTTCATCTCGCGTGACTGTATCTTTTTGCACAAAGCATTCTTCTGACTTCGTCTTCATTCAATCTTCAAATGTTTTGCCGAGCCTTGATTAGTCTTCTACAATCTTCCACTAGGCTCGGTGAAACATCATTAATCAAAATCAACGTTAGCCCTTTTGTAAGATCCTGAATAAGCATACCATTTGTTCCGAAGGATTCGGTCTATCATCCAGACATATTGGCAAGATAAGAAATAAACAGACTCATCAGCTGAAATGGGACAGTGTAATAGCTTGATTAAGTTGTCTTTGCCAAACTTCATTAAGTCAGCTGGATCAATGATTCTAAATGATCTGTCAGTACATCTGATCACAGCATGACCTGAATCCTTCTCACATCTCCATGAAAGTAATTGCATCAAAGAATTAGGAGGAACGGGAGCATGAACAGGGACTTTTCTGATGAATTTTGGATGTTGATAGACTCTTATTTTCATTGGAGCTTTAGTCTTTTCATCAATTCTTGTAGAGTCATCAATCACCTTTGATTTGGCAGTTTTGAAGTCCTTAAAGTTTGTTCGCATCTCCCTTCGTATCATTGATCTGATTAATTCAGCTTCGCTGTGGTTACTTTCATTAAAGAATGGAGCTTTGCCCATAGAATAAAGATCTGCAGCACGTAGAGTATGAAAGTCTTGTGTGCTCTTCAGATAATCAATTTCTCCATTCTTCCTTTTAATCACATACAACCTTTTCTCTCCATCATATCCCCAGCTAATCACATGAGACATTTCACCATACTTCTGTTTTGGCTTTGAAATAAACAGAAAATGAGCTTCAGTAGGTGGTGGTGGTGCTTTAAACATTAAACCTCCTCTAGTGTATAATGCAATTTGGCTAGTAGAATCTTTCTTGGTTGAAACAGCAGGAGTTGAACCACTCACAGTCTCAGTAGGGATTTCTCCTTCTTCAAGATTAATATCTTTGAATAACTCCTAAAGGTTGTTCCCAAATATATCCGTATACTCAGTTTGATCATCCAAATCATCAAACAAATCAAATTCTTCTTCTACAACACCTGATGAAGATTGTTGAAATGAATATAGTTCCTTTTCATACAAACTTTCAGTAGCAGGATCAAGTGGATCATATCCTTCCAGATCACTAACACTTGGTCGATTGACATTATCAGTGTTAGTATCACCAGTTGGACTTGAAGATAATCCTGCAACATCACCTCCATCATCATCATTATTATTACCATCATCATCTCCTCCATTATGTCCACCATCATCTCCACCATCATCATCATCATCATTGTCATCATCATCCTCATCATCATCAATATCATCATCTCCTGAATCCTTATAATCAATTAAATTGTTGGACCAAAAGAACCAATGAGCCAAGATCAGGAAAACCTCTAAGTCCCACATGTCATCACAACAACTGCTGAAGACCTTCATCAGCAGTTTGACAAAGTCTGAAGAATCAACAGCTGAAGATCAAAGATCTGAAGTACAACAGCTGAAGATCCCAAAGTGCTGAAGATAAGTACTGAAGTCTGAAGTACTAAAACATACAAGTACTGAAGACTTCAAGTACTGAAGAAGTGTTGAAGATCAAAAGTTGAAGAACTAAAGAACTGAAGATTATCTACTGATGCATAAAGTCTGAAGACAAAGACTGAAGACATCAGCTGATGACATCTACTGAAGTCATCAGCTGATACATCATCTGAAGCCCAAGTCTGAAGAACAAGTGCTGAAGCTTCAGAGTTTGTCACAACAGCTGAAGAAGTCTTCTTCAGTTGTTGTGATGATTTTTCCTTTCAGTAGTTCTGTTTTTCTTTTCAGTAGTTTGTACAACAGCTGAAGAGTGTGTTCTTCAGCTGTTAGAGTTCAGTAGTTATAAACGACTGAAGAGTTTGTTCTTCAGTCGTTGTAGGTTTTCAGTAGTTTCCTTTTTCAGTACTTATAATAGGTAGACTTTTTGTAAGAAGATGTCAGCTGTTGACATCTTCAGTAGTTTTATGTTCTATCAGTAGTTAGTTTAATAATCGGTTGATGTCACTGTCAAGTGACATCATCACCCATCCTTTTGCCGGCTATAAAAGAATGGTGAGCCATATTGTATTAGGTGCCGAAACGTGTAAAGTTATAGAAAACATCTTTTTGCAGATCTTTTCTCTCTATATATATTTGTACTTTTACATGCAAAATCTTTTGTGTTCTTGCTGTAATCGCTAATTATTGTGCTAAATCCGCTGCAAAAACAATCTAATTGATCAAACAAAGAGGCTGAGATCCTGTCAAATGGTATCAGAGTAGGTTAATCATTGATCGATTTCACTATTGATCATTTGAAACTGCTCTTTTGATCTCTACGTTTGATCGAATTAGCGATTTGCAAGAATTAGCTATAGAGAGTGAGATTCTGCTGTTTCTGGCCAAAAACTTGAGGTTCTCTGGTGGTTTCGAGCTACATTTGCTTTGCTTAAACTTGTTTTTGACTAAAATTTGAGATGACGACACCAACTAACGATCCTCACAATACTGGTTCCTCAACCAAGCCTCCGATGCTTGTGAGGAATGAGTATAACATATGGCAACGTCGTATGCTTCACCACTTGTCTGTCAACAATGCTGGTTGTTGGAAGTCAGTGGTGCATGGACCATACAAGCCTATGGTGAGCGTCCCTGAATCATATGAACAGGTTCCGAAGAAACCTGAACAGTATTCGGACGAAGATCTTAAGCTGTTCGAGATTGATGCAAGAGCCCATGGAATTTTAGCTATGGCTATTCCAAATGAGATTTATTCAGGGCTTTTGCATCATGAAACTGCTCATGACCTATAGGTTGCTCTAAAGGAACAATTCGGAGGAACCGATTCGGTCTTAGCAAATACTAGGGAAATCCTCACTCAACAATATAAGACATTCTCTCATAGGAAGGGTGAGACTCTGACTCAGCAGTTTGAGCGGTTCTCTTGTTTGATTTCTGAGTTGAAGATGGTCAAACAAGAGTACTCTAACAGCCACATGAACAACAGATTCCTCAGATCACTACCTGAGAGATGGGACACTTATACTATTGTCCTACGCTCCAGTGCAGATCTGGAAACTCTATCTCTCACCCAACTTCATGGGAAATTGCTCACATATGAGAGAGAGATAGAGCAAAAGAGGAAGTTGTCCACCTCTAGCAAGCTCGCTGATGACTTTGTCCATGGCAATGCTGCCTTGATAAGTCAGGTGTCAGAATATGCTGCATCAGAAAGTTCTTATGATGAGCATATTGATTTCTCTACCAGCTCTGAACAAGCTTTTGTTGGTGTTAGTAGTAGTTCAGGAGGTAGCGGTGATAATCTGTGTTTTCTGATGGAGGACTTGAAAGGCATTCCAGATGATGATCTGGAAGAGATGGATATTTTGAACCAAATGGCAATGATAAATATCAGATCTCAAAAGTACTACAAGAGAACTGACAGGAAATTCCCTGGTCTCTCTGGCAAAACCAAAGTTGGTTTTGACAAGAGCAAGTTGAGGTGTCACAAGTGCCAAAGGCTTGGACACTTTGCTAGAGAGTGTAGATCATCTGGATCTAACTCATCTGCACCCTTTGTGACTTTTTCAAGCAATAGCTCACAACACAGAGGGCAACATTCCTCCAGTTCGGGCCATCCATCACAAGCACAGGCATCACCTGCTTATTTTGTGCCTCAGGGTCATATGCCATACCCATACCCCTGCTACTATGTGCCTCAGCCCAGTCAAACTCAAGCACCTTCTGCTCAGCCACCACATGCTCTTCATGAGCCTCAATCTTCCCAATCTCATCATCAAACACAACCTCAACAACACAGCTTCTTCACCCCAGGAGTTGTTGACTGGAGTAGTCTGCCAGATGATCTATCTGGTCAGGAACAATTACCCCAAGGTGCTGGTCAACATGGTGAAAATCCATTTGGAAATCTTGCTCTGATGGCCCTTGAGTCTGCTGAAGGGTCATCATCCATGGCCTCATCGCAGGTATCCTCTGAGGCTAAAGCCAAGCTTTGTTCTGAATCATGCATAGCAGCATTTGCCTCTATTAGAGAAGCAAATGTAGCTTTAATAGATAAAAATCTTGAGCTAGAGCATACCATTTCCAAAAAGAAAGCTGAATTTGAGGCTGCACTAAAAGAGAAAAATGATGAGATTTACAAGCTTAAATGGCAAATAAAAGATGACAAAGCTAGGGAAGATGTACTTCTAGAGAAGTACAAGGACCTCAAGGAAACTCTTGCAACCACCCAAGTAGAGTGTGATCGATCGGTGCAATCATGCAAGGGTTTTGAAATGCTTCTTAGCAAGCAATCAGCTTCCAATGTGAAGTTTGGCATTGGTTATAATCACACTGCTCCTCCTACAGATTTCACTTCAAGAGCAGAAGTTGAATCTGATGGAGAGAGCAATAGCCAATCCTTCTCATCATGTGACCTACTATCCTCTGATTCAGCATCATCAGAGATAGAAGTCAGCATTAACTCCTGACAAAACCAATCAGCTGATGCTATAACAGCTGATGGTTCAAATGCTGACTGTCACATGATCAAAAGGTTGATCAACTCAGGTGTTGTCTCTAGAAGTACTGAAGGTACTGGAGAGCAAGTGATAACATCTGAAGTTCAAACCTCAACTACTGTTAGCACTAAAGAGAAGAAAACTTACAGTAGAAAAGGTTTGAAGACAGCTAAAGAGGATGTCAGGAAAGCATGCACTACTAGGAAGAAAACTGCTAGTACTGATACCAAACAGCTGAAGAACAAGTCTTCAGCAGTTTCATCCCCTTCAGCTGATGATCAACATAAGATGAAGAAGAAGCCATGTGAGATATGTGGCTTGTTTAATCATCTTACTGATGATTGCTAGTACAAAAGGGATTCCAAACTCAAACAAAAGGAGAAAATTAATGAGGACATAAATAAAATGAAGAATGAGTTTGAAACCAAGTTTGTACTAGCAACATCCAAGCCTGAAATCCCTAAGCCCAAAGCTAAATCTAAAAAGAAGGTAGGGGTTGCTCAGGCAATAGCTGAGGTTGCTCAAAAGAAGATGGTGCAACATAGGAATCTATCATCAGCAAGCCCCAATGTGTCTGAAGAGCTGAAAGCTTTATCACAAAGTCAGACACAACTAGTGATGATGGTTCAGCATCTAATGGGAAGAGTCAACCATTTAGATGCTCCTGTGTTGAAACCACAGAAAAGGAAGCCCAAGCCAAAGGGTTCCTCTTCTGCACCATCTCCTTCACCTCAGGCTGTCATACATAACACACCTGTTAGTGTTGCACCTGTAGTTGAGAACAGACCCAAAACCAAACAGGTTTGGGTCTCTAAAACTAACTAACATGTGGTTATGATTGTAGGGTTCTTCAACATGCCATAGAAGCATCTGGTATGTAGACAGTGGAGGATCTATGCACATGACAGGAAGCAGCTCCATTCTTAATGACTACTCTCAAGGAAAGAAGGGATTTGTCTCCTTTGGCAATGATGCAAAGGGTTACATCATCGGAAAAGGCTTTGTTTCCAATGGGGAAATAAGGTTTGATGATATTAACCATGTGGAGAATCTTAAGTACAACCTCTTGAGTGTTAGTCAAATGTGTGATAAAGGCCGTGTTGCCCTTTTCACAAGCCAGAACTGTCCGATTCTGTCATCCAAAGTACTGAGTTTGATTGACAAGGTGTTGGATGAATACACTCTCCTGAAGGCGAACAGGACAGGAAGAGTGTATGCCTTAGATCTTTCCAAAAGGATAGATCTAAAAGGCCATCTTTGCCTATTCTCCAAGGCCTCTCCTCAAGAGTCTACTCTATGGCATAGAAGACTGGGGCATGTTAATTTCAAGAACATGAATCAGCTGATAAGCTATGGTTTAGTAAGAGGATTGCCTTTAAAGGAGTTCAAGTGTGAAGATATCTGCACTGCTTGCTTAAAAGGAAAACAACACAAAGTTTCATTCCCTTCAATAGAAGAACCAAAGTCCACTGCCTGCTTGCAGCTCCTGCACATGGATCTCTTTGGTCCTGTCAGAGTAATGAGCATGGCAAAGAAGAAATACTGCCTGGTAATTATGGATGATTATTCCAGGTTTGTATGGACTTTCTTCTTGCACTCCAAGGATGAAGCAGCCAAGACTATTATGAAGTTTGTGTCATTTGTAGAAAAGCAGTATTCCCTGCAGGTCAAGTGTGTAAGGAGTGACAATGGAACAGAGTTTAGAAACCACACACTTGATGACTTCTACCTGTCCAAGGGAATTAAAAGGCAGTTTAGTATTCCTAGAACTCCTGAGCAGAATGGAGTGGTGGAGAGAAAGAACAGGACTCTCATTAAAGCTGCAAGGTCAATGATGGCTGACTCAGGGTTGCCACTGACCTTTTGGGCTGAAGCTGTCAATACAGCTTGCTATGTACAGAATAGAGCTTTAGTGAATAAGAGGTTGATGAAGACTCCTTATGAAGTTCTTCATCATTTGGCTCCTCTGATTTCATTCTTTAGAGCCTTTGGGTGTCCATGTTTCATTCTCAACACTAGCAACCCACTCCAGAAGTTTGCTAGTAAGGTGGATGCAGGGTATTTTGTTGGTTATTCATCAACTTGCAAGGAATACAGAGTCTTCAACTATAGGACAAAGGTGGTTGAAGAAACTCTACATGTTAAGTTCAATGAATCTCCAAAGGACAAGATTCCACAAAACCCTGTGGAGTTGTTTGATCTGGACATACTGCAATGTGTTCCTTATCAACCTCCAGCTGTTGAGCCTGTCAATGGTTCTCCACCTGGTGGTACTGATAATGACGTAGTCAGTACTCACCTCTTCAGGATTAGTGACAACCTGCCTGAGTCCACTAACCCTGATGCTCCTGTAGCCTCAGCAGCTCCATCCACAACAAATGCTGATGAGATTTCTGCTTGCTCTACTTCATTTGAGCTGCCATCTTCTACATGGTTTCAGGAATCTCCATCACCATCTATTGCTGCTGATGGGTCTACAAACACTTGCACAGATATTATAGTCTATCAAGAGCTGAAGAATCACCCCACATCTTAAATCATTGGTGATATCAATGCTGGAGTTTCAACCAGGAATCAATTGTCCAACTTCTGCTTCTATGCTCTCTTCATCAGTCAGCAAGAGCCAAAGAACTATCATGTTGCTTTAAGAGACAATGGATGGGTGGAAGCTATGCAGCTTGAGCTTCTTCAGTTCAAGAAACAGCAAGTGTGGGAGCTTGTTCCATTACCCCAAGGTAAGTGTGCAATAGGCACCAAATGGGTATTTAGGAAAAAAACAGATGAGAAGGGCCAAATCGTCAAGAACAAGGCCAGGCTGGTTGTCCAGGGGTTTGCACAAGAGGAAGGCATCGATTATGATGAGACCTTTGCCCCTGTGGCCAGACTGGAAGCAATCAGATTGTTCTTAGCTTATGCTGCCTTTCACAGTCTTAAGGTCTATCAAATGAATGTCAAAAGTGCCTTCTTATATGGTAAAATAAAAGAAGAAGTTTACGTGTGTCAACCACTAGGCTTTGAGGACAATAAACATCCTGATTGGGTGTACAAGCTTGATAAGGCTCTTTATGGGCTGAAGCAAGCTCCTAGAGCTTGGTATGAGACACTATCAACTTTTCTTCTAGAGAATAAGTTCACTAGAGGCACCATTGATAAAACCTTATTCATCAAGACTGTGGGACAACATAAGCTCCTTGTTCAAATTTATGTAGATGATATCATCTTTGCATCCTCTGATCTAAAGTTGTGTGATGAATTTACAAAGCTAATGAAGCTAAGGTTTGAAATGAGTGCTATGGGAGAATTACAGTTCTTTCTAGGTTTGCAAATCAAATAACAGACTGATGGTATCTTTATTTATCAGTCCAAATACACCAAAGAGTTGCTGAATAAGTTTGATTTACAAACCTGTAAGCCCTGTTCTGCTCCCATGAGCAGCATCACACAACTAGATGTAGATCAGAAAGGTAAAGCGGTTGATGAAACCCTTTACAGATGTATGATTGGGTCCTTGATGTACCTTACAACTTCTAGACCAGACATCATGTTTGCAACATATGCCTGTGCTAGATTTCAGGCTGCACCTAAAGAATCCCATTTGATTGCAGTCAAAAGGATCTTTAGATATCTGCAAGGTACCCAATCACTAGGTCTTTGGTATTCAACTGGGCATTCTTGCAAATTAGTTGCTTTCTCTGATAGTAACTATGCAGGATGCAAAGTCACGAAAAAATCCACTTCTGGTGGTTGCCAATTCCTAGGCAATTGTTTAGTTTCTTGGCAGAGTAAGAAACAAACATCAATTGCTACATCCACTGCTGAAGGTGAGTACATTACTGCTGCAAGTTGTACATCTCAAATACTCTGGCTTCAGAACCAACTCTTGGATTATGGCATTACAGAGACTAAGACTCCATTACTAATGGATAGTGCTTCAGCTCTTTGCATTGTTAAAAATCCAGTCCAGCACTCTAGGACCAAACATATAGAGATTAGACATCATTTTATCAGGGATTGCTATGAAAAAGGTCTGATTGATCCTAAGTTTGTGCCTAGTGCTGATGAGCTTACAGATATTTTTACTAAGCCTTTAGATAGTGCCACATTCCAAAATCTGGTACTAAGGCTTGGTATGCTGCAGCTAGAATAATTTGACTAATGCTGATGCTCTCAGATTCACAAAGTACTGATAAGCATTAGTATGCAAAGGGTTAAATATAAGTACTGATGAGTAATTTAGTCTTCAACACTTTCACAACTACTGAAGACTAAAATACTTCAAAGTACTGATGTACATTATTTGTTGAAAACAACTGATGTAGTGAGGTGGATTACAACTACTGATGTAATATTTTCAAACAAATAAGTACTGAAGAACAAATTTTGCTCACAAGTACTGATGTGTAATCTTACACACAAGTACTGAAGACAAAAAATTGTTCACCAGCTCTGAAGAGTAATTCATCAGCACTTGTGAACATCTGATCACAAGAGCTGAAGGCATAAATATTTACAAGAGCTGAAGGGTCAATGAAACATCTGAAAGTCAGCCAAAGAGCTGATGAGTAAATGTGGAGGTCAGCATGAAACAACTGATTTGACGGAAACAGCTGATGAGTAATTTTACTTTTCAGCTGATGCCAACAGCTGCTGTTTCATACCCAAACAACTGAAGGACAAAACCATGTCTTCAGTAGTTTCACAACTACTGATGACTAACACCAAGTCCTCAGTTGTTTACAACAACTAAAGCAATACCATGTCTTCAGTAGTTCACAACTACTGATGTCAGTAGTTCACAACTACTGAAGGCTAACACCAAGTCTTCAGTTGTTACAACGTCTGAAGATGAAAACTAGTTCTTCAGTAGTTTATAACTACTGAAGACTGACAACAAGTCTTCAGCCGTTTACAACATCTGAAGGACAAAACCAAGGTTTCAGTAGTTTCAACTACTGAAGACTAACACCAAGTCCTCAGATGTTACAACCACTGAAGGTTAAAACCACGTCATCAGTCGTTTCAACACCTAATGATTAACACCAAAACCTTCAGTAGTTTTCTTTCAGCCTTTTCCATTCCCTATAAATACCCCACCTTCAGAGCTTTTAATTCTCACTTGACCTAACTTTTCAAAAACCTCTGAACTTCCCATACACCATTAATGGCGTCCATGCAACTCAAACCTCGACACAACTGTGTCGCCCATCTCACCAAATCGCCATTCTGGGCCAAATTTCATAATGTCGTCGATCTCATGCACGACTCTCCATACCAAACGGCATTTCTTCTCAACCCCACCATATACATCAATTCCTTGGCGGAGTTCTGGACGAACATCACCGTCCAAACCGGAGAGAACGATGGCGAGGTCTCTCTCCGGTCCTCCGTCAACAACCACCCGGTGGTTATCACTTCAGCTATTATTTGACAAACCCTAAAGCTGGAGGATTCCACATTCCCAACCTCTTTCCCCAAAGGCTCCCTTGATCTATCCTTCACAGCTAACGACTATCAGGGTGACCTCTCCACATCCACCTTGTTGAAGAAACACTTCCCAGATCCCCAACGTCTCATCTTCCACATGGTGAATGTGTGTATGGCCCCCAAAACATCCTCATAGGACCAGATGTCAATAAGGTGGCAACAGGTATTATTTTCTATCTTTGAGAAACAACCACTTAACTTAACTGAAATTATATTTTTAGAACTCAAAGACATGGCTGCAAAACCTTTTGCTAACCGATGGATTTTATATCCTCGGTTCATTATGGCCATGATCGAAGACCAGCTTCAAGCTGAGGGACTTGTTGGCACTGGGGTCCCTGCCATGGCTGTTCTAGCCGAGGTATACTCTAGGCACAACACCGACCAATCACTCAAACAGGCCGGCTGGCTGTGAAAACCCATGCAGCAGGAACCCACAGCCTCCACCTCCAAATCAAAAGTCCCCACCAAGCCAAAAACCAAAAAGAAGCCAACAAAGGCTACTCAGGGAAATGAGTCCCCTGAGGATGCCCCTGCAACATAAAGGCAGGAAGTGGCTGCTGGTCAGATTCTCCCAGCAGTCACCACGACTCCACCCACCACAACTGCACAGGCTTCCTCTCAACAGGAACCTGATGCAACCACTTCTAGGGCAACCACAAATCTGGAATCTGTCTCACTTGAGAAGATTGCCATTGAAACGCACATTCCTCCCCATGTGCACTCTGCTTCAAGCCCATCACCCACTGAAACCGCCCCACAAAGCCCTACACTCATAATCGCCAAAGTGTTGACTCACCTGAGCACTCCACCCTCTCCCCAGAAACCAATTACAATTAGGGAAACTCCAACTGAAGAGAGGGGGGACACAAGTGCTGGTAGGAGCCCGCAACACAGAGAATCACATGTCCAATCTCCCAGTGTGGCTAGGGAGATAGCACATTCTAGTAAGGCTGCCACTTCCTTTGCATCAACATCTGAGCAGGGTGAAGCTGGTAACATCAATAAGACCTCACCAGAGGCAACTGCCGATGATGGATACAATCCGGAGGCTGGAAGTCCCCGGTACCAATACCAAGGGGCACATGCAACTTCTGAGCCACACTCAGAGCATGTATATCCTGACACAGTCAGGAGGTCAGGTGATTCAGCTCACACTGATGATGACCTGTGCTTCTTCTATGATGTAGTTGCACAAAACACTATCCTAAAGGATGAGGTAAGCAGACTCAAAGAGCTGCTTGCCAAAATGTCTCAGGATAGAAGTCCATCTGCCACCATTGACCCACAGATGGCACCTTCACCCAAAGGTCTCAAAAACACTCAACCACTCCCACAAACTCGGCCACCTGCCCCTGCTTCTAGCACTAGCTCTCAGGACTAGAACCCTCCTGAGCAGCTAGATGCTATCATCCAGAAATCCCTGCCTCTCATCACACCTATAATCACAGAAATTGTGATGAAAACCATTGATGAGAGGCTTCCCACTCATATCCAATCCATGGTGGAGGTTGCTGTAGCCAAGGCGCTTGCTGATAGTCAAACCCCAACCAATGCACCCAAAAAGGGGGAGACATCATGCAAGCTAAGAGGAAGAGGGGAGAGGAGGAGTTAGAAGTAGGGAGAGAGGAGGTAATTAAGAGGGAGAAGGCTGAGAAGATTGTTAGGGTGAAGGGGAAGGAGAAGGTGAGGGAGGAGAGAGCTCAAATAGAAATGGCTGAAATCCAAAAGGATTTCTGTGTCACTTATAAAAAGAAGAGAGGAGAGAAAGAGGGAGAGAAGGGGGATGATGATTTAGCAGTCCTTGTCAAGTAGGCTGATGCTGAGCATAGCCGATCAATGGACTCTGTCATTGATCAGCTGTTCAGGCAAGGCTTTGACTTGGACACTGCTTTGCTAGATTAGGAGATTAGGAGAATGGAGACAAGGGAGATAGAACACCGATGGTCTATTTATACCAAAGAGGATAAAAAGAGACTCGAGGCTATGAGTAGATTCATTTTAAAGTATCTGAGCAGACCAGTCCTAGACATCAAAGCTTGGTCCAGGGATAGAATCTTGGCCATAACCACCAAGATCTGCTCGTCTGGTGAATTCACCAAGGGACTGGTCGCTGAGGCCCTATCAGAAGCCGGTGCTGGGAAGAGGACCCTGCTAGCAAAACAGACCAAACCTTCCCTTATCTCAAAATTGCTAGCAGTGCCTGTCAACATTCCCACACCAACAACCCAACCACAACCCACTAAACCAACCCTTCACCATCAAAACCCACAGCCAATGATCCACCCTTGCAGAAGAAGAGAAGGGTGTTGAGGCTGCAAGAAGAAGAAGAAGAGGAGGATGAGGAGGATAGACTGCCTCTTTCTGTAGTCATCCCTCTACCCAAAGCCAAATCCAAAACCATCACTCCCACCTCACAGATGGATACTGTGAGGGTGAAGTTAGAAGAAGAGGAGCAGCAAAGATTACATGATGAGGAAATGCTGAAAAGCATTGACAAATCCTATGCTGCTTCTACTTCTATTATGAACATGAAAAAGGAGGCTCTGAGACTATTCACTCTTAAGCAAACCTATCACTATGATAAGGATAGAGTGAGAACTTGGCCTGATCCTAGGGTGGCTCACAGGATAGTTAAGAAAGATATTCCTGTGAGATACAAGAGCCAACTTAAGAGAATTGTAGATGAAGTGATTTCTGTGGCTCTTGTAATAACACCCTGGGAGATAGTAGAGGAGTTCGAGAAAGCCTATAGAGCTAAGCAGCCACCCCAAACAATGTTGGACAATAGGGTGGTAAGGAAGGGATTAGTCTATAAGAGGCTTGAGAACTTCCATAAGGATGAGCTCAACCTGCTTTTAGAAGGCAAACATCCAGATGAATTCGCCTACAGGCAGGTCACAACCATTGAGCTCAAAAATGGCTGTTAGGTCCCTTAAAAGATTAACATTTAGTCTTTAGTGTCTAGTTTGTAGTTTATACTAGTATAGGGACTAGTTGTGTAAATTTTAGTTCCTTAGTTTCTAGTATAAATAGCATAGACGTAGTATAGATTGTAAGTTTTTGTATGTTTTTATGAGAACTGCTCCCTATCACTTGTAATCGTCTTTTGCTATCAATGAAATCTGAATTTTGTTGATTTTGCTTGATTTGATTACAATTGCTTGTATTTTGCTTTGAATTGTTCATATAATTGTTACAGATTGCTCTAATTGATCCTATCAATTGGTATCAGAGCTTTCGGTTGAGTGTTTTTGAGGTTCTGTCGAAGATAGAAACTTCAAAAATCCACTGAAATCCGTAATCAATTGACAATTCAAGTGAAATATTGTGAATCGAAGCTGTGTTTCATCATCAGAAACATGTTTTGAATCACAAATTGCAGTTTATCTCATAAAAATCGAGTGAATTAGTGAAAAACAGTTTGACTAAGTGTTCTTGAGTGTTCGACTTTAAATTTCCAAAATTCATCGAAATTTGTTGATAATTACTGAAATTGAGGTTATAGGATTGATTATTGGTATAATCATGAACTAATTGTGAAGTTTCAGCTCAATTCATCAATAATTGAAGGATTTTGAGATTTCTGAGTTCGTTACATTCATATGAATCTGATGAATGTGTCGTATTAGGGCTGAAAAACACTAAAATTGCCTAAGTGTTTTGGTCGTTTGAGAACTGTGTAGACATTTCTCAACTGTTTCAGTCGTTTTACCCCTAGCCGTATAACCACTGTGTGGACTTATAACCACCGTGTGAGAGTTCTACTTGGTTGGACACATCATCACCGAGTGGTCGTATAAGTACTGTGTGGACTTATAACCACTGTGTGGTAGTTTCACTTTGTGGTCGTATAACTACTGTTGGACTTTTCAGCATTGTGTTGGAAATTTTTCTAAGGCAATATCTTAGACTTATCACCACTGTTGGGCGTTTCACACTGTTGGACTTATCACTACTGTTCACTGTTGGACTTATAACCACTGTTGGGCGTTTAACCACTGTTCGGACTTTTCAGCCTTGACACTTAGAAAATTTTCATAAAATTTCAAAAATACAAAATATTTTTTTTATCTTTTCTTAATTCAAAAGCTTAGAAAAACAACAAAAATATAAAAATGGTGAAATCAGAAGATTCTGAGAATAGAGTTCCAAAACTTAAAAACAGAGCTGATTTTAAAAATTGGCCTCTTAGGCTGAAACATCATTTGAATTCCATAGACACTAATCTGTGGAAATCAATTGAAAAGGGTCCTTACATTCCTGTGACTACTGATGGTCCAGACAGAGGATTTGCGTACTCTAAAGATTCACAAGAGCCTTATCCAGAAGATAATCTTCATGGTGATGATTTAAAGAAAGTGAAGAATGACATCAAAGCATATTCTCTCATGTGTAAAAGACTACCACTGGAAGTTCTTTCAAGGCTTAAAAACTATCAAACTGGATATACAATGTATAAAGCCTTGAAGATTATATGTGAAGGAGGGAAAGAAATTCAAGATCTGAAAAAGCAAAAACTGAAAAGGCAATTGGAACTTTTTGAGCACATCTCAGGAGAAATAATAAATCAAATGATGAACAGGTTTGTGCAATTAACTACAGAAATGTCTACTTTGGGAATCAAGAATGATCTTGAGAACTTAAACAACAGACTTCTGAATGCACTACCATCCTCTTGGAAACAAACGGTTACTTTGTTGAAACATACTGAGAAGTTTCCAATGGATCTTAACCTTCTCATTGCTAAAATTGAATCTGTAGAGATTGATGAGAGTTCAAGAAACAATGATAGACATGCATCAACAACTCAGTATAAGTATGTTGCTTCACCAGCAAATACTGTAGAGAATGCATTTCTGGCTAAAGACCAATCAATTCCTGAAGATGAAGGTGATCTGTTTATGGGAGCAGGATTCTTCACCAGTACACCCGCTTACTCCACTCAACCACAACCACAGTCGTCACCTAAAGCTCAAATGCCTAAACCTTCAACTGAGATGCCATCCTCCTCAAACTCTCCCAATCCAAGTAAAGTGAAAGATGTGATCAACATTCTTTTACAAGATGAAGAGTCAAAAATGCTTTCACTGCTTTCATGGCAAGCTTTCAAGCTTATCAAGGCAGTCATCTGACTCAAGTGGAGCTAGTTCTACAAGATTTGTTTGAAATGGATCCAGATGATGTAGAAGAAATGGATCTTAACTGGCAGATGGTCATGATAGCTTACAGAACTCAAAAGCATGCTTACTCTAACAGAAATTACAAACCCAGTGCAAACAAAACTGTTGGGTTTGATAAATCAAAATCAAGATGCTTTAACTGTAACAGCTATGGTCATTTTTCAAGAGAATGTAAAGCTCTAAGAAACCAAGGAGGAAATACTCAAGGCAGCTCAAATGGTCAAAAATATCAGCAACATGCAAACAAGACTTTTCAAAAGCCATACCAAAGTCTACCAATGCCAGAACCCAAAGAAGAGAAGAATAGTGAGGAAACTAAGAAGGCACTAGTTGTAAACATCAAAGATGGTTATCACTGGAGTGCATATGCAGAGCAATTTACTGCTGATCTCACTGCTAATCTGGCACTGGTTGCTGAAGTTGATGATGAAGACTGGTCTGAAGTTAAAGATCCTAAATATGATGAATCAGATCAAGAAGAAGAGTACGATTGGAGCGACAAATCAGACCCAAAAGCTACCACTGAAGAAGTTGCTCTTATGGATCAATCAGAACAACCAAAGGTTGTTAACTCTTCTGATACTGAATCTTCAAGCTCATATCCTGAAATACCAGTAGAAGTGAGAGAAAAAATGTGCACAAAAGCATGTTTTAAACTAGTTGAACACTATAGAACATATTCATTCAAAATATGTGACAAGCTCAAACAAGAAGAATCAAAACACAATAAGCTAAAATCAGATCACAAAATTGCTGATGAAAAGATTATGTCTCTTCAAGCTTCATGGAACAAAACTATTAAAGAACTTGAACTTGTCAAGCAACAACTTGAAGAGATGAACAAAACACTTGAAAAAGAAAAATTGGCACATGCAGCAACTCAAATAGATTTAGCCAAAGTTAAAAGCTCAAAGAAAATTGTTGAGCAACTGGTGAATGGAAGGAATGACAAAGATAAAACAGGATTAGGATTCACACATGAACCTATGCCTGAATCAATCTCAAAAACATTACCAGATAATTTCAACACTTATGATCATTCACCAGAAAACAAAGCTAAACTGAAAGAATTTCATGATCAAAAGAACTTTAAAAAGAAAAATGTTGAAGTTTATGAAGAAACCGACTTAGACAAGATCAAAAATGGTCATCCAATCAAAGTTAAATCTTATGAACCTCAACAAAAACAAAAGAAGCTGTTTGTACCAAAAAGTGAGAATGTTATTGAACAAACTGAACTAAAGAGTGAAAAATCTGATGTCAATAACAAACTGAAAGGAAAATCTGAAGAGGTTAAATCAGATAACAATATTTCCGATGATTCTAGTTCTAATGAACTAACTGAAGATAAAGAATGTCAAAAGGAATCTTCTCAAGATTCAACTAAACTTCAAAGCAAGAAATCTTCATCAAGATTGAGAAATCAAAGACGAAGAAAAGCTGCAAAAGCAAAGAAAACTGAATCAATTAATCAGTCACAGAACAATACTCAAATTAAACCTGTGAAGTTTGTGTTTGCAGGAACTTTTGACATGAACACTAACATAAAAATGACACATACACCTAAGATCAAATCTAAATATGATCTGAAACCAAGTTCAGATCATAAGACTTCCGCTGTGCATAAAATATTTGAATCACAGGAGTCAAAGAATGTTGTTCAAGTTAAAAAGAAAAATCCTAAAAATCAAAAGACCAAATTCACACCAATTAAACAACAAATTAACTTGCCTAACCCAAAATTTAAACAAGAATCAAATGTTGCTTCAACATCAAGGGTTAACAAAATGTTGTTTAAACATTCTGAAAAGTATTATGATATCTGTGACATGTACAATCATGACATTACAGAATGTTACTTTAACAAGTATTGCTACATATGTGATATGACAAATCACACAACAGCTGAGTGTTATTTTAACAAATACTGTGCTTTGTGTGATGAAAGAAATCACAATACCAATGATTGTTACTTCAGGAAGAACTCCAAGGAAGGAATTCAATAATCAAGGTTTTGTAAATCCACAATTTATAAGAAATCAAAATATTGGATTTAAATTTTCACAACAACAACCTTCCTTGGGTTTGAGATCGTTCAGAAGAAACAACTCTGATTATGATAATAATCATTTTGTCAAATTACAGCAATACAATCAAGAAAAGTTTATTCCTCGATCTGTGAGAATAAACAAAGGAACATTCTCAAATGATTCATACAAAAGTTCAAGATTTCTTGATAATTCACAAAGAGATAATCAGTTGATTTCATAAAAGGATTTGAACATGTTAAAATTCAAAAGAAACCAGATGTCAACAAACTTCGTTTCAAACAATTTACAATTGTTGACAAGTTTGACAAGCCCAAGAACATTTCGGCTTGGGTTACTAACTCACCTTAAATGTTTGTAAATGCAGGTACGCCCGCGGAGACCAATAAACTCATGGTATGTTGACAGTGGGTGTAGCCGGCATATGACAGGCAATCAAGCCTTGTTGCAAGACTTTAAGTTAAAGGATGGAACACATGTTGCTTTTGGAGGTGATGCAGGTGGAAAGATAACAGGAGAGGGAACAGTGTCCAATGGGATTATCAGTTTTGATAAAGTCAACTTCTGTTCATAGTTGAACTTTAATCTTCTAAGTGTATCCCAAATTTGTCACAAATCTTATTCTGTTCTTTTTGATGAATCTCACTGTTATGTCTTGAAACCAGGTTTTCAGATTAGCAATGACTGGGTGATAGTTAAAGCTGCTAGAGATAGAGATGTATACAAACTGGATATGTCTCAAGTGGATCCTGCAACTGAAACTACTTGCCTGATTGCCAAAGCTTCAAATGATGAAAGCCAGCTTTGGCATAGACGACTTGGACATTCCAACTTCAAAAACATGAACAAGCTTGTAGCAGGAAATCATGTTATTGGACTTCCTTCCAAGAAATTTTCAACTACTGATCACTGCTCAGCATGTCTGAAGGGAAAACAACATAGAGCGTCTTATAAGTCCAAGCTAATAAACTCAAACACCAAACCTTTCCAGATGTTACATATGGACCTTGTTAGACCAACTAATGTTAGGAGTATTGGTCGAAAATCATATTGTTTAGTCATCATAGATGATTATACAAGATTTTCATGGGTTTTCTTTCTTCAAGCTAAATCTGAAACTGCAGATCTTCTAAAAGAATTCATTAATAAAGTTGAAAATCAGCTTGAACAAAAAGTAAAGATAATAAGAAGTGATAATGGAACTGAATTTAAAAATGCTAACATTGATTTGTTTTGTGCAGGAAAAGGGATAGCTCATCAGTTCAGTGCTCCCAGAACTCCATAACAAAATGGAGTTGCTGAAAGGAAGAACCGAACTCTGATTGAAGCTGCCCGTTCTATGTTAGCTGATGCTAAAATTCCAATCACTTTCTGGGACGAAGCAATATCCATAGCATGTTTTGTTCAGAACAGAATCTTGCTTGTTAAAGATAAAAAGAAAACTCCATATGAGTTGATGTTTGACAGGAAACCAAACATAAATTTTTTAAAATCATTTGGTTGTCCAGTTATGATTCTTAACTCAAGTGATCATTTAGGAAAATTTGAAGAAAAAGCTGATAATGGATTTTTCGTTGGATATTCATCTGTTTCAAAAGCCTATCGAGTGTATAACTCTAGGACAAATACTATTAATGAAACATTCAACGTTAAATTTTTGGAAAATTCTTTTCCATCAGTTTCAAATGGTCCTGCATGGTTATTTGATTTGGATTCTTTGTCAAATTCATTTCAATCTAACTTGTTTAATCATTCTGATGATTTTTCAGGTAAGAAGAACTCAAGAGGAGATCTTGGATCTTTTAGTGATGATTCAGATTCTGATGATTCAGATGATGCTCGTCCAGATTATCCATTCTTTTCATTTGTCAAGGATTCAACAATCCAATTCCATGACAATGTTCCTGATTCTTCAGCTTCAGATCATTCAGTTTCAGCAGATCAAGAAGCATCACAACCTTTTCCTAATGATGGTACAGAAATTGGACATCCTGAGTCTGGCACATCTTCTATCTCTGGAGATGCAATTGATCATAGTAACTTTGATTACTTCCTCAATTCACCAACTCAAGTTCCAAATTTCACTTCACATTCTTCTACCTTATTGCAACAGCTCTCCAATTTGAACTAAACCAATCTTGATGTTAATGTTCAAGGAAATGAGATTCCGACATCTCGTATCCACAGGAACCATCCAACATTACAGATTATTGGTCCTCTGAATGAAAGAACTACTAGGAGTAAATCTGAACATGCAAATGTTTGTTTATACTCTTGTTTCCTTTCTCAGATTGTTCCTAAAAATGTCACCGAGGCATTACAGGATAATGGTTGGATTGAAGCTATGCAGGAGGAACTTCTACAATTTCGGAAACAAGAAGTGTGGAAGTTAGTGGAATTACCTGAAGGAGAAAATGCCATAGGCGCAAAATGGTTATTTAGAAATAAAACTGATGATCGTGGCATTGTAATAAGAAACAAAGCAAGACTTGTTGCACAAGGATACACACAGGAAGAAGGAATTGACTATGATGAAGTATTTGCTCCAGTTGCAAGACTCGAATCTATTCGTGTTTTCCTGGCTTATGCATCATTCATGAAATTCAAGGTGTATCAAATGGACGTCAAAGGTGCATTCTTGTATGGTCCAATCACTGATGATGTGTATGTGAAGCAACCTCCGGGCTTTGAGGATGCAGAATTTCCACATCGTGTGTATAAGCTTAGCAAAGCTTTATATGGCCTACATCAAGCTCCAAGAATTTGGTATGGGACATTATCTCAACACTTGATCCAACATGGATATACAAGAAGGAAAATCGATCCAACTTTATTTATAAAGAAGGATAATGATGATCTCTTATGTGTGCAAGTGTATGTAGATGATATCATATTTGGTTCTACCAGTCCAACATTGTGCAAAGAATTTAAAGAGATTATGAAATCTCGTTTTCAAATGAGTTCTATGGGAGAAATCAATTTCTTTCTTGGATTGCAAGTTCAACAATCTGCAGATGGTATTTTTATCAATCAAGAGAAGTTCGTTGATAAACTCTTGAAGAAATTCAAATTGCATGATTGTCAATCCATAAGAACTCCAGCTGACGTAAACATTAAGATTGAACCTGATCCTAAAGGAAAATCAGTAGACCAAACTTTATACAGATCTATGATTGGTTCTTTGATGTATCTTACTGCATCACGACCAGACATAATGTATGCTGTTTGTGTCTGTGCAAGGTATCAATCAGACCCGAAAGAATCTCACTTAATTGCTGTCAAAAGAATATTCAGGTATCTCAAAGGTAAACCAGCCTTAGGGCTTTGGTATCCTTACGAAGGTAATTTTGAGTTACATGGATATAAAGATAGTGATTATGGTGGATGTTGTCAAGATAGAAAATCTACTACGGGTGGGTGTCAGTTTCTTGGACCCAGATTAGTTTCATGGCAATGTAAGAAACAAACAAATGTTTCTGTCTCAACTGCAGAAGCTGAGTACATAGCTGCATCAGCAGGATGTTCTCAAATCCTTTGGTTACAAAACCAATTGCTAGATTATGGGTTCAATTTTCTTAAAACACCCATTTACATTGATAACACTGCTGCTATGTTCATTACAGCTAATCCAGTTCAACACTCAAAAACAAAACATATCGAAATTCGATATCATTTTCTAAGAGATAATTCCGAAAAAGGTTTAATCATTTTGCTTCAAATAGCAACTGAAAAACAGTTGGCAGACCTATATACTAAAGCTTTTCTACCAGGAAGGTTTGAGTATTTAGTGGAGTCAATTGGCCTTATTAACCATGTGTAAACCTGGTTAATAATTTGAATCTTTTTATGATTAAATACTTTCCTAAATCTGAAAATTTTCATAAGGGTAACTTTTCAGAGTTATTTGCCTGATTGTTTGTGTGTGTGTGCTTTATGTTATAGAAAAACAAATACAAAATTAGAAAACTCAAAAATCAAATAGAAAAATATAAATCAAAAATCCAAAAATAGAGTGCTTTTCATTTTTCATTCATTTTTTAGGAATGAATCTGTGTTTGCCTTATGTGAGAAATGATAGTACATTAGTAAGATCAGTTGCATACTTCACTCGCTAATAAAGTCTGACATGATCAGGATTTGTTGTGTAGACACTATCATGCTAGTATACTGAACAAGTAAATTCTTGTGATTATCCCACATCCCTATGCTTGTTTGTGTATTCATCTGAGTACTTCTAAGTGTATTAGCTTATCAGATTGACTGCTTGCTAAGCTACCCCTACTCACACCTGATGGTAATGTGACTAATCATGAGATCTGTTACAAGCATCGTTCACTTCTCTGTTATGAGTCATCATAGACCTGAAGTGCTGAGATATCCTCTGTTGTAAGTCATTACAGACCTGGATATTCTCCTTTGATGTAAAAAGATGCCAATGTGCACAACCCATTCAAATGGATGGTTAGAATTGATCAAATGGTTATCCATGATCATTCTCTATTACATTAAGTAACATGAACTCTGATTATGCATATTTGTTAGGTAATAAGTTGAGATTGAGTGCTTTCTTGCATGTCTTGATGAAGGTTGATCCTCTAAGTCTTGGTATGAATCACATCTTGTCATATATAATTTTACCTTACTCAATCCAAGAATTGAAAACGTAAGTGAGCTGATAATTTGTGTCAAAAACACTCATTTGCTGTCCTTAGATCTTGTGTCTCCTTTGCTGTGATATCACTGACCTGGAACACACTTGATCAGGATTTAATCATTGTCAATGACTATCCACATATTTTTTATTTTAATGTTCTGATCTTATCTAACATCATCTCACTGCAATCAACGATTCTATTGTAAATATTAAATTTTTATTCTGCATTAATTTTGATTTTATGCATGTTTTCTTGTGTGCAGGCAATATAACAATGTTTAGTGTGATATTCTTATGATCTATTAGTAAACTTCTAAGTTTTGTACAACTTAAAAGTTTAGGGGGAGTAATAAACCAATAAGAATATTCTCAGAAAATCAAAATAAAAATGATCATGTTGAATTGAACGGATGATGCTTTAATTTCAAAGTATGTGTGTGTTTATCAAATGATAAAATGATCTCATAATTTGTAGCCAGGAAAAGCTTCTTTGACAAGTTGAAATCAAGACAAATTTTGAAATATTTGGTTGTTCATTTTGAAACTAAGATGAAGGGTCAAAATGTAAAAAGTTAAATTTTGAGGGTCAAAATGTAAAAAGTTAAATTTTGAGGGTCAAAATGTAAAAAGTTAAATTTTGAGGGTCAAAATTGTAAAAAGTTCAATTTTGAGGGTCAAAAGTGTAAATTTGAGGGAAAAGTAAAAAATATGTAATATTGTTTGAATATTAGTATGAAATATTACTAATGTGTTTAATCAGTGTGCAGGTGGAAGATTTGAAAAATCCAAGTGCAAAAATGCATGAACAGTTGTTATGTGTCCAAACAGTTGTCGTATGACCAAACAGTTGTTATGTTGCTGATTAGTTGATGTGTGGACATTTCAGCTTTATTATGCTACTGAACAGTGCTAATGAGTCTGAACAGTGCTTATGCTACTAGGCCATTGAACAGTGCTTATAAGTCTGAACAGTTCTCATAAGTCTGAATAGTTCTCATACGGCTAACCTCATGTGTCTAAACAGTGCTAATACGACTGGACTCATAAGACTGTATAGTGGTCATATGTCCCAACACTTAGTAAAATTTATGACCTAATGCGTCTGAACAGTCCTTAAACGACCAACAGTGCTCATAAGTCTAAATTTTTTTTTACTTAGTATAAAAAGGACACTTGTGATATTCAATTCATTCTCATTTCAAAACCCTCATAAAACCCTCTGAACTCTCGAACTCTCGAACACTCGACCAAAAACCCTCATTATTCGATTAAAATCATTTCGAACACAAATTCCAGATTGTTGATAGTATATTCGTGATTGTGAATGTAAGTGAATGATTCGCATTCAACTGATTTCATGTTTAAATAGAAATTTTGATGGTCGTTCGAACCCTGTACGGTCGTTTGAACCCTGTACGGTCGTTTGAACCCTGTACGGTCGTTTGAACCCTGTACGGTCGTTTGAACCCTAACACTTACAAAATCTCAGATTATACTTCAAATCGAAAAAAATGTGAAAAATTGATGATTGAATCTTGTTCATCTGATGATTTCGATCATGATATTAGGTTAAACTTGTTGTAATCTGATATTTGATTGATGTTTCGATCCATGGTCACCGATGAACATTCTCGGTTGATGATGAACTTGATGAAGAAGATGAACAAACTCATGAATTTTTTAATAAAAATAAAAAAAATTCAAAATAAAATTCAAATTTATAAAAATCATCATTTCAGGAACTTAATAGTTTTTAATAAAATGATATAAGATAACATAAACAGAAGTGTTAAACTTTTAATTAAAATCAATCTTGAAAATTCATCTTTTATTGAAATTAAGTGTTTACACTTAAAAATTAAAATTCAAGTTGTTTTTAAAATTCAAATTCATTTTAACACATCAGTTTATAATATCTTAAATCATCATATTTTTAAACTCACAATAAAACATTTGTTTCAAAATACACATAGTGTCTAATATCATTGCTTTTAAATTTTGCAGATGGCAGATTTAAAGTTTGTGCCAAAGCACAATATTGCTGCATTGCTGGATGAGGAAGCACAAGATGCCTTGTCTTATGAAGAAATGATCAGATTTCTTCTAAGAACAAAATATGTGTATGCAATGTGTTACCAAACTGTAATCTATGACAGACTTATTAGACAGTTTTGGAACACTGCAAGGGTTGAAGTAGGTGATGATGGAAGAAAAGTTGTCAGAGGATTTGTGACCAGAGACAGAATGATAGAAGTTTCTGAAGATTCCATCAGAAATGCTCTGAGATTAGGTGAAAATGATCCTGAAGATGTCTGTGAGTTTACTTTTGATGAATGCAGAGAAACTTTCATGGCTATGGGTCATCCAGATCAGTTTCCTAAGAAACAATTTTTTAGAGCAAGGGTCTACAATCACTGGAAGCTTCTTTGTTACATCTTCCAACATTGTTTGTCCAAGAGGAGTGCTGGGTGGAACTCATTCCCAGTGGACATAGCTTTACCTATTGTTGCCTTAGCTACTAACAAAAGGTTTAATATGGCAAGGTGGATACTTAATGGATTTGCTTTCAACTTAGAAAAAGGAACAAGACATAAATACTTGATGTATCCAAGGTTCCTCCAAATGATCATAAATGAGGAATATCCAGATATCCATGTTTATGGAGTAGGTGGAGATAGGATGGAATTGGAAAACATGTCTGATATGACATATAAGAAGTTAACAATGATAACTGGTGCACAGAATGTTCCAATGTTTGACTACATGCTGAATGTAGTAAATGATGTTGTTGATATTACTGTAGTGCATTATCATTTGTTAGATGGTGAACCGATTGATCCAGCTGATCTGATAGATGGATTTCCTATAGATGAAGATGATCAAGATGAGGAGGATGAAAATGAAGATGATGATGATGATAGCTCATCAAGTTCAGATGAAGATGATGATGCTAATGATGATGATGGTGGTGTAACTGAGACACACCAAGTTATAAGTCATGACTCACCAATGTCAGAACAAGCTTCTGAAGCTTAACATGAAGAAGAAGAAACTGTTGGTGATGAAGGTCATGATGAGAGTGAGCATGAATCAGCTGATGATATAGATGATTTAGTTATAGATGAAGCTGATAATGAAGTTGTACATGAAGAGGAACAGACTCACATTGAGACTGAACAAGAGATGAATATAGATAATCAAATTTTTGATTATGAGTTCATTGATTCATTTCAAATTGATCAAAATATACCAGTTTCTACAACTCATGTGGCTGTTCAAACTGATGAGATTGTGGATGTTGATGAACTTGAGTGTTTAAAAGTTGAAAATGAAGCAAAAGAAAAAGAGATTGCAGAACTTAAGGCTGAGCTTGATATGTTGAAGAAAGCCAATGAAAAGTTGAAAGAAGATAATTTGTTGAAAGATGAAAAGATTGTGTCTTATGCTAAAGACAAAGAAGATGTTATCAAGAACTTTGAAGTTATGATTAAAGATTATGATGTTCTTGAAGAAAAATTCAAGAAATTGGCTGAGGAAAATGAAGGTTTAAAAGACGAGTTAATGAAATTGAAAGAATCAGCAAAACCCAAGTCTCCAGAAGTTGAGATTATTTCAGAGCATATTCCAATTGATGTAGAAAAAGCTGCTGAAATGGAGAAAGGGAAACATAAGATAGAAGAAATAGAAGCTGAATCTGTACCTGAAACTTCTTCAAAAGTTCAAAGAGTTGAAGATGTTATTGAAGAAGATACTCAAGAGACCCAAGAACCAATTGCTCAAGACGAAATTGGTGCATTGGAAGATTTGGAAGATGAGTATAATGATGACTGGTACAATGAAGTATTGGATGATGAAGATGTGATTGAAGAAATTGAAAATCCATCATTAAGAGATTTTGATCAAAGCCATGATGATGTTCCAACAGACTTTGAAGAAAGATATAACTACTTAGTGAAAATGAAGTACAACAGAGTGTTCTTAGATGGATTGACTGTTTCTCAAATCAATGATGAATACGAGAAGTGTTTAGCTGTTGAGTCTTCTGCACCAGTTGATCCAAACGAAATAAGCTTGGAACATGGTGAATGGGACAGAAGACAGGAGAGCATAAATGTGGAAGAAATTTCTAGCACTGAATTGCACCATCCAGATCCAGATGAGATGAGCATAACTGCTTTACGATCTTGGTTGCAAGCTAGAAATTACCCATGGAAAAGATTGAAGAGATTACAAGGAGAATCTTTGAGAAATTTAGTCAAAAGTTTTCAATTGACTGAAAAACAATCGAACAAAATGATCATTCTAGATACTGATAATCCTTAGTATTTAGATATTACAAAAAGAACTCGGATCTTGAAACCTCAAGAAATCAAGCAAATGGCTCAAAAACCTAGTGTGCTTGAACAAAGGAAAGAATTGATAAGCATGTTTCCTCAAACAGAGAAACAAGTATACAAAGCTTCTTCTGATCAAATTCAAATTTTTGATAAGTCAAGATCAACTGGTGATCTGGTGAGAAATGTTTTACAGAGAGGACAATCAGTTGCTGAGCTTTTAAATGCAATGATTGCTCCAGATTTTACAAATCAAGTTAAAATCATAGCATGGAAGTATGATGAGATTTTTGATGCATTTTTGATCAAACGAGTAAATGCTGTATGTGATGTATATCATTTCTACTCGAGTATTATTAAACTTCCAGTGCAAGATTTGAAAGAGTTAAGTAAACTTGAATTGATAAACCCTACTGAAGCAAAACGAGGATCAATGTTTGTAGAACTCTTGAGAAGAGGATTAGCAAGAACTAGTAACTTCCTTGAAACAAGATGCGACCAAGAAGACAAGGAGTACTTTGCTTTGCTCAAGAAAAACAAAAAGTTAAGGGGTTTACAATCAGAGGAAGAACACTTTATGATTGAATTTTCTGACAAGTATTTCGAAAAAGTAACTTCTCCGGGTTTGAAGGTCATTGAAGGAAATCAAAAGTCAAAACCAATTCTGAGATGGTTCTATAACACCTCAACTTTTGAGTTGAAGTTGGTCCAAAATCTCACAAACTGGGATGAGGACATGATTTCATTGTTTGGTACTTTTGAGCTAAAACTTTTACACCCGAGTTATATTTCATTCTTGTCTGTACAAAAGTTTGAAAAGGTGATTCCTGAAATTGCAGAACAAGATAAGAAATACTTTATCTCAATCATTAATGTGATGAATGCTGCAATGGAGCGAATTTCATTGAGAAAGGCTCTTGCATATGCCAACGTAGTAAAAAGAGAAATAAAAGACATTGAGTTCATGAGAATATCAAGAAAAGGAGTTCTAGAAGTTTACTGCAAAGAGATTAAACATCCTATTGAGTTATATGCTAATGTTGATATAGCATGTCTATCTAAGGATACATTGGAAAGAATGAAGGTGTTGGAGATCAAGACTAATGAATCAAAACCAGAACAAGCCATGCTTGTTGGTAAATTCAAGTCAGCAATTGATAATGCATTGAGGGAAATCGACATGTACAAGCAAAAGCCGATGTTTAAAGTAAAAGAAGAGCCTGAGGATTTTTTTGCAGATTGAAGATAAAAGAAGAATGAAGATAGAAGACAAGAGTCAAAGGAAAAACAGAAGCTGATTGAAGAACAGAGAGAAAAAGAATTGAAGACAAAGGATTTCTGAAGACTGAAGACAATGTAAATCTTAGGGGGAGTATTGTTAGGTCCCTTAAAAGATTAACATTTAGTCTTTAGTGTCTAGTTTGTAGTTTATACTAGTATAGGGACTAGTTGTGTAAATTTTAGTTCCTTAGTTTCTAGTATAAATAGCATAGACGTAGTATAGATTGTAAGTTTTTGTATGTTTTTATGAGAACTGCTCTCTATCACTTGTAATCGTCTTTTGCTATCAATGAAATCTGAATTTTGTTGATTTTACTTGATTTGATTACAATTGCTTGTATTTTGCTTTGAATTATTCATATAATTGTTACAGATTGCTCTAATTGATCCTATCAATGGCAAACAGGCCAAATTTGTCTCAGAGCTGTACGGCCGAGAGGGGTTATTCGAAGGTGCGGCTGAAGACTTAACCAAAGAAGAACAGATGATATTCCTTCAAGCCTACACCAGAGAATCCTACAGGCTCGTACGAAGGAGGTAGGTCTCATGGATGGGACAACAGCTCTGTGTCCAATTCCCCAAAACAGAGCTCCCATCCATACTTAGCCAAACAAATACAAGAGACCTCCTCTCAGGCCAGTGCTTATTAGGGTCAACTTCTGATCTGATCCAGAAGGAAATAGACCAATCTTTATGCCAACAATAAGTGGGACATTTAATAAATTAGAGGTTTTGGCTGCATTGGTTCAGGGGGAGTTTGTTGGACCAAAAGAACCAATGAGCCAAGATCAGGAAAACCTCTAAGTCCCACATGTCATCACAACAACTGCTGAAGACCTTCATCAGCAGTTTGACAAAGTCTGAAGAATCAACAGCTGAAGATCAAAGATCTGAAGTACAACAGCTGAAGATCCCAAAGTGCTGAAGATAAGTACTGAAGTCTGAAGTACTGAAACATACAAGTACTGAAGACTTCAAGTACTGAAGACAAGTGCTGAAGATCAAAAGTTGAAGAACTGAAGAACTGAAGATCATCTACTGATGCACAAAGTCTGAAGACAAAGACTGAAGACATCAGCTGATGACATCTACTGAAGTCATCAGCTGATACATCATCTGAAGCCCAAGTCTGAAAACAAGTGCTGAAGCTTCAGAGTTTATCACAACAGCTGAAGAAGTCTTCTTCAGTTGTTGTGATTATTTTTCCTTTCAGTAGTTCTGTTTCTCTTTTCAGTAGTTTGTACAACAGCTGAAGAGTTTGTTTTTCAGCTGTTAGAGTTCAGTAGTTATAAACAACTGAAGAGTTTGTTCTTCAGTCGTTGGAGGTTTTCAGTAGTATCCTTTTTCAGTACTTGTAATAGGTAGACTTTTTGTAAGAAGATGTCAGCTGTTGACATCTTCAGTAGTTTTATGTTCTATCAGTAGTTAGTTTAATAATCGGTTGATGTCACTGTCAAGTGACATCATCACCCATCCTTTTGCCGGCTATAAAAGGATGGTGAGCCACATTGTATTAGGTGGCGAAACGTGTAAAGTTATAGAAAACATCTTTTCGCAGATCTTTTCTCTCTCTATATATTTGTACTTTTACATGCAAAATCTTTTGTGTTCTTGCTGTAATTGCTAATTATTGTGCTAAATCCGCTGCAAAAACAATCTAATTGATCAAACAAAGAGGCTGAGATCCTGTCATAAATCCTCATCATCTTCTTCATTAACAACAGGTAAAGAAATCATATGTTCTGGCTCAACGAAAGCTGTAGAAGTGAAAGCTTCAGTGATAGGTACTTCAGATGAAATTGGAATATCTTCAGTAGTACTAACACTTGGCTGTTCATTAGTAGTTTGAGCTTCGTTGACCGTTTCTCTTTCTTCAACTTTTCAGCAGGGGATGGGCTTGGAGATCGCCTACTTGTCTCACCAACCACCGTAGTAGACCTGATAATTGGTGGTTGATGGAAATAAGTCGGAGATATAAACTCTCTAAGCTCATTCAGCTGTCTCTCCAATCCTGAAGAATAATCAAACAAGCTTTTCATTTGTTGTTCGAGAAAGACTATTCTTGTATCTTTAATTGCTGAGTCAAGATGAATCATGTTAATCATCTTTGTCTTTTCTTCATTTTCCTTTCTTAATTCAGCAATCAGTTTAACATTCTCAAAGCTTTCTTTCTCTAAGTTCTTTACTCTTTCTTCTAATGTTATTGAACGAGGAGTACTGGTTGATTCTTCTCTCCCTTGAAAATCTGGAGGAGTATTAAAAAACGTATCAACATCAAACTCCAAATTTTCTTGCCTTGGAGGAGTAGAGAAACCAGATTCAGTAATATTAGCTGATTCAAAAACATGAACTGTTTCTGTCTCAGGAGCAGAAGTAGTCACATCAGCAGTCTGCTCTTGCTCAGTCTCAGTAATAACCACATGTGTTCGTGGTCTCCTGGGAATACCACCTCGACCTCTTTTCCGTGCTGGAAAGTCTCTCCTCTTAGCCATACGTTTTCGCCTCATCGATGTGCTGGGAGACTCCTCCGGGACATAATCCGTATCCCTATCTTCAACATTTTGTCTTGATGAGGTTGGAGTAGACGGTGTTTGATCAGTTTGAATCACATAGGGAACATTCCCTATCTGATCACTCGCGGTCTCTGAACTGGAAGCAGAATGAACAATTCCTTCCATTCTTTCTTCATTCACAGGCTCATCTTCAAATAACTTTTCAATCTCTTCGTGTAAATCATCTCTAGTACCAGATGCAGACGTGCCAGTCTATGCTTCATCAGTTTGAGCACCTTCTCCTAACTCACCAACATCTTCCTCTATCTCAGAAAACTTTCCAATCTTAGCAAAGCTTTCACCAGAGCATTTGTTACCTCTTGCTCCAGTGAAATGAGTAAAAATCTCCTTCTTGATAGTCTGTACAACGTATTTAGGAGATCTCTGAGTGGCAAGCTCAGGATAAGCATCGTTTATCACCAGCTGGACAAACCTAGGGTACATAATGAAGTTCCTTCCTGGATTGGCTATGGCATTTTTTACCATCTCCTGGAAGATTACTCCAGAGATACTGAAAGGTAGATCATCAACCAGAGATACTAATAAGGAGCCAAGAACAGCACTCAAACTATCCATGCCAGCCTTAAGATTACTCAAACAGTGAATCACCATATGAAAAAGATACTTCCAATATGGTGGTAGCCATTTCTTTTCCAGACTGGGATATCTGTACTCGTATCCCATTCGAGTCAGACAGTCAATCACTACATCATCATCCAATCGGGTTGGAGCACCCTCTTGGTCATCAA
Source organism: Flaveria linearis (assembly GCA_024085815.1). Lineage (NCBI taxonomy): Eukaryota > Viridiplantae > Streptophyta > Magnoliopsida > Asterales > Asteraceae > Flaveria > Flaveria linearis. The sequence goes on along the minus strand of CM044002.1, from coordinate 81,494,173 downwards.
ACAGAAGAACTCGGTTCAGTATAGATTGGGAAACTGTCACTCTTTTATCCTTGACAGTAGCAGTGATAACTTGATTTCCAGCTTGGTCTTTTTCTAGAGCAGCAGAGCTCCAGAAAGAATCTATCAACTCAGAATATATAGTTGGGTCAGCTGATATAGCATACACAATGCGAGAATTCTTCAGTCCTTCGATCATCGATATAAACAGTTCCTTTCCTTCCGGAACATCATCAAGAGAATCCTACGGGCTCGTACGAAGGAGGTAGGTCTCATGGATGGGACAACAGCTCTGTGTCCAATTCCCCAAAACAGAGCTCCCATCCATACTTAGCCAAACAAATACAAGAGACCTCCTCTCAGGCTAGTGCTTATTAGGGTCAACTTCTGATCTGATCCAGAAGGAAATAGACCAATCTTTATGCCAACAATAAGTGGGACATTTAATAAATTAGAGGTTTTGGCTGCATTGGTTCAGGGGGAGTTTGTTGGACCAAAAGAACCAATGAGCCAAGATCAGGAAAACCTCTAAGTCCCACATGTCATCACAACAACTGCTGAAGACCTTCATCAGCAGTTTGACAAAGTCTGAAGAATCAATAGCTGAAGATCAAAGATCTGAAGTACAACAGCTGAAGATCCCAAAGTGCTGAAGATAAGTACTGAAGTCTGAAGTACTGAAACATACAAGTACTGAAGACTTCAAGTACTGAAGACAAGTGCTGAAGATCAAAAGTTGAAGAACTGAAGAACTGAAGAACTGAAGATCATCTACTGATGCACAAAGTCTGAAGACAAAGACTGAAGACATCAGCTGATGACATCTACTGAAGTCATCAGCTGATGCATCATCTGAAGCCCAAGTCTGAAAAACAAGTGCTGAAGCTTCAGAGTTTGTCACAACAGCTGAAGAAGTCTTCTTCAGTTGTTGTGATTATTTTTCCTTTCAGTAGTTCTGTTTTTCTTTTCAGTAGTTTATACAACAGCTGAAGAGTTTGTTTTTCAGCTGTTAGAGTTCAGTAGTTATAAACAACTGAAGAGTTTGTTCTTCAGTTGTTGGAGGTTTTCAGTAGTTTCCTTTTTCAGTACTTGTAATAGGTAGACTTTTTGTAAGAAGATGTCAGCTGTTGACATCTTCAGTAGTTTTATGTTAAATCAGTAGTTAGTTTAATAATCGGTTGATGTCACTGTCAAGTGACATCATCACCCATCCTTTTGCCGGCTATAAAAGGATGGTGTGCCACATTGTATTAGGTGCCGAAACGTGTAAAGTTATAGAAAACATCTTTTCACTGATCTTTTCTCTCTCTATATATCTGTACTTTTACATACAAAATCTTTTGTGTTCTTGCTGTAATCGCTAATTATTGTGCTAAATCCGCTGCAAAAACAATCTAATTGATCAAACAAAGAGGCTGAGATCCTGTCATAAATCCTCATCATTTTCTTCATTAACAACAGGTAAAGAAATCATATGTTCTGGCTCAACGAAAGCTGTAGAAGTGAAAGCTTCAGTGATAGGTACTTCAGATGAAATTGGAATATCTTCAGTAGTACTAACACTTGGCTGTTCATTAGTAGTTTGAGCTTCGTTGACCGTTTCTCTTTCTTCAACATTTTCAGCAGGGGATGTGCTTGGAGATCGCCTACTTGTCTCACCAACCACCGTAGTAGACCTGATAATTGGTGGTTGATGGAAATAAGTCGGAGATATAAACTCTCTAAGCTCATTCAGCTGTCTCTCCAATCCTGAAGAATAATCAAACAAGCTTTTCATTTGTTGTTCGAGAGAGACTATTCTTGTATCTTTAATTGCTGAGTCAAGATGAATCATGTTAATCATCTTTGTCTTTTCTTCATTTTCCTTTCTTAATTCAGCAATCAGTTTAACATTCTCAAAGCTTTCTTTCTCCAAGTTCTTTACTCTTTCTTCTAATGTTATTGAACGAGGAGTACTGGTTGATTCTTCTCTCCCTTGAAAATCTAGAGGAGTATTCAAAAACGTATCAACATCAAACTCCAAATTTTCTTGCCTTGGAGGAGTAGAGAAACCAGATTCAGTAATATTAGCTGATTCAAAAACATGAACTGTTTCTGTCTCAGGAGCAGAAGTAGTCACATCAGCAGTCTGCTCTTGCTCAGTCTCAGTAATAACCACATGTGTTCGTGGTCTCCTGGGAATACCACCTCGACCTCTTTTCCGTGCTGGAAAGTCTCTCCTCTTAGCCATACGTTTTCGCCTCATCGATGTGCTGGGAGACTCCTCCGGGACATAATCCGTATCCCTATCTTCAACATTTTGTCTTGATGAGGTTGGAGTAGACGGTGTTTGATCAGTTTGAATCACATAGGGAACATTCCCTATCTGATCACTCGCGGTCTCTGAACTGGAAGCAGAATGAACAAATCCTTCCATTCTTTCTTCATTCACAGGCTCATCTTCAAATAACTTTTCAATCTCTTCGTCTAAATCATCTCTAGCACCAGATGCAGACATGCCAGTCTATGCTTCATCAGTTTGAGCACCTTCTCCTAACTCACTAACATCTTCCTCTATCTCAGAAAACTTTCCAATCTTAGCAAAGCTTTCACCAGAGCATTTGTTACCTCTTGCTCCAGTGAAATGAGTAAAAATCTCCTTCTTGATAGTCTGTACAACGTATTTAGGAGATCTCTGAGTGGCAAGCTCAGGATAAGCATCGTTTATCACCAGCTGGACAAACCTAGGGTACATAATGAACTTCCTTCCTGGATTGGCTGTGGCATTTTTGACCATCTCCTGGAAGATTACTCCAGAGATACTGAAAGGTAGATCATCAACCAGAGATACTAATAAGGAGCCAAAAACAGCACTCAAACTATCCATGCCAGCCTTAAGATTACTCAAACAGTGAACCACCACATGAAAAAGATACTTCCAATATGGTGGTAGCCACTTCTTTTCCAGACTGGGATATTTGTACTCGTATCCCATTCGAGTCAGATAGTCAATCACTACATCATCATCCAATCGGGTTGGAGCACCCTCTTGGTCATCAAACAGAAGAACTCGGTTCAGTATAGATTGGGAAACTGTCACTCTTTTATCCTTGACAGTAGCAGTGATAACTTGATTTCCAGCTTGGTCTTTTTCTAGAGCAGCAGAGCTCCAGAAAGAATCTATCAACTCAGAATATATAGCTGGGTCAGCTGATATAGCATACACAATGCAAGAATTCTTCAGTCCTTCGATCATCGATGTAAACAGTTCCTTTCCTTCCGGAACATCATCTAAGTATGCTACACAATTATGATTTTTATTAAAAATCATTTGTGCCATCTGCATTGTTACAAAAATCATGATTAGAACACTTCAAAATAACTTAATTATGCATACGAAAAAATGTTAACACTTAGAAATGTTTTATTATTTGCGTTTTCACACTTAGAAAATAATACAAATTCCTGTGAAAACTAAAGTTCCTCACATAGAAATTTCATCAATTAATTGTGTGAAAATTAAGTGCATGCTATAATTCCACTTGAAATAGAATGAGCAACAACACTTAGAAAAATTTGTAGAAAAATTTCTGTCGCGCGAAATCACATATCATCCGAAAAATTCTTTTTGTGCGAATATGCTCATCATGCGACAATGTTTTATCATGCGAAAACATGAATCATGCGAAAATCAAAACTTATGCAAAAACTCAAACATCTTGCGAAATATGGTTTCACGCGAAAAACTCTTATCACGCGAAAATATGTTTCACGCGATAATCTTTCTCATGCGAATTCTCATTTTCGCAACTGTTCAGTTTTCTTGTGCGATTCGCACAACCCAACTTCAAATTAACAGTCCAAAACATGATTTTAATCCATGAAATTCATTCCATCACTGTCGCCTAAGGTCATTAGGTCGATTTCAACTGTCAATTTTATCAATGAAGTTTATTTAGTTGATTTTATTTTAAAGTTGTTAAGTTCCATTTGAAATACGTCTCTTCAGTAACCGTTTAGATCAATATATACCTTTAGGATCTCAATATGAATGTAATGTGAGCAGTGTGGTGTTTCAGAATACCAAACAAAATTGAAATGATCTCAGTATTTGATTTTCAGAGGGGAAGCGGAAAGGGTTTTGGATGCGAAGCGAAAATGGTTTTCGGGTGTGGTTTGAGCGAAAAGTGATTTCGTCTAGAACACTGTGATATTTAAACTCCAAGTTATTCACGCGACAAGTTCTTTCGCGAGACAAGGTTTCACGTGATAACTCCATTTCGCGCGAGAGGTTTTAACAGTTTGAAACTTTTCAATTTTTCAATTTTAACTTTAAAAATTTTCTTATTTTTCAAAATTCTCAAACCTTTTATTCTCAATTATTTATGTCAACAGAATGTTTTATTTACCAAGTGACCAATTAATTTAATGAATCTTCAATTTTCAAAATTTATCTTGTTATTTATTTGTCTTAAAAAGTAAAACAACACAAAAGTAAAATGAAAAACATTTACACACAAAATAACAAAATAATGAAAACAATTAAAGAATCAAGATCGGATTTGTTTGTTTTGTAAGAATTTTCATAATGAGATCATATAGTTCTTTATCAAGTTAAGACTCTGTTCGGCTTTATTTAAAATAACTGGTTAATTTGATTGTCAATATTTTTTGTCCTATTAAACTTATACTTAAGGTTTTACTCAGAAACATAAGGAATGATATATATTATGTTTTGTGTTGATTTAATATAAGTCAGTGGATCCCACAATCAGAATTTCTGTAAAATAATTATTATCCTTCAAGACACTATTGAGATTTCAAGTCACCCCAATTTGACTTAAACCATGCATTGTTGATCAGTGATATCATTTATTTATTCCTAAAATATATCTATTTGAGTATAACTAGCCTGAGAAATATTTCTTAAAACGGAATATTAACAAGTTTAAGGACTTACTGACAGCCATCCGGACTTACGTCTACCCTCTCAAGATGTTTAGGACTTACAAGCCATCCGGACTTACATGCCCCATCTTTTGATTTTGCCTTCCATGGTCAGAAAATATTCTCCAAATAGAAAATATATACCATATAGAATGTATGTCTTTAGACATATCTTTTGATTTATTGTGCTTCTTGGCATCTTATATCCTATATGGCCTTTTGGCATCTTTTTGCTCAATTATTTTCTTTTTGTGTTTTTATTTCTTTTTGTCTTTTTGTATTTTTTTATCTTTATATATATATAGTTATGATAATCACTGAATCAAACAAATACAGGCTTGAGTATGACAAGATTATAACTCTCAGTATGTGTTAGAACATTTTTGTCATTGTCATAGAATCCTGATATGTTCCCAACTAATTCATATCTCTTTAATTCAAGTGTAATCACTCAATTATGATCTTTTCATTTCTGAAAGCAAAGCCTATCGACACATCAATCATAATCCAAGTCTATTCCTATTTAAGTCTTTGAAAGTACTTAGACTCTTTTGAACTTTGTAATATCATTTCTCATTGTTGTATGAAAATTTCTTTTCCTTTCATTTTTCAATCCATTGATCTTAACTCTCCTTAAAACCAAAAATATTTTTCACAACTTGTTTTCTAATTTTCTCCCCCTAAAATTGTGATTGTCTTTTTAAATAAAAAGAAACAATTACAATTTTATTTGTTATTAAAAAATGAAAAATCTTTTTGTGAAGATTCATTAAACCAATCTATCCAAAGTTAATCATTACCAATGATTGCACAAGGAAATAAAATCGAGAATGATCAAATGCATTGGTAAATAAATCAGCAATGTTTTCGGTTGACGGCACTTGTTTTAAATGAATAAGTTTTCGATCAAAACAGTCACGGATAAAATGGATGCGGATGTCAATATGTTTAGTTTTGGAGTGTTGAATGGGATTTTTCACAATGTTGAGAACTGCCATGTTATCACACCAAATGGGTGTGTCATAGATGTTGAGGCCATAATCGAGAAGTTTTTGTTGAATCCAGACAAGCTGGGAACAACAGCTCGATGCAGCCACATATTCAGCTTCGGCAGTGGATGTGGATACAGTGTTCTGCTTTTTACACTGCCAAGAAATGAGTCGGTTGCCCAGGAATTGACATCCTCCGGTGGTCGATTTCCTGTCTAAATTACAACCACCATAATCACTGTCAGTATAAGCAAATAAATTGAAATCGGAATTTCGAGGATACCAAAGACCAAGGTTGGGTTGACCCTTGAGATACTTGAAAATCCGCTTGACAACTTTCATGTGTGATTCCGTTGGATCACTTTGATAACGTGCACACTGACAAACAAGGAACATGATATCCGGTCTGCTTGCAGTGAGATACATGAGGGAACCAATCATCGATCTGTACAGATGTTGATCAACTGATTCTCCTAATGGATCTGGAGTAAGAGTAGGACGAGAAGCCATCGGAGTTGGAGCTACTTTGGAATCTTGAAACTTGTATTTCTCAAGAATAGTTTGAACATACTTTTCTTGATGAATGAGAATACCAGTCTCAGATTGAGTAACTTGAATACCCAAGAAAAATGAAATTTCGCCAAGAGAACTCATCTCAAATTTCTTCTTCATCACTTCTTCAAACTCCGTGCACATACTATCATTTGTAGATCCAAAAATGATATCATCGACATAGATTTGAACCAAAATGATGTCATCGCCTGATTTACGAATGAATAAGGTTGATCAATTGCGCCTCGTGAATAACCATTTGCAAGCAAATGTTCAGTCAGAGTTGCATACCAAGCACGAGGTGCTTGATGTAAACCATATAATGCCTTATCCAACTAGTAAACATAATCAGGATGATCTGGGTCTTCAAATCCAGGAGGCTGGCAAACATAGGTTTCTTCCTTCATTTCCCTGTATAAAAAGGCAATTTTAACATCCATCTAATACACCTTGATGTTCATGTATGAAGCAAAGGCTAAGAATATGCGTATTGCTTCAAGTCTTGCAACTGGAGCATACATTTCTTCATAATCCAATCCTTCAACTTGATAGAATACCTGCACCCCAAGACGTGCTTTGTTCCGAACTATAACACCTTTTTCATCCGTCTTGTTTTGAAATATCAACTTTGTTCCAATCGGAAGCTTATCCTTTGGAAGTTCAACAAGATGCCAAACATTCAGCTTCTTAAATTGCATCAACTCATCTTGCATTGCTTCTATCCAGCTGTTTTCCTTGAGTGCCATTTCCACATTCTTGGGCACTATTTGTGATAGAAAGCAAGCATAAAGGCATGTGTTGATTGCTCCTGATCGACTTCTAGTAATTACACCTTCATGGAATAGACCAATGATTGCTTCAGTTGGATGAGTTTTATGTATTCAATTGAGGAATATCATCTGCAACCATCCCATCTTCCAAATTAGTAATGTGTTCAACATTATCAAGAACGTCTTCAGATTGTCGAGATTGATACATAATATTTTCTTCAAGTGTGTCATCTGAAATAGGATTTTCAGAGGCAGTAGACACATTTGGAGATTTTGCAAATGGAACTTGAATGACTTCGATCGGTGTATCCATAGTTTTTGAAGAAGATGAAGATAATGGAGAACTCAATGATTCTTCCAGCTCCTGATTAGGAATTTGTTTTGAAGGAACATCTAATGACTCAGAACATTCAGATACTTGTATAGAAGCTGTAGGAATATCTTTGGATGATGAAGCAAGAGCAGAATCATCAGATATCAAAGATGGAAGTTCCTCAATGATTTTGTTCTCCAAAGAGATTGCTTGAGAATTAGAATCTGCAGATGAAGGTTTAGAAATTTTAAAATTTATGAACAAAGATTCATAATCATAAACCCATGAAGGAGCTGAACCTGCATCTGTTATGTTAAGTTCGTGCCAGTCAATGTTAAATGACTCAATTATTTGTCTAGTTCTTATATTATAAACTCGGTATGCAATCTTATTGGCAGCATACCCCACAAAGTAACATTCATCAGCCTTTTCAAAAAATTTTGAAGTTGATTCAGTTGTATGCAACAAAGTACAACAACAACCAAAAGCTTTAAAATATTTAACGTTGGGTTTGTGTTTATAAAATATTTCATATGGAGTCATATTTAATCTTTTATTGAGTAAAACATAATTCTGAACATAACATGTAGTATTTACTGCTTCAGCTCAAAAGAACAAGGGTAATTTGGCAGCAGAGATCATTGTTCTAGCAGCTTCAATTAGTGTTCAGTTCCTTTTTTCTGCAACCCCGTTCTGTTGTGGAGTGCCAGCAGCACTGAATTGTCTAGCAATTCCCTTGGATTCACAAAACTCATTCAGAGTTTGATTGCAAAACTCTGTCCCATTGTCACTTCGGATGCATTTTACCTTTTTATCAGTCTGATTCTCCACCAAAGTAATGAACTTGATTAAAAGGTGTGGAGTTTCATCCTTAGATGCTAAGAAAAATACCCAAGTAAATCTAGAAAAGTCATCAGTAACAACCAAACAGTAAGATCTTCGACCCAAACTTGAAACACTCACTGGACCAAATAGATCCATGTGTAAGAGTTCTAAGATTGATTCGATTGAGTTGTGTGCAACTGGTTTGTGAGGAAGTTTATGTTGTTTACCCTTTGAACATGACAAACAATGTTCATTTAATTGAAATTCTTTTTCAGGTAAACCAATGACATGATTTCCACGTACCAATTTGTTCATATTTTTAAGATTGACATGTCCTAACCGACGATGCCATAACATGGAATCATTCTCCGAGGCTTTGGATAATAAGCAAGAAGCGGTTACCAAAGAATTTGAACAATTCATATCAAGAAGATATGTGTCATTGTCTCTCGGAGTCCTCATAAAAACCCATTCATCTAGAATAACAAAACCCGGTTTTAAGATTAAGCATTCTTTGTTAGTGAAGTGTGTAGAATATTGTTTGTCACAGATTTGAGACACACTTAACAGGTTTTGTTTTAATTCCTCAACAAAGTTCACATTCTCAAAACTAAGGACACCATTTGTAACTGTACCATGCTTAGTTATACGTCCTCCTTTGTCTCCTACGAAAATCACTCTTCCACCATTATATGACTGAACATCTTGTAGTAATGATAAGTTCCCAGTCATGTGTCTTGAACAACCGCTGTCTACATGCCATAGGCTTTCAATAGTCTTTTGCGGTTGTCCCTACATAAGTAACAAATTTACTTAGCTTTTGGTACCCAAGTCAAACATGACTTGAGCAGATTATGTGTTGCAGCAAGACAAAATGATTTGAGATTATTATATTTGTTTTGCACATCAGTCTTTTCATTTACACTCTTCAGCTTGATGTTTTCTTGTAAATCATTAGTCAAACTCTTATTCTTTTTGACATTATAATCTATTGGATCATAAGAGGCTGGTGCAACCAAAACAACTTGACATAGTCACTTTTTGGTACTACATTGAAGGGCTTCCGAAGCCAAGCAAGAGATCTTCCAAGAGTCTGAGGAACAACAGCTGAAGATATCTTCCGAAGGCAAAAGCTGAAGTCAACTGCTGAAGACAACAGCTGAAGACAACAGCTGAAGATATCTTCTGAAGACAAAGTCTGATGAAAGAGCTAAAGACAAAGTCTGAAAGCTTCCGAAGACAAAGTCTGATGAAAGAGCTGAAGACAAAGTCTGAAAGCTTCCGAAGACAAAGTCTGATGAAAGAGCTGAAGACAAAGTCTGCTTCCGAAGACAAAGAAGACTCCAAGCTTCGGAAGAAGCAGTCTTCCGAAGTATAAGTGCCTTCGGAAGAAGTTATACTTCCGAAGCACTTTATCCTTCGGAAGACACTGCCATGTCCAGCAGATAAAAGTATGGTCCCTGTCAGTCCGCTTCAGACCTCTGATACAGCATGGCGCCTTCCTAAAGAGATATGTTGTTGACCATACTTTATTCTACTGTTCACCTTTTTATGATAGTACATGTTACCAACTTTAGTTGGTGACAAAAGGTAAGTCAGGGACATGTCCTGACTACCAACTCTCAAGCAAAATGTCTGAAAGACCTCACCTAGAGTCTTGTAGTATAGATGTAAGGTTAGAGGTGTCCAGCTGGAATCAAAGTATTCCCGGCTGTAGGTAGTATTATATATAGCTTCTCCCTGTAACTCTTTAGATAAACGATTTGAGTCCAAGTGTCTTGTAATCCTTTGAGTTGAGAAGCAATATATAAAAGTACCTTGAAAATTTACTTGCTGTGTTAAATTTTCTTACTGCTTGTTACTTGTTATATTGTGATCAACTCTTCTTAAAGACTGCTTGCCGAGTGTTGATTCATAAGTGAGTTGAGAGAAAAACCACCGGAAATCGATCCTGCAATTGGTATCAGAGCTCCAGGCTCTTGATTGTGAGATCTTACCATCCTAATCAACCTGTTTTTCACTCCTCACCACAATCCACTCACTCAAATGGCCACTCTCTCCAAGGCTGATATGGAAACCGGTACCTTGACCAAGTCCCCCATGATCACCCCTGAAGAGTTTGACACATGGTGTATCAGGATGGAAGGCTTCATCAAGTGTCAAGATTCAAGGATGTGGGACTCCATTGTCAATGGTCCATTCATACCAAGCACTACATCTGCCACTGGTAATCGCATCATTCCAAAAGATGTTGATGATTACTCAGAGGAAGATAGGAAGAGAATAGAGCTAGATCGAAGGGCTATGACTTGTCTCCAAACTGCTCTCCCCAACTCCGTCTACAGACGCTTTAAGAAGTGCAAGACTGCTAAAGATTTATGGGAAGCTTTGAAGCTGATGTATGAGGGATCCAAGGAAACCCAAGAGAACAAGAAAGATCTCTTGAAGCAGCAGTTTGAGAACTTTACTTTCAAGGCTGGTGAGACCTTCACTCAACAATACTTCAGGTATGTTGAGCTGGTAGATACTCTGGCAGATATTGGAGTAGCTCTTGAGAACAGAGACATAGTTAGGAAGTTCATGTCTTCTCTTCCTAAACTATGGATTCACTACTGTGTTGTCATCAAGAGAACTTCGGACCTTAAGACTCTTTCTCTCACAGAGTTGTATGGTATCCTAAGTGCATTTCAGATGGAGATGAACATGCAAAACTCCTCTGATCACTCCAATAACCAACTGAGTTCAGTCCTTCATGTGGTTGAAAGGGAAAGCATGGAACCACAGCATCACTTGCTATGCTACCCTGACAACTCACATACTGGACCCTTCATTACTCTACCTGAGACTCCAAAGTCTCAAAAGGTTCAACACAACTCCTTTCAGGATAGTTGTGCCTTTGTCTCTAGAAGTGGACACTCTAGTGATTTTCAATACTGCTTTGATGATCTTGAGTGCTTCAGTCCAGATGATGTGGAGTATATGGACATTGTCCACCAGATGGCTCTTTTAACTTACAGAGCGAAGAAGTTCTTCAAGAGAACTGGAAGGCAATTCCCTCAAAACCCAGTCAACAGCAAGTTTGGGTTTGATAAGAGCAAAGCAAAGTGCTACAACTGCAACCAACTTGGTCACTTTGCTAGGGAATGCAAGGCTCCCAAGAACAACCCGGGAACCCCACGGGCCTCCACACATCCCAGTGCTCCCAAGCATGAAGAAAAGTCAACTAAAACAGCTGCTGTTGCTCAGGAAGTTGACTGGAGCTTCATGGTACAAGATGTGACTCCCGCTCAAGCACTCATGGCCGGAACAGATGATGATCAGGTATATGAACATCTTTGTACTGCTGCCTGTATTGCTAAAGTTAAACTATATAAGGATTACATTTCGGAAATCAGATCTGAGGTTGAGTCTTTAAATGTGCTAAAATCTGACTTTAAGAGAGCTGAATCTGACTATCAAAGGAAGATTGATGAGTTAGAGAAAACTGTGTCTCTTTTAAAACATGAAAAGACTAACTACAAGACTCAAATCAAAGATCTGATCTCCAAACTTTCTGAAGTTCAAGCCCAGTTAGTCACAGCTGAGGCTCAGGCCAGGAAGCAAGCTATTGCTGAGCAAAGCTTCCAAACTATTCTTGCATCAACCTCTCATTCCAAAATGTTTTATCAAAACAAAGAAGGGTTGGGAACCAGTGAAATAGCTCCACCACACTCTTATGAGTCTATTAGACTACCTAGATGTGATACTGAAGAGCAAGAGGTTCCAACTGCTGACCCTTCTCCATTGGAACTAGAGGATGAAGTAAGAATAGTGGCCTCCACAGGGGAGAAACAGGAGGATACACCCATCTCCACCTGTGATGACCAAATCCTGACCACCAAGGCAAGAAGAAGCAGAGCTAAAGCTGCTAGAAGGACTGCTAAGAAGGTTGCAGAGTCCAAGCTTAAGTTTGACCCTAAGCAAAAGGGTGTCTTCATTTCTGCCGGGTTTCAAGTGGTAGGTACTCCTGATTCAGGAAAGGAGTGTAGTACCAGCACTCCTGTCCTACTGAAGGATCAGAAGACGAAAGGGAAAGTTGCTGATGAAGAGAAGAAACCCAAGAAACAGCAACCTGCAAGTTCCCAGAAGACTAACATTGCATGCATAATGTGTGGTCTGCACAACCACATGGCTAAAGATTGTTACTACAATCCAGCAAGCACACATTATGCAAATAATGTTAGAAAAGAAGTAGTCAGAGAAGGTTTCTCAGTTGGACCACTTCAAAAGGTCCAAATGATGAAAAAGGGAAAGTTGGTCTCGGAAGCCAAGTTGCTTTCGGAAGAAACTGCTTCTTCCGAAGGGAAAATGGCTTCGGAAGCCAAACCTTCTAAGGTTCGGAAGAACAAGAAGGCTCCCTTGAAACCATCTCAGAAGAAGACTACTTCGGAAGAAAAGGTGGTGAAGGCTTCTTCCGAAAAGAAAGAAGCTTCGGAAGAAGACCATGCTGCAAAAGCTTCAACAAGCTCATCCTCAAAGATCAACCAAAGGATGGATTGGAAGATCAAGGAAGATGCTGCAGCCCAAACCTCTTCTTCAACAATGACCTCTATTGAACCCCATTGCATATCTTTTGGTTCAATTATGTCACTATCTTTGGAAGAGCCCAAGACCTCAAGGCTTGGGCTTCCAAACAAAACTAACCATCTCATCTTATGTGCAGGGACATCCATTTGACAAGAACAACAATATCTGGATTGTAGATAGTGGATGCTCCAGGCACATGACAGGGAACAGATCTCTCCTTCAACAATTCCAGAACTTTGATGGAGGGCCTGTCCAATTTGGAGGTGAGGCCGGAGGATATATTTCTGGCAGAGGAAGTATATCCAATGGCAGAATAAACATTGACAAAGTTCACTTTGTCAAACAGCTTGAACACAATCTGTTAAGTGTTTCTCAATTCTGTGATCAGAAGCATCAGATGCTTTTCACAGAACATGAGTGCATTATCCTCAAACCAGGGATGACAATTCCTCCGGAATTGGTGCTTCTCAGATCCCCAGGAAAGGGGATATGTACAAGCTGGATATGAACAATGCTTCTCCTATGGGTGAAGTATCATGCTTTCTTTCCAAAGCTGATAGTGATGAGTCAACACTATGGCATAAACGCATGTGTCATGTGAATTTTAAAACAATGAATAAATTGGCTAAAAATAACTTGGTACATGGTTTGCCTAAAAAGGAATTTTTCTGCAAAGATAACTGTGTTGCATGCCTGAAAGGGAAACAACACAGATCATCTCATAAATCCAAATGTGTTAACTCTATCACTACTCCATTACACTTATTGCACATGGATCTTTTTGGTCCCACAAGTATAATGAGCATTGGAAGGAAATCATACTGCCTTGTGATCGTTGATGATTTTACAAGATTTACATGGGTATTCTTTTTAAGAAGTAAAGATGAAACTGCTGAAACTTTAAAATCTTTTATTCTTAAAATAGAAAATCAAATTGATCACAAGGTTAAGATTATTAGAAGTGATCAAGGGACTGAGTTTAAGAAATTCGTTCTTGACTCATTCTGTGACTCAAAAGGGATTGCCAGACAATATAGTGCTCCCAGAACTCCTCAACAAAACAGTGTTGCTGAGAGGAGGAACAGGACACTTATTGAGGCTGCTCGAACCATGTTAGCTGATTCAAAGCTGCCTCTAACATTCTGGGCAGAGGCAGTCAGTATTGCATGCTATGTGCAGAACAAGGTTCTTGTAGTGAAGCCCCATGGAAAAACCCCTTATGAGTTATGGAACAAGAGGCCACCGTTCATTGGCTTTCTAAGGTCCTTTGGCTGCAGGTGTACCATACTTAACACAAAGGACAACTTGGCAAAGTTTGCTGAGAAGTCGGATGATGCTATCTTTATTGGATACTCTTCTAGCTCCAAAGCTTATAGAGTATACAATATTAAGAATCAACAATTTGAGGAGTCATCCAACATAGTTGTTAATGAGCACACTCCTTGTGTTAGGGGGAATGGACCTGAGTATATCTTTGATTTAGAATTGTTTCCAAACTATTCTAAACCATCTTGTGAGAATGTTTCAGCTGGAACAGGTGCTCAAAGTGATGCTGATGCTGATGCAGGTCAACTATATGAGCTTCCCAGACCTATTCCAAATTCTCCAAGAGCTGAAGGGCAACAAGCTTCAACTATTCACAGATCTGACAGTGTAACTATCTCTAGAAATAGTGAAGCTTCAACAAGTTAATCACTTGATCAACCTCAAAGTTCCTCAGGTGATCCACTACAACACCAGGTTGAGGGAAGTGGTATTCTGAAGGAACAGGCAACTGTTAATACTACTTCACAACCAACCATTGATGATGTTTCTCAATCATTCAATCAGTCCTCATTGAATGACTCTGAAACAGCAGTTGGACAGAGTGATCCAATTCCTGATCAGAATATGTCTAACCTAGACTTATCTCTGCAATTGGAAGTGATTCCTCGTCTTAGGATTCACAACACTCATCCAACTGAGAACATCATAGGGAATGTCTCTGAAGGTGTGAGAACAAGAGGACAAACTCATCATGGGAATGTCTGCTTGTACTCATGCTTCCTGTCTCAGATGGAACCAAAGAAGGTGGAAGATGCCTTAAAGGATAGTAGTTGGGTTGAATCGATGCAGGAGGAGCTGCTTCAATTCAAAAGACAAAAGGTCTGGAATCTATGCCCACTACCATCTGGTCAAGTACCCATAGGCACTAAATGGGTATTCAGGAACAAGAAAGATGATAGAGGCTTGATTATCAAGAACAAGGCAAGACTAGTAGTTCAAGGGTACACCCAGGAGGAAGGAATTGATTATACTAATGTCTTTGCACCTGTTGCAAGACTTGAGGCAGTTAGGATCTTCCTTGCTTATGCTGCATCCAAGAACTTCACAGTCTACCAATTGATGTCAAGTGTGCTTTTCTATATGGGGATATAGATAGGGAAATCTATGTGTGTCAACCTCCAGGATTTGAAGACCCACAGCACCCCAACTATGTGTGCAAGCTGGACAAAGCTCTATATGGGCTGCACCAAGCACCTAGGCTGTGGTATGAGACCTTGTCTCAGTTTCTCCTGAAGAATGGATACACTAGAGGTACCATGACAAGACTCTTTTCATCAGAAAGAGTGGAGAAGACATTTTGCTTGTACAAGTCTATGTTGATGACATCATATTTGGTTCTTCAAACGACCAAATGTGCAACGACTTTGAAAGCATTATGAAGCAGAAGTTTGAGATGAGTTTCATGGGAAAAATGGACTTTTTCCTAGGAATCCAGGTGACACAGATGAAGGAAGGGTTCTTCATAAGTCAATCTAAGTATGTCTCAGACATCTTAGAAAGATTTGAAATGCAGGACTGTAAACCAGCCAAGACACCCATACCCAGAAACCATAATCTTTGCCCTGACCTTGAGGGGGAGGATACTGATCAACATCAGTATAGAGCAATTATTGGTTCTCTGATGTATCTCACTGCAAGTAGACCAGATATCATGTTTGCCACATGCATTTGTGTAAGATATCAGGCTGCTCCAAAGGTGTCTCACCTAGCTGCTGCAAAGAGAATCCTCAGATACCTCAAAGGAGCACCTAAACTAGGTCTCTGGTATCCAAGAAATAGTGATTTCAATCTCTATGGATACTCTGACAGTGACTATGGTGGCTGCAACATTGACAAGAAATCAACATCAGGAGGATGTCAATTTCTTGGTGGAAGGATTATCTCATGGCAATGCAAGAAACAATCCTGTGTCTCTACATCAACTGCTGAAGCTGAATACATTGCTGCTGCTAGCTGCTGTGCTCAACTGCTATGGATTCAAAATCAGATGTTAGACTATGGGTTCAACTTCATGACTACTCCTATCCATATTGACAACAACAGTGCTATCTCCATTACTGAGAATCCGGTGAAGCACTCCAAGACAAAACACATTGATATCAGGTATCATTTCATTAGAGATATTCATGAGAAACAGCTGATAAAGTTAATCAAAGTTGACTCAAATGAACAATATGCTGATTTGTTCACAAAGGCATTTGATGAACAAAGATTTAAGTATCTCATATCAGCAATTGGGATGATAAACATTGAATAACTACCTCTTTTGAAGACCTTTTTAAATGAGTAATGTCTTGTGTCAATACAATTTAAGCCCTGTTACAAAAGATCTTTAAACTATTCCAAGTGTAAATTCCTTCCGAAGAGGAACTAACTCTCGGAAGATATTCTTGAATATCTTCCGAAGCTAAATTCCTCAATGGAAATTTTCTTCTCGGAAGAGTTTTTGGTCTCGGAAGAAGCGATTGATTTTATATCAGATCTACTTCCGAAACTATACAACTCTCCATTCGGAAAGACAGCTTTACCTTCGGAAGCAATGCCTTGCTTCGGAAGATAAAGTGCCTTCAAAGGACAATTTTACCTTCGGAAGCAATATCATGCTTCGGAAGAGAAATTGCCCTCGGAAGAAAATACCTTCGGAAATGTTTTACCCTCGGAAGTAAAGGTTTTTATATGTAACGGATATCTTTTGGGCCCCACTCTGTAAAAAGTAAAGATTTTGTTGATAATGTCAGATTATTTAAAATTATCCTTGCCGCCATCATCATTTCTCCGCCATAAACCACCATACCACCCACAGCAACCCCAAAACAGTTACCCTATTACCACCACCATACCACTATTCACCCCTTTTTAAATAATCTTGACTTATCAATTTCATCTTCTTTTACCACTTTACAGCCCTAACTGTTCCCTTCACTGTCAAACCATAAATTTCACTCAAAATTTCAAGCTTACCTTTTCTCCAATGGCGCTAAACCCTCAGCACAACCAAGTCGCATTACTTGACTCGTCAAGGGATGCTGACTTCACCCAATCATCACCTTTCTCACCGAATCCACCTACCTCACTGCACTCACAGTTAACCCAACCGTATACTCCAACCATATGTCAGAATTTTGGAGCAACGGAGAAACTACAGTGCTGAATGGGGTTCGAGTCCTGAGAACCAGAGTTTGTGGCCAAGAGTTGGTCATCAATGAACAGATCATCAGGGAGCATCTCGAGCTTCACGATGATGGGGCTCCTACTGAGTTCCCCAAGGAAGACTTGGAAGGCACCTATATCCTCATGGGATATGGAGGCGATGTCAGCAGGTCCACAGTATACAAGTTCAACTTCTCTTCATTGGAAGTTCCTGCTGCACATTGTTTTGCACTGCCTCTCCAACAAGTCAGGGGGTTGGGATCAAATCCCATATGAACTAGGATGCCTAGTTCATGGGTTGGTGAGAGGCCTCAGATTCAACTACTCACGATTCGTGTTGAACAACCTAATCGCCAATCTCAGCAGGGATACATTCTTCATGTATCCCCGATTTCTTCAACACATAATCAACTGTGAGATGGAACCAAGCAAGCTTGTCTGCGCAGCTGCTCTTCCTGTTCCACACATGAGGCCTACCATCTTCAAGACACTGAAGAAGATGTCCAACAACTTCACTGGACGGTACACTCCATTACCTCCAGAGATGACTGAGCGCATAGCTCCTGGTGACATCCCTGTTCTCCCCACAGGTGATGAACCCACACCAGCAACATCCACCACAATACCAAAACCTTCTTTACCCATCAAAGCCACATATCAGAGACGCCCCAAACGAACCCTTGTTCAATCTACTCTGATTGAGCAAGCTCCTTCTGTTCACACCCAAAGGACTAGAGTGGAATCATGGGCTCCCACTCAGTCCGAGGTCACACCATCCTTCACAATTGACCTCAATGTGGGTTTTGAGTCTCCTCAGTCTCAAACCCCTGAGCCCGAACCCCAAGCCTTTAGCCCACAGGGTGAGTCTCTACACTCCCCTGTGCAGCCTTCTAGGGACAGCCCCACCATAGGCTCAATGCCTGTAGACATTGATCAAGGTCCCGGGTCAGTAGGACTAACCACCCTCTCTTTCACTGACCTTTTACTCCGAACTGATGAAGAGATTACATCTCTCCATGGCCATGAAGTTGATCTACAACACCCACTGAGAGATCAACAGAGCCAAGAGGGATCCCTTGTCTCTAGCCCCCATCAGAAGCCTGCTACTGAGGTGAGTCCCACTGATGTGGAGGGGACTCATGTAGACTCAGCTGCCACTACTCAGAGTCTCTCATTGAGCTCTCAGGACAGTGGTAACATAATTAGGACTGAGTCTACGACAACTTTGCCCATTGACATCTCTGAAAGAGATGACTCTGAGCAAAGGAAACCAGGGTGCCAAGAAACCACATCTGGTGGTGAGAGTGAGCATACTAGGTATGTTATCTCATCTCCCCGTGATTCTTCCTATGAAGATGAGGGAAGTATGCAACTAACACTTCAGTACTTGCTTTCTAAGGTCTCCAACCTGGAATCACAGGTGAAGATCTTAGAATCAAGGACTGCCACTCAGCAACTTGAGATTAACTCTCTCAAGGCTCAACTAGCTGAGAAACAGACGGAGAGGTCTGTTAGGCATGTACCAATCCAGGTCTCAATGACTTCTTCCTCTAGCTCATCTAGCTCTCAAGATGATGCTACCAAAAAGGGGGAGAAAGTTCAGAGACAAACACCTATGGAACCACAGACCCAACTCATTTCCACCCAACAAATCATTACACCACCTGAGTCATCTCAATCCTTTCTGGAGATTGACTCAAGGATGCTTCAAGATCTCTATAGACTTTTCACAAAGTTAGTATTGAGATCATCCCTAGAACAGCCCAGCCCCGACACCACACTTGCATACTTTGGGGCTGAGGAGCTTCAAAGACTGACTGCACCTTCTACCACTGTGGAGGAAGTTGGTCAACCTAAGGTCTTCGTGGAACCTGAGATTAGCTTCGAAGGGGAAATGGGGACTGATGGCCCAGCAACTAAAACAGATGGGACAGAATCTGCAGCAGTCTCATCTTCCGAAGCTCTAGCTGAGGCTTCCGAAGTTTACATGGAAGCCTCGGAAGAACAAGACAAGTCTTCCGAGGCCGAAATAGAAGCTGCGGAAGGCCTATTTCAGATGTCCGAGGAACTGACCATCACAGATGTCATTGCTGAAATTGCATCTGAGGTGAGCAGGGAGGACATTTCTGATATACCTCCAACCCAAGCACCAGCTGAACTTCTCTCTCAATCACAACCCTCCATCCAAGAACCACCACAGTCAAGCACAATCAAAGACAAAGGCAAAAGAAAGTTGACTGCGGAAGAGCTTCAGGAGGAGGAGAAGATTGAGAAGGCCAAAAAGAAAGGTCGGTTTCCTACTGAGAAGCTGTTAGCTGCTAGTTCTAAGGCAGCTGCAGCCAATCAGGAAGAAATCAACCTAAAGAGAAGAACAACACTCATTGACCAGCTCATCAGCCTAGGAGCTGTCAATGAGGAAATACTCCTGCTACCACTAGAGGAGTTGGTGACTTTGGAGAGGTCAACCAGGCTACAACAAGAAAGGGAAGCCAGGTTGGCCTTGGAGAAGGCAGAAGAAGAGCAGAGGGAGGCAGCCCTGAAGCTGAGAGAGGAGAGGATCAAATTCCTACTCTCAAGAGGCTTCAGTCTTCCTGAACTGTCTCCACATGATGATGATATGATCCTGCTGCTCCACAACAAGAGCAGGATCAAATGGAGAAGGAAAGGAAGAAGGATGCTAGGGAGAAGTTGAAGGTGAAGAGAAAGAGGGAGGAAGAGAAGGAGGTCACTGCAGCCAAGAAGTCAACTGACAAAGCCTGGATGAAGGACTACCTCCGGGCTCATGGCTTCTCTGGTAGGCAGGTGGGGCCTATGTCCGAAAGGACACTCCAGCGGATAGTCAGTGAAATAAAGGCTGACATCCGTTTGGGGAAGAGAAGGGAGATGTATAGGAGGGTAAAGGGAACGGTCTCAACCCCAGCCACTCAACCACAGCCACAACCCACACCAGAACCAACCCCTTTTCCCATTAAACCCGAACCCACTGATGAAACCTTCACCCCTCAACCCACAACTCTACCCAAACCTACCACATCACCTCAACCACCCAAACTACCCATCCTAAAACCCAAGACTCAACCCAAAACCACTAAAACTAAGCCTACCCAACAACAACCAAGACCATCCCCTCAGCCTCCTAAACATCTCTCCTTTGAGGAAATAAAGGAGTTCAAGACGAGGCTCATTAACTGCACTACCTTGAGCAGTATCTCCTGTGAGGGAGAGCTTATCAACATCACCTATGTTGATAACTCTTCAAACTCCCTCACCCTAGGCAAATTTCTTGAATTGCCTAGAGACACCTTGGGCCAGGCTGCAAGACTTCTTGGTCTCAACTCCGATACCCTCAATGCTGAGGAGAAGAGACTAAGAAGAAGACTGGTGACTCTGCTGGATACCAGGAAAGAGGACAGGATTTCTGGTCAATCTCCTGGACCTAGAAATGCAATAATCCAGTGGAGGTTCGATGAACCTTCTCACAACTTTGTTGTGGAAAGGGAGAATGGTGAAACCAACAGGTTCAATGCCACTTCTCTACTGCATCTCAGCAGATTTGATCTTGCTGAGCTTGCAGAGAAGCCATTCTCCAATCCCTCCAACTCTGAGACTGCTGCACACATCAGAAACCATATCAGCGGTCTCCACTTGGCTGAACGAAGTAGAAGAGCCAAGATTGAAGAAGAGTTGAAGCTGAAAAGAGTGGAAGACAAGGAAAGATCAACCACCAAAGGCACAGCCTTTCTACAGATGGTGGAAGGTCCTGAATTGGAACCAATAGTTCGATGGGAATATGACTATACTTCCCATCAACTAACTCTTTTCAGAGGGCCACAACAGAGGGTACACATAATCCAAGGTGACAGAGTAGAGGTTCTGTCCACCAAAGATTTGTACAAGATTCTCAGCATCACAGTAGGAAAGAATGAAGATACTGATAAACACCTGCTTTCCTTGGTGCTGAGAGCTTTGAGAAGAAGAGAGAAGTGAAGTTTTGGTAGCATCAGCCTAGGGGGAGTTTGTTGGATCATGATAAGGCTGGTGCAACCAAATTCACTTCATAGTCATGTTTTTGGTGCTACATTGAAGGGCTTCCGAAGCCAAGCAAGAGATCTTCCGAAAGTCTGAAAGAGCTTCTGAAGACAAGTGTGAGAGCTTCCGAAGACAAAGTCTGAAAGAGCTTCCGAAGACAAAGTCTGATGAAAGAGCTTCCGAAGACAAAGTCTGATGAATGAGCTGAAGACAAAGTCTGAGCTTCCGAAGACAAAGAAGACTCCAAGCCTCGGAAGAAGCAGTCTTCCGAAGTATAAGTGGCTTCGGAAGAAGTTATTCTTCCGAAGTATTTTATCATTCGGAAGACACTACTATGTCCAGCAGATAAAAGTATGGTCCCTGACAGTCCGCTGCAGACCTCTGATACAGCATGGCATCTTCCTAAAGAGCCATGTTGTTGACCATACTTTATTCTACTGTTCACCTTTTTATGATAGTACATGTTACCAACTTTAGTTGGTGACAAAAGGTAAGTCAGGGACATGTCCTGACTACCAACTTTCAGGCAAAATGTCTGAAAGACCTCACCTAGAGTCTTGTAGTATAGATGTAAGGTTAGAGGTGTCCAGCTGGTATCAAAGTATATCCGGCTGTAGGTAGTATTATATATATCTTCTCCCTGTAACTCTTTAGATAAGTGATTTGAGTCCAAGTGTCTTGTAATCCTTTGAGTTGAGAAGCAATATATAAAAGTACCTTGAAAATTTACCTGCTGTTAAATTTTCTTACTGCTTGTTACTTGTTATATTGTGATCAACTCTTCATAGACTGCTTGCCGAGTGTTGATTCACAGTGAGTTGAGAGAAAAACCACCCGAAATCCGATCCTGCCGAATTGAATAAGCTGACCATGAAGAATCGATACCCTCTACCCAGGATAGACGATCTGTTTTATCAGTTGCAAGGGGCAAGCTGGTTCTCCCGAATAGATCTCCGATCCGGATATCATCAAGTGAAGGTAAGGGAGCAAGATATCCCAAAGACGGCTTTCCGAATGCGCTATGGACACTATGAGTTTCTGGTTATGTCTTTCGGGCTAACCAATGCTCCTGTGGCATTTATGGACTTAATGAATCGCGTGTGTCGCCCGATGTTGGATAGATCAGTAATAGTCTTCATTGACGATATATTGATATACTCAAAGAATGAAGGAGACCACGCTTGTCATATCAAAGAGGTGTTAGAAACATTACGAAAGGAGAAACTGTATGCGAATTTCTCTAAATGTGCATTCTGGCTATGGGAGGTGCAGTTTTTAGGGCACGTTATAAATTCCGAGGGAGTTATGGTTGATCCAGCAAAAGTTAAAGCAGTTACGCAATGAAATTCCCCAAGGACGCCATCCGAAATCCGCAGTTTCTTGGGATTGGCTGGCTATTATAGAAGGTTCATTAAAGATTTCTCAAAGATAGCTTCCCCATTAACAAGGTTAACGAGGAAGAACGTGGTGTTCGACTGGGGGAAAGAATAGGAAGATACGTTTCAGGAATTGAAGGATAGATTAACCAAAGCTCCTGTACTAACCCTACCGGAGGGAGATGAAGACCTAATGGTATACTTTGATGCCTCTTACTGTGGGTTAGGCTGTGTGTTAATGCAAAGAGGAAAGGTTATAGCTTACGCGTCAAGACAACTAAAGGACACGGAGGTTAATTACCCGGTTCACGATTTGGAACTTGTCGCAGTAGTGTTCGCATTGAAGATATGGAGACATTATTTGTATGGAACTAAGTGCACCATATTTAACGACCACAAAAGTCTGAAATATTTCTTTGAGCAGAAAGACCTAAATATGAGACAGAGGAGGTGGTTGGAGATGATAAAGGATTACGACTGTGAAATCCATTATCACCCGGGTAAGGCAAATGTGGTAGCCGATGCCCTGAGCCGAAAGGAAGGATATGAACCAATCCGGGTGAAGGCGTGCCGACTAGTAATGACCCCAAATGTTATGAGGTTGATAAGTGAAGCGCAAATGGATGCTTTAAAGGAGCAACAAATCAAGAAGGAAAGGATGGTAGGAAAAGTAGATGAATTGGTAGAGAACACCTTGGGTGTTAAGACCTTCCACAGCAGGATATGGGTTCCGAGGCATGGCGACTTGCGAGAAAAGATTATGGACGAAGCGCACAAGACCCGCTACTCAATACACCCAGGAGCAAATAAGATGTACCACGACTTAAGGAAAGATTATTGGCGGCCTGGGATGAAGAGGGATGTGGTTGCATATGTAAATAAATGTCTAACGTGCCTACAAGTGAAGGCTGAACACCAAAGACCTTATGGTTATGTTCAGCCATTAGAGGTACCAGAATGGAAGTGGGAACACATTACCATGGACTTTATCACCAAATTACCCCGCACGACAAAAGGCCACGACGCGATATGGGTGATAGTTGATAGACTGACTAAGAGTACGTATTTCTTGCCAATCAAGGAAGGAATTAGTTAGGAAAAGCTTGTTGAACTGTTTATCCGAGAAATTGTGGTGCGGCATGGTACGCCCGTATCGATTGTTTCAGGTAGAGATACGCGGTTAACCTCAAAGTTTTGGAAAAAGTTCAATGAAGAAATGGGCACGAGATTGCATGTTAGTACCGCATACCACCCGCAGACCGATGGGCAATCGGAAAGGACGATCCAGACGCTGGAAGATATGCTTCGAGCATGTGTTATCGAATTCGGCGGTAACTGGGATGATCATTTGCCACTAGCAGAGTTCTCTTATAACAACAGCTACCACGCCAGTATTAAGATGCCCTCATATGAGTTATTGTACGGTCGACGGTGCAGAACTCCTATTTGTTAGGGTGATGTCGGTCAGAAGGAGCTAGGAAGCTTAGAAGTCGTGGAAGCCACAACGGAAAAGTTGGAGAAAATCAAGGCGTATATGAAGGCTGCAAAAGATAGACAAAAGTCATACGCCGATAAAAGAAGGAGACCAATAAAATTTAGCGTGGGTGATAGGGTAATGTTAAAAGTGTCACCATGGAAGGGAATTATCCGATTTAGGAAGAGGGAGAAACTGAGTCCCAGGTTTATTGGACAATTTAAGGTACTAGCACGAGTTGGGGATGTAGCTTACAGGCTAAACCTTCCAGAAGAATTAAGTGGGATTCACCCTACCTTTCATGTATCGCATTTAAGGAAATGTTTAGCACCGGATGAGGCAGTCGTGCCTCTAGATGACATCGAAGTGGATGAGAAGCTGAACTATGAAGAGCAACCAGTGGCTATAATTCGACCGGAAGGAGAAACAATTGAGAAACAAAGTAGTCAAGCAAGTCAAAGTGCAATGGAAACACCGCAAAGGGTCAGATACCACCTGGGAATCCGAGGAGGAATGAGACGACAATACCCCGATCTGTTTAACGACGAGGCAGATTTCGAGGACGAAACCTAAATAAGGGGGGAAGACTTGTAACGCCCTGAAATTTACCAAAGCAAGCCATTTAATAATAATGGGCTTTTAAATGTAAATTTAAGAAAGAAAGGTAAATTAGTGGGCTATGGATTAAATCAACCTTAATGGGCTATGTTTTGGTGGGTTTAAGGGCCCTTAATCAGCCCTTAAACATGCATGATCAGCTCCATTCCAGCATTTGCAACCCTAGCCCCCAAATTCATATAGAGAGAGAAAGTAGAGAGAGAAAGTGAAGAAAACTCAAGATTTGGAGCTTCAAAGGTTGAAGGATTGAAGATCTGGGTGTTGGAGCATCAAATAAGAAAAGTGGAACAAATCCAGGTAAGAATCGACCTCTAAACCCTTCTGTAGATCAAACCCAGATTCTAGGGTTTTGGGTTTTGAAAAAGTTTCAAAAAACACATAAAGGTCAAATTTTTACATATGAAAACGTATAAAAAGGTTAGATATGGCTTCATGAATGGTAAACCAAGGATTTGGACGTAAAAAGTTAAGATTTTAGGTTAAAAATGGGTTGGTTCTTAGTTTTTGTTCGTCCAGCGAAACTGGGCCTCGATCCAGCGAAACTGAGTATTCATCCAGCGAAACTGTGCGTGCATCCAGCGAAACTATGAGATTTCTAGTGAAACTACAGTTTCGCTGATGCGAAATTATAGTTTCGTTGGTAAGTTCGCTAGTGCTTAGGTTGACCTATAGACTTAGCGAAACTAGGAAATTTTAACGAAAGTTGGGCGCTCATGGCAGCGAATCTGTCCAACAAAACTGGCAGAAGTGCTGCCCAGCGAAACTGGTAGCGAAACTGCCAGCGAAACTGGTAGCGAAATTGGAAAGAAAATGACGTTTTTGTGTATTAACTTCCGTGCAGCTTGTGCATTCGGACCATAGCTTAAGTTACTTAAATAGAGGCTATTTTGCTAAGTTCAGGTGAGTTCTAGATCCCCTATTTTATACATGTTTTAAATATTTTGGGGTGATATGCATACTAAAATACATACTTTTATGATCAGTTTGTTTAATGTAAAGTTTTATACACTATCTTATATGGGAAATGGGGTTTTCTAATGAATTGAGAACGTGCTTTCCTTATTGTGATATGACCTTTTTAGCGATGAATTGTCTTGTAATGTGTTGTGTTATATTATGTATAACTTAAAAATGAAAGTGAAACGTAAAGAAAGGTTATTGGGCCCATAACGTGTACCTTGATAAAGTAAAGCCTTGCAAGCAATTGATAAAGGAGGGTTGCATTCATTGTGCCCTCACCCTGATAAAGTAAATGCTCAAACAGGCAGGTCAGTAAGGCCTGGGTTGGCATGACAATAATGGCCTGTTTGGGTATGACAGTAAGGCCTGGATGGGCGTGTCGGTAAAGTCCTGTGTTTATCATAGGCACCGATAGTGACAGAGAATTGACAGATAAAGAAGAGTAATAATTAACAAGAAATGATAAAGTATCGATAAAGTCATAGCCCGTGTGTATTGATGTTCTGATAGATGGTAATTATATTCAATTGTTAAAGCTAATACCTTTTACAAAAGTTATTTAACAAAGTAAACCTAGAATTCACTCAGCGAAGCTGACTTTTATATGCATATCAGTTGACAGGTGAGCGTTAGGGCTTAAGGGATGGGAGCATGGATCTGAAGCTTCTTGGCATCTAAAGACTGGCATCCCTGATGAAGAGGAATTTAAGAAGACTTTAAAGAGTTTTTGATGTTTAAAGACAATGTTTATATTTTAATTTAACTACGTTGTAATGAATTGAAATTTTTGTATTTTTCCGCTGCAGTATATATATATATATACGTATATAAGTAAATGATTGCCTTAAATCTATGCTTTGGCTGTGAATGACCAACTGTGAGGTTTCCTGGGATCCGGGGCCTTACATCATAGATCTATGGGCCTAACAAGCCTGCTTGGTTAATCCAAGTACACTTAGCTAATCGTATATACTTGTAAATGTTTGAGACTTGTAAAAATCTGTCAAGGTTTGATTGTGCATTCTGTCTTACATCCCTAGTTACTTTGTTCTCTAACTTACAACATGAATTGCCATCTTTTATATACTTATGTATTTAAAACTATGGAAATCTCACCAACATTATTGTTGACCTTTTATTTTTAACATGTTTCAGGAAATACTCAAGTATGATTACTACTTTAAAGCTTATCACATCTAGGATTGGACCTAGAGAAATAAAAGGATGAACTTGTCACATTTAACTTTTATATCATGATGCCATCTTTGTTTGAGACTTATGTTTGTAATGTTACCTTTGAAACATATGAATAATATATTTTAATTTAATAATAGCATTATGTGGCTGTGAACGATCTTAACTCTCACATCTTGACGTTTTTGCCGTCACGGTTGGGGTGTGACAGATTGGTATCAGAGCCCATAACTATAGGGATTTAGGTTATTAGAAATGGTGACCTAGACTATAGCTTATGCATGAACCTTATAGGATAATATTTATATTCTTGTAGATACATATATGGTTTGCATGCTACATAATGCTATGCTTTCTTATGTGCAACTTGATGCCTTAGCATAGGTGTGCCTTATAATTATATAAACTTGGTTACTTGTCTCCCTAAACTTATCGTTGACTCTTTGATTCTCCCCGACAAATGAAACTTCCTAAACTTATTTTCGACGACATGTGGAATCTATACTATTTATCATGGGTTTAATTCCTTAGACTCTATGTCTAATCTATGAAAATCTCATCAAGGTTTTGATTTCATGAACCTAAGAAATTTGTGTGACACATAGACACCTGTATTCTGGATTTCCTGGCACAAGGCCTTCGGGCTAAGGCAAGCATATCGTATAAATCTCATTATGAGACCAGTTATGCTTACCTGGGGATTTCTGGGATGAGTGATAAACTATGGTAAACATACACAAGTTCCTAAGGCAAATGGGTCAATTTACCTTGACGTGTCAACGATTCCAAATGATAATGCATTACCAAATGGAACCATCTGGTTTATATTTAAAATATCAAAAATTCTTGATTCCTTGGACTGGTTTATCATCAAAACCCTAATATCTTCCCATTCCTATCTTACAGGATGGTCCTTTTAATATTGAACTCGTTATACTAATATCTTCCCATTCCTATCTTACAGGATGGTCCTTTTAATATTGAACTCGTTATACTCCTCAATTCCTATGTTTAAACATCGTTATACGTTGCGCGCCTTATGTAACTATCTTTATACCTTGACCAACGTGTACATGGATCTTAATATACCCAAAGATATTGGTCATCTAAACCGAATGGTTTTCAAAACTTAAAATTATTACGTAGGGTTCTCAAATGTCCTTAAAGTGTGTCCCATAAACTGAAATCATACAATGCCGAAAGGTGGAATACCTGCATCTCGGGATACCTTGTCTAGGCAAGGTGTACACATAAATTTGATTTGACCATTGGATCTGTTTATCTGACCTGGAACTCGTGAGATGGGTGTTCGCTTATAGGTACGCGTGTCTTCCGTAAAGTTGTGGTTGACGTAACACTTTGAGAAGTCAACGCATTTCCCTTTTATTTTGAACCGAACGTTTATATCTCTTTGTTGTGTTGAATCATTTCCGTCATTGATCTTGTTTTCCTAACTTAAACCATTCAAGATTTGAGCACCTATCATGATTGACTCTGTTATCCTGAACTTCAATCTTAATCCCAACAAGCATGATTTTCTGTTCTTGTTAATGTTACAACGGTGTAATTTGAAGTTTCTGAATTTCTAGCCGATATTCTCTTCATTTGCTAAGTCGAGCTTTGTAAAATCTTCTAACCATTTTGTATCATAGGCAATGCAAGAGTCCGCAAGTCAACTTATGATTAAAGACACTCGTATCTCCTAAATGAACCTACCTAATCAAAACAGTGGTGAATCCTTACCTTGGTGAGGATTTTCCATTCGTCATTATTGTTCTTATGAAATTGCAATATCAAGACAGGAGTGAATTCCTTACCTTGATGACCATTTCTTCTTCTTGTTCTTGTGAATTCGTATTTTACAAGTAGAATTACCTTCTTAAAATAAGAGTGAATTTCGTACCTCGATGATAGTTTTCAATTTTCCTATTGGGTGTTTTATGAAATCTTATCCTCTGAATCGGGGTGATTTCTTTGTTTTGAAGACGGATTTCAATCATTTTCCTTTGGGACTCGTATTTCACGAATGAAATGACATCACCAAAATAGGATTGAATCCCGTACTTTGGTGACCAATGCCAATTCTCGATTGTTTTCTTGATATTATGAAATTCAATCATCAAGATAGGCGTGAAATCCATACCTTGATGATAATTTCACCCGTTTAAAATTTTATAGATGGTATTTTTCTTAAATGAAATGACCTCATCAAAGTAGGAGTGAATTCTGTACTTTGAGGAAGTCTTTCATGTTGCCATATTTTGTTTCTATTAAACTTCACCGTTAAGATAGGAGTTATTATCCATAGCTTAATGGTAAGTTACCCCATTATATTCCTGTGGATCCTTAACAAAGAGTTAGTATCAAGCTCTCTCTTGGTAGTAAAGAGACATACCTTAGGAAATACATCACCAAGCTAGGAGTGATAACCATATCTTGGTGGCTATTCTCATTCCTGGATCTCAAATCTACCAAGGGTTCCAAGACTCCAATTGACAAGAAACATGTAAGAACTTGAAGGGTGAACACTGTTATCTGATTTATCGACGATAGGTTTCTAGCCAGTCAAGCTAAAGCATGATTCCTGAACTCAAAAGAGGTCTTTGTCACCTTAGGAGAATCTTAGTACCAAGCCTGGAACATTTAAATTATCGATTTCTCTTCTCACGCTGTTATGTTTCAATTTGTCGTTTAATCTTTTTTAGGGAACCTTTTATTTCTTACTTGTCGATTTTCCTTCGGGTTATCATCAACATGAAATTGCACGATGATAACACTCCTAAAACAATCCTTTGTACAAAATAAAGTCATTATAAATTTATGTCATGCCTTCCTTGTTATACCATGAACGATATCTTTGTTCCATTCTTTACCTATAATTAAGAATGCAATTCCCTTTATTTTGGATAATCTTTTAAACCCTTAACCATGAAAAATCTTTCAATCTCTATCTTGATTGCGACTCACAAGACTTGTTATTACATTCATTCAGATGTGGACAAAAAAGGATCATGAATTTCCGTAATTAGTATTCATGGTTTGGCATAAAGGAAAAGTGGACATAGCTTGGTGTATGTTCAAATTGCCTCGTATTTCTTGATGTCAAAATGACATTTGGTGCATTATTGACCAATTGACTAGTTTCACGCATTTCATATTGACTCATGTGAGATAACGAGTCGAGAAATTGACTCGTACCTACCTCAAATAGTCGGTTATCGTGGTGTTAGACATCGATCGTTAATTCTGATGATCGATTGACCTTCTGTTATTAACAATGTCGTAATCATCTTTGGGAAACCAACTCAGAATCTCAGCATATCGTATCATTCTTAATCTGACAGTTTGATCAAAGGAACAATACGTATTCACAAGATATGCATAAAGCTTGTGTCATTTTATATAGTGACATTTGGGATTCTTAAATTCCGTCGGTCAAACTTTCATACAACTACAAGACTTTTTCATTGGCTTCAAGACATCACCTTATTACATAATTTCATTCTAGATGTTTGAGAGTGTGAGAAAGTGACTTATAAGTCTTATATACCTCAGAAACATCATCGTTTTCCAACGTTTCATGTGTAACGTTTCATGTGTCAAATCTCAAAGAGTTAGTTTGTAAATGATAACTTTCGCATTCTACTGGAAGAGTTCAAATTTGCAGGCATCGTGTAAAGAACCCTGTAAAATTCCATAATTCGCAAAGTGAAGCACCTCCCTCGTAATCAAACGCCAATCACAGTCCGTTAGTACACTTATCTTTCATCATAAGTCCCCTGTTCGTTTAAGTTTCATTCTTAATTTCGGGACGAAATTCTTAAAAGTTGGGGAGACTGTAACCTTTTGAATTTTTGGTTAAATAAAAGTTAACTCTGTTATATTCTTGTAAGGGCCATTATTGTCATTGGTGAAACTATGAGGGTTATTCATGATTGTTTCTTCAATTTTTTTACTTTAATTTATTAATTTAAAGGATAATAATTAAGGTTATTAAAATAAACATAATAATAATAATGTTAATAATAATGATAATAATTACAAAAAAATTATAAAAGTTATTGAACTAAAAATGTTTAAAACCTAAAGTAATTAAGTTTAGGGGGCTTTATTGCCAATATAGAAACCCTAATTATAAGGTTTCTACATAAAATGGCAAACATCAAAACTACAGGGACTAGAGTGTAACATTTTAAAACCAAACCAACCCCCCCTTTTACCCCGTAATTCCGGCAGCCGGATTCCGGCGACCACACAACAACCCAAACCGTAACCTTTTTGACCCCAAACCGTCCCAAATCGCTTCTAGAACTTGTTTCGAACCCTTAGTGTGCTTTAATTTGGGTTTAAAGTTGGTAATGGGTGTTGATTGAGCTCGGTAACCGTCAACCTCAAGCCTTCTAACCATTCACTAATTAAGACTCAATAATAACCCAATTAATCGAACATAAACAAACGCCTAATATCTTTAATCAATCCTCACTTCCAATTTCGTCTGAAAAACACACAAACACCACATTCGATCCCCATTTCCCTCGCGATCTGCAACCAAAGGTTTATCACCATCCGGGCATTCTGAACTTCAATTGATTGAGGGATAGAATCAAGAACACCATCTGAAGCTTCACACGAGTTTAATTTGATTATCATCATTATTTGCACACTAATCGTACTCAACCTCGATCATGGCCTGCTCATCAACCGGGAATTCATCCTTTTCATTCGAGAACAGGTGATTAAAACACATCATTATACTCGTTTTTACAAAGGGAACAAAAGCCCCATAAATTTGATCTGTAATAACATTGAATTAGGGTTCAATTTGGGATCAAACAATTCTAGGGTTCTTGAGAAGAATGTGGATTACTTTGATTGTGTTTTTAAAGATTAGAAACACAGATAGACCACGACTGAGAGCCCTGGTCTACTGGTTACGCGTCCACTTGTAAACCTTGAGGTCCCGGGTTCGAACGAGGGCACCCTCATGCAATTTTTTTAAAGCCTTTTAAGCCTAAATTAAATTATAGAAAAATTTTAATAAACATAAAATGATTTTTACAAACTTCTAATATTTTTAAAATCATCTAAATATTTTTAGTAAATTTATTCTTGTATAACATTTTAACTAAAAAAAGATGATTTATAAACTTATTAAAATTTTAAGACACCATATTATTTTCTGTAAATTTTTTTAATAAAATATTTATATTAAATAGACAAATAATATATTTAGTTTATTTTCTTATAAAATAGACTTTAAATAGTGGTTTAAATCACTAAAATGATGGGGTTTTAACATGTTTATCAAAACTCATATAACTTAGTTTATATGAAAACGCAACGGATTTATATTTTAAAACATGTTATTAAGTTAGTTGTTAAACCATTTTTCCAAAGAACCCCAAGTCATGGATCATTATACACAATACATACAAATGAAAGAACACTAGATAGTTAAGAAACTACAACCTTTGTAGCTTCCTAAACCCGAAATTGTGAGATGAGGATGATGATATTTGTGGCTGAAACTTCAAGCAAGAAATCCTCAAGAGGTTGTACCCCAAGCTTCTTCAAACACCCTTGATTGCTAGGATACTTGGACACCAATTTTCAGCAATCAAAACCACCTTTTGAAAGCTGAAAATCCTCCTTCTTTGCTGCTCTAAAACCGTGAGATAGAGAGAGATATTTTAGAGGAGAAAGGCCTTTTTGCATGTAAGAGTGATTGCTAGAAGTTGGAGTGTAGTAATGTGTTTAAGTTAGTCTCTTTTCTAGACAAACAAATGGAGCTCATTGGCTCCTTTGGGCGGGCCATAGAATCCAAGACAAAAAAAGGGTCCCACCCTTTTAATTTTAAAACACAACTAATACACTCTTATATCTAGTTTATAAAGTTGAAAACTAGCTTTTAAACTTTATAAATTAAACACTCTTATATTTGTTATCATTTAGTAAAACTAAATAATGAAAAACAAATAATTTGTTATGAACAATTATCCATATAATTAAGTTCATTTACAAAAGCAATAATTTAGAAAAACCATTTTCTAAATTGGTGTCATTATTTATTTGTATGATCTTATCTACAAATAAATTATCTATTGGTGTTTGACAAGCTTGTTATTGGGTATGACCCGACTTGGATCATATGACACTAGCCACATCAATTTAATATGTATCTTGGGCAGATCAATTCTTTCAATCTCCCACTTGCACAAGATTCATAGAAGATTGATGCAAGCAGCAAATAACGCCTAGCAACGGTTTGCTACCCCTAATGTATATGACTAAGTGCCATTCAATAACATCATCCCTTTCAAGTACCTTACTTGAATATGATTTAGGTGAATCAATCATCTATCCTTTTGTTCAGATGACATGTTAAATCCAAGAGACACAGAATTGTCATTATCCGATGATTTAACTTTAATAGGCCTTAGACATCTAACTCTCAACGAATAAGAGGAACAAATTCCATCTTGACTACATACGTCTCTCACAATCACCTCATATCATACCTGAACTCAGCCTTATGTACTACCAATATTTCAGAACAGCAAACTACTAAGTCAAAGTACAATACTTGGTGAATATCAATACCCAATATGTATCTCAGGTCTGAGGATACAATGATATTCTCCTTTACTCAATATTTCTTATGACTAATCACAAAGATTCCATGCAGAAATAATTGAGTGCGGGTCAGTCCAATATCTATATCCCATAGATATCAATGAACCTTGGTAGCAACCTCTTGCTCTATATTCATACCTTATGAACATCAACCAATCCAAGTTCATTATAGTCTTACATTCATAGTTGTTCCCACAAGTATGATCGACTACGGACGTTTAGAATAACTTATTTATTCACGGATTTAAACATGCTAAAATAGAAGAACAAATGAAAATTATAACCATATAATTAAGTCAAATAACATAAGTTCCAATATCCAAATACAAAGTACAACATTAAACCCAGTCACTAGAATATCTAAGTCCCATGGCACAAGCATGACCTTCATGCTTTGCCTTTTCAAGGAGTTTTGTGAGTGGATCCGCAATGTTTTTATCAGTGTGGACTTTGCGAATACATATCTTTCCTTTTTCAACTTCATCCCTTATGTAGTTGAATCTCCGTTCAATGTGCCGAGTCTTTTGATGAGCACGAGGTTCCTTGATTTGAGCAATCGCACCCTCGTTGTCATAAAAGATCTCCAGGGGATCCTGAATGGAAGGGATTACCCCTAGATCGGCTATGAATTTCTTCAGCCATGCAGCTTCCTGTGCTGCCATTGAAGCGGTGACGTATTCTGACTCTGTAGTGGACAACGCTACGACTTCTTGCTTTGAGCTTTTCCAAGAAATAGCTCCCCCATTCAGAATAAAGATGTACCCCGATTGAGATCGTGAATCATCTCGATTGGTTTGGAAACTCGCGTCCGTGTAACCTTTTACAACGAGATCCTCTTCACCAGACCCGTAGATCAAGAACATATCCTTAGTCCTGCTTAGGTACTTCAGAATGTTCTTGACAACCATCCAATGACTATCACCAGGATTTTGCTGGTATCTACTTGTCATGCTTAAAGCGCATGACACGTCTGGTCTAGTGCATATCATTGCATACATGATGGATCCTATAGCAGATGCATATGGGATTGCCTTCATTCTATTTTGCTCCTTCTTTGAGCTTGGACATTGAGTCGTACTCAATATTGTCCCTCTTTGAATAGGTACAGTACCTTTCTTAGAGTTTTCCATCTTGAGCCTTTTCAAGATTTTGTCAATGTATGCACTTTGAGTCAAACCAATCAGCCGCCTTGATCTATCCCTATATATCTTTATTCCCAGAATATAGGTGGCTTCACCAAGATCCTTGATGGAAAAACAACTTCCAAGCCAGGTTTTTACACCTTCCAAGGTTGGAATGTCATTTCCAAATAGTAGTATGTCATCAATATACAATACTAGGAAGGTTATTGTGCTCCCACTAGCCTTCTTATACACACAAGCCTCATCAGCGTTTTTGATGAAGCCAAATTTCTTTACTTCATCATCAAAACGGTGATTTCAACTTCTCGATGCTTGTTTCAATCCATAGATTGATTTCTTTAACTTGCATACTTTGTTAGGATGTTTTGGATCGACAAAACCTTCAGGCTGAACCATATAGACATATTCCTCAAGATATCCATTTAGGAAAGCGGTTTTGACATCCATTTGCCAAATCTCATAATCATAATGAGCTACTATGGCAAACAATATCCTTATAGACTTAAGCATTGCAACAGGTGAGAAGGTTTCATCATAATCAACCCCTTGAGTTTGAGTGAAACCCTTTGCTACAAGTCTAGCTTTGTAAGTATCCAAGTTTCCATGCATATCGGTTTTCTTCTTGAAAACCGACTTACTTCCAACTACTTTGGAATTAAGAGGTGGTACAACAAGTTCCCAAACTTGATTGTCATACATGGATTGCATCTCAACGTTCATGGCTTCAAGCCATTTGTCACAATCCAAATTGGACACTGCATCATGATATGTGGTTCGTTCATCTGAATCTACCACATAGCATCCATCCATGAAAAATCCGTATCTTTCAGGTGGAATACTAGTTCTACCACTTCTGCGAACGTTTTGTGTGCATTGATCAACCGCTTGATCATCATCAACATCCTCATGTTGAGTGCTAGTTTCAACCAAACGTGCATCGGGCTGTGGTTCTTGATCCTCCTCAAGATCCACTGTTCTACTGCTAGCTCCTTCCATAAGGAACTTGGCTTCTAAGAACTCACCCTTTCTGGCAACAAACACCTTTTGTTCCAGTGGATCATAGAAATAATATCCCATAGAATCTCTAGGATATCCAACAAAGATACACTTGGTGGATCGGACATCTAATTTGTTTGGGGTGGGAGTCTTAACATAAGCCTCACAACCCCAGACCCTTAAGTATGATAGGGATGGAACTCTTCCATGCCATATCTCAAAAGGTGTCCTTTCCACCTTCTTGGTTGGGGCCATATTCAGAATACGGGTCGCGGAGAGCAAAGCGAAACCCCAAAATGATAGAGGCAATGTGCTTCTAGCCATCATAGATCGAACCATATCCAATAAGGTTCGATTCCTCCTCTCAGACACACCATTATGTTGTGGTGTTCCAGGTGGAGTGAGTTGTGAGACAATCCCACAACTCCTAAGATGATCTTGAAAAACATCACTTGGGTATTCACCACCTCTATCGGTGCGGAGAACTTTAATTGATTTGTTGAGTTGATTTTCTACTTCATTCTTGAAGATCTTGAACATTTCAAAAGCTTCATCTTTGTGTCTTAATAAATACACATACCCATAGCGACTATAATCGTCAGTAAAGGTAATGAAGTATCTTTCACCATTCCTAGTCATTGGCTTAAAAGGACCACATACATCCGAATGTATGATACCTAATAAATCTTTTGCCCTTTCGTTAGTTCCACTAAAGGGTGCCTTAGTCATTTTTCCTTGTAAACAAGATTCACATACATCAAATGAATCACATTCATTTGTTTTTAAAAGACCATTCTTTTGAAGTGTTTGTATGCGTTTCTTGTTTATATGACCAAGACGACAATGCCAAAGGTAGGTATCACTCAAATCCAATTTGAGTCTTTTGGTGGTTGCTTGGTATATTGAGCTATCATATGTTGCGTTTTCATGAACCAATTCATAAATACCATTACAAGGTATAGCCTTAAAATAAAATACATGATTTAAAGAAACATGAATATCATTGTCAACAAACTTGAAATCATAATCATATTGTCTTAAACGGGAAACAGAAATTATGTTCCTAGTCAAACTAGGAGCATATAATACATTACTTAAAATAACTTCCAAACCATTTGGAAGTTTCAAAATGTAGTCTCCTTGGGCTTCCACGTGAACCTTTGCACCATTGCACATGAAGAGACTTATTTCCCCTTTTTCATAATGCTCATTTCTTTTGAACCCCTGCAACAAATTGTAAATGTGAGTTCCACATCCGGTATCTAATACCCATGTGTTAGAAGAAATAACATTTAGTTCTATATGTATCATGTATATTATACCTGAGGTTTGCCCCGCATCCCTCTTTTCTCTCAACTCTTTGAGATAGACTGGACAATTTCTCATCCAATGCCCTATCTCACCACATTTGAAGCATGGGTCGTTCACAGCAACCTTTTGATTCTTCTCCTTGGGCTTTGGAGGTTCCGCCCTAACAACCATCTTCCCCTTTCCCCCAACGTGCCCCTTTCCTTTGGCAACAGTTGCCTTGGGAGGGGGTAGAGACCTTCTCCTTTTCCCACCTTCATTAATGGTGAGAACGGGTAAAATCCTTTTACCCATTCCCGCCTCAGCTGATTTGAGCATCGAATGAAGTTCATTTATGCTCTTGTCCCATCCGTTCATGTTGTAATTCATGACGAATGCCTCAAAATTTTTAGTTAGGCCATTAAGGATCAAATCCGTGGCCAACTCCTTTGAGACGGGACAGTTCAGCCTTTGAAGGCAGTCGATGTGGCTTTTCATCTTAAGAACATAAGATGAAACTGATTGGGATTCCTCCATCCTACATGCATGAAGCGCTCGAACCGTTTCGAAGCGCTCCACTCTAGCTTGTTGCTGGAACGTTTCCCGCAGCTGAGTGATCATGTCATAGGCTCCATGGAGCACATACTCCTTTTGGAGTTCGGGTGTCATACTTGCTAACATTAAGCAAGAGACCTGGATGGAGTCCTCCACATATCTAACCCAATCATTATAGGCTTCCACGTCCTCCTCGTTAGGTTCATCAGGGATGGGATCATCAAGGATGTAGGCCCGCTTTTCCTGCTTGAGAACAATTCTCAAGTTGCGGTACCAATCCATGAAATTGTTAGGTGTTAGATGATCCCTTTGAAGGATCGCCCTTAGGGATTGGTTGCTTTGGTTTGGTACATCATTATTAGCGTTGTTGTTGTCGGCCATCTACAAGATATTACAAAGTTCCATTTTAGTAATCGTTGATATAATTACATTTCATTTATTAATACCCTTTATGTCTCATAGACTATTAATAAACAAAATTTTAGAATCCAACGTTATATTTAAATATTGGTTAGGTGACCTTTATCCCATTATTTAAATAAACAAGGTAGTCATAAATGACAATTGCAACCTATTGCAACTTCTAGTGGTATGGGATCGTTTAAACATCATATGTTTATCACGGCATGTTTATCCCATCAACACCTTTTATAAAACATATTTTAGGTGATCCATTCAATATATTTTACAAATCAAGTCGTCCTACTTACACACACGTGTGAGTTTACTACATAAGTGGTTAGGTGACCTTTATCCCACAAACATGGTATTCTCACCTCAAGTTACAAGTTCCCTCAAAGTGGTTAGGTGACCTTTATCCCACTAAGAGTTTGCAAGTAACCTAAGTGTTGTGTAAAAGGATGGTGTTTAACTTGTTTTCAAAAGGGATTTATAATTTCACAATTCTTGTTTTAGAAAAGTCTATGTATCATATGATTGTATGCATTCAACCATATGGTACCCTATTGGTTATTTTAAATAAAACCCATTTTATTTTGCAAACCATTAACTCCTTTTATAGAACAATTCTATTTATGCTTAATGATTCAAGAACCAATTACTTGTTTATAGTTTGTTTTAGTTGACGGTTTGTTAATCACATCCAAATATTCAAAACAAACATCATCATATGCATTCAACCAAACATAAACAAAACATTCATATATGCATAACAAAGCATACTAAGTTGATCACACTTGTTTAGCCAAAACAAGTGTGTCAAATGGTCTTGACCTAAGGGTTAAGAATCATGACACATGGTTGACCAAAGGGACTCCCACTTGAAACCACATCTTCAAGCATCCTCTTTGTCTTATCTTTCCTTCAAGTCTTGATCTTGAGCATCCTTTACAAAATATGTATCCTAATACATTTTTCTAGTAAAGAAAAACTCCTAATCTATTTATTACAAACCATATGAATGAATAGATTACAAAACAAAACTTGAAACCAAAGATAAATTATTACATGCCCAAAGGAATGTAACTAGACAACCAATCAACCAATCAATCAATCAATCCATATGGTCAAGGCTTTGTTATGCATAATCAACAAACAACATATTAAAACATATCATATGTCATGATTTTTGGCAGCCCCTTTTAACCTATTTTCTTGGCCAACATTAACCAAGAACATATGGGTTTTGTCCAAACAAACAAACATCTTATGTTCTAGATTTTTAAAGATCATTACATGCATAAAGTAACATCTTTAAAACATCAAAAGGGGGGCACATTTCAGCCCACTAACTCACGGATTTGTGTTGTCAAGCACCAAAAAAACGTGAACTAGTAAGTGTAATATATGTATGCATATGTATATGTGGCTCTTGATGCCATTGATGGGGTTTTAACATGTTTATCAAAGCTCATATAACTTATTTTATATGAAAACGCAGCGGATTTGTATTTTAAAACATGTTATTAAGTTAGTTGTTAAACCATTTTTCCAAAGAACCCCAAGTCATGGATCATTATACACAATACATACAAATGAAAGAACACTAGATAGTTAAGAAACTACAACCTTTGTAGCTTCCTAAACCCGAAATTGTGAGATGAGGATGATGATATTTATGGCTGAAACTTCAAGCAAGAAATCCTCAAGAGGTTGTACCCCAAGCTTCTTCAAACACCCTTAATTGCTAGGATACTTGGACACCAATTTTCAGCAATCAAAACCACCTTTTGAAAGCTGAAAATCCTCCTTCTTTGCTGCTCTAAAACCGTGAGATAGAGAGAGATATTTTAGAGGAGAAAGGCCTTTTTACATGTAAGAGTGACTGCTAGAAGTTGGAGTGTAGTAATGTGTGTAAGTTAGTCTCTTTTCTAGACAAACAAATGGAGCTCATTGGCTCCTTTGGGGGGCCGTAGAATCCAAGACAAAAAAAGGGTCCCACCCTTTTAATTTTAAAACATAACTAATACACTCTTATATCTAGTTTATAAAGTTGAAAACTAACTTTTAAACTTTATAAATTAAACACTCTTATATTTGTTATCATTTAGTAAAACTAAATAATGAAAAACAAATAATTTGTTATGAACAATTATCCACATAATTAAGTTCATTTACAAAAGCAATAATTTAGAAAAACCATTTTCTAAATTGGTGTAATTATTTATTTGTATGATCTTATCTACAAATAAATTATCTATTGGTGTTTGACAAGCTTGTTATTGGGTATGACCCGACTTGGATCATATCACACTAGCCACATCAATTTAATATGTATCTTGGGCAGATCAATTCTTTCATAAAATATTTGTTCAACAATATCTATATATATTTATAAATGATGATTATTTTAAAAGTTATGAAAGTGTGATCAAAATTATAACTAAATTTTATTACAAATAAGTTTTCCCTTTGCATTTCTATATACAAAAATGTATAATTAGTATATTTTATTTGCTCTCTATTAAAATACATAGTGGTAAATTCTTTCTTAAAATATTTAACATACTTACAAAAATCCCCAAATTCCACCTAAAACCCTAGTTCCCGTTAAAACATTAAACTTATTATTTAAAACTTTAACCTTGTGAATATATATACATATTTAGGTGCCTTGTGACGATACACGTTGGAACAACGCCTATTATTATTCTTATTAGTCGTCAAACTTATACTAATTTTCCATGTGAGTATTTCTATACCCTTTTTATTATTTTTACACTTTGGGGTGAAACATGTTACATTATAAAACACGTTTGATTCTTGTAAACTTATGGCATTTCACCTATATGTTGTGGTTAGTTGACCTTTGTGGTTAGTTGACGTTTGATTCTTGTAAACTTATGGCATTTCATCTATGGGCCTGACAAGCCTGCTTGGTTAATCCAAGTACACTTAGCTAATCCTATATACTTGTAAGCGTTTGAGACTTGTAAAAATCTATCAAGGTTTGATTGTGCATGCTGTCTTACATCCCTAGTTACTTTGTTCTCTAACTTACAACATGAATTGCCATCTTTTATATACTTATGTATTGAAAACTATGGAAATCTCACCAATCCACCAACATTATTGTTGACCTTTTATTTTTAACATGTTTCAGGAAATACTCAAGTATGATTACTACTTTGAAGCTTATCACATCTAGTATTGGACCTAGAGAAATAAAAGGATGAATTTGTCACATTTAACTTTTATATCATGATGCTATCTTTGTTTGAGACTTATGTTTGTAATATTACCTTTGAAACTTGTGAATAATATATTTTGATTTAATAATAGCGTTATGTGGCTGTGAACGATCTTAACTCTCACATCTCGACGTTTCCGCCGTCAAGGTTGGGGTGTGACAGAGACAGCGGCAATGGCTCAAGAAGTTAACTGGAGCTTTATGGTGCAGGATGTGACTTCTACTCAAGCACTCATGGCTGGAACATATGACAGTAAGGTATATGAACATCTCTGTACTCCTGCATGTATTGCTAAGGTTAAATTATATCAGGACTAAAATATGGAGATTAAGTCTGATATTGAGTCTCTAAATGTTTTAAAATCTAATTTTAAAGGGGCTGAATCTGACTATCAAAGAAAAATTAAGGAGTTCGAGAAAACTGTGTCCTTATTAAAACATGAACATTCAAACTATAAGACTCAAATAAAAAATATAATATCCAAATTGTCAGAGGCTCAAGCCCAGCTTGTCACTGCTGAGGCTGAAGCTAGGAAGTATGCTATTTCCGAGCAGAACTTCCAAGCTATTATTGTATCATCCTCCCACGCCAAAGTTTGTTATCAAAACGAAGGAGGATTGGGGACCAATGAAATTGCTCTACCACACTCTTATGAGTCCATAAGACAACCAAGATGTGGTACTGAAGAGCAGGAGGTCCTATCTACTGATCCTTCTTCCCCTGAGTTAAAGAATGATGCAATAATAGAAAACACCACAGGGAAGGAACAAGTAAATCAACCTATTTCTACCAGTTTTGATCAAATCCTGACCACCAAAGCCAGAAGAAGCAGAACCAAAGCAGCAAGTAGAACTGCAAAGAAAGTGGCTGCGTCTAAGTTGATAATTGACCCAAAACAAAAGGGTGTATTCATCTCTGCTGGATTCCAGGTGGTAGGTAACTCTGATTCAGGAAAGAAGTGTAATACCAGCAATCCTGTCCTACCAGAAGATCAGAAGTTAAAGGGAATGGTTGCTGATAAAGAAAAAAGGAACAGAAACAGCAATCCTTAAGTTCCCAGAAGATTAACATTGCATGCATAATGTGTGGACTGCAAAACCACATGGCCAAAGATTGTTACTACAATACTGCTAGCACACATTATGCACATAATGTTAAAAGAGAAGGAGTCAGGGAAGGTTTCTCGTTTGGCCCTTATCAAATGGTCCAAGTAATGAAAAGGAAAACCTGGTTTCCGAAGCAAGGTTGCTTTCGGAAGAAAGTAATTCTTCCGAAAGAAAAATGGATTCGAAAGCTAAAGCTG
This sequence comes from Flaveria linearis, assembly GCA_024085815.1. Lineage (NCBI taxonomy): Eukaryota > Viridiplantae > Streptophyta > Magnoliopsida > Asterales > Asteraceae > Flaveria > Flaveria linearis. The sequence goes on along the minus strand of CM044002.1, from coordinate 81,451,542 downwards.
CTAAAAATCAAAAGAACAAAAGAATTCCCTTGAGACCATCCCAGAAGAAGACTACTTCAGAAGAAAAGGTGGTGAAGGCATCTTCCGAAAAGAAAGAAGCTTCGGAAGAATGTCATGCTGCAATAGCTTCAACAAGCTCATCCTCTATGATCAACCAAAGGATGGATTGGAAGATCAAGAAAGATGATGCAGCCCAAACATCTTCATCAACAACATCCATTGAACTCTCATGCTTAACTTTTGGTTCAATCATGTCAATATCATTGGATGAACCCAAGACCAACAAGGTTTGGGTTTCTAATCAAAACTAATTATCTCATCTTATGTGCAAGAACATCCATATGACAAAAATAACAATGTTTGGATTGGGTATAGTGGATGCTCCAAGCACATGACAGGGAACAGATCTCTCCTTCAACAATTTCAACATTTTGATGGAGGTCCTGTTCAGTTTGGAGGTGAGACCGGAGGATATATTTCTGGCAGAGGAAGTATATCCAATGGAAAATTAAACATTGACAAGGTTCACCTTGTCAAACAGCTTGAACACAATCACTTAAGTGCTTCTCAATTCTGTGATCAAAAGCACCAAATGCTGTTCACAGAACATGAGTGTGTTATCCTCAAACCTGGGATGACAATTCCTAAGGAATTGATGCTTCTTAGATCTCCTAGAAAAGGGGATATGTACAAGCTAGATATGAACAATGCTTCCCCACTAGGTGAAGTATCATGCTTTCTTTCTTTAACAAATAGTGATGAGTCAACTCTTTGGCATAAACGTATGTGTCATATAAATTTTAAGACAATGAATAAATTGGCTAAAAATAACTTGGTACATGGTATGCCTAAAGAGGAGTTTTTCTGTAAAAACAACTGTGTTGCTTGTCTGAAAGGAAAGCAACATAGAGCATCTCACAAATCCAAAGAAGTAAACTCAATTACTACTCCATTACACTTACTGCACATGGATCTTTTTGGTCCCACAAGTATAATGAGCATTGGAAGGAAATCATATTGCCTTGTGATAGTTGATGATTTTACTAGATTTACTTGGGTATTCTTCTTAAGGACTAAAGATGAAACTGCTGAAACTCTAAAATCTTTTATTCTTAAGATAGAAATCAAATTGATCACAAGGTAAAAATAATCAAAAGTGATCAAGGGACTGAGTTTAAGAATCAAGTTCTTGACTTATTTTGTAACTCAGAAGGGATTTCTAGACAATATAGTGCCTGTAGAACTTCTCAACAAAATGGTGTTGTTGAGAGGAGGAACAGGACACTTATTGAGGCTGCAAGAACCATGTTAGCTGATTCAAAGCTGCCTCTAACTTTCTGGGTAGAGGCAGTCAGCACTGCATGCTATGTGCAGAACAGAGTTCTCATTGTCAAGCCCCATGGAAAAAGCCCTTATGAGTTGTGGAACAAGAGGCCACCGTTCATTGGTTTTCTAAGGTCCTTTGGTAGTAGGTGTACCATACTTAACACAAAAGATAATTTAGCAAAGTTTATTGAAAAGTCAGATGATGCTATCTTTATTAGATACTCTTCAAGCTCTAAATCTTATAGAGTATACAACATTAAGAATCAACAATTTAAGGAATCATCCAACATAGTTGTAAATGAGCACACTCTTTGTGTTAAGGATAATGGCCCTGATCATATTTTGACTTAGAATTGTTTCCAAACTATTCTAAACCATCTTGTGAGAATGTTTCAGCTGGAACAGGTACTCAAAACAAATCAGATGCTAGCCAATTGTTTGAGCTGCACAGACCTCTTCCAAACTCTCCAAGGAATACAAACAATCAAGCTTCCACTATTGACAAATCAGATAGTATAACCATCTCAAGGGATTGTGAAGCCTCAACCTGTGATTCACTTACTGATCCTCAAAATTCATCAGGTGACACTATACAACGCCAAGCTGATAGAAGTAGCATCTTGAAGGAACATGCAACTGTTGATGCTCCTTCACAGTTAACAAATGATGATGTTTCTCATTCATTCATTCAGTCCTCATTGAATGAGTTTGAAACAACATCTTGACGAAGTGTTCTAGCTCCCGAGCAAAATATGTCTAATCTGGATTTATCTTTGCAACTGGAGGTGATTCCTAGACTAAGGATTCATAACACTCATCTAGCTGAAAACATCATTGGTGATGCAATTGAAGGCGTGTGAACAAGAGGACAGACTCATTATGGGAATGTCTGCTTGTACTCCTGCTTCTTATCTCAGATGGAACCCAAGAAGGTAGAAGATGCCTTCAAAGATGGCAGCTAGACTGAATCGATGCAAGAGGAGCTGCTTCAATTCAAAAGACAAAAGGTTTAGAACTTATGTCTACTGCCATCTGGTCAAGTACCTATAGGCACTAAATGGGTTTTCAGAAACAAAAGAGATGATAGAGGCTTGACTATCAAGAACAAGGCAAGACTGGTGGTTCAAGGATACACTCAAGAGGAAAGAATCAATTATACTGATTTCTTTGCACCTGTTGCAAGACTTGAGGCAGTTAGGATCTTCCTTGCTTATGCTGCATCCAAGAATTTCACTGTCTACCAACTTGATGTCAAGTGTGCTTTTCTATATAGGGATATAGATAGGGAAATCTACGTGTGCCAGTCTCCTGGATTTGAAAACCCACAGCCCCCAACTATGTGTATAAATTGGATAAAGCTCTAAATGGGTTGCACCAAGCACCTAGGCTGTGGTATGAAACTTTGTTTCAGTTTCTTCTTAAAAATAGTTACACCAGAGGTACCATTGATAAGACACTTTTTTATAAAGAAGTCTGGAAAGGACATCCTACTTGTTCAAGTCTATGTTGATGACATCATATTTGGCTCCTCAAATGACCAAATGTGTAAAGACTTTGAAAGCATCATGAAGAAGAAGTTTCAAATGAGTTCCATGGGAAAATTGGACTTTTTCCTTGGAATTCAGGTGAAACAATTGAAGGATGGGTTCTTTATCAATCAATATAAGTATGTCAATGACATCCTAGAAAGATTTGACATGAAAGACTATAAGCCAGCCAAGACACCCATACCCAGAAACCATAACCTCTGTCCTGACTCTGAGGCGGAGGAAACTGATAAACATCAGTATAGGGCAATTATTGGTTCTCTGATGTATCTCACAGCAGGTAGACCTGATATCATGTTTGCAACTTACATTTGTGCAAGATATCAGGCTGCTTCAAAGGTGTCTCACCTAGCTGCTGCCAAGAGAATCCTCAGATACCTCAAAGGAGCACCTAAACTAGGTCCCTGGTATCCAAGGAACATTGATTTCAATCTCTATGGATACTCTGACAGTGACTATGGTGGCTGCAACATTGTCAAGAAATCAACATCTGAAGGATGTTAATTTCATGGTGGAAGGATCATTTCATGGCAATGTAAAAAGCAATCTTGTCTCTACATCAACTGTTGAACCTGAATACATTGCTGCTGCAAGTTGTTGTGCTCAGCTGTTATGGATTCAGAACCAGATGTTAGACTATGGATTCAACTTTATGCGCACTCCTATCCATATTGACAACAACGGTGCTATTTCCATCACCGAAAATCCTGTGAAGCACTCCAAGACCATGCATATTGATATCAGGTATCATTTCATTAGAGATATTCATGAGAAAAATCTAATTAAGCTAATCAAAGTTGAATCAAATGAACAATATGCTGACTTGTTCACCAAAGCTTTTGATGAATAGAGATTTAAGTATCTCATTATCACCATTGGGATGATAAAAATTGATTAGCTTACCTCTTTTGGAAAACCATTTAGAATATGTAACGTTATATGTCAATTCAATCTAAGCCTTGTTACAAAAGGTCCCTCTCTGAAATTTTCACTGAGTCTAAATTCTTCCGAAGAGGAATTAACCTTCGAAAGATGTTCTCATATCTTCCGAAGCAAATTCATCCCAAGATAATTTTTCTTCTCGGAAGAGTTTTTAGTCTCGGAACAAGCGATTGATTCCACATCAGATCTACTTCCGAAACTTAACAAAACTCTCCATTTGAAAAGCAATTTTTACTCTAGAAAACAGAACTCTACCTTCAAAAATGATTTGTACTCAGAAGAAAGACCTAACTGTGTAACGGAAATCTTTTGGGCCCCACTCTGTAAAAGGTAAAAATTTTGTTAGTGATGTCGGAATATTTAAATAAAAACTATTCTTACCGCCTTATTTTCATCCTCTCACCAAAATCTTATTGCCCTAAAATTTCTCTCATCTTCAATTTACCCAAGCTCAAACTCATCTTCCCACAACTTTCTTCAATGGCACTCAATCCTCAGCACAATCAAGTCGCATTTCTTGATTCTTCAAGAGATGTTGACTTCTCAGATATCATTTCCTTTCTTACCCAATCATCTTATTACACTGCCTTGACCGTTAACCCTACTGTTTACTCAAATCATATGGCGGAATTCTGGGAATATGGTCAGATCAAAACCTTGAATGGGGCTCGAGTAATAAGATTTAGCATCTGTGGACAGGAGTTGATCATTACTGAACAACTCATTAGGGAGCATCTCGAGCTTCATGATGATGGTGCACCCACAGAGTTCCCCAAAACAGATTTGGACAACACTTACATCCAAATGGGATATGGTGGAGATATTAGCAGGTCTACAGTCTACAAGTTTAACTTCTCCTACAACTGGAAGTTCCTGCTGCATGTCGTTCTTCACTGTCTATCCAACAAATCTAGGGGATGGGATCAAATTCCATACGAACTAGGGTGCCTAGTTCATGGAATAGTGAGAATCCTTCGCTTCAATTACTCACGATTTGTGCCGACCAATCAGCGGGAGACATTCTTCATGTATCCCAGGTTTCTTCAGCACATAATCAACTATGAGCTGGAAGAGAGTCAGCTTTTCTGTGCAGCTGCTCTGACTGTTCCTCAAATGAGGCCGACTATCTTTAAGATTTTGAAGAAAGCGTCCACAAATTTCATAAGACGACATACCACTTTGCTTCCAGGTATGATTGAGCAAATAGCTCCTGGTGACATCCCTGTTAACCCCACAGGTGATGAACCCACACCAGCACCTACCCTCACACTGCCAAAACTTCTTTCTCACCCCATCAAAATCACATATCAAAGACGCCCAAATCTACTCTGATTGAACAAGCCCCTACTGTTCAAACCAAAAAGACTAGAGTGGAAGAATAGGCTCCTACTCAGTTTGAGGTCTCACCATCCTTCACAATTGAGCTCAATATAGGTCTTGAGTCTCCTCAGTCTCAAACCCATGAGCACGACACCCAAGCTGACAGCCCTCAGAGTGAGTCTCTACACTCCTCTGAGAAGCCATAAAGGGACAGTCCCACCATAGGCTCAATGCCTTTATCCTTTACTGACCTTCTGCTGAAAACTGATGAAGAGATTGCGTCTCTTCATGGCAACGAAGTTGATCTACAACACTCTTTTAAGGATCAACAGAGCCTAGAAGGACTTCTTATCTCTAGCCCCTATCAGCAAGCCTTTACTGAGGTAAGTCCCACTGATGTAGAGGGGACTCATGTAGATTTAGTTGCCACCACTGAACGTGCCTCAATGGACCTTCAGGACAGTGGTAACATCTCTGAGACTGAATCTGTGGCAACCATGCCTATTGATGACTCTGGCAGAGACATCATTGCGCAAGGGAAACCAGGGTGCCAAGAAACCACATCTGGTGGTAAGGCTGAACATACTAGGTATGTTACCTCATCTCCCTATGATTCTTCAAAAGATAATGAGGGAAGACTGCAACTCACTCTTAAAGACCTATTGTCTAAAGTCTCAATCCTTGAATCAAAGGTTAGGACTTTAGAGAATAGGTCCGCCACTCAGCAACTTGAGATTGACAGTCTCAAGGCTCAACTAGCTGAGAAACAGATTGAGAGATCTGTTAGGCATGTACCTATTCAGGTCTCTTTGGATTTTTCCTCTAGCTCATCTAGCTCTCATGATGATGCTACCAAAAAGGGGGAGAGTGTTAAGAGACAAACAACTAAGGAACCACAAAGCCAAGTTTCAACTTTTACCTCTTAGGCTCTAACTACAACCATCTTTCCTGAGCCATCCTAAGTCATACTGCAAATAGACTCAAGAATGCTCAAAGATCTCTATAGACTTTTTTCCTAATTTCTATTGAAATCTTCTCTAGATCAGCCTAACCCTGATATGGCTATGATATACTTTGGAGCTGAAGAGCTTCAGAGGCTAAGTGCACCTTTTACCACTAAGGAAGAAGTTGGTCAACCTAAGGTCCAAATAGAACCTGAGATTAAATTCAAAGGGGAAATGAGGACTGACGGCCCAGCAACTGAAACAGTTGGGACAGATAGTGTACTCCCTCAAACTTACGAAGCAAAAGTCAAAGCCTCGGAAGAACAATCTGTGTCTTCCGAAGCTGAGATGGAAGTTGTGGAAGGACTGTTCTCTCTGTCCAGGGATCTAACCATCACAGATGCAATTCTTGAGCTAAACCATCACAGATGCAATTCTTGAGCTAGCATCTGAGGTGGATAGTGAGGACCTTCTCAACCAACCTCTAGCTCAGACAACGTCACTACCTCCATCCAAATCTGAACCCTCCACTCAAGAACCACCAAAGTCAAGCACTTCCAAAGACAATAAAGGAAAGAAGAAAATGACCGCGGAAGAACTTGAGGAGGAGGAGAAGATTGAAAAACTTAAAAGAAAAGGTAGACTTCCAACTGTGAAGTTGCTAGCTGCTAGTTCCAAAGCAGCTGCAACCAACCAGGAGGAAGTCAACAACAAAAGGAGAGTAGAGATTATTGACAGGCTCATCATGCTAGGAGCTACCAATAAAGACATACTCCTGCTACCATTAGAGAAGTTAGTAGAGCTAGAAAAGGCAACCAAGCTGTAGATTGAATAAAGGGAAGAAGCAGCATGGTTGGCCTTGGAGGAGGAAAAAGAAAGAGAATAGAGGGAGGCTGATCTGCAGCTCAGGAGGGAAAGGATATCTTTCCTAACCTCCAGAGGTTTCTCTCTTCAAGAACTATCTCCACATAATGATGATACGATCCTATGGCTCTTTAAGAAAGAGCAGGATGAAATGGAGAAAGAGAGAAAGAAAGCTGCAAGAGAAAAGATGAATGAGAAGAAGGAGAAAGAAGAAGAAGCTAGGGTTATTGCTACCAAGAAGATAGGTGAAAAGTCATGGATGAAAGACTATCTCCAGGCTAATGGCTTCTCTGGTAGGCAGGTAGGACCTATGTCTAAAAAGACACTCCAACGTATTGTCAGCGACATCAAGGCTGACAATCGTATGGGAAAAAGGAAGGAGATGTATAGAAAGGTATAGGGGATGATCTTCAAACCAACCACTCAACCTCAACCTGGACCAATTCCCTCACCTTTCACCATCAAACCTGAACCCTACACACTTGTGCCTACACCAGTATCCATACCAGCTTCCTCACCACAACCACCCAAACTACCCATCCTCAAACCCAAAACACTCCCTAGAACCACAACTCCATAACCTACCCAACAAACTTCCAAACCATCCCCTCAGCCTTCTAAACATCTCTCCTTAGAAGAATTTAAGGCAATCAAGACGAAGCTCATCAACTGCACAACCCTGAGCAACAGCTCTTCTGAGGAAGATTCTGTCAAACTGACTTATGTTGACAGATCTTCATGTTCCTCACTAGAGATCAATTCCTTGATCAGCCTAGAGGAACACTGGACCAGGCTTCTATACTTCTTGGTCTTAACTTTGATTTATTAAACGATGAAGAGAAGATGATAAGAAGAAGGCTGGTGACTCTACTGGATACTAGGAGAGGGTTAAGATTCCTAGTAAACCCCTCGTTCCTAGAGAGAAAATCATCCAGTGGAGGTTTGAAGAATCCTCTCACAACTTTGTTGTGGAGAGAGAGAATGGAGAGAGCAATAGGCTGAATGCCTCCTCTCCTTTACACTCCAGCAGATTCGACATTGTTGAGTTAGCAGAGAAACCATTCTCCAATCCCTCCGGCTCCGAACCTGCTGCTCACATCAGAAATCATCTTAGTGGCCTTCATCTTGCTGAGCTAACCACAAAAGCAAAGATTGAAGAGGACCTGAAGCTGAAAGGGAAGGAAGCCAAGGAAAGGTCAACCACCACAAGTAAAGTGTTTCTACAAATGGTGGAAGGCCCCGAATTGGAACCAATAATTAGATGGGAGTATGACTATACATCCCATCAACTAACTCTTTTCAGAGGGACCCAACAAAGGGTACATATCATTAAAAAAGACAGACTGGATCTCCTATCCACGAATGATTTGTACAAGCTTCTTAGCACCACTTTCGGGAAGAACAAAGAAACAAATAAGTATCTGCTTTCCCTGGTGCTAAAAGCTTTGAGAGGCAGGAACAAGTGATGTTTTGGTAGCATCAGCCTAGGGGGAGTTTGTTGGATCAAGAAGAAGGCTGGTGCAACAAAAACATAATCACTTAGACTATTTTGGTGCATCTAATAAAGGAATTCCGAAGCTAAGTATGGAAGTTCCGAAGGAAGAAGAGCTCTTCCGAGGAAAGTATAATATGGATTTCCGAAGAGACACTCTTCTTCGAGAAACAAAGTATTCACTTCCGAGGATCAAGACTTAGAAGAAAAAGATGAGAAGACAACTTTCGAAGTATGAAGGAAAGATGAAGTCCTCTAGGCTTGGAAGAAGTAGACTCTTCCGAAGTATAGGTGGCTTCGAAAGAACTTGTTCTTTCGAAGCCAACTAACCTTCGGAAGACACTACTATGAACCAGTGGACATAAGTATGGTCCTCCTGACACTCTACTGCAGATCTCTGATTTACTGCATGACGTTTTCTCAAAGGCCAAGTAGTTGACCATACTTTATTCCACTGTTCACCTTTATTAGTTAGTACAGTTACTAACTTTAGTTAGTAACAATAGGTAAGTCATGGACATGTCATGACTACCATATCTTAGATAATACTTTATCTAAGATACCTTAACTCTAGCATTGTATTATATTCTTTAGTCATGGTTCCCAGCTGTTATCAAAGTATATCCGGCTGTAGGTAGTAGTATATATAGTTTCTCATTGTAACTCATAAATATGCTTGTAAGAGTCTTGTAACACTGTGAGTTGAGAAGTAATATATACAAATGCCTTGAAAATTATATCCTTGTGTTCTTTGTTATTTAGTATATTATTATCAGCTCTTAGAAAAGACTCTGCTTCATCTGATCCGAGTGTAGCATTAGTGAGTTTGAGAGAAAAACCAAGTTTTATTAACAAAACCGATCCTGTAACTTATGTGGGTCTAATGTATGATGATGGATCCGTATTCATGAGTAGGCCATGTGCTTTGTAGTATGGATCAACTGTCAGGGGTTATCTACCATGTTTATGTGTACCGACAGGAATCAACATTCGTTGTCGATCAACAGGGGGCCCTTGCTGTGTGCAATCTTGTTTAAGATGAAGTGGAAGATAATGAAAGAATGATCGGAAGATAATGAACATGTTTAATGATGCGATACGTCGCAAGAAATATTATATGTTATGATGTATGCGTGATTACTAAAAAAAGAAAAGTATATATTTTATTATATTACTTAAAACTAGGACTCACTCAGTAAATCAGACTTTTATGCATAATAGTTGACAGGTAAGAGGTGATGCTGAGGATGGCACAAGGATATAAGCTACTTGGTGCTCGATGAATGGCATCCATGTTTTTGAAATCATTTTCTTTTATTTGAAAAGTATAATGTTTTATTTTATTGGGGAGACAAATGTATGATTATTACATGATCTATAAGTTTAAAATGAATGTTTATTTAATTCCATTGCAATGTTTTGTTTATAAAATTTTATGTTATGATTAACCAACTGTGAGGCTTCCCGGGAACGGGGCCTTACAAAACATGAGAGAAAGACATTGGATCGGGTAGTTCAATGGCTACGACTATGAAATTCGTTACTACACAGGACAGGCGAATACGGTCGTTGATGCATTGAGTTGTAAGGAAAGTGTCAAACATGCACGTGTTAGGGCATTGGGATTGTTGATTTATTCGGGTATCAAAATGCACAACAATATCCCTCAGGTTGAGGCAGTGAAGGAATTAAATGTACAGGATGAGGCTTTGAGAGGTCTGGATTTGGAGGATTATTGATGCAGCGCACAGAACAAAAGCGAAGTCAAGCATGTTGGTTCTGCAAATACCCGTGATGATCTTCACCCAAACCCCCAAATTCGACCCAAGAGTCACGAATTTGAAAAGACTAAAAGTTTAATTTCAATAATAATCAATTGACTTCTCACATTACATGAACATAACTTAAATAAGCAAACAAAATTTGGATGGGCCTAAAATAAACAACCATGGGCCATAAAGCCCAAAACAAACCCAAAAAAAACTTTGAAAAACATAAAGGTGGCCAAAAACCCACTTTGAGGCCTTATTTTGGAAAATTAACAGGATAACCCACCTATGGCGGTTACCATAACGTGGCCCTCATTTCTGCGGTCGTTTTGACTGGTAGCATGTTAGAAACGGAGGCTCACAGCCCAGGTTAGGCCCATTTTCGTGCAGCGCGATCTTGGGCCTGCTAAAACAATAAGGCCCGGTCTTCTACACTTGGGCCCGCATCAATTATACTTTATTAAGTGGATTTAAGTTCCATTTATGGGGAACGTACGGCCATTTACGTTGGACGAGGCACATTAGTCTAATGTTGGGTATTTTATAATGAAAATCTCACTTATATGTGTTGTTTTGTGGTCACCCACAACCTCTACCGGGGTCAATCCATGTTTTTTCCAAAAGGGTTATATTACATCTAAACTTCGGATTATTTTACTCCAATACAGGTCAAACGTGAATCTTGCAAAGTTATACTCAATAATGAGCTTGTAACTTGGATAAGGAAAAAGTTATTCTCGTCAACCGACTTAAAATCTTGTATTCATAAGAGGAGAAATTCCTAGCAAGCTTTTCAGGAGGAGGATCAGCATTTAGTCGTCGATCAATTATATTTTTTTGGATAAAAAGTATTCCTTTTGTAGGTATCACTACTAGAAAACTGTTAATAGATGACGCGCAAAAGATGACGCGCGAAAAAAGATGACGCGTATTTACGCGTATCATAAATTATTTGGCATCTTTCAAATATTATTAGAAAGGATGACACGCATTTTTGCGTGTCATCTTAGTGTGTCATTTTTTAAAATTTCAACTTATAATTATAATTGGTTTAAGCCCCAAATCGGTTTCCCCCCTAAAAACCCCTCCCCCCGGTTTCCCCCAAATCGCGACCCCTGCAGCCGACCACCTCCACCGCCTGCCCCTGCAGCCGACCACCTCCACCGCCTGCCCCTGCAGCCGACCACCTCCACCACCAGCCCCTGCACCTCCAGCACCCGACCACCTCCACCACCGGCCAAGCACCTCCACCAGCCGACCACCGCCCCTGTAGGCAAATCACGACCCGACCTCCCCCTCCAGCAGTCGACCACCACCGACCAAGCACCTCCAGCAGCCGGTGACCTATAATATTAGGAAAATTCAGAGTAGTGGTGATTTTAGAAGTGGTGGTGGTGGTGGTGGTAGGGGTGGGGTGCCGGTGAGGTCGAGATCTACGGAGGATATGTATACGCGGGCGCAGTTGGAGGCGTCTATGGCGGGGAAAGAGGGTTTTTCGCGAGGAAGATAGCGGAGAACAAGTCGCGGCTAGAGGGATTGCCGCCCTCGCAGGGAGGGAAGTATGTTGGGTTTGGGTCGTCTTCGAATCCGGTGCAGCGTAATGATGCACAAGGGGATGTTCTTTCTTCTGTTGCTCAGGTACACTAGTGTTGGATTCTTATGCATCAAATTGCAATATGTGAATGTGAATCTATTGTGCAGTTGTTGATGTGTTGAGAAAGTGTATGAATTTGTATCATTGTGTATTTGAATTTGGTCATCTTATGATGTTTGGGTTTCACAGAGGTTGATTAAGCTAGTTTGATTGAAGATAAAGATTTGGATTCCTTTGCAAACTAGTTTTGAGTGTACCCGTTGTTTTTTTTGCTTGATTACTTGGCAATTAAACATCATTAGTATCATAGTTGTTGAAGGAGCAGGTGCACTTAAGGCGCAAAAGGTGAGGTTTGGGTCTAGGTGCAAGGTGCTTAAAAAGCCAGACACATAGTATAAAAATACCAGTTTTAAGGGTTTTAGAGATGATTTTTAGGGTTGTTTTGTGCTAGTTTAGGCTGTGGTTGATTTCAGGCTTGTTTTGGGCTAACGTAGTTGTTTCAGATCTGTTTGGAGGATTTTTTGCCGGAACTTGGCCAAATGCATCTGAGCACCTGAAAATGGGGCTTTGAAGGATGGCGACAAGGCTGCGCTGGGCTGCATCTTAGGGCCTAGGCGCACGTCTTGTGGGCTTTTGGCAACGGAGATTGGTATTGAAATTTTTTACAGTGGATGATTATGCAAACAGTGATTACCTATCAAAATATGCTACTACTGGTGAACGCTATTACATAGATTGAATAGATACTCCTAATTTTGCAGTGACAAGTGACAACCTTTTAACTTATCTGGATTCTGGCATAGTTATTAGTCAAAATGTTATTTTTAAAACAAATTCTTGTGTTTGAATCACGACCTTCATACTGTTACAGCGCATGCACATCTGGTATGAATGGTAATTCTGTCGGTTCATCAGGCAGAAATTTTAACTCAGTGGATTCTGGTTCTTGGGATGATTGGGATAATGATGGCTATAGAAAACCTTCTTCCACCTCAGCGGCTGCACCGAGCAACGGTGGTGATGTCTGTGCGGGTTGGGACGATGTTAAAGATGACCCGTATGACAGTTTCAACAAGTCTGATGGTAAACCACAAGCCATGCTGGCATATCAGATGGAAACTAGTCTGGGGCTGGCTTTCTTTAAGGTTCGTTTATTTTTCGTCCCCAAATTCGCATCTTAAAATTTTCCCTTTTCATGTGAACTGTTAATAGTGTGTACAATTGTCAACAATGTGGGCTAATTACCCAACTAAAGAGGTTTCGAAGTTAATTGTTTTTGGGTTGCAATCTAGACTCTATAACAATTTGCTTTCCCAAAACTTCATTTGTGATTTTACTATTGATATAATCAGTTAAGTTTCGATTAGAGCTCCTATATTTTACTAAAATTACTATTGTTACGCATGATTATTGACTATATAGAATCATATTGCATTTAATTTGAAATAAAATTAGATCTATGGACTAGCTGAATAAACATAAAGTGCATCTTTGAGCAAAGTAGCATGTTTCATTTTGTAGTTCTATTACAGACATGCAAGGTCAGGATTGATTCATTACCCATAGATATATATATTTGACCTTCTTTAGCTAGATCGTGTTTCTGTAATCTGAACCACTAGTCACTAGCACAGAAGATGCATTTCTGTGAAAAGTTATCTTGGGTGGGTTGGTATACCGTTGTCACCATCGAGTCATTGACGCAGACATGAACGTGGTGACTAATGTTATCGGTCACTACTATTGTGTGCATGTCATCGTTAAGTGTATACTTAAAAGTTGCAGTTAAAAAGGAACAAGTAGAACACGTTGAAACTGGTCACTACAGATTGTGTTGCTAAGGTCAAATACTTTAGATGATGAAACTCATGTAATATATTACATAATATGAGAAAAGCAACTGATATCACTGTTCAATGAATAGTAATACGGTGCCTTCCCCTTCTTCTTCAAGGGCTCCGCTCACCACACTCCAACACCACAGTTCCTTCCCCTTCTTCTTCCATTAACATTACTAATATCACCATCATCACCTGCAAGCAGCTCCACCACCACCCTCCTCCGCCACCGGAGCCCTCGGCGGAGCCACCGCACCACCGCCCCTTATGGCAGATCGTCACCGTTGGTGGGTGGTTTAGGTGCTTTTAGAGTCAGATGTTGAGGAGCTCGATTTGCGAAGGGGGTAGGTTGAGGATGCATCCGGAGAAGATTAACATGTCGATCGGCGGTGAGGTGTTGGAAGCGATTCGAGTCCTAATAGTTCGTTACTTCTCGAGATCTGGCCGACGCTGTTAGAAGATGATGAACCTACGGTGATGAAGAATGTGCCTATGACGGAGGGAGATGAGGAATGTGAGAAGAGAAGGAAGAAGAAGAAGAGAGGGAAGAAGAAACGATCTGATTGTGAGGATTTGTTGACAAATCAAGTGGTGAAGAAGGATGAATTGGTTGAGGGGATTGGAAAAGAGAAAGAGAATCAGGATTTAGTGTGTTTGTATCCTTTTACTTCGTCTTCTAGCGCCACACAGAGGAGAATTAAGCAGCAGTATGATCAGCTTGTTAAGTCTCATGAGGCCAATGGATTAACTCTTCTTCAGGTTTATGCTCTTGCTTCTGATCACATATCTAATGTTTGTCTGTTAGACTCTTGCCTATTTAAAACGTACTATGCAAACTGCAAATACCTGCAACAAGTTTCAGCTGTGTATTGGTTTAGATGATTAGGGTTTGCAGGATGAAGAATGGCATATTGAACTTGATTATTTTTTTGTCTATAATGCCTGATTATAAGAAATACTGATGTTAATTTTCAGATAGCTAGCAATGAGAATATATTATGATTCTGATTTAGGTTCAAAAAACTTCAGTTCTGCAGAAAGATTAATGAGAAATCTAACTATTGTGATAAAATTTTAGCTGTTTGACAATGACTATCAAAAACAATAAGTTGTTTGTGAATCAGTTCATTTCATATATCATGTAGACATGTATCGATGTACCTTTTGTCAATGAGTGGTTTGCCTGTGTAAACAATATAACATATCTCCTTGATTTGTAAGTTTGGAGCAAAGGTTTCATATATTTTGGAGATATTTTCAAACTGGTAAGATGAGTTATAAAAACATGGCTTGTATCTCAAAGTATGTTAATCTGCTATAATTTTCATACTTCTCTGTTCATATTGAATACATTAAGTTATTACAATCCAACAGTGTATTTTTTTCTTTCAAGGTTATTGTTTAGGTAGGAATGTGTTTTTGTTTCTTGGACAAAAGAAATAGGATTTATATTTGACATCTAAAGTAAAACATTTGAATTATATGTGCAGGTTGGTTAGTTTGTGAACTGTTTGATTAAAGCAAGAAATGAGCTAAAACAAAAGTATGTAATAAGTTTAAACACAAGTTGCAGTCAAGTAGTAAACAACATATGTAGTTTAACATTTGTGAATACGACTCCATTTTTTAAGTAATATAAAGTTGTTACATTTAATTATAGTCACTTTTGTTATCAACAGGTCTGAGGTCATCCATAGGAAGTTTACTATTACAAAGGCTTTACTATTTAAGGCAGACAGATCTTTATTTGATCGATTGCGCCAACAGGTTGGTGCTGGAAATTATTTATTATAGTTGTCTTAGATAATGTAAAATCCATTTTGGTAGTAATTAGTCATGTGCAGATATACAAATTAGAGTCCAATTTCTTATTAGTTTTTGTTAATTTTTTATTTGTTTTAATGGTGGCCCATAAAGATAGAACATAACCTGCTTTAAATGGGTCAACATGGCCACCTCTACTAAATTCTCATTTTGCCATTTTATGATCCAATTACGATGGAAGGAGTAGTTTCCTACATGACTATAGAGTATGTATGAACCTTTTCAATGAACTAATTTTAACCTTTTAGACAATAATATTACTGTAAGTTGTATCTGGGCATTAATACTTAGTTTTGATGCTAAACTAATTTAAGATCAGTTTTGGTTATATATATGCATGACAAATGAGGGGCTAAATCTCCCACACACTTATGTAATGTATATGTATATTTGTTCTGTTAAGGTACTGCTTGTAAGAATCATCAATGGCTGGGGTTCCCACAGCAAACCTTTATTGTTTTTTCGGAATCTTACAATCTTTATCTAAATTCTTGATTTTCTAATATCTATAATGTTTGCAGATTGATAAAGAGCGTGCTGGTGTGCTTGTTGGAACATAAATGGGAGGTCTAACAGTTTTTTCTTATGGAGTTCAGTCTCTAATAGAAAGAGGTTACAGAAAAATTGCACCTTGTTTCATTCCTTATGCAATAACAAACATGGCATCTGCATTATTAGCTATAGATTTGGGTTTTATGGGCCCAAACTACTCAATTTCAACTGCCCGTGCTACCTCAAACTACTGCTTTCATGCTGCTGCAAATCATATCTGTAGGGGTGAAGCTGATATGATCATTGCTGGCGGCACCAAAGCTGCCATTATTCCAATTGGGGCTTATGGTATGAACCCTAAGTTGTTGATCTGATGAATGTGTAGGTTTGCTATGAAACCCTACATCGTTTGACATTGGATTCCCGTGGCTTATGTTTCTTTGGCTATGATGACTGTGATATGGACCGTTGCTTGGCCTGACATGAACGAGGATGGCAAGTGACATGTTTTTCATTTGCAACCCGTGTTGCAGCCACATCGGTTTACTAATAAGATCTGAGCCACGTTGTGTATGTTTATTATGATTTTTGTCTTTGTATTAGTCATTACTGGTCACCTGGGTTCAATTTCTTTACTTTTGATTGTTTATCTTCCTTTGTTCTATCATGTTGTGAGCACTCTTGGTTGTTGATGTCGATAATAATGGTATTCATTTGAGTTTGTTGCTTTTGGTTGTTGCACGGCTATGATGATACATGAAAACTGGTACCGGTTGCATTGGCTTGGCAACTATTTCCAATGTGCAGCCACAACCTGCCATTAGTTCTGAGCCACACGTTGAACATTCCAATTTTATACACCGCTTTGCGGCGTTCCCAAGACGCGCAACGCGCGTCTGGGTAATAACACTAGTTTGTTGAATTAGGAAAATTAAGTTAGGAATAGGCAACAACAATCATCTATTGGAAGTGCTACAAGTTTGTCCAATCAAAGTTTAATTTGATGAAATTGGTTTTGTCTTTGGTTGGAGAAGGTAAAGAAGAATACACTGATGCTGATTTGGATGAAGTTCGTGAAGATTGGACGCGTTATGTATCGAATTTCATTTATATGTAGGCCTGAAATGATATATTTGGACTTGATGTGTTAGTATTGGTATTGGACTTGTAATTGGTACTAATTGAATTTGGACTTGTTTGATGCTTTGTAGTTGTTAATTAACTTTTGTAAACTTTGTTGGTATTTAATGGATTTCGCTTTTAACGTTATTCGACAATTTGTTTTAGAAAACAACAGGTAAATTTATTAAAAAAAAAAAAATTAAAAAATGCAGCTAATTTTATGACGTGCATTGCGCGTCATCTATTGCATGTCATAAAAATTTCATAGATGACATACGGATGCGCGTCATCTAGTCATTTATGACTACCCCTTCCTTGACGCGCATTGCCCGTCATCTTTTGCACGTCATAAAATGCGCGTCATATTTTGCGCGTCATAAACAGTTGACGCGCGGCTGCGCGTCATCTATCATTTATGACTACCCCTTCCTTGACACGCATTTATACGTGGAGGTAGTGGTGGATAAATATAATGGTTTTAATCATCATATACATATTGTCTTAAGGTATTTGCATCAAGTGCGTTTAGACATCTACAGTTTAGTGAGGTAATTGTGCTAAAAAGTGTCAAGTGCGACAAACTCAAGTTTCAAAAGATTTAACATTGTATATTTAGTGAAAGGTGTATTTGTTTAACTCTAAGAGAAGAACAATATAATTCAGGTTCTCGATAAGTAAAACCGTAAGCCTTTACTTCTTTAATTGATTTTTTTCTTTAAATAAATTTAAGCTTACTAATGTGAATGTATAATCACATGGTGTGTGAAAACCCACATATTTTAGTCTGAGATGATGCAATAACATCAGTGATTGTCAAATTATCTTTCTATCTTACAATGAAAGATTAATTATTGTTAACTATACCACAAGTCCATCCATGCTATTAGGTCAATGATAATATCTGTAATATACGTTTATGTAAATCTTTTATTAGTTTAGTTAAGAAATGCCAAGAGTGTGCTTATACCAACATACAAATTATATTTATATACTCATACATGTAGAATTACAATAAATATCAATCCAACTTATAATTGAACAATGCTTTTATGATACGCAATAATTTTATTTTGTACATAAAACGCTAATAATTTAAGCAGAAACGTAACACTATATTAAAAGTCCGTTAATAATTTTTACGTTTTTTATCTATACTATATAATAAAAGCATAACTAGGATGTCACATAAAACTCTCATGTTACTCCTCAAAAAAATTTCTCGTTTAAACTAATATATTATTTTAGTCAAATTAATAGTAATAATTCATTTTATTTTAAATTTAATTTTTTAAATTATCAACTTAATTGTGTAATTATATAGTTTTAAACTATACATATTTTTATAGCTTAATAAGATTCAGTTTAGAAAAAAACTAAAAAGAAAAAAATATTTATTGATATATTTATTTATTTTAAGTTTGTGTGATTTTAAAAAAACTATTTTTAATCTTACATGGGTCAATTTTATATTATATTATTTAAAAAACTATGTGAATATTTATAATTTATAAATGTAACTTTTTATTTTTTATTGTTATAGTAATACGTAACTTAATCATAGAAATATTTATATATTCATCAATTATGTTGTTTTATATTTTTTCAACCTGTGTATTACATGAGTTTGTTAAAACTAGTGTTTAATAATTCTCTACGATAAAAGTTATAATTGTTTCACAATTTATTAAATAACTTTTAATTTTAATTCCATAATTTCACTAAGAATTATAATGATAATAGTGTGTGAACCGCACTTTGCCTTTTGTTATTAAAATATATAACACCTGATTTTAATTACTTGTATATTAATTTTCAATCCGAAGATATAGATAAAAATTATATTGACAACACTGTTTTGAAAAAGTAATCATATCGAAACGTTGATATAATTTAGCATATCGCAACGACAAATTTAGATTTTGTAAATCGTCAAATTTTATTATTATAAGAGCAAAACGATATAAGATTTAGAACATTGAATCAATTTTGATAGGTTGTATATTTTTAGTTTGATTACTTATATATTATTAAACATCATTAATTATTACTAAAATTGTTTCTATTTTGTAAATACCTATTATAATTACTTGAAATACTATTACTATAATATTATTATTATTATTGTTGTTATTGTTGTTATTATTGTTATTATTATTAAATTCAATGAATTCATATGAATTTAAAAAAATAAATTAAAATCCACCGTAATATTAACATAATAACCCTGTAGGTATTTTAAGGTTAAGATAAAATTTTTATTTTGACATCATAAAATGTTTTATAAATAGTATAGATAATATATATATTGTTGGATCATATGAGGCTGGTGCAACAAAAACAACACTTAGAGTATTTTGAAGTACAATTGAAGAATTCTTCTGAAACTAAAGCTGCTCTTCTAAAGACAAGTTGAAAATCTTCCGGATCTTAAAGTATGAAAAACTTCCGAAGAAAAAATAACTTTTCCGAGACTAAGTAGTTTTCCCTCCGAAATATATGAAGAACTTCCGAAGATAGAACTAAGTCTTCCGACACCAAGAAGCTCTTCTTTCAAAGTATTCACACGTAGAATATCCAAGGCAATGTCTACTAAAAATAGAGTCATGAAGACTTGTAGAAGACTTGGAAGAAGTTGTTTCTTTTGAAATATAAATGGACACAGAAGAACATATTCTTCCCAAGCCATCTACCTTTGAAAGAACCAACTATGAATCAGTGGATATAAGTATGGGTTATGTGACTTCCACTGCAAACCTCTGACATACTGCATGGAGCTTTTCCACGCCCATGTAGTTAACTATACTTTAGTCCACTGTTCACCTTTATCTATTATAGTTGCCACTTTTAGTTGGTGACAAAAGGTAAGTCATAGACCTATCATGGCTACCTAATCTAGGATAGTATTTTATCTTAGATTACTTTTAGCAATGTACACTACTAGAAAACTGTTAATAGATGACGTGCAAAAGATGACGCGTGAAAAAAGATGACACGCATTTACGCGTATCATAAATTATTTGTCATCTTTTAAATTTTTCTTAGAAAGGATGACACGCATTTTTGCGTGTTGTTGGACCAAAAGAACCAATGAGCCAAGATCAGGAAAACCTCTAAGTCCCACATGCCACTACAACAACAAGTGAAGACTCTCATCAGCTATTGTGTTCTCTTGCCGGAAGGTCAGAGAGGAACTGAGGACTCTCATCAGCTATTGTGTTCTCTTGCCTGAATGACAGGCTCGAGAGCATCTTAGTGCCAGCTCTCTGCTGAGATGATGGAGTCTGAAGAACAAATTCTAAAGATTAAAGAACTGAAGATCATCAGCTGAAGATATCAAAAGGCTGAAGATCTAAAGAACTGAAGATCTTCCGAAGCACAAAGTCTGAAGACAAAGACTGAAGACAACAACTGATGATATCTACTGAGATCATCAGTTGTTACATCTTCCGAAGCTGTTCTATCTTCCGAAGCAAAGTCTGAAGAAAAAGACTGAAGACAACAACTGATGATATCTACTGAAGTCATCAGTTGTTACATCTTCCGAAGTAACATCTTCCGAAGTTTCATCTTCCGAAGCAAAGTCTCAAGACCAAGTACTGAAGACAGAGTTTGTCTCAACAACTGAAGAAGTCCTCTTCAGTTGTTGTGGTGGTTTTTCCTTTTCCCAAGTTTATTTTGTGTCAGTAGTTGTACAACAGCTGAAGAGAATGTTCTTCAGCTGTTATAGTTTCAGTAGTTTACTTTTGTCAGTACTTAGGAACTTTTGTAAGAAGATGTCAGTTGTTGACATCTTCAGTAGTTTTATGTTTTGTCAATTGTAATTTGAATATTCAGTGATGTCAGAAAAAGGACATCACGCCCATCCTTTTTGCCGCCTATAAAAGGATGGGTAACCATACTGTTTTAATTGCCGAAACGTGGTTAGTAATGAACAATTAATGTTTCGCAGAACTCTTCTCTCTCTATGCTTTTGAATTGCAATATCTTTTATGTTCTTGCTTAATTGCTAATTAACGTGCTAAATCCGCTGCAAACATAATCTAATTGATCAACACGAGAGGCTGAGATCCTGTCAAATGGTATCAGAGCAGGTTAATCATTGATCGATCTTACCATTGATCATTTGAAACTGCTCTTTTGATCTCTCAGTTTGATCGAATTAGCAATTTGCAAGAGTTAGTCATAGAGAGTGAGTTTCTGCTGTTTCCGGCCAAAACCTTGAGGTCTTTCGGTGGTTTTGAGTCACATTTGTCTGGTTTAAACTTGTTTTTGACTAAAACCTGAGATGACAACACCAACTAATGATCCTCACAATACTGGTTCCGCAACCAAGCCTCCGATGCTGGTTAGGAACGAGTATAACATATGGCAAAGACGTATGCTGCACCACTTGGCTGTCAACAGTGCTGGTTGTTGGAAGTCAGTGGTGCATGGGCCATACAAGCCTATGGTGAACGTCCCGGAATCTAATGAACAGGTTGCGAAAAACCTGAACAGTATTCGGACGAAGATCTAAAGCTGTTTGAAATTGATGCTAGAGCCCATGGAATTTTAGCCATGGCCATTCCAAACGAGATATATTCAGGGCTCTTGCATCATGAGTCTGCTCATGACCTATGGGTTGCTCTAAAGGAACAATTTGGAGGAACTGATTCGGTCTTAGCAAACAATAGGGAAATCCTTGCCCAACAATATGATACTTTCTCATATAGAAAGGGTGAGACTCTGACCCAGCAGTTTGAGCGGTTCTCTTGTTTAATCTCTGAGCTGAAGATGGTTAAACAAGAGTACTCCAAAAGCCAGATGAACAACAGGTTCCTCAGGTCATTGCCTGAGAGATGGGACACATATACCATTGTCCTACGCTCTAGTGCTGACCTTGACACTCTATCTCTCACCCAACTTCATGGGAAACTACTCACTTTTGAGAGAGAGGTAGAGCAAAAGAGGAAGTTGTCATCCTCTGGCAAACTTGCTGATGACTTTGTCCAAGGTAATGCTGCCTTGATAAGTCATGAGTCAGAATATGCTTCATCAGAAAGTTCTTATGATGAGCATATTGATTTCTCTACAAACTCAGAACAAGCTTTTGTTGGTGTTGGTAGTTCAGGAGGAGGTGGTGACAACTTGTGTTTTCTGATGGAGGATTTGAAGGGCATTCCAGATGATGATCTGGAAGAGATGGATATTTTGAACCAAATGGCAATGATAAATATCGATCTCAGAAGTTCTACAAAAGAACTGGTAGGAAATTCCCAGGACTCTCTGGCAAAACCAAAGTTGGTTTTGACAAGAGCAAGTTGAGGTGTCACAAGTGCCAAAGGCTTGGACACTTTGCAAGAGAGTGTAGATCATCTGGATCTAACTCATCTGCACCCTTTGTGACTTTTCCCAGGAATAGCTCACAGCACAAAGGGCAACCTTCCTACAGTTCTCCCCATCCATCTCAAGCACAAGCACCACCTGCTTATTTTGTGCCACAGGGTCATATGTCTTATTCTTACCCCTGTTACTACATGCCTCAGCCTGGTCAACCTCAAGTACCCCCGGCTCAACCACCTCATGCTCTTCCAGAGCCTCATTCTTCCCAATCTCATCACCACACACAACCTCAACAACAAAGCTTTTTCACCCCAACTGCTGTTGACTGGAGTAGTCTACCAGAAGAGCTATCTGGTCAGGAACCACTACTCCAAGGTGCTGGTCAACATGGTGGTGATCAACCTTTTGGAAATCTTGCTCTGATGGCCCTTGATTCTGCTGAAGGGTCATCATCCAATGCCTCATCTCAGGTATCCACTGAGGCAAAAGCCAAGCTTTGTTCAGAGTCATGCATAGCAGCATTTGCTTCTATTAGAGAAGCAAATGTAGCTTTAATAGATAAAAATCTTGAGCTTGAGCACACTATTTCCAAAAGAAAAGCAGATTTTGAGGTTGTTCTAAAAGATAAAAATGATGAGATCTACAAGCTCAACTGCCAAATCAAAGATAGTAAAGCTAGGGAAGATGTACTTCTAGAGAAGTACAAGGACCTCAAGGAAACTCTTGCAACCACCCAAGTTGAGTGTGATCGATGGGTGCAATCTTGCAAGGGTTTTGAAATGCTTCTTAGCAAGCAAACAGCTTCCAATGTGAAGTTTGGCATTGGTTATAATCACACTGCTCCTCCCACAGATTTCATTTCAAGAGCAGAAATTGAATCTGATGGGGAGAGCAATAACCAATCCTTCTCATCATGTGACTTACTATCCTCTGAATCAGCATCATCAGAGATAGACTATCACATGACCAAAAGGCTGATCAACTCAGAAGTTGTCACTAGAAGTACTGAAGGTACTGGAGAGCAAGTGACAACATCTGAAGTTCAAACCTCAAATACTGTTAGAACTGAAGAGAAGAAAACTAACAGTAGGAAAGGTTTGAAGACAGCTAGAAAGGATACCAGGAAGGCAGGCACTAGGAAGAAAACTGCTAGTACTGATGTCAAACAGCTGAAGAACAAGTCTTCAGCAGTTAAATCCTCTTCAGCTGATGATCAGCATAAGATGAAGAAAAAGCCATGTGAGATATGTGGCTTGTTCAATCATCTTACTGATGATTGCTGGTACAAAAGGGGTTCCAAACTCAAACAGAAGGAGCAAATTACTGAGAGCATCAATAAAATGAAGAATGAGTTTGAAACCAAGTTTGTACTGGCAACATCCAAGTCTGAAATCCCTAAGCCCAAAGCTAAATCTAAGGTAGGGATTTCTCAGACAACAGCTGAGGTTGCTCAGAAAAAGATGGTACAACATAGGAACTCATCATCAGTAAACTCCAATGTGTCTGAAGAGCTGAAGGCTTTATCACAAAACCAGACACAGTTGGTGATGATGGTTCAGCAACTAGTGGGAAGAGTCAACCACTTAGATGCTCCTATGTTGAAACCACAGAAAAGGAAGTCCAAGCCAAAGCTTCCTCTTCTGTACCATCTTCTTCACCTCAAGCTGTCACACATAACACACCTGTTAGTGCTACACCTGTAGCTGAGAACAGACCCAAAGCCAAGCAGGTTTGGGTCTCCAAGACTAACTAACACATGGTTGTGTATGCAGGGTTCTTCAACATGCCATAGAAGCATCTGGTATGTAGACAGTGGAGGATCCATGCATATGACTGGAAGCAGCTCCCTTCTTAATGACTACTCTCAAGGAAAGAAGGGATTTGTTTCTTTTGGCAATGATGCAAAGGGTTACATCGTCGGAAAAGGCTTTGTTTCCAACGGGGAAATAAGGTTTGATGATGTTAACCATGTGGAGAATCTCAAGTACAACCTCTTGAGTGTCAGTCAAATGTGTGACAAAGGCCATGTTGCCCTTTTCACAAGCCAGAACTGTAGGATTCTGTCATCCAAAGTTCTGAGTTTGATTGACAAGGCATTGGATGAACACACTCTCCTGAAGGCCAACAGGACAGGAAGAGTGTATGCCTTAGATCTTTCCAAAAAGATGGATTTAAAAGGCCATCCTTGCCTATTCTCCAAGGCATCTCCTCAAGAGTCTACACTTTGGCATAGAAGGCTGGGTCATGTTAATTTCAAGAACATGAATCAGCTTATAAGCCATGGTTTAGTAAGAGGATTGCCTCTGAAGGAGTTCAAGTGTGAAGATGACTGCACTGCTTGCTTGAAAGGAAAACAACACAAAGTTTCATTCCCTTCAATAGAAGAACCTAAGTCCACTGCTTGCTTACAACTTCTGCACATGGATCTCTTTGGTCCTGTCAGAGTAATGAGCATGGCAAAGAAGAAATACTGCCTGGTAATTGTGGATGATTACTCCAGGTTTGTATGGACTTTCTTCTTGCACTCCAAGGATGAAGCAGCAAAGACAATAATGAACTTTGTGTTACATGTAGAAAAGCAGTATTCCCTACAGGTCAAGTGTGTGAGGAGTGACAATGGAACAGAATTTAGAAACCACACACTTGATGACTTCTACCTGTCTAAGGGAATTAGAAGGCAGTTTAGCATTCCAAGAACTCCTGAACAGAATGGAGTGGTGGAGAGAAAGAACAGGACCCTCATTGAAGCAGCAAGGTCAATGTTGGTTGACTCAGGGCTGCCACTGACCTTTTGGGCTGAAGCTGTCAATACAGCTTGCTATGTACAAAATAGAGCCTTAGTAAATAAGAGGTTGATGAAGACTCCCTATGAAGTTCTTCATCATTTGGCCCCTCTTATTTCATTCTTTAGAGCCTTTGGGTGTCCTTGTTTCATTCTCAACACTAGCAACCCACTCCATAAGTTTGCTAGTAAGGTGGATGCAGGGTACTTTGTTGGTTATTCATCAACTTGCAAAGCATACAGAGTCTTCAACTGTAGAACCAAAGGGGTTGAAGAAACTTTGCGTGTTAAGTTCAATGAATCTCCAAAGGACACGATTCCACAAAACCCTGTGGAGCTGTTTGATCTGGACATACTGCAATATGGTCCTTATCAACCTCCATCTGTTGAGCCTGTCAACAGATCTCCACCTGGTGGTACTGAAGATGATGAAGTCAGTACTCACCTCTTCAAGTTCAGTGACAACCTGCCTAATTCCACTGAACCTGATGCTCCTGTAGCCTCAGCAGCTCCATCCACTACAAATGCTGATGAGATTTCTGCTTGCTCTACTTCATTTGAGCTGCCATCCTCTACATGGTTTCAGGAATCTCCATCACCATCTGTTGCTGCTGATGGGTCTACAAACACTTGCACAGATATCATAGTTTATCAAGAGCTCAAGAATCACCCCACTTCACAAATCATTGGTGATATTCATGCTGGAGTTTCAACCAGGAATCAATTGTCCAACTTCTGCTTCTATGCTCTCTTCATCAGTCAGCAAGAACCAAAGAACTATCACATTGCTTAAGAGACAATGGATGGGTGGAAGCTATGCAGCTTGAGCTACTTCAATTCAAGAAACAGCAAGTGTGGGAGCTTGTTCCATTACCCAAAGGTAAGTGTGCTATAGGCACCAAGTGGGTATTCAGGAACAAAACAGATGAGAAGGGCCAAATTGTCAAGAACAAGGCCAGACTGGTTGTTCAAGGGTTTGCACAGGAGGAAGGAATCGATTATGATGAGACCTTTGCACCTGTGGCCAGACTAGAAGCAATTAGACTGTTCTTAGCTTATGCTGCCTTTCACAGTCTCAAGGTTTATCAAATGGATGTCAAAAGTGCCTTCCTATATGGAAAAATCAAAGAAGAGGTTTATGTGTGTCAACCACCAGGCTTTGAGGACAATAAACATCCTGATTGGGTGTACAAGCTTGATAAGGCTCTTTATGGGCTGAAGCAAGCACCTAGAGCCTGGTATGAGACACTCTCAACCTTTCTTCTAGAGAACAAGTTCACTAGAGGCACCATTGATAAAACCTTATTCATCAAGACTGTGGGACAACATAAGCTCCTTGTTCAGATTTATGTTGATGATATCATCTTTGCATCCTCTGATCCAAAGTTGTGTGATGAATTTACAAAGCTTATGAAGCTGAGATTTGAAATGAGTGCTATGGGAGAATTACAGTACTTTCTGGGCTTGCAAATCAAACAACTGGATGATGGAATCTTCATCCATCAGTCCAAGTATACCAAAGAGTTGCTGAATAAGTTTGATTTACAATCCTGTAAGCCCTGTTCTACTCCCATGAGCAGCATCACACAACTAGATGTTGATCAGAAAGGTAAAGCGGTTGATGAAACCCTTTACAGATGTATGATTGGGTCCGTGATGTACCTTACAGCCTCTAGACCAGACATCATGTTTTCAACATGTGCTTGTGCTAGATTTCAGGCTGCACCTAAAGAATCCCATTTGATTGCAGTCAAAAGGATCTTTAGATATCTGCAAGGTACCCAATCACTAGGACTTTGGTATTCAGCTGGGCATTCATGCAAATTAGTTGCTTTCTCTGATAGTGACTATGCAGGATGCAAAGTCACCAGAAAATCCACTTCTGGTGGTTGCCAATTCCTAGGCAATTGTTTAGTTTCTTGGCAGAGTAAGAAACAAACATCAATTGCTACATTCACTGCTGAAGCTGAGTATATTGCTGCTGCAAGTTGTACCTCTCAAATACTCTGGCTTCAGAACCAACTTCTGGATTATGGCATTACTGAGACTAAGACTCCATTATTAATGGATAGTGCTTCAGCTCTTTGTATTGTTAAGAATCCAGTCCAGCACTCTCGGACCAAGCATATTGAGATCAGACATCATTTTATCAGGGATTGCTATGAGAAAGGTCTGATTGATCCTAAGTTTGTGCCTAGTGCTGATGAGCTTGCAGACATTTTTACTAAGCCTTTAGATAGTGCCACATTCCAAAATTTGGTACTAAGGCTTGGTATGCTGCAGCTTGATTAATTTGACCTATGCTGATGCTCTCAAACTCACAACTACTGAAGAGCAAAGGTCAAATACAAGTACTGATGAGTAATTTAGTCTTCAGCTCTTTCACAACTACTGAAGACTAAAATAACTCAAAGTACTGATGTACTTAATTTATTGTAAACAACTGATGTAGTGAGGTGGATTACAACTACTGATGTATGATTTTCAATAAATAAGTACTGAAGAACGAATTTTGTTCACAAGTACTGATGTGTAATCTTACACAAGTACTGCAAAATTTGTTCACCAGCTCGGAAGACTATTTCATCAGCACTTGTGAACATCTGATCACAAGAGCTGAAGGCAATATTCTCCAGAGCTGAAGGGTCAATGAAACATCTGAAAGTCAGCCAAAAGGAGCTGATGAGTAAATGTGGAGGCCAGTATGAAACAACTGATTTGACGGAAACAGCTGATGAGAAATTTCACATCAGCTGATACCAACAGCTGCTGTTTCATATCCAAACAACTGAAGGACAAAACCATGTCTTCAGTAGTTTCACAACCACTGATGACTAACACCAAGTCCTCAGCTGTTTACACCTGAAGCAATACCATGTCTTCAGTAGTTCACAACTACTGATCTCAGTAGTTCACAACTACTGAAGGCTAACACCAAGTCTTCAGTTGTTACAACGTCTGAAGAAGACTACTAGGTTATCAGTAGTTCATAACTACTGAAGATAGTAATTCTTCCGACGTTTACAACTTCCGAAGGACAAAACCAAGGTCTCAGTAGTTTCAACTACTGAAGACTAATACCAAGTCCTCGGAAGTTACAAACACTGAAGGTTAAAACCACGTCATCAGGTGTTATAACAACTGATGACTAACACCAAAACCTTCAGTAGTTTTCTTTCAACCTTTAGCCTACCCTATAAATATCTTACTTTCAGAGCATTTACTTCACTTGCCCTAATCTTACCAAACCGTCTGAAATTCGCACACACACCATTAATGGCGTCCTTGCACATAAAGCCTAGACACAACTGTGTCGCACATCTCACTAAATCGCCATTATGGCCCAAGTTTCACAATGCCGTCGATCTCATGCACGACTCCCCATACAAAACGGCATTTCTCATCAACCCCATCATATACACCAACTCCTTGATGGAGTTTTGGACAAATGTGACCGTCCACACTGGAGAGCATGATGGCGAGGTCTCTCTCCGGTCCTCCGTCAACGGCCATACCGTGGTTATCAATCCAGCTACTATATGCCAAACCCTAAAGCTGGAAGATGCCACCTACCCAACCTCCTACCCCAAAGGTACCCTGGATCTATCATTCACATCCAACGACTACCAGGGTAACCTATCAGCCTCTACCTTGTTGAAGAAACATTTCCCTGACCCTCAACGATTGATCTTCCACATGGTAAATGTTTGTCTGGCTCCCAAAACCTCCTCATGGGACCAGATGTCAACAAGGTGGCAACAGGTATTGTATTCTATCCTTGAGAAACAACCACTAAATTTTACTGATATTTTATTTTTGGAACTCAAGGACATGGCCACAAAACCACTTTCAAACCGTTGGAACTTATATCCACGGTTCATAATGGCCATGATCGAATACCAGCTTCAGGCTGAGGGACTAGTTGGCACTGGGGTCCCTGCCATGGCTGTTCTAGCCGAGGTATACTCCAGGCACAACACTGACCACACACTCAAACAGGCTGGCCGGCTGCGAAAACCCACGCAGCAGGAACCCACAGCCTCCACCTCAAAATCCAAAGTCCCCACCAAGCCAAAAGCCAAAAAGAAGGTCACAAAGGCTACTCAGGGAGATGAGTCCCCTGAGGATGCCCCTGCAACACAAAGGCAGGATGTGCCGGCTGGTTCGATTCTCCCAGCAGGTACCACGACTCCACCCACCACAACCGCACAGGCTTCCTCTCAACAGGAGCCTGATGTAGCCAATATAGGGGCAACCACATTACTGGGGTCTATCTCACTTGAGAAGACTACCATTGAAGAGCACAGTCCTCCCCATGTGCACACTGCTTCTAGCCCTTCTCCTGATGAGACCGCCCCACTAAGCCCAATATTGGCAATAGCCAAAGTGCTGACCGATCTGAGCACTCCACAACCCTCTCCCCAGCAACCTATTACACCTGGGGAGACTCCAACCGAAGAGGGGGTGGGTACAAGTGCCGATGGGAGCCCACAGCACAGAGAATCCGTTCAATCTCCCAGTGTGGTTAGGGAGATAGAACAATCTGGTGAGACTGCCACTTCCTCTGCATCAACATCTGAGCAGGGTGAAGCTGGTAACATCACTAAGACCTCACCAGAGGCAATGGCCGATGATGGATCCAATCCAGAGGCTAGAAGTCCCCAGTACCATGAACAAGGGGCACATGTCATTACTGAGCCACACTCAGGACATGTACATCCTGACACTGTCAGGAGGTCAGGTGATTCAGCCCATGCTGATGATGACCTGAGCTTCTTCTATGATGTAGTCGCTCAAAACACTATCCTAGAGGATGAGATAAGCAGACTCAAAGAGCTGCTTGCTCAGATGACTCAGGATAGAAGTCCATCTGCCACCACTACCCAACAGATGGCACCTTCACCCGAAGGTCTCACAAACACTGAGCCAACCCCACAAACTCGGCCACCAGCCCCTGCTTCTGGCACTAGCTCTCAGGGTCAGAACCCCCTGAGCAGCTGGATGCTATCTTCCAGAAATCCCTACCTCTCATCACACCCATACTTCAAAATATAGTAATTCAGACCCTTGATGAGAGGCTTCCCACATACATACAACCCTTGGTGGAGGTTGCCGTTTCTAAGGCGCTTGCTGATAGTCAAACCCCAACCAATGCACCCAAAAAGGGGGAGACATCAGTGCAAGCCAAGAGGAAGAGGGGTGAGGAAGAGGGAGAGGCAGAGAAAGAGGTGGTGGTTGAGAGGGAGTTGGTTGAGGAGACTGGGAAGGTGAGGGAGAAGGGGAAGAGGAAAGAGAGGGAGGTAGAGCCAATAAAAGTGACTGACATCCAAAAGGATTTCAGTGTCACTGATAAGAATAAGGGAGAGGGAAAGAAGTGGCTGATCCTGATCTAGCAGCCCTTGTCAAGGAGGCTGATGCTGAACATACCCGTTCAATGAACAAAGTCATTGAACAGCTGTTCAGGCAAGGCTTTGACAAGGACACTGCCTTGCTAGATCAAGAGATCAGGAATATGGAGAAGAGGGAGATTGAGTACCGATGGACTACTCTTAGCCAAGAGGAAAGTCAAAAACTTGAGGCTATGAGTAGGTTCACTTCGAAGTATCTGGGCAGACCAGTCCTTGATGTTAAGGCATGGACCAGGGACAGACTCTTGGCAATAACCACCAAGATCTGTTCGGCTGGTGATTTTACCAAAGGACTGGTTGCTGAGGCCCTATCTGAAGCCGGTGCTGGGAACAGGACACTGCTAGTAAAGCTAACCAAACCAGCACTTATCTCTAAGCTACTAGCAGTACCTGCCAACATTCCCACACCAACAACCAAACCACAACCCACAAAACCAACCCCTTCACCATCAAAACCCGCAGCCAATGATCCACCCTTGATGAAGAAGAGAAGGGTGTTGAGGCTGCAAGAAGAAGAGGATGATGAGGAGGATAGCCTGCCACTCTCAGCAGTTATACCTCTACCCAAAGCCAAACCACAAACCATCAATCCCACCTCACAGCAGGACACTGTGAAGGTTAAGTTAGAAGAGGAGGAGCAGCAGAAAAGACATGATGAGGAAATGCTGAAAAGCATTGACAAATGTTATACTGCTACCACCTCTATAATAAATATGCAGAGAGAAGCTCTGAGGTTATTCACCCTCGGACAAACCTTTCAATATAAAAGGGAGAGGGTGAGAACTTGGCCTGACCCAAGGGTGGCTCACAGGATAGTCAAGAAGGACATGCCTGTGAGATACAAAAGCCAACTAAAGAGAATCGTAGATGAAGAGGTCTCTGTGGCTATTGTAATAACACCCTGGGAAATAGTAG
Source organism: Flaveria linearis (assembly GCA_024085815.1). NCBI lineage: Eukaryota > Viridiplantae > Streptophyta > Magnoliopsida > Asterales > Asteraceae > Flaveria > Flaveria linearis. The sequence goes on along the minus strand of CM044002.1, from coordinate 81,420,041 downwards.
ATGAATTCGAGAAAGCTTATAGAGCCGGCCAATCACCCTTTTCAATGCTAGATAATAGGGTGGTTAGGAAGGGTCTGGTCTATAAGAAGCTTGAGAATTTTCATCGAAATGAGCTCACTTTGTTGTTAGAGGGTATACACCCTGATGAGTTTGCATATAGGCAAATCACAACACTTGAGCTCAAAAATGGAAAACAGGTCAAGTATCTCTCAGAGCTGTACGGTCGGGAGGGGTTATTCGAAGGTGAGCCTGAAGACCTGTCCAAAGAAGAACAATTGATCTTTCTTCAGGCTTACTGTAGAGAATCCTACCGGCTTGTACGTGGGAGGTAGATCTCATGGATGGGGCAACAGCTCTGTGTCCAATTCCCCAAGGCAGAGCTCCCATCCATACTTAGCCAAACAAACACTTGAGACTACCTCTCCGGCCAGTGCTTATCTGGGTCAACTCCTAATCTGATCTAGGAGGAAATAGACCAATCTTTATGCCACCAATAAGTGGGACATCCAATAATTAGAGGTTTTGGCTGCATTGGTTCAGGGGGAGTTTGTTGGACCAAAAGAACCAATGAGCCAAGATCAGGAAAACCTCTAAGTCCCACATGCCACTACAACAACAAGTGAAGACTCTCATCAGCTATTGTGTTCTCTTGCCGGAAGGTCAGAGAGGAACTGAGGACTCTCATCAGCTATTGTGTTCTCTTGCCTGAATGACAGGCTCGAGAGCATCTTAGTGCCAGCTCTCTGCTGAGATGATGGAGTCTGAAGAACAAATTCTGAAGATTAAAGAACTGAAGATCATCAGCTGAAGATATCAAAAGGCTGAAGATCTAAAGAACTGAAGATCTTCCGAAGCACAAAGTCTGAAGACAAAGACTGAAGACAACAACTGATGATATCTACTGAGATCATCAGTTGTTACATCTTCCGAAGCTGTTCTATCTTCCGAAGCAAAGTCTGAAGAAAAAGACTGAAGACAACAACTGATGATATCTACTGAAGTCATCAGTTGTTACATCTTCCGAAGTAACATCTTCCGAAGTTTCATCTTCCGAAGCAAAGTCTCAAGACCAAGTACTGAAGACAGAGTTTGTCTCAACAACTGAAGAAGTCCTCTTCAGTTGTTGTGGTGGTTTTTCCTTTTCCGAAGTTTATTTTGTGTCAGTAGTTGTACAACAGCTGAAGAGAATGTTCTTCAGCTGTTATAGTTTCAGTAGTTTACTTTTGTCAGTACTTAGGAACTTTTGTAAGAAGATGTCAGTTGTTGACATCTTCAGTAGTTTTATGTTTTGCCAATTGTAATTTGAATATTCAGTGATGTCAGAAAAAGGACATCACGCCCATCCTTTTTGCCGCCTATAAAAGGATGGGTAACCATACTGTTTTAATTGCCGAAACGTGGTTAGTAATGAACAATTAATGTTTCGCAGAACTCTTCTCTCTCTATGCTTTTGAATTGCAATATCTTTTATGTTCTTGCTTAATTGCTAATTAACGTGCTAAATCCGCTGCAAACATAATCTAATTGATCAACACGAGAGGCTGAGATCCTGTCACGTGTCATCTTAGTGTGTCATATTTTAAATTTTTTTATACGTTTATGCGCGCGACTCTCATTCCAATTACCCCCCTCTTCTAAAGCCCTAGCTTCATACCACCACCGATCGACACTCTGCAGCTAGCCTTCACACCACCCGACCGACCACCAAACTGCCCCCACATCGCCGGCACTCTACAGCCAGCCCCTAACCACCCGCCGGCAGCCAGCCCTCAATCATTCACCGGCACCCCTGCTGTACCCATCGACCTCGCGCGCCCGCAGCCAGCCAGCCCGCAGCCCTCAATCGACCTCACCCCTGCCCCAATCGACCTCACCCCTACCCCAATTGATCTGAATTAGGGACGATGGAGATTGGAAGATGACGATTACTGCCGAACCACCCTCCTCCTTAACCCTAATTTCTCTTTTTATACATCATAGATATCTCACAGGTATGTAATGTTTCCTCCTTTATTGAAGAAGAGATTTGTGATTAGTATGCCGCTTGGAAGGATTACTTGTGTGATTCTCGTTGAATTCCAGTACAACTATACAAATACGATCACAGAGCAATTACTGTAGAATGGAAGCTTAATTGACAGAAAGTTGCTTTTTAAGTAAAATATATAAATTATTTATATAAATTAAATATCTCTTATCTTAATCATGGATTCCTGCTTTTGGTCATTCTTGTAGATGCGTTGGAAGTAGAAGAATTTGCTGAGTTAGTAACCAAGCCATTGAAAGCCCTACCATATGATACACCTTGTTAAACGTTTGTAGCTTTGGATGGGTCACAGCAGTTGGCAGATTTTCTAAGGTGTTGAAGTTTGATGTCAAAGAGTTAATAACTTCTCATTTTAAAGCTAGAAGTTATTATAGGTACTTGTGAAGCTAGTTTTAGACATTATACACTATAGTTACTAGAGCTTTTTCCCGGGGTTTATCTTGTCTTTCCATTTTGATAGAGATAGCCTAATGAGTGGGTCTGACTGGGTTGAGTAATAGGACTTATAAGTATACTTTGTATGGCTTCCAATCTGTTCGAACCATTTGACCCTTTTTCATTTTAGTTAGACCCCTTAGCTTATTCTATTTAACCTGCATATATAAGTTGAATTGCCACTTCAGCAATTTATATGTAGGTTCGGTTTGAGCCACACTGTAATTAAGTGCTACATATTAAAGGAGATGGTCCAGTCATTAAAATTGATTAGCATGGAAAGGACTTTTTCATTGGGTCACAAGACTTCCCCTTCATCAATCTAGTGATTAGTTTCGAGAATTATGTAAGTGGTTGTCCATAGTTTTTTATTATCATTATCCATCTTTATTATTTGTTTATGAGCTGATATAGGAACCTAGAGAAGAACCATTTGATATCAGTTTACTACCAACGTAAGTCAAGTCTCATCCACGTGCAAAGATAATATCTGCTGGTAAAAAGCCCGGTGCTCTTGGTGCGGCATCAGCAGGGCCTACGTCCACATTGCATATGGGCAACTACTATAATCTATTTCAGAGTTCTCAGCATTTGGATGACTTTTTAAGGTACTTTGATCAGACATAATCTTACAAAATATGACCTTGTTACCTTTTTTTAAAGGTAGCAAATTTGACCATTTGATTATGAATCGACTGGGGGTTATAAATTATCTCTACAGCTCTACTGGAAAAAATATAGCTTACAATGTAACGGGCCAGATGGGATGAACCTGTTAAAAGACACCCAATGTGTATTACAATGCATAAAGCCGCCTAAATCATTCTATTCAAGAAAGTAGATTCTTTTTGCAATAGTACAATATTCAAAATCATTCTTTGACACTAAATGTTTATAAAAAGTGTATTAGGCCCACCCAATCCAATTTGTTTTGGCCCATTACCTGATCAGTTCCACATGTTTTATCTTCCATCTTGGCTGATTATCGTGTTCTTGTACATGGGTCAAAATGTAAGCTTAGTTAATGGAATGCTCATTTTCTAGTGAATTATATATTAAAATAAATTATTAAATCTCTCATCTTAACCATGGATTTTGGTCCTTGTTGTACATGGTATGGAAGGAAAAGAATTTTCTAAGGTGGTAGCCAATCCGCTTGGTCAAGTCTTTGTGGCATTTAAGAAAGGAGAAGGGGTCCGAGGTGTTGGCAGGATTTTCTAATGCGTTAAAGTCTATTGTCAAACAGGTAATGTCTCCATCTCATGTTATCAAAAATGATTTAACCTAATTTCCTTTTGTTTTAGTATGATCAAGTCCTTGTAAATATTCCCCTTTTGCATGTTAATTCTCTAAAGTTGTATAAAACAAGATGCTAGCATTAGCCAAACTTGTATGTAAACATGCTTTTTTTTCTTTTAAAAATATCAAGATGATTACGATGTTGAGGTTAGTTGCATTTATGACAAAAGGTTTTGTAGTTTGTACATAGGCAAAAGGTTCTTCTATAGCCAATTTTTAGGAAAGTTATGTAAGTTCCCGCTCTCATAGTTTTTTAGTTATTTTATTAATGATCTTGTCCGCCTCAGTTATTTGTTTATATGTGAGTATAGGAACCTACAGAAGAATCATATAATATTAATTCTGTACACTAAGAAATTAAGTCACTGTTCCCCGCTTCTTGGAGAGAAAATCTGCTGGTACAAAGATACTGTTCTCACTTCTCAGTACACCTCCAGCAGGGCCACTTTTACAGTTGATGCATACGAAAACTACCATAATCTTTTTATATTCAAACTTGTTACCAGTTCTTAGAGGTGACAATTCCAGCCTTTTGATTATTATGAATTGGTTTTATGGTGGTCAAGGGGTCATATTTTATCTCTAAGGGAAAAAATAGCTTAAAATGAAACGGGTCAACTGGGCGGTATGGGTTTAAAGATGCCCAATGTGTATTTATAATAATGCATAAAACATCCTAAATAATTCTATTCAATGGATTCTTTTTTAAATAATAAAATTAAGTTAGGAATAGGCAACAACAATCATCTATTGGAAGTGCTACAAGTTTGTCCAATCAAAGTTTAATTTGATGAAATTGGTTTTGTCTTAGCTTGGAGAAGGTAAAGAAGAATACACTGATGGTGATTTGGATGAAGTTCGTGAAGATTGGGCGCGCTATGTATCGAATTTCATTTATATGTAGGCCTGAAATGATATATCTGGACTTGATGTGTTAGTATTGGTATTGGACTTGTAATTGGTACTAATTGAATTTGGACTTGTTTTATGCTTTGTAGTTGTTAATTAACTTTTGTAAACTTTGTTGGTATTTAATGGATTTCGCTTTTAATGTTATTCGACAATTTGTTTTAGAAAACAACAGGTAAATTTATTAAAATAAAAAAATTAAAAAATGCAGCTAATTTTATGACGTGCATTGCGCGTCATCTATTGCACGTCATAAAAATTTCATTGATGACACGCGGATGCGCGTCATCTAGTCATTTATGACTACCCCTTCCTTGACGCGCTGTAAGGCCCCATTTCCCGGGCACCTTACGGTTGGTCATTCATCGCACTGCAATATATTAATTAAAATAACACAACAGAATTAATAATATATGTTTTCTCATTTCATCATAAAAGCTTTTACAATACATTACATCGTTAACTTGACTACAAAATACAAGCTTTCTTCACATTGCCTAACTTTACTATGATTGCCGCGGAAGCATATGAAACCTGAGATCACGTAATAATCTCGTTAATTCGAATCCTTAGCAATCATAGGGTCATAAACAGTGACCTCTAATATAAAAATATAAAATTTTTACATTATAAAGAAGATTTCTTAAGTAATCCCGTTTATGGGAATCCTCAAGAAATCTTATAATAGCATGCAACGTGATGTGTTGCGTGCATTACGGGCCCGCAACACATGACGTGGCAGCATCATCAAAAGGAGAATGCCGTCCCAAAAGAGCTGAGTAGCCGCCTCGTGCCATCCCCAGCAACACTACCTGCCAACTGGAAACACATAAAAAGTCAGCGTCGCTGAGTGAGTTCTAGTTTTATAATAAAACATACTTTCGTTCTTTATAACCGTTCTTACATACATGTGTTCACACATCATACGTACATGTAGATAATATTATTATTATCTTCATCATTCGTTCATTAATCTTTCATTCGTGTACCATTCATCATTCTCGTTTACATTCATACATACATTCTTTACATTCATTCATTACATTCGCTCGAACGTTCGTTTCATTCATTCATTACATTTGTTCGAACATTCTTTACATTCGGTGACATGTACAATACTCCATACATCATACATACTGCTGGTGCTGGACCTGTGGTAATCGACCACGAACGTTGTGCACTAATGCTGATCCAGTCACCTTGGGTAAGTACATGCACCACTTATCTTTCCACTTTCCTTCTGGATCAATGCCATATGCTATACCCCGAACATTGTGCACTACTGCGGGTGCTGGACCTGTGATGATCAATCACGAACGTTGTGCACTACTGCTGATCCAGTCACCTAGGGTAAGCGGCAAGGATCCCATACATACATATGGTCAATCACAAAGACTGACCCCGATGTGCATCCTTCGGGGTAGCTAACCCGCACACCGTTGAGCTAACACCTGCCAGGGGTGTGCACCTCCTTACATTTGTTTGCAAGCCTTTCTTACATTCATTCATTCATTTGTTAATGCATGCATTCATTCATCATGTTCCTCTTTCATTATCTTTCACTTTACGTTCTTATTACATTCGTTTCATTCTTTCATTCATTCACGTAAAGTCATAAAAAGATAGCATACGTCAACACAAGGAACATAGATATTTGCAAGTCATCAGTATTCACCATCTATCATGGCAACATCATACTTAACATACATACATCATACATACACTTCTCTATTCATTAACATCAGCCCTATTCGGGCGATTGAACATACCTCAGTCGCATGCGACTGGGTCGTGCGATTGGGCAGTCATGCGAATGGGCGTACAATCGTGCGACTGGACTTCCTTTCGTACGAATATACACTATGCGACTGACTATATGCGACTAACCCTCAACCGCGCGACTGAACTACCTTGCGATTGGACCTATGCGACCGAAACCCTCAATCGCATGGCCTATCGTGCGACTGAGGCTCAATCGTGCGTCTGAGCCTCAATCGTACGATTGAACATCAGCTATTCTTCATTCGGGCGAATGGCCCTTCAGTCGCATAACCCTAACTAGGCAGCGACTGGAGTTCTTCATGAACAGCAGTCGCGAACCAACGAAGTCCAAACCCTTCTAAACACGACTTCAGCTCAAATTAGCCCTCCTAAACCTCAGGGATTCGTACTAGGACATCATACAAGCATATACAAGTCCTAATTCATACTATAAACACATTACTCAAGATCTCACCCAAATGGGTCAAACATGCACTATTTCAAAAATAGGGTTTATATGTGATCCAGCCCCAAAATCAGTTGAAAACAAGTAAATGAGGGGTTCTAGAACTCACAATAATAGGTAGGAGTTGATGAGCTTCGATTTGGCTAGCTTCTCGACAAATCTTGAGCTCGGTCAGCACTTTCCCTCTTTCTTTCTCTGCTCTCGCTCGCTCTCTGCTCTTTCCCGACTGAAAAATGTAAGTGTTGGGAGGAGAATGAGAGCTGCTCCCCTTTTATAGTTATTGCTCAGTCGCATCTGGTCCAGGGGCGACTGGACCTTCAGTCGCATGAACACCATGCGACTGGATCCCAGTCGCATGAGTTCCATGCGGTTCATCCTTCATTCGGGTGATTAAACTCCAATCATACGGTTGAGCTTCAATCGGCCGAACATCATGCGGTTGAACCTCCAGTCGCATCAATTCCATGCGACTGAGGCTCAGTCGCATAACCTACCAAAAAGTCAAACTGCCGGGTGTTACAAGTCCACGCCCTTTATTTAGGTTTCATCCCCGAAACCTGTTATTCCTCGAACAATCGTGGGTAATGCTGCCTCATTTCTTCTTCAGTTTCCCACGTTGACTCGGATCCCTTCCTGTGCCACCACTGTACACGCACAAGGGGAACCACTTTATTTCTTAATCTCTTCTCTTTGCGATCGATGATCGCCACTGGTTGCTCTACATAGTTGAGCTGTTCGTCTATCTCGATGTCCTCCAGTGGGACGATCATGTCCTCGTCCGCCAAACACTTCCTCAGATGAGACACGTGGAAAGTCGGGTGGATTCCACTTAGCTCATCTGGTAGATCCAACTTATAGGCCACCTCCCCTAGTCGAGCAATGATTCGGAAAGGGCCTATATACCGCGGACTCAACTTACCCCGCTTCCGGAATCGGATGATACCCTTCCAAGGTGAGACCTTCAACATAACCCGGTCTCCCACCTGGAACTCAATCGGCCTACGTCGTTTATCGGCGTACGACTTCTGTCGGTCTTTGGCCGTCTTCATATAAGCTTTAATTCTTTCGAGCTTTTCAGTCGTAGCCTCGATCATTTCGACGCTTCCCAATTCTTTCTGACCAATATCACCCCAACAGACGGGGGTCCTGCATCTCCTACCGTATAGCATCTTATGGGGTGGCATGCCAATACTGGCATGATAGCTGTTGTTGTACGAGAATTCAGCTAACGGTAGGTGGTTATCCCAACTTCCCCCGAAGTCAATAACACATGCCCGGAGCATGTCCTCCAAAGTCTGAATGGTCCTTTCCTACTGACCATCAGTTTGAGGATGATAAACCGTGCTAATATGCAACCTCGTCCCCATAGCATCATGGAATTTCTTACAGAATTTGGATGTAAACCGGGTGTCGCAATCAGACACAATCGACACCGGTACACCATGACGAGTCACAATCTCTTTGATGAAAATATCGGCCAACCTTTCGGACGAATATGTCTCGCGCATCGGTAAGAAGTGAGCACTCTTCGTCAGGCGATCCACAATCACCCAGATCGTATCATACCCTTTCGGGGTACGTGGCAGTTTTGTGATAAAATCCATGGTGATGTGCTCCCACTTCCATTCCGGTATATCCAACGGTTGAATCTTTCCATACGGCTTCTGGTGCTCGGCCTTCACTTGCAGACAAGTAAGGCACTTACTCACATACTCCACCACATCACGTTTCATACCCGGCCACCAATAATCTTTCTTCATATCTTGGTACATCTTGGTAGCACCGGGATGAATGGAGTATCGAGTCTTGTGGGCTTCATCCATGATCTTCATACGTAGATCCCCAAATCGAGGAATCCACCTTCGCCCAAATCGAGTCTTGACACCAAACGTGTTTTCACCCAGTTCCGCGACCAGACCTCTCATTCGTTCAGAGTTTAGATGATCCTCTTTCAGCGCCTCATCTTAGAACTCTTTGACTTGCTTCATCACGTCTGAGGTCATGATTAGTTGGTACGCCTTCACCCGAATCGGCTCGGGACTCTCCTTTCGGCTAAGGGCATCAGCCACCACGTTGGCTTTGCCCGGGTGGTAATGGATCTCATAATCATAATCTTTTATCAGCTCCAACCACCGCCTCTGCCTCATGTTTAGATCCTTCTGCTCGAAGAAGTACTTCAAGCTCTTGTGGTCCGTGAAAATGATGCACTTCGTCCCGTATAGATAGTGCCGCCAAATCTTCAACGCGAAAACCACAGCTGCTAGCTCCAAGTCATGAGTAGGGTAATTAACCTCATGAACTTTCAGCTGTCGGGATGCCTAGGCTATCACCTTTCCCCTTTGCATTAATACACACCCCAACCCCGAGTAGGAAGCATCGGAATAAACCACTAAGTCTTCACTTCCATCGGGTAATGCCAATACTGGAGCTTGGGTCAACCTCGTCTTCAACTCTTCAAACGCCTTCTCTTGAGCTTGACCCCATACAAACTTCACATCTTTCCGGGTCAACTTGGTCAGTGGAGAAGCAATCTTGGAAAAGTCTTGGATAAACCTTCGGTAGTAGCCCGCCAAACCCAAAAACTGCGGATCTCGGATGGCGTCTTTGGAGACTTCCATTGCATAACTGCTTCCACCTTCGCCGGATCGACCATAATCCCATCCGGATTTACCACGTGACCCAAGAATTGAACTTCACGCAACCAGAATGCGCACTTGGAGAATTTAGCATACAACTTCTCCCTTCTCAACGTCTCCAGAACTTCGCGAATGTGACCGGCATGCTCAGTCTCGCTCTTCGAATAAATCAAGATGTCATCAATGAATATAATCACTGATTTATCCAACATCGGCCGGCACACCCTGTTCATCAGGTCCATAAAAGCAGCTGGCGCATTGGTCAACCCAAAAGACATGACAAGGAACTCATAGTGACCGTAGTGCGTACGAAAAGCTGTTTTAGGGATATCCTGCTCCTTCACCTTCAGTTGATGGTAGCCTGATCGAAGATCTATTCGCGAAAACCAACTAGCACCCTGAAGTTGATCAAAGAAGTCGTCGATCCTCGGAAAGGGGTATCTGTTCTTTACCGTCAACTTATTCAGCTCGCGGTAGTCGATGCACATCCTCATACTTCCGTCCTTCTTCTTTACGAACAGGACCGGAGCACCCCAAGGTGAGATACTCGATCGAATAAACCCCTTATCCAGCAGCTCTTGTAACTGCTCCATCAACTCTTTCATCTCTGTCGGGGCCAATCGATATGGTGCTTTGGCAACAGGTTGGGCGCCTGGTATCAGATCTATCTGGAACTCGATCTCTCTGTCAGGTGGCAATCCCGATAAGTCTTCCGGGAACACGTCTGGGAACTCACGCACAACCGGAACATCAGACAGTTGTGGTGTTGGCGTTTCTACATCTTTTACATAACATAAGAATGCGCTACATCCACGCCTCATACATTTTCCCGCCACTGCCATTGAGATCACCTTCGGAATCGTAGTAACCCGATCCCCATAAACTGTCACTGAACTACCGTCGGGCGCTGTCAAACTGATCATCTTCTTGCGACACACAATTCGCCTCAAAATCCGCCAACCAATCCATTCCGAGCACCAAATCAAAACCACCTAACGTCAATGCAAACGGTTTAACCGGAAATTTGTGGCCCTCTAATTCCACATCACAACCCTCTATTACCTCGGAAATCCTGGTAGTTTTACCTATAGCAGTTTCTACATCAAACGGTACATCAACACGTCTACTACTAACGGGCAATTTGGCACAGAAAGCAGCAGAAATAAAACTCCTACTGGCACCCGAATCAAATAATACAGAGGCTAAAGTTTGGTTCACCAGAAACGTACCGGACACTACATCAGGGTCCGTCCTAGCCTCTTCCTGCGTCATCGTGAATGCCCTGGCGCTTGCTCTCTGCCCTTCACCCCCTGTCTTCTTCACGCCGGAACCTTCAAACCTCGGCTTCTTACAATCTTTATTCACATGGCCACTCTCCCCACAATTGAAGCACCTCAAGCCCTTACATTCTTTCGCCATATGATCGGGCTTTCCACACTTAAAACAGACATTCAGCCCCCATCTGCACTCGCCACCGTGCTCTCTCCCACATTTCCCACACCTTCTCGACCCTGTACTTGACGTGACCAGACGGCGATCATCAACCCGTGCCTTCTTGCTACCTGTCGAAGTATCACCTCGACCAAACGTCTTCCCCTGCCAGTTCCTCTCACCACCTCCCTTCTTACTACCCTCTGCCTTCACCAACGCAGCTCGCTCATCGTACAACCTCCCCGCCAAATCCACTGCCGACCTAAAAGTGCTCGGTCGAGCAGAAATCAAATGCCAACGAATTTCAGCTGGCAGCCCCTGAATATACCGGTTGATCTTTCGAGACACCGGTGTCACCTGCTCTGGCACCAACCGTGCCATGTCGTTAAACTTGGTGGTGTATTGTTGGTGGGTCATCGTTCCCGCCTCCAACTGCAGGAACTCTCTCTCAACTCTGTCCATTTCACGATGAGAACTGAATTCCTCGATCACCATTCTCTTCAACTCGGACCACTTCATGTTCCCAATGGCCCTGCTACCCTCGGCTTGGACAATATTGTCCCACCAGCACAAAGTCGACCCCATAAAAGAGTGGGTAGCAAACTTTACCTTCGTTTCCTCCTGGCAATCTCTGATATCGAGGACAACCTCCATTTCTCTCACCCATTGGTGAGCATCCGCAGCCGTACCAGTACCATCAAAAGTCGGGGGCTTGCACCTCAAAAATGCCCCGTAATTACAACCCCGTGTCGTCTCCCGTATCTGCTCTTCCTCCTCTTCCTCTTCATCATCAGATAGTACCGTTTCCGCCTCTGTCTGTTGCTGTCTACCAGAGGATCGATTCCTCCCTCGCCTCTCGTCTTCACGTACTGACTTTATCACTTCGGTCACTACAGACGGTAAGATCGTCTGCATGACCTGGTGCAGCTCCTCAACCACTACCTCTTTTACCGAGGCTCTCAAGTTGGCGCTTTCGTCTGCCTCCTCCTGATGAGGGGTCTCGTTTTCCTCGTGAACTACTTTCTCTACTCTAGGTCTACCTCTCGTGTTACGCGGTTCAGCACCGCGTCCACCGCCACGTGAAGCTTTAGATGATCTACCACCGACCATCTTCTATCACACTGAAAGATTCAAACACCAACACGGTCATTCAAGGAAATAGCTCAGTTTATGTCAAGTATAGTAAGTCCCTAATTACAGTGGCCAGTTGTGATTAGCCACTTACTTTACTCTTCGCACCCCGAGCGTTACCTGTCCTGACTACATTAGTATCTAAATCTAACAACACATATAAATCACATCACATGCGCACATAATACCAGTTTATCTTTAAGAAAATACCTGATGACACACAACTACTCAGATGGCATTCTCTCCCTTTCTGTCCCATTCTCAGTTTAAGTTTAGGTTTATTTTGAAAATTTACCCATTTTACTTAAACTTTTGCTCTGATACCAACATGTAAGGCCCCATTTCCCGGGCACCTTACGGTTGGTCATTCATCGCACTGCAATATATTAATTAAAATAACACAGCGGAATTAATAATATATGTTTTCTTATTTCATCATAAAAGCTTTTACAATACATTACATCGTTAACTTGACTACAAAATACAAGCTTTCTTCACATTGCCTAACTTTACTATGATTGCCGCGGAAGCATATGAAACCTGAGATCACGTAAGTAATCTCGTTTATTCGAATCCTCAGCAATCATAGGGTCATAAACAGTGACCTCTAATATAAAAATATAAAATTTTTACATTATAGGAAGATTTCTTAAGTAATCCCGTTTATGGGAATCCTCAAGAAATCTTATAATAGCATGCAATGTGATGTGTTGCGTGCATTACGGGCCCGCAACACATGACGTGGCAGCATCATCAAAAGGAGAATGCCGTCCTAAAAGAGCTAAGTAGCCGCCTCGTGCCATCCCCAGCAACACTATCTGCCAACTGGAAACACATAAAAAGTCAGCGTTGCTGAGTGAGTTCTAGTTTTATAATAAAACATACTTTCGTTCTTTATAACCGTTCTTACATACATGTGTTCACACATCATACGTACATGTAGATAATATTATTATTATCTTCATCATTCGTTCATTAATCTTTCATTCGTGTACCATTTATCATTCTCGTTTACATTCATACATACATTCTTTACATTCATTCATTACATTCGTTCGAACGTTCATTTCATTCATTCATTACATTTGTTCGAACATTCTTTACATTCGGTGACATGTACAATACCCCATACATCATACATACTACTGGTGCTGGACCTGTGGTAATCGACCACGAACGTTGTGCACTAATGCTGATCCAGTCACCTGGGGTAAGTACATGCACCAGTTATCTTTCCACTTTCCTTCTGGATCAATGCCATATGCTATACCCCGAACATTGTGCACTACTGCGGGTGCTGGACCTGTGATGATCAATCACGAACGTTGTGCACTACTGCTGATCCAGTCACCTAGGGTAAGCGGCAAGGATCCCATACATACATATGGTCAATCACAAAGACTGACCCTGATGTGCATCCTTCGGGGTAGCTAACCCGCACACCGTTGAGCTAACACCTGCCAGGGGTGTGCACCTCCTTACATTTGCTTGCAAGCCTTTCTTACATTCATTCATTCATTCTTTAATGCATGCATTCATTCATCGTGTTCCTATTTCATTATCTTTCACTTTACGTTCTTATTACATTCGTTTCATTCTTTCATTCATTCACGTAAAGTCATAAAAAGATAGCATACGTCAACACAAGGAACATAGATATTTGAAAGTCATCAGTATTCATCATCTATCATGGCAACATCATACTTAACATACATACATCATACATACACTTCTCTATTCATTCACATCAGCCCTATTCGGGCGATTGAACATACCTCAGTCGCATGGCCTCCATGCGACTGGGTCGTGCGATTGGGCAGTCATGCGAATGGGCGTACAATCGTGCGACTGGACGTCCTTTCGTACGAATAGACACTATGCGACTGACTATATGCGACTAACCCTCAGCCGCTCGACTGAACTACCCTGCGATTGGACCTATGCGATCGAAACCCTCAATCGCATGGCCTATCGTGCGACTGAGGCTCAATCATGCGTCTAAGCCTCAACCGTACGATTGAACATCAGCTATTCTTCATTCGGGCAAATGGCCCTTCAGTCGCATAACCCTAACTGTGCAGCGACTGGAGTTCTTCATCAACAGCAGTCGCGAACCAACGAAGTCCAAACCCTTCTAAACACGACTTCAGCTCAAATTAGCCCTCCTAAACCTCAGGGATTCGTACTAGGACATCATACAAGCATATACAAGTCCTAATTCATACTATAAACGCATTACTCAAGATCTCACCCAAATGGGTCAAACATGCACTATTTCAAAAATAGGGTTTATATATGATACAACCCCAAAATCAGTTGAAAACATGTAAATGAGGTGTTCTAGAACTCACAATAACAGGTAGGAGTTGATGAGCTTCGATTTGGCTAGCTTCTCGACAAATCTTGAGCTCGGTCAGCACTTTCCCTCTTTCTTTCTCTGCTCTCGCTCGCTCTCTGCTCTTTTCCGACTGAAAAATGTAAGTGTTGGGAGGAGAATGAGTGCTGCTCCCCTTTTATAGTTATTTCTCAGTCGCATCTGGTCCAGGGGCGACTAGACCTTCAGTTGCATGAACACCATGCGACTGGACCCCAGTCGCATGAGTTACATGCGGTTCATCCTTCATTCGGGTGATTGAACTCCAATCGTACGGTTGAGCTTCAATCGGCCGAACATCATGCGGTTGAACCTCCAGTCGCATCAATTCCGTGCGACTGAGGCTCAGTCGCATAACCTACCAAAAGTCAAACTGCCGGGTGTTACACGCGCATTGCCCGTCATCTTTTGCACGTCATAAAATGCGCGTCATATTTTGCGCGTCATAAACAGATGACGCGCGGATGCGCGTCATCTATCATTTATGACTACCCCTTCCTTGACAGCATTTATACGTGGAGGTAGTGGTGGATAAATATAATGGTTTTAATCATCATATACATATTGTCTTAAGGTATTTGCATCAAGTGCGTTTAGACATCTACAGTTTAGTGAGGTAATTGTGCTAAAAAGTGTCAAGTGCGACAAACTCAAGTTTCAAAAGATTTAACATTGTATATTTAGTGAAAGGTGTATTTGTTTAACTCTAAGAGAAGAACAATATAATTCAGGTTCTCGATAAGTAAAACCGTAAGCCTTTACTTCTTTAATTGATTTTTTTCACAAAACTTTAAATAAATTTAAGCTTACAAATGTGAATGTATAATCACATGGTGTGTGAAAACCCACATATTTTAGTCTGAGATGATGCAATAACATCAGTGATTGTCAAATTATCTTTCTATCTTACAATGAAAGATTAATTATTGTTAACTATACCACAAGTCCATCCATGCTATTAGGTCAATGATAATATCTGTAATATACGTTTATGTAAATCTTTTATTAGTTTAGTTAAGAAATGACAAGAGTGTGCTTATACCAACATACAAATTATATTTATATACTCATACATGTAGAATTACAATAAATAAATATCAATCCAACTTATAATTGAACAATGCTTTTATGATAAGCAATAATTTTATTTTGTACATAAAACGCTAATAATTCTAGCAGAAACGTAACACTATATTAAAAGTCCGTTAATAATTTTTACGTTTTTTATCTATACTATATAATAAAAGCATAACTAGGATGTCACATAAAACTCTCATGTTACTCCTCAAAAAAAATTTCTCGTCTAAACTAATATATTATTTTAGTCAAATTAATAGTAATAATTCATTTTGTTTTAAATTTAATTTTTTATATTATCAACTTAATTGTGTAATTATATAGTTTTAAACTATACATATTTTTATAGCTTAATAAGATTCAGTTTAGAAAAAAACTAAAAAGAAAAAAATATTTATTGATAGATTTATTTATTTTAAGTTTGTGTGATTTTAAAAAAACTGTTTTTAATCTTACATGGGTCAATTTTATATTATATTATTTAAAAAAGTATGTGAATATTTATAATTTATAAATGTAACTTTTTATTTTTTATTGTTATAGTAATACGTAACTTAATCATAGAAATATTTATATATTTATCAATTATGTTGTTTTTATATTTTTTCAACCTGTGTATTACATGAGTTTGTTAAAACTAGTGTTTAATAATTCTCTACGATAAAAGTTATAATTGTTTCACAATTTATTAAATAACTTTTAATTTTAATTCCATAATTTCACTAAGAATTATAATGATACTAGTGTGTGAACCACACTTTGCCTTTTGTTATTAAAATATATAACACCTGATTTTGATTACTTGTATATTAATTTTCAATCCGAAGATATAGATAAAAATTATATTGACAACACTGTTTTGAAAAAGTAATCATATCGAAACGTTGATATAATTTAGCATATCACAACGACAAATTTAGATGTTGTAAATCGTCAAATTTTATTATTATAAGAGCAAAACGATATAAGATTTAGAACATTGAATCAATTTTGATAGGTTGTATATTTTTAGTTTGATTACTTATATATTATTAAACATCATTAATTATTACTAAAATTGTTTCTATTTTGTAAATACCTATTATAATTACTTGAAATACTATTACTATAATATTATTATTATTATTGTTGTTACTGTTGTTATTGTTGTTATTATTATTATTAAATTCAATGAATTCATATGAATTTAAAAAAATAAATTAAAATCCACCGTAATATTAACATAATAACCCTATAGGTATTTTAAGGTTAAGATAAAATTTTTATTTTGACATCATAAAATGTTTTATAAATAGTATAATTAATATATATATTGTTGGATCATATGAGGCTGGTGCAACAAAAACAACACTTAGAGTATTTTGAAGTACAATTGAAGAATTCTTCTGAAACTAAAGCTGCTCTTCTAAAGACAAGTTGAAAATCTTCTGGATCTTAAAGTATGAAAAACTTCCGAAGAAAAAATAACTTTTGTGAGACTAAGTAGTTTTCCTTCCGAAATATATGAAGAACTTCCGAAGATAGAACTAAGTCTTCCAACACCAAGAAGCTCTTCTTTCGAAGTATTCACACGTAGAATATCCAAGGCAATGTCTACTAAAAAAGAGAGTCATGAAGACTTGTAGAAGACTTGGAAGAAGTTGTTTCTTTTGAAATATAAATGGACTCAGAAGAACATATTCTTCCCAAGCCATCTACCTTTGAAAGAACCAACTATGAATCAGTGGATATAAGTATGGGTTGTATGACTTCCACTGCAAACCTCTGACATACTGCATGGAGCTTTTCCACGCCCATGTAGTTAACTATACTTTAGTCCACTGTTCACCTTTATCAATTATAGTTCCCACTTTTAGTTAGTGACAAAAGGTAAGTCATAGACCAATCATGGCTACCTAATCTAGGATAGTATTTTATCTTAAATTACTTTTAGCAATGTACACTAGTAGAAAACTGTTAATAGATCACGCGCAAAAGATGACGCGCGAAAGATAACGCGCAAAAAAAGATGACACGCATTTACGCATATCATAAATTATTTGTCATCTTTTAAATTTTTCTTAGAAAGGATGACACGCATTTTTGCGTGTCATCTTAGTGTGTCATATTTTAAATTTTTTTATAAGTTTATGCGCGCGACTCTCATTCCAATTACCCCCCTCTTCTAAAGCCCTAGCTTCATACCACCATCGATCGGCACTCTGCAGCTAGCCTTCACACCACCCGATCGACCACCAAACTGCCCCCACATCGCCGGCACTCTGCAGCCAGCCCCTAACCGCCCGCCGGCAGCCAGCCCTCAATCGTTCACCGGCACCCCTGCTGTACCCATCGACCTCGCGCGCCGGCAGCCAGCCAGCCCGCAGCCCACAATAGACCTCACCCCTGCCCCAATCGACCTCACCCTTAACCCAATTGATCTGAATTAGGGACGATGGAAATTGGAAGATGACGATTACTGCCGAACCACCCTCCTCCTTAACCCTAATTTCTCTTTTTATACATCATAGATATCTCACAGATATGTAATGTTTCCTCCTTTATTGAAGAAGAGATTTGTGATTAGTATGCCGCTTGGAAGGATTACTTGTGTGATTCTCGTTGAATTCCAGTACAACTATACAAATACGATCACAGAGCAATTACGGTAAAATGGAAGCTTAATTGACAGAAAGCTGCTTTTCAAGTAAAATATATAAATTATTTATATAAATTAAATATCTCTTATCTTAATCATGGATTCCTGCTTTTGGTCATTCTTGTAGATGCGTTGGAAGCAGAAGAATTTGCTGAGTTAGTAACCAAGCCATTGAAAGCCCTACCATATGATACACCTTGTTAAACGTTTGTAGCTTTGGATGGGTCACAACAGTTGGCAGATTTTCTAAGGTGTTGAAGTTTGATGTCAAAGAGTTAATAACTTCTCATCATAAAGCTAGAAGTTTTTATAGGTACTTGTGAAGCTAGTTTTAGACATTACACACTATAGTTACTAGAGCTTTTTCCCGGGGTTTATCTTGTCTTTCCATTTTGATAGAGATAGCCTAATGAGTGGGTCTGACTGGGTTGAGTAATAGGACTTATGAGTATTCTTTGTATGGCTTCCAATCTGTTCGAACCATTTGACCCTTTTTCATTTTAGTTAGACCCCTTAGCTTATTCCATTTAACCTGCATATATAAGTTGAATTGCCACTTCAACAATTTATATGTAGGTTCGGTTTGAGCCACACTGTAATTAAGTGCTACATATTGGAGGAGATGGTCCAGTCATTAAAATTGATTAGCATGGAAAGGACTTTCTCATTGGGTCACAAGACTTCCCCTTCATCAATCTAGTGATTAGTTTCGAGAATTATGTAAGTGGTTGTCCATAGTTTTTTATTATCATTATCCATCTTTATTTTTTGTTTATGAGCTGATATAGGAACCTAGAGAAGAACCATTTGATATCAGTTTACTACCAACCTAAGTCAAGTCTCATCCACGTGCAAAGATAATATCTGCTGGTAAAAAGCCCGGTGCTCTTGGTGCGACATCAGAAGGGCCTACGTCCACATTGCATATGGGCAACTACTATAATCTATTTCAGAGTTCTCAGCATTTGGATGGCTTTTTAAGGTACTTTGATCGGACATAATCTTACAAAATATGAACTTGTTACCTTTTTTTAAAGGTAGAAAATTTGACCATTTGATTATGAATCGACTGGGGGTTATAAATTATCTCTACGGCTCTACTGGAAAAAATATAGCTTACAATGTAACGGGCCAGATGGGATGAACCTGTTAAAAGACACCCAATGTGTATTACAATGCATAAAGCCGCCTAAATCATTCTATTCAAGAAAGTAGATTCTTTTTGCAATAGTACAATATTCAAAATCATTCTTTGACACTAAATGTTTATAAAAAGTGTTTTAGGCCCACCCAATCCAATTTGTTTTGGCCCATTACCTGATCAGTTCCACACGTTTTATCTTCCATCTTGGCTGATTATCGTGTTCTTGTACATGGGTCAAAATGTAAGCTTAGTTAATGGAATGCACGTTTTCTAGTGAATTATATATTAAAATAAATTATTAAGTATCTCATCTTAATCATGGATTTTGGTCCTTGTTGTACATGGTATGGAAGGAAAAGAATTTTCTAAGGTGGTAGCCAATCCGCTTGGTCAAGTCTTTGTGGCATTTAAGAAAGGAGAAGGGGTCCGAGGTGTTGGCAGGATTTTCTAACGCGTTAAAGTCTATTGTCAAAGAGGTAATGTCTCCATCTCATGTTATCAAAAATGATTTAACCTAATTTCTTTTTGTTTTAGTATGATCAAGTCCTTGTAAATATTCCCCTTTTGCATGTTGATTCTCTAAAGTTGTATAAAACAAGATGCTAGCATTAGCCAAACTTGTACGTAAACATGTTTTTTTTTCTTTTAAAAATATCAAGATGATTACGATGTTGAGGTTAGTTGCATTTATGACAAAAGGTTTTGTAGTTTGTACATAGGCAAAAGGTTCTTCTATAGCCAATT
Source organism: Flaveria linearis (assembly GCA_024085815.1). Classification (NCBI taxonomy): domain Eukaryota; kingdom Viridiplantae; phylum Streptophyta; class Magnoliopsida; order Asterales; family Asteraceae; genus Flaveria; species Flaveria linearis. The sequence continues at coordinate 81,399,949 of CM044002.1, read as the reverse complement.
TTTAGGAAAGTTATGTAAGTTCCTGCTCTCATAGTTTTTTAGTTATTTTATTAATGATCTTGTCCGCCTCAGTTATTTGTTTATATGTGAGTATAGGAACCTATAGAAGAATCATATAATATTAATTCTATACACTCAGAAATTAAGTCACTGTTCTCCGCTTCTTGGAGAGAAAATCTGCTGGTACAAAGATAATGTTCTCACTTCTCAGTACCCCTCCAGCAGGGCCACTTTTACAGTTGATGCATACGAAAACTACCATAATCTTTTTATATTCAAACTTGTTACCAGTTCTTAGAGGTGACAATTCCGGCCTTTTGATTATTATGAATTGGTTTTATGGTGGTCAAGGGGTTATATTTTATCTCTAAGGGAAAAAATAGCTTAAAATGAAACGGGTCAACTGGGCGGTATGGGTTTAAAGATGCCCAATGTGTATTTATAATAATGCATAAAATATCCTAAATAATTCTATTCAATGGATTCTTTTTGAAATAATAAAATTTGAATGATACTTTGACTTTGATTATTTATACAAAATGTTTTTAAGACCAACCAATCCAACCTGTTTTGGCCTGTTGCTTGAGGCACTGCATATGCCACATATACCTGCGTTTTCTTCCATCCTGGCTGTTATCATGTTCACATCTGGGTGGGGCTACTGAAGCTGAAACAGAAAATGCAGTAAATGTTTTGAAGTACATATATGACAAGCATGTTGGGGGTTCCAATACAACTGTACAAATAGAGGAGGATGCTTTTCATTTAAATTACATATTACAAGGAATCTCTCATATTAATAATGGATGTATGTTTCTTTAGGTCATTGTTTTTGTAGATGCTTCAGAAGCAGAAGACTTAGCTGAGGTGGCAACCAAACCATTGAAAGCCATATGATACACCTGGTCAAACCTTAGTGGCATTTGATACACCACAAGGGTCCCAGCTGTTGGTAGATTTTCTAAAATGTTGAAGTTATGTCAAAGAGGTAATAACTTCTTATATGATGCTTTTGGATCGGTCGGTTCAGGGTGCATTGGGTCCAAAGGGTATTTAAATGTGTAAAGTCTGCTAATCGTTTTCTTAAACAGATTTGGGTATTATTGAGATAATATAAATATTGTAATCATGTTGACATTTACATATATAACAATAGGGATCTTGGACAATTCACGTCAACCCAACCCAAACCAAAAAGGTTACCTGTTTTGAACTCGACCCATAATTTTTGTTACTTAACCTGCCTGACTTTGCCAATTTTCCACCTTTATTAATGTCATTATATGACTTTCATTGAACTTGTACATAAGTCCGTGGACTTTAACTTTTTACATGAATATTTACAACAAAAAGTTATTGTTAACCATATTTCCCTTTTATCGATTAGATGCCTATAACTTGTATAAAAAACAAGTTCGGTTGTTGAAACTAATAAAGAAGTAAGAATGTTCTCTTTGGCCACAAGACTCCCTTGTAAGTGGCTACTCACTGGCTTTTTTTCTAATTTTATTCTATAACGATCATGTGTACCACGTGTATTATTTTTTATTACTTGTATATATGCAAATATAGGTCTGCTGTTCTAAGTGTGCCACCAGCAGGGCCTGTTTCCACTGTTAATTCATATGAGTTTTCATTTGGATATTTGATTAAGGTTCTTCGATTTTGAATTAGTTGTAGGCCAACTCGGGTTCTTGAGGTGACAATTTCAACCATTTGATTTTTATATTTTAGGCCAACTCGAAAGACGCCCGATATGTATTATAATGCATAAAGCCTCCTTAATCATTTTGTTCAAGACGCCCGATATGTGGTTGGAGCTCTTGGAATATTGCTGCCCTATCAAGTCTTCATCAGTGACGGTGCTGTTGTGTTTATTCATTTCGGGTGTTTGGCATCTCAAGACAGGTGTTTTGCTTCTAATTTCTTTTCTATCTTGACTTTAAAATCCATAAGAGTTTTTTATTCTAAACTTTGCTTGTTGCTTGAGTACTCTGTAAGACATTCTTTTTATATCTTTTATACTTTATTTTCTGTTATAGTGATATACCTTGTTAGGCATTTTTGGACTGCACTAGATGGACTAGTATTGATCATCGAGGTAGGCATGACTTTACTATTGTTTTTTGTAGTTAAACGTTGACAGTAGTTATAACTTTATTAAGCTGATCATTGACTACCCCTTATAGTGTCCATGTCAGCCATGAAGTACCGAATGTGGATATTATGTGTTGAAGTTCATGAAAGAAATAGTAGATAAAGGGCTTGAAATATTAGTCAATAACAATGTAAGCTCATCATTGACTACGTACCCCTTATATTTACCATTTGTTGCTTTGTAGTTTATATTATTGAATATAACTATCTATGTATGAGTTTTTTATAAGTAAATTACCATTATTGTTGCCTTGTAGTTGATATAAACTAGTCAAGTAAATTACAAGTGTTTTACATAAAGGGGTTTTTGGGTCAAAACATACAAGTTTAATTTGATGAAATTGATTTTGTCTTAGGTTGGAGAAGGTAAAGAAGAATACACTGATGGTGATTTGGATGAAGTTCGTGAAGATTGAGCGCGCTATGTATCGAATTTCATTTATATGTAGGCCTGAAATGATATATTTGGACTTGTGTTAGTATTGGTATTGGACTTGTATTAATATTGGTACTAATTGAATTTGGACTTGTTTTATGCTTTGTAGTTGTTAATTAACAACTTTTGTAAACTTTGTTGGTATTTAATGGATTTCGCTTTTAATGTTATTCGACAATTTGTTTTAGAAAACAACAGGTAAATTTATAAAAAATAAAAAAAATTAAAAATGCAGCTAATTTTATGACGTGCATTGCGCATCATCTATTGCACGTCAAAAAAATTTCATAGATGACACGCGGATGCGCGTCATCTAGTCATTTATGACTATCCCTTCCTTGACGCGCATTGCCCGTCATCTTTTGCACGTCATAAAATGCGCGTCATCTTTTGCGCGTCATAAACAGATGACGTGCGGATGCGCGTCATCTATCATTTATGACTACCCCTTCCTTGACACGCATTTGCGCGTCATCTGACCTTAAAGATGACGCGCAATGCGTGTCATCTAGTTCTAAATTCCAGCTGGTCATCCAAGTATAACCGACTGTAGATAGTAGTATATATAGCTTCTTATTGTAACTCATCAAACTATGCTTGTAAGAGTCTTGTAATATAGAGTTGAGAAGTAGTATATACAAGTATCTTGAAAACCAGTGTTATGTTCATTAGCTTATATATTATTGTCAACTTAGTTAGCGATTCTGCCTGAAACTTGTTTCAATGATTTTGTGTTTGCTTTGTGACGTATGCTTAATTGCTTATGTGAGGTATGCATTATGATTTTGATTGTTATGAGTATGCTACTGCTACTGCGTATGTGATGTATGTGATGTATGTAATATAATCTGCAATATAATCTGTTAATTTTGTATGGACATGCATATGCATATACAAAACTCTATTGTGATGTTATCGTTGTCGAGCCGGGTGTCTCTTTGGAAGCCGTCTCTCTATTTCCAAAGATAGAGGAAAGACTGGCCACCACCTACCCCTCCCAGACCCTACTCTCAGTAGGACATACTAGGTATGTTCGTTTGTTTGTTTGTTTATGTAGTTAGCGATTCTGCTTCATCAACCAAGTGAGACTTAGTAAGTTTGCTGGTATCAAAGCATCTAAGGCTCTTAATTGTGATATCTAACCATCCAAAATCACCATCGTTCTTCACATTTACTCACTTCACTCAAATGGCTCTCAAACTAAAATTTTCTAAGATTGAGATAGAACTATGACCAAGGCCCCCTATTATCACTCCTAATAACTTTAGAGTCTGATGTCAACGTATTGAAGGCTTCATCAAGTATTAAGACATCCAAAGGTGGAGTCTTCGGCTGGTAATATTGCCATAACTGGGAAAGCTATTGAAGACTAATCTGATGAAGACTTCAAGAAGATGGACATCGACTACAAACCATGATTGTGTTACTTACAGCCATACCAAACTCCATAATGGTAGGCGTTTAGTAATGCAAGTCAGCCAAAGGATTATTTGATGCTTTGACATTGATTTATTCTGGTTTCACTGAATCCAAAGAGTCTAAGAAAGATGTAATGAAGCAAAATTTTAAAAACTTCACATACATTGTTGGTAAGACCTTAAGCCAATAATACTTCAGGTACATAGACTTGATCACATCTATTCAGTTGATGGGAGTGGTTCTTGAGAAAAGGGACATAGTAAGAAAATTCATGAGTGCACTTCCTCATGAGTTGACTTTCTATTATGTCTCAATCAAAAGATCTGAGAATCTTAACACTCTTACTATGACTAAACTTTATGGAATCCTTGATGGATACCGTATGGAGATAGAAACTCAGAAGGGCCATCAGGTGAATAGAAGCTCAAACCTTCTTGTCAGCAATGCTCTACATGCTGCTGAAGGTTTAAAAACACCCCAACCCTAGATGTACCTAAACCACCCTTAACAACCATCATTTTCTTCTAGGCCTTACATCATATTTCCTGAGACACCAACGTCTGAACAAGCTCAACAAAACTCTTTTAAGGGTAGTTGTGCTTTTGTTTCAGGAAATGAGCACTCTGGAGACTTTTAAATATGTTTTAATGATCTCAAGTGTTTTAGCTTAGATGATGTAGAATACATGGACATTGTCCAACAGATGGCTCTTCTAACCTATAGAGCAAAGAAGTTCTTCAAGAGAACTAGAAGGCAATTTCCTCAGAACCCAACTAACTTTTAGGTTTGACAAGTCAAAGGCCAAGTGTTAAAATGACAATCAACTTAGTTTGACAAGTCAAATGACCAAGTTAGTTGTAGTCATAACACTTGGCTTTTGACTTATCAAACCTAAATTTGTTGTTGATTGGATTCAGCGGAATTGCCTTCTAGTTCTCTTAAACAACTTCTTTGCTCTGTAGGTTAAAAGAACCATCTATTGGACAATGCCCATATATTCCACGTCATCTTGGCTAAAACACTCGAGAGCATCAAAACAGAATTGAAAATTTTCAGAGTGCTCATTTCCTTAAACAAAAACACAACTATCCTGGAAAGGATTTTGTTGAGCTTGTTGAGAGCCGGATATCTCAGGAAATATGATGTAAGGCCTGGAGTATGATAGTTGTTGGTTGTAGTTTAGGTACATCTAGGGCAGGGGAATTCTTGATCCTTAGCAATATGTAGAGCATTGCTGATAGGAGGGTTTGAGCTTCTATTCTCGTGATGGACCTTTTGAATCTCTATCTCCATATGGTATCTGTCAAGGATCCTATATAGTTTAGTCATGGTGAGTGTGTTTAGATTCTCAGTTCTCTTGGTGGAGACAGTATAGAAAGTCCACTCATAAGGAAGTGCACTAATGGACTTTCTTACTATGTCTCTTTTCTTAAGAGTCACTCCCATCGACTGAAGAAATGCCATTAAGTCCATGTACCTAAAGTATTATTGGTTCAAGGTTTTACCAACAATACAAGTGAAGTTTTCAAACTTCTACTTTAGTATACTTTTCTTAGGCTGTTTGGATTCAGAGGAACCAGACTACATTAATGTCAAAGCATCAAAGAGTTCTTTGGCTGACTTCCAGTGCTCAAAGCCTACCATTATGGAGTTTGGTATGGTTGTAGGCAATACAATCATTGCTTTGCAATTGATGTCCATCTTCTTGAAGTCTTCATCTGAGTAGTCTTCAATAACTTTCTTCATCATAGCTTCATTACCAGTTTAAGATGCTACCTTTGGCTTGTAGGGACCGTGTGTTACTGATCTCCATATTCGGTTATCTTGATACTTCATGAAGCCTTCAATACATTGACACCAGACTCTAAAGTTATCAGGAGTGATAATAGGGGACTTTGTCATGGTTCCCATCTCAATCTTAGAAAATTTCTGGTTGAGAGCCATTTTGAGTGAAGTGAGTAAGTGTAAAAACAAGGATGATTTAGGATGGTTAGATCTCACAATAAAGAGCCTAAGGAACTCTAATACCAATTGTAGGATCAGTGTTGGTCTTTCAACGCAAGATTTATCTACCAAACTCACTATGTCTCTCTCAATTGATAAACCAGAATCTTAATCTATGTTGACAATAATATAATAAGTTAATGAACACAAGAATGGTTTTCAAGATACTTGTATACATTACTTCTCAACTAAGTGTTACAAGACTCTTACAAGCATGGTTTGATGAGTTACGTTAAAAAACTATATATACTACTATCTACAGCCGGTTATACTTAGATAACCAGTTGGAATCTATAACTAGACAAATAGTATATAACTTGAAGTAAGACATCTAAGATATAATACTATCCTAGGATTTGGTAGTCACGACAGGTCCATGACTTACCTTTTGTCACCAACTAAAGATGGTAACTGTACTAGTTGATAAAGGTGAACAATGGAATAAAGTATGGTCAACTATATAGGCGAGGGAAAGCGCCATGAAGTATACTAGAGGTTGGAAGCGGATGTCAGACAACCCATACTTTTTTTCACTGGTCATAGTTAGTTCTTCCGAAGGTAAATGGCTTCGGAAGAATAACTTCTTCCGAGGCCATTTATAGTTTGGAAGAATCAAGTTCTTCCGAGTCTTCTGCAAGTCTTAAGGACTTCATTTTTCAAAAGACTTTTACTTAGATATTCTAAGTTGAACACTTCTGAAGTAGAACTACTTAGTCTTCGAAAGACTTAGGTCTATCTTTAGAATTTCATCATATACATCAGAAGGAAAACTACTTAGTCTCGGAAGATTTAGTTTTCCTTCAGAAGTTCTGCATACTTTTGGCTTTAGAAGATCTTCAGCTTGTCTTTGGAAGAGTTGCTTTAGCTTCGGATGACTTCTTCAATTGTACTTTAAAATTCTTCTAAGTGTTGTTTTGGTTGCACAAGCCTCATATGATCCAACAATGTGGTCGCTGTGTGCGTATAGGGTTCAGTCGGGAGTTGTAATTTATCTATGTATGTGCAGGTATATGTATGTATGTATGTATGTATGTATTTATGTATGTATATATATATATATATGTATATATGGCTGTGGTGTGTGTGTAATCATCATGGTTATGTTTTGGTGTTTGTGTGTTCATCGTATGTGTTTGTTTCATGTTTATTCCCGTGCATATGTTGCTGTGTTTGTTCTGTGATGGGTGTGTGTATGAATTCATGTATATAATCATTGTGTGTTAAGTTTTTGGTTATGTGCTATTAAACATAATTGAGTTATGCCGTTAAGATGAATTTGTAACACCCAAAATTTTATTTAAAAGAAGAGAAAAGGAAAATAAATAGAAAGAAAAGATAATAGGCACAAGTGGAGGGGGATAAAGTGTACAAAGTATAAAACCCATTATTTTATCTTCTTCCACACCTCTACCATCAGCTGAAAAGAGGAAGAAGGAAGAACTCTTGGTTTTAGAGAGAGAAAGTGGAAGAAGAGGCGGCAAAGGTGAGTTTTCTTGAATATGAGTTTGGCTTCAGCTACGTTTTGAGTTCTAAATCGAGGTTCTTGTTGTTTAGTGCATGTTTTCAGGATCTTTAATGTTGAATTAGCAGAAGAGTCTCGGATCTGAAGTGAATTACTTAAAGTCTATTCAAGGTAAGTTCTAGAACCCCTCCTTTACTGATTTCAACTTCTTGGGGCTATTATGCATACCGAATAAACATTTTAAAGAGTTAACCGAATGTTTCTGCTTCATGGTTCGACTGTTGTTCTGTGGGTGTGTGATTTGATGTTGTTTTAGAGGTTAGAATTGTTGCTAGCATGTTTTAAGTGCCCTTAGTATGTTCGATCCCTAATAGGAGGTGTTAGATTGGTGTTTGGGAGTTATTTGTTATGGAGGTTAAATTTCAGAATGTTCCTATGCGCCCAACTTACCTCATGCGCCTAACTGACCTCATGCGCCCAAGATCTTGCGCCCAAATAGTCGCCATGCGTCCTAATAGTTGCCATGCACCCAGAAGGTTGTCCAAGCGCCTAAGTGTAGGCTATGCGCCTAAACAGTGGCCCATGTGCCCAGGAAATATGCCCATGCGGTCAAAGTTTCCCATGCGCCTAAGTGTTTATGCGCCTAAACAGTCCTCATGCGCCTGCATAGTTATAATGTGCCCAGACTGTTTTTACTTAGAAAATTTTAAGCTCATGCACCTAAAATGTTTAATTATGCTTCATCCTGGACTTAGGGTTTTCTGAGGGTTTTAATACGTAGTTGGTTGACATAGGTTCTGTTATGATGTGATGGTCTATGCTTGATGTGTGCATGATAATGTGATGAGGTTTATGATGTGTATGTGTGTATGATGTGTTATCTTTCTTCATTAAACAGTTTTCAAAACATATGTGTGTGGGTAAATATTTTCAAAACCTAATCATAAACTGAGAAAGGGACGAAAGGAAAAGGATTCCAGTCCTAGTAGCTACGTGCCTACAGGTAAAGGTTTTATGTAAACGTTTATGTAAGTTAATGTTGACCGGTATTATGTGCGCATATTATGTGGCTTGTATGCTTTTATGTAGATTTAGCTACTGATGTAGTCAGGATAGGAAATGCTTGAGGGAGTTAGAGTAAAGTAAGTGGCTAATCATAACTGGCCACTGTAATTAGGGACTTACTATACTTGACATAATCCGAGCTATTGCCTTGATTGACCGTATTGGTGTTTGAATCTTGTAGTGTTTGTAGATAGCTGGTGGTAGGTCTTCAAAGGCTTCCCGAGGTAGAGTGCATGGTGGACATGGTGCAGGAACACGTGCCACAAGGAGAGGGGTTAGGGCTGCTGAAACGACCCCTGTAGATCCTGAGGTTCACAAGCACGAGGGCGTCGATAAGAGCGCCAATCTGAGGGCCTCAGTGAAGGAGGTGATGGTTGATGAGGTTCATTAGGTCATGCAAATGATTCTTCCTTCTGTAGTGACCAAAGTTTTTCGTGCTGTGAGGGAAGAAAAGGAAAAGGAGAAGGATGAGAAGTGAAGAATCTCCCGACGAGGGGGTGAAGCTGGAGGTTTTGGGGATATTGAGCAACGAGACACTGATATGGTTGTCTCTAGTGATGATGAGGAGGCTGTGCAGGAACCTGCACGGGGGTATAATTACGGGGCATTTCAAAGGTGCAGGCCACCAACGTTCGATAGGAATGGCAATACTACTGCTGCTCACTGTTGGGTGAGAGAGATGGATGCGGTACTCGATATCAGCGAGTGCCGAGAGGATCAAAATGTGAAGTTTGCTGCCCACTCATTTGTGGACTCGGCCTTATGCTGGTGGGACAATATCTAGGCTGAGCGTACCAGGGCAGTCAGAAGGATGAGGTGGAAGGAGCTGAAGAGGCTGGTAGTCGAGGAGTTTTGCCTACACAAGGAGCTGGAAAATGTTGAGAGGGAGTTCCTGCAATTGGAGGCGGTGACCATGACACCCAGCAGTACACCACAAGGTTCAATAAGATGGCAAGGCAGGTGCCAGATCAGGTGACGTACGTGTCATGAAAGATTAAGAGGTACATTCAAGGTCTATCGGTAGATATCCACAGACATCTGGTCGCTACCCGAGCAACCATTTTTAGGTCGGTGGTCGATTTGGTGGGGAGATTGTACGATGAGCGAGAGGCAGTGGCGATAACAGACGAAGAAGAGGAGTGGGGTTATGTTAGGAATGGGAGTGGAAGACGAGAAAATGATGGTGGATTTGAGGCTTGTGGTAAGAAGGTGAGGATAGATGATCGAAGGATGATAACCGGGCAAGTGAGGGCATGCAAGAAATGTGGGAAGGAGCATGCGGGGGAATGCAAGCAATGATCGAATCTCTGCTTTCAGTGTGGGAAGGAGGGCCACCTGGCTAGGGATTATCGTACAATGATATGCTACAGGTATGGTGAGATTGGACACAAGAGCAGAGACTGCAGGAACCCAAGGTTGAGAGCTCTAGGGCAAAGCAATGGATTCAGAATAAGGATAACAAAGGATGAAGGTTTGAGCATTTGCCCTGACCGAGAGGAGGCTAGAGCGGACTTCGACTTGATGTCAGGTACATTTTTGGAAATTTAAATTTGTACATCTATGCTTTGATCATGGTGATAGTGGTAGTTTCGTCCCTGCTACCTTCTGTGATAAGTTGCACGTTAGGAGTAGGAAGATCGAAGAGCCCTTCGATGTAGGAATTGCTATTGGTAAGTCCACTAGTTTACCTGATGCCCTAGAGGATTGCACAATAGAATTGAGGGAGCGCTTGTTTCCTGATAGACCATTCAGGATAGACGTAGGTGGATAGACGTACACCTCGGGGTGAATTGGCCAGTAACCTATGAGAGAAACACTGAGTGTTACAAGAAGATAGATTGATCAACCATGCCCGCCAATAGTTTGGTGTCGACCTACAGTAATGGATTATGATGAAGGCCTCATCTAGGAAAGTGGATTATTCGATTTAGAAAGTGAGTAAAGCAAATACTAAGGTATTGAGGGTCATTCCAAATCATTGCTCAGTTAGGGGAAGTGACACATCGACTGGAGCTCCCCGATGGGTTGAGTGGAATTCATCTGACGTTCCATGTATCTCGTCTAGGAAAGTTCTCAATCGATGATTATATGATTGTGTCACTAGAGGATACTGGGATGGATGAAAGAATCAACTACGTGAAGCAACCGGTGGCCATTTCTGATAGAAAGAAAAGGAGGCTGTAAATCCTTGATATTTCCTAAGAACAATCAAACTGAGATCTCAAACATCTATATACAGAATGTAAAGATGTTTGGATGAAGAGAATTCATGAACACAATGTAAATAAACTGATTTCTAATTGATAATATCAAAAGATTACAATCTTGTGCGAATTGCACAGAGTTAAACAACAGAAAACTAAAAAAACTCAATAACAAAAGCGACTAAAAACATATTTAAACTAAACAGGTTGTCTTGCGCAACTCTAGTCTTCAAGCGACACTTCTTGTCGCGCTGTTTGATCCTTTCACGCGACAGTGCATTTTAAACCCAAACTTCTTCGAAACAAATTATTTTCTTGAGCCTTTGTTAATCCTTTACAATCTCCCCCTAGGATTGGTGAAAACAATCTTAGCCCTACTCAACATTGGCTAGTTTATATGATCCTGCATATGCATACCACATATTCCTTAAGATTCGGTCAGTCATCCAAACATATTGGCAAGATAAATAGTAAACAGACTCATTGGTTGTGACTGGACAATGGAGCAGCCTGTATAAGTCATCTTTGCCAAACTTCATCAAATAAGCTGGATCAATGATACGATACTTCGTGTCAGTACATTCTATCACAATATGACCTGAATCCATTTCACAACTCCATTTGATAAAATTCTTAGGATTGTTAGCTGGTTTTGTAGTGTGAATTGGAACTTTTCGTACATACTTTGGATGCTGATAAAGTCTTTTCTTCATTAGTGCATTAGTGTTTGGATCAATTCTATATGAATCATCAATGACTTTAGACTTTGCAGTCTTAAAGTTCTTGAAGTTAGTTTTTATTTCTCTTTTGATCTTTGACCTTATCAATTCAGCTTCACCGTAATCACTGTCATTAAAGAATGGAACTTTTCCCATTGCGAATAGATCTGTAGCACGTAGAGTATGAAAGTCTTGAGTACTCTTCAAATAATCAATCTATCCATTCTTACTTTTGAAGACATAAAGTTTCTTATGACCATCATATGCCCAGCTCTTTACATTTGAAAATTCAGAATACCGATCCTTAGGCTTTGATATATACAAAAAATGAGTTCCTGTTGGAGGTGGTGGAGCTTGAAATTCAATTTTTTCCTCTTACGTACAGAACAACCTTTCTAGTAATATCTTTAGTGGGAGTAGTTGACTGTGATGTTTTTGTTACGGGTTCAGCTAGAATTTCACCTTCTTATAGATTAATATCTTTGAATAAATCGTGAAGTTATTTCCAAAAATATCAGTGTATTCAATAGACTCGTCAACATCATCAAAAGATCTAAATTCTTCTTCAGTAACCTCCTTAGGAGTTAACTTCTCAAACATGTAAAACTCCTCTTCATATATCTTCAGTTTTGGGATCAAGTGGTTCATATCCTTCTTGATCACCAGCACTTGGTCCTGAGACATTTTGAGTACTGGCATCACTAGTTGGATTAGAAAAATTCCCATATCTCCACCACCACCATCATCATCATCACTATCACCTTCATCCTGATTACCTTTATTATCATCACTGTTATCACCATCATCATCATTCTCGTCATCATCTTTGTCATCATCATTGATGTGCTCCAAATTATACATAAAAACCCTATCAAATGTAGATCAATTGTTCCTTAATATCTTCCTTAAAACGATGATTATGTACTTAAAATCGTTAAATTATGTGTTCAGGTATTGTAAAGGGCAAGATGGACAAAAGAAGCATATTTAACAAGAAATTGAAGAAATTTGAGCATTCAAGTCCAAGCATGGGGTCGTGCCTCAGTAAGCACGCCCCCAAGTCTTACCTGAAACACACCCTCATGCCAAATTTGGCAAACCCCATTTTTTGGACATCTGACATGACATAAAGTACTGTCCCCTAAAAGTAAGCACGGGGTCGTGCCCCATGAAGCACGGGGCTGTGCCCCACCTCAAACACGAGGCCGAGCCTATTTGTCACGGGGTCGTGCCCGACAATTTCTACACGCATGAGCCAACCAACTTTCGTAAGCATTGTACTAACACGGGGCCGTGCCTTTTAGGCACAGGGCCATGCTTAAAACACTCTAGAAAGCCTATAAATAGAGGCATAAGTTCACCGTTTTAGCAAGCTTTTGGTGGGGAGTTACTCTACAGAGCTCTCTCGGGAATCAAGTCTTGACGACTATTTGGAAGCTCGGGAGGTGCACACAACACTTGGAAGATGCTTGGGATTGTCTAAACATCATCCATTGTGGACCACCGGTTTGATTGTTCCATTTCACCGATGAATTCATATCTATCTTCTGTGTTGTTTGTTGTTATGTTCAAGCTTGTTATGAGCTAAACTCTCATTATCATCATAATTGGATGAAACTTATGTAATTTGTGATGAACTAATGGTGTGATTTATATTGTGTTAATGTTATGGTGGTCTTGGGAAAACTTTCAATGGGTAGCACCTACATTTTAAAAGGAAGTTATAAACTTATGATGTGTAATTATGAATGTCATACACGGTTAAAAACATATGATCAACTTTTATTTGTGAAACCGGTCTTCATAACAAATATGTGGCTAATTAACTGGAGATGGTTATTAGAAATCATATCACCTTAACTTTCTGATCATTTACGGGTTCCCTTTATTTGTTTGAGAAATCTTCAGTAATTGTTATGGTTTTCTAAAATTAATGGTATGTGAAAAGGAACTTGATCAACTCTCTTCTTAACATTAAGTTATGTTTTTAGAAATCATATGTCAAAAATGTCACAAAAGATTTACTTATATTATTAGGGCTTTGACCTATGCAGTAAATCTCAGCCTGACATGGTCCTAGTCACTACGGATCGGATAGACGAGAAATTGCACCAGCACACCTTTATAAACATTAACACAATTATTTTAAGCAATATCTTTAATCACACCACCAATTCATCATAGTTACATAAGTGTAATCTAAATAGGATGGTAGCCTTTATCCCTTGATTTTAAATCCAAAAGTTTCAACCTTGTTTTACTTTATTTTTATTACTATTTTTTAAAACGTTAATTTACATCAATGCAACTGATCATTTTCCTAAACAAAAATCAAATCTTGTAGTCAGTCATAAAGGTTGTTGAGTAGGCTTAGTGTGTCCACGGATCGATACTCGGTTCTTACCAACACTATATTACCTCACGATAGGTACACTAGCCTTTTGTGTGTGTTGTTTAGTATTAGTAATAACCAATTAAAACTAAATCTGTGCAAAAAACCTTTATCAAAACATATATACTTTTCACACGCACCAAGTTTTTGGCGCCGTTGCCGAGGACACATGACAGTTTTGAAAGACAATCTAAATCTTTGACTATCTTGTATATACCCTATTAAGATCTTTTTGTTCAAATTTATTTAAATTTTTGTAGATAATTTTCTTTAGTTAGTTTAGTATATTTTCCTAATTCATTCTAAGACTTAGTTATTTATGATTCCTAAAGTTAGTGTATGTCCGACTCGTCTAGTCCTGAACTTGTTACGCCTATTTCGGAACCCGAACGACTTTTCCGACAAAGGTTACGCAAAAGACCAAAGCAAACAACAATGATCATCGAAGAAGACATTTCGAAAGATACGCCATCTGAAGAAGACATGGCTAAGAAAGACAAGGAAATAAAGACGACACATTATGCCACACCGTCAATCGATGGTTACGAGTCTAGTGTTGTCCAACGAGAAATAGCGGCAAACAATTTCGAGATTAAGTCTAGTATTATCCAACTCATAGAAAACTCTGTTTAGTTTCATGGATTGCAAGACGAGGACCCTAACGCTCATATCTCACAATTCCTTCGTATCTGTGAAACTTTCAAAATCAATAACTGTTCAGACGACGCTATTAGACTAAGAATTTTTCTATTTTCACTTCAAGGCTGAGCCATTGACTGGCTTGATTCACTTCCGCCTGGTTCCTTCACCATATGGGCGGAAATGGCTGAATAATTCCTGTTGAAATATTTTCCACCCGATCGCACTGCCAAATTGAGAAGCATCTTCACAAGCTTTCGCCAAGACGATGATGAATCATTACATGCATAATGGGAGAGATTCAAAGGTCTCCTTCTGAGATGCCCACATCACAGACTTGATCTGTGGCTGTAGTATCAAATGTGTTATGATGCAATCAGCGGAGCACACAAACAAGCTGTAGACCAAAGTACGGGAGGAGCTTTTGGAAGTGTCACGTCAACAGACGCATACTAAGCCCTAGAAAGAGCAGCTAAGAAGACCTTTGCTTATAATCCCTTAAGAAACAAACCCGGTTCTACATGCATTCATCAAGTAGACTCTGAAACACTAATTGCAGCCCAGTTAGAAGCCCTAACCAAAAGATTTAAAGAATTGCAAGCCAAAATAAAGAAAACTCCAACACGATGCAACACATGCTGAAATTCAAACAAGACCAATGAATTCCCACAAGGTACTATGATGGTTGAAGATGTTGACTACGTAGGAGGCCTAAAACTCATACAATAACAACTCAAATTGGAAGAGAAACTTGAATTACAGAGAAGCTGGTAATAACCAATCATCATTTGGATTCAACCGTAGGCCACCTTACCAAAAACAGAAATCACCATACCATGGTCCAAGCAGTAGTTACCAAGACATTGGAGCATCATCAATGGAAGACTTACTGCAACAATTGTTCTTAACCACACAGACCATAGATGAATACATCCGGAAATCTGATTGAAGAGAAGAGGAGAGATTCTAAGGAAACAAGGCTGACATCAAAAGCAACAAAGCATAATTGCAAACCATTGGAAACCAAGTAGGTCAGATTGCATAACAACTATTTGCAAGACCCCAAGGTGCCTTGCCTAGCAACATTGTGACAACCCTTAATGCTCATATTAAAGCCATCACCACAAGGAGTGACAAAACCACTCAAAACTCCAAGTAATGCAAGTGACAAGGAAAAGCAACTTGTTGTTATTGAAGAACCAGCCAAGAAATACATACCACCGCCACCCTATGTTCCACTACCTCCATATCCCGGCCATTTGAGACAGCAACGAATTGAGGCACAATATGGCAAATTATTTGGGTTGTTCAAGAAACTCCATATCAACCTTCCCTTGGTGGAAGCCTTAGCCCAAGTGCCAAATTATGCAAAGTTTTTAAAGGATGTATTGTCAAACAAAAAGAAAGTGGAAGAGTTATCACACGTAGTTTTAAATGAGGAATACTCAGCAGTTCTTCAAAACAAACTACCTTAAAAGATAACTAATACAGGGAGTTTCACCATACCTTTCCTAATAGGAAATCTTTCTATCAGAAACCCGTTAGCTGATTTAGGTGCCAGCATTAACCTTATGCCCTATGCGGTTTTTGGAAAGCTAAACTTTTGTGAACCTAGACCTACCTGTATGAGTATCTAATTAGTTGACCGTTCTGATAAATATCCGAGGGGAATCATTGAAAATCTCTTAGTTAAAATTGAAAATTTCTTATTTCCTGTTGATTTTGTGATCCTTGACATGGATGAGGATAAGAATGTTCCTCTTATCCTAGGTCGACCCTTCTTAGCAACTGCTCGAGCTCTCATCGATGTTTGCATCGGCAAACTCACGCTTTGAGTGGATGAGGAGGAGGTGACATTCGACATAGGACAATCCATGAAACATCCTCAACATCATGATGATTCACTCTATTATATTGATGTCTGCGATTCAATCATAAGATGTCATTTGAAGGACACTCGTCAAATTGAATCTTGCAAAATTAAATTAATAGAGGTCCAAACCACTAAACCCATCTATGAGAATCTATTGATACACGATATCCCTAGTTTATGTACTTAAATGTCTATGTCTTTCATTTCTTACACATGTGTAATGCAAGAACTTAATGTAATGAGATATATGTGTTTGTATGTTTATTTACTGTTAATTATATCTTATTCTTATAGTATTTATTATTACACATATGAATGAACATTATATATAGGTTTGAGGTTGTTGTGCATAGCTCTGAGTCAAGAATGATTCAGAAATGTATTCGACTTAGTCTAGTGGTTATTCATGCTAATGGACCATGCTTATGGACTAGATGCACGAATGGACCATACTCATGGATCAGTCGCACGACTAAACCAGGTGACTAGATCAGTCGCACGACTAAGACATAAGATTGACTCAGTCACACGACTATATTTTCAATCGTGCGTATGAATCAAACACATGATTCAGTCACACGACTGAACCATGCCAATGGCTCAGTCGTACGACTGTATACTGAAAACCTAGAAATACCAAATAATTCATGGAAAATCATAACACTTCGAATATAATCATACCCTAGCCATCCAAAGCGTCCCAGTTCGTCCATCCAACTTCAAAGTTTGTTCCTTATCGAATCGTTCTTAACGTTTGCTTAATCGATAGATCGATCAGGTTGTCGTTCTCACTGATTGGATCACCAATAAAATAGAATTCCATGCCAATTGATTTGGTTTCACGTTGAATCTGTTAGTACTCCGTACGTACTCGGTCCTAACAAGTGGTATCAGAGCTTTGGCTCGTGATTCTTCGTGGATTCGATTGGTGTTCTTGTTAAAAGTAACGTTTTAATTTAAAAGATCGGTGTTTTTGATTCAAACGGTGTTTTTGAAGTGTTCTTGATTCAAAAGTTTCGAACTTTTCATCATATGACAAATTAGGGTTTGTGAAAAATCGTTTTTGGTGTCAAAGTGTCCAAAGTTTTGAATTTTTCATCCACAGCAGCTTCAGTCGTACGATTAGCTCAATCGCATGACTGAATCCTAATTTTACCATTCAACCGCATGATTGGACTTAGTTGTACTACTCATTCGCACGAATGAGCTAACCCACACGGTTGAACTCATTCGCATCCCTTTCGCACGATTGAACTCAATCGCACTATTGAACTCAGTCGCTCTCTCCAATCACATGATTAAACTCAGTCGTACACTTCAATCGCATATTTGATTCGGTAAATGAGATTGCAAATCATAACAAACCACCAAAACTGTTTACTTTGAATGAATACCCACAATGGAAATAACGGTTTGAAATCTATCTGAATGGTGTTGATCCTAATCTCTGGACAGCCATTGAGACTGGTTATACTATACCAGTTGGTACTACTAGGGTAAAGTTGACTTTAAGTGGTATGAATAAGGGACAAAAGGTTGCACACAATGCTGAGAAGAAAGCTTATGCTTTGTTGACTCAGTCAATTCCTAAAGACATCTTCCATAAGTTTTCAGAACATAAGCAATCTAAGAAGTTATGAGAGGCTATTGAAAAGAGGTACGATGGTAATGCAACCTTGAAGGTGCTGAAGGCTAAAGCTCTCAAAAATGAATTTCTAACTTTTCACCAATAGGAAATAAGAGCTTAGATGATATCATTGATAGATTTTATTATCTGATGAGTGAGCTGCATACTCATGGTGTTACTACATCAATGGAGGATAACGTATCAAGTTTTGCTGATGGTCTGCCGGGTAAATGGGATCTGTTTGTGTTTAATCTGAGACAGAATGATACTTTTTCAACTTTAGATATCAATGATTTCATCTTAAAGATAAGGGAGGAGGAACTACGTTTGAAATACAAGTCAAAGAAAGGATCTTACACTCAGAATCCTTCACTCTATAATGCTAATCCTAACCCAGTTTAATCCGGAGCACCTCTTCAGACAGCTTTTGTTTCCAACACATCTGGAACTTCTCAAAGTAGCTCTTTGGGAAGTGATTCATCAAGTTCATCTGGAACCCAATATACTATTCCTGACTCTAATTCCACCAAGCTAAAGATTAAGAATCTGGGGAATGTTACTGTTGAAGTAGCAAAAGAGCATATGGAACTTCTTGCTGCAGTGGCACACTCTTATGATGGTTTAGTTGCAGGTAAGATCAGAAATTGTCATCTAGCCGATGAAGATTATGAGTAGGTAGATGAAACTGAGTTGGAAAGAATGGATATCATATGGGCCTTAGCCAGTGCTACTAGAAGGGCTAAGAAGATTATGAAGAAGACGGGGTAGAATCTTGTTGCTTCCAAAGTCACAACTTTTGGTTTTGATAAAACCAAAGTTACATGCTTCAACTGCGGTGAAAAGAGTCATTTCAAAAGAGGGTGCATGAAACCTAAAAAGACCGGAAATGGTAACCCCTTCTCATCGATCAACCATTAGGACAAAGAAAAGAAAGCTGCATCAACAAGTCAGGATTCTAAGGCATTGGTTGCTCAGGGAGATGAAGGACATGATTGGTCCTTCAGATTTATGTCAGATGGAGACGCTAATGTGGCAATGGTAGAAGATCTTGATGATGGATCAACAAGTGAAGGAGATAACATAGCTGATAATGCCAATTCAGACGTTGAATAAGCTATGGATGTTTTGGATCATTTGGTTGAAGATGAATTAGCTGCTGCTAGCACGGAATCTCTTGACATCGAGGAATCCAAGTCTGCGTTTATGGCGGACACTTCTAGTTCTGCATAGGTAGATACTAAAGATGAATTGTTTAATAAACATGCTTTTGTTAAATGTAATAAATTTCGTGAAAGCATAGACTTAAAATTTGCTAGGTTGTTAGATCACAATGACAGTCTAGTAAATAATCTGAAATTATACACTGAGGCTAACGGAATTTTAAAACAAAATGAAAGTAGCTTTAAAGAAAAACTTGATTTGTTAGGAAAGCAACTTAAGGAAACCATGGTTGTTGCCTTTAATCAAGCAAATGACATTAAGTTCTATCTTTTAACAATTGAGGAAACTAAGAAAGAAAAAGCCATTTTGCAAGTTGAAATTGAATCGTTAAATCAAAAACTGCATAGTCTAGCTAGTTCATCTCACATAGTTCAGAACTTAGTCAATGAGAAATAGTGGGGAAGGGCATGGTCATAAGGTTGTGCAGCCACCACATGCGATCCTTTTAAATACGAAATGTCTACCAATAAATAATAACCCTATCAAGGATCATGTGGTGACTACCACTCTAGTCAGTAATCCAGATTCCACAGTTAAAACTGTGCAATCGGTTACTGAAAAGAAGGGATCTAGTTCTGGCACTAAAGATGAGGCTGTCACTGAAAATAGGAATGATGATAATAGCAATGCCACTCTTGGGTTGGGTTCAAAAGTAAATGTTTCAAAACCAACTCATTCTAAATCTATTCATCATCAAAATCTTAACAAAATGAAAGTAAAATGTAATCAAAATGTAAAACTAATAAAATTTGTCAAAGAAGTAAAAACACTAAAGTTAAGATGCAAAAAACTAGTTCTACCCACACTCTCCCCCACACCAAAGATCTCCCAGACAAGTTGAATGGAGGTCCTGTTATAGTTGTGGAAAACGATGACATATTTCTTCAAACTGTTCTTACTATCAGACACCAAGAAGAAAAATTAAAATTTTTCATGATAATAAACCAAGGTTTTCTAAAATAAGATCGAATACCCCTCCCAAATGCGAAAGTCAACACAGACAAGCTCCTGGCAAAGCTGTGTTAACTGAGGATACTCCTAGGGAGGAAAGCAAACCGAAAGTTCAAACTATAAAGCAATCGTCTGTTTATCATGAACAGACCTTACACAAAACTAGTTTATGGAAAGCTAAATCAACAAGTGTGTCTGAGAGTGAGGACAAGATGAAGAAGAATGTGTCTTCCTCTTCCGAAGGATAGTGGGTGGAGTTTGTAATGTGTGATGCCTTTGGGAAACCCAAGCCAGTTAAGGCTTGGGTCCCACTCCTGAGCTAATCATTTCCATTATTGTGCAGGTTGTTCGCTACAGCTCTATCACTAACACCTGGATTATTGATAGTGGGGCATCCAGGCACATGACCGGGAATCTGTCTATCCTTTTAATGTCAAACAAATCAAAGGGGGACACGTATCATTTACGGGAAATAAAGGTAGTTATATCACAGCTCAAGGTGAAGTGGGTAATGAGAGAGTGAAGTTTGATAAAGTCAACTATGTTCAACAACTAGAGAATAATTTACTCTCAGTTTCTCAAATATGAGACAAGGGCTTCAAAGTTGTATTCGATAATAAGATATGCTACATTCTGAAGAAGGATTATGTTATCCCTGAGGAGAAAGTTTTAATGTTAGCTTCAAGATATAATGACCTGTATGTCTTGAATATTTCAAAAGCTTCCGCAACTGAGTCTGCTGCTCAGTGTTTCCTGTCCAAAGCCACCGAGAGGGATTCTATTTCGTGGCACAGGAGAATGGGACACATCAATCCAAGGAAGATGAATCATTTGGTTCAAAATCAACTGGTTGAAGGTGTAACGGTGAAGAACTTTCAGCTTCCAGATTTCTGTATAGCATACAAGAAAGGAAAACAGACCAATAAATCTCATAAATCTAAGAAAGTTCACTCTATTGAGATTCCACTGGAGCTATTGCATATGGATTTGTTTGGCCCTGTCAGTACTAAAAGCATTGTTGGAGATTGGTACTGTTTTATAGTAACTGATGATTATTCCACTTTTTCCTGGGTGATGTTTCTCAAAACAAAGTTAGAGACGTTTGAGTCTTTCAAACAATTGGTTTCTACACTGGAGTCTCTATATAAGCTGAAGTAAGGAAGATTCGTTCAGACAACGGATCTGAATTCAAGAATCAGTGGATAGAGGCTTTCTGTCGAGAGAAAGGGATTGTTCATCAATTCTCTTCTTCCTACACTCCACAGATGAATAGAGTTGCTGAACGTAAAAATCAAAGTTTGATTGAAACTACAAGGACGATGTTGGCAGATTCAAAACTGCCTGTTCAATTCTTGAATGAAGTAGTTGCTAATGCATGCTACACTCTCAATTGTGTATTAGTTATCAAATGTCATGGTAAAACCTGTTATGAGTTTCTTTAAAGGCGTAAACCGAACTTGGAGTATCTGGAACCATTTGGAGCTCCTTGCATGTTGCCGAAGAAAAATCAAACTGGTAAGTTTAATGAAAAAGCTGATGAAGGAATTTTTCTGGGGTACAATATACCTAAAAAACGAGTTTACAACAACTCTACGGGTCAAGTTGAAGTGTGGTGCAACGTAGATGTGCAAAGATACACCATATCCCTTGCTAGAAAAGGTCTATCCCTTTTCTTCAATTATGATGGATTTTTCAAGTCCTTCAATCTTCCTCCTATTTATTCTGATGATGAGGTGGCTGATCAAATGATGTATGACATTCTGAACACTCCTAATCTAGACTCAGTCACTACTGCTCTAATCGATGGTACTTCTGGGCTTTAGAGGAAGATCTAGAAGTCAGTGATCACTCCTCAGATGATGAGGAGATTGAAATTGAGAATATGAGCAATAAGGAATCTGCCAGTCTAGATGAAAGTGTACCAGTCATAGATGAACCAGTGATTACTAACCTTGATAATGAAGTAGCCATTCCTATAACTCCCGTGACAAAGATTAGTGTTAATCATCCCCCAGAAAACATCATAGGGGATCTTCTCTTAGGTGTTCAGACAAGAAATCAGCTGTACATAGCTGACTATACAGCAGTGATGGAAAAGGGATACATACATGATGGGTCATATAAGTGCTTTGTTTCTCAATTCGAGCCCAAGTATGTCAGTGATGCCTTGAAAGATGAGGCATGGGTAAATGCAATACAAGAAGAACATCCGTAGTTTAAAATGCTAGGTGTTTGGACACTAGTGGACAGACCCAAGGGTGCAAAGGTGATTTGCACAAAATGGGTTCTTCATTGCAAGAAAGATGACCAGGGGGTTATCATTAGAAACAAGGCACGGTTAGTAGTTCAAGGGTTTAGACACATTGAAGGCATGGACTACAATGAGGTATTTGCACTAGTGGCTGGGATGGAAGCAATTAGGATCTTCCTAACCTATGCATCTTACATGAAGTTCAAGATATGTCAATTGGATGTGAAAAGTGCATTTCTACATGGTGAAATCTGTGAGAAGGTATACATCAGTCAGCCAAAAGGTTTTGAAGATCCTTATCATTGAGACAGAGTTTATAAACTGGGCAAGGCTTTGTATGGGCTACATTAAGCTCCTCGAGCCTGGTATGAGAAGCTCTCCCCACACCTGCTGAAACATGGCTTTTGAAGGTGAGTAATTGACTGCATATTATGTATCAAAGAAAAGGATGGTGATTTACTACTGGTTCGGATATATATGGATGACATAATCTTTGGTTCCAAAAACAAATCATTGTGCAAAGAATTTGAATCGATGATGAAAGCTGAATTTGAAATGAGTGCCATGGGAGAGATGATGTTCTTTCTGGGATTACAGGTGGATCAGACACCAAATGGAATCTTTCTACATCAGACCAAATACGTGGGGGACATTCTTAAGCGGTTTGATATGGAAAATGTAACGATGGCTGGTACCCCTCTTGCCATGAACCACGATGTGGCACCTGATGAAAATAGGGATTTGGTAGATGCCACCATGTATCGTGGAATGATCGGATCTCTAATGTATCTCACAGTGTCTCGTCCTGATATCATGTATGCCACGTGTCTCTATTCCTGATATCAGTCAAAGCCAAAAGTAAATCTTCTAATTAGGGTGAAGAGGATCTTTTGTTATCTGAAGGGTACTCCAACACTCAGGTTGTGGTATCCTCATGATGATTACTTTGAACTAATATCGTATAGTGACTCAGACTATGGTGGATGCAAGATGAACTACAAGTCGACATTCGCAGGGTGTTAATTTTTTAGAACGCGGTTAATCACCTTGCAATGTAAGAAGTATAAGTCTGTTGCTTTGTCGACATGTGAAGCTGAATATGTTGCTGTGCAAGTTGTTGTTCTCAAATCATCTGGATTCAACAGCAAATGCAGGACTACGGTTTGCAATTTACTAACACTCCTATGTTTGTTGATAATTCTGCTACTATAGCTGTAACTAAAAATCCGGTACAACATCCAAAAACCAAACACATCGTCATTAAATATCATTTCATACGTGATTGTTTTGAAAAGCCTTTAATCGATGTAATTAAAACTAATGCTGATTTTCAATGCGCCGACCTCTATACAAAAGCTTTTGATAAACCAAGATTTTATTATGTATTAGAGGTTAATGGCGTAAAGAAGAAAGAGGATGTGATTCCAGAGGAGTTGAGTTCATAGTCCATCCGTACGTTTCTTAGTTTAATTTTTTTGTCAAAATTCTTTTCTTTCATTTTATTTTCGGTCTTAAAAATATCAAAAACTCAAAAAGATTTTCTATTTTAGAATTTTAAGGGAGAATGTTTAAGTTTTAGTATTTAGTACTTAAAAAAAAGAGTGGCGGGCAGGTAAGCTAAACAAAACAAAATCAAATCAAAGAAATTGATTCAGTACAATAGAAAATGATAGTACACAGGCATCTTATTGTTTGGGACACCAAAAGCAACTTTAGCTTTGCAAAGTTATATGAATGTCAAAGAGAAATTATTAGTCTGAGAAGTCAAAGCCTAATAAGTTGAAAAATGATAATAAGCTAGTATGTTACTGTGGTTACATGGAGAAAGTAGATCTAGGGGTTGGAAGTTCATTATATGATGTGTCGGTAGATTCAACGCAGTAGATTAGTAGTCATCATTGGTGAATCACACGAATTAAATCATTCAATAGGTTGTGAGTTCCCATCTTATCCCTGGTCTGCACAATCAATAATTTTCAATAAGGGGTGAAGAGCAAAGAGAAAGCCACAAATATATGCGAATGACCAAAACTATGAGCAAAGCACATGAAAAATATGAAACGCAATCAAGTTAATGACAAATTTCCTTGCTGCATTAAAGTAATTATAAAAATGCTCAAGCAAGAAGATAGGTTGTGTGCCTCTCTGTTGTGCGATGGCACTGACCTGAGGATAAGCATAACCTATATATTCTAAGAATTTATTGTTGTTTGCGCCTCTTTACTATGCGATGACATTGACCTGAGGCTTAGCATCTCTTTGAAAGCTCTTAGAATAGTTTCTTCTTGACAAAAACCTGTAGACCGCTCAAAATCTCCTGAGGAAGGTTGATTACCATATAAGTATGGGATCCACAAATGCATGTTCACTTAATACACCTAATTAATCACCAATGTGTGTCAAAAACATGTGTATGAATTTATGTGGAAAAATATACTAACAATCATCGTGTCTGCATCTCCTGATGGTCAAAATCAATGTGTGCTACATAACAGCTCTAGCATGATTTCATGTTAGTGCCTTTGACTCTTAGATGAAAGAGATTAAGTATAATGTATATTTAATGCTCTTTGTTATTGATATAAATATAAAAGGTCCCAAATGATTATGTTTTATGCCTATCTGATTCCATATGAATCTTTCTAGAAATGATAAAAATGTTTTAAGCTGTTCTGCTCAGGGGGAGAAATCATTTAAGTGATATTTAAAGGTTTTCAACCCTCCTCAAATGAAAAACACAAAAATATGTCTTGTTTCAGTTTATTTTAAGTTTTTCTTTTTTTAGTTATGTTTGTATTGAGTCGGTGTTGGACTATGTAACCAGACTGAACTCTGTGAATGACACATAATGAACCGAACGTTAACTGTGAGAAGCTTGTTTCTGAAAGTTAAAAGGATCACGTCTGAGTTGCTCAAAAGGTTTTCAGTTAAAAAGATCACGTCTGAGATAATAAGTGGTCATAATGTCATTTATAAAAAATAAGTATGTGAAATAGTGGGCCAAACAAAGTCAAATCCATAAGTACGGCCCAATCGCATAATTAGACAATAAGTATGAGCCAATCGTACGATTGGACCATAAGTATGAGTCAATCACATGATTGGACCATAAGTATGGGCAAATCACACAACTGGATCACAAGTATGGCTCAATCGCATGACTGGACCATGAGGATGGCCGAGTCGCACGATTGGAAAACTTTGTATGAACCAATCGTACGATTGGTTGAATGGGTATAGGTCAATCATACGACTGAACCTCAGTCGCATGTATGAACCATACGTATGGGTCCAGTCGCACGACTGAAACTCAAATTAGTATAAAAAAGGGGTTCAGTCGGTCGTAACCCTATACTTTATTTCAAATTCTCTCTAAATAACCGACTACCCAAGGACCCATTTTCAAAATTTTCATGTGATTTCCATAGATTTCCTGTTGCTAACGGATACACATTCATCTACAGGTACAATGAGCATGAAATCAAGACACATGATAACGTTAAAAGAATCTAAAGTATCCGAATGATTTAAGACTAAAACTGAACTAAATAAATCTAAAATTAACCTTTAAATGGACTTAAAAGTTAACTTAAAAGATAATAGTTGTAACACCAAGTCTTGGCGCGTCTAATGAATCTAATCTTGATGTGAATATGATTGTTTTGACAAAGAGTCAAAATCTCAGACTTGCACAATATGTTTGTGACTGGACATACTGTTGAACTTCAGTTGCACGATTGAGCCAGACGCATGATTCAATCGCACGATTGAATCAATCGGTGACTAAGTCGCACGACTGACTCTACCACATGTCATGGCACACGACTAAGCTCAGTCGAAGGCTCAATCGTACGACTGAGCTCAGTCGTATGGTTCAGTCGTACGATTGAACTAGTGTGATATGATCTGTTCAAACTCAAAGTGTCTTTTTTTGTGAACGGGTCTAACATGTTTGTTGCTTGTGTTATAGTGAAATGGCTGATAGATGGACGATGAGTACTAAGCACAACATCCGTGCTTATCTCAACACGACTTCCCGGAATGCCGCAGAGTTTGATGGGATTATTGAGTTCCTACGATGATCCAGGATATACCGAGCTAGATCGACTCCCTGCACTCCTTATCGCTCTCTATAACAGGCATTCTAGGAGAATGCTGTTGTAGACAGATCTGTCAAACCATTTAGGATCATGAGCTCCATTTTTGGACAAGCCATAGACATCGGGGAGGATGATTTAGGGAGAGTATTGGTTTTGGGAGATGATATGGATTCTCCCACCAAGCTATATCCCATGACGGTTAGGGGATGCTTTCTACGGATTAAGTACACCGGTGACATTAATGCCGACGAGCTTAACAAGAGCAACATGTGCCCGCCTTTCAAATATTTGGCACATGTGATTCTGAAGTGCATAGCCTCATGACATGGTGGTTTCAACGAGATGAGCGATCAGATTCAGAATGCGTTTGTTGCGTTAGTGCTCAACCACCTGTTTAGTTTCTCTAAGATGTTCTTCAATTACATGAGGGAGAACATCGAGGCAAAGGGGAAAGCCGGTTTTTGCATGTATCCTCGATTTCTACAGCTGATCCACAACGAGAAGCTACCTAAGCTGCCTAAGCTTAAGGACGATGAGGTGTCATTGGAGGGGATGGAGGACACGACTCTAGGCAGGATGAAGGTATATCGGGGAAAGCAGGTTAAGACCCCAGTAAGAAGGTTGTTCAGCTATCTAGCTAATGTTGATTATGTAGCACCGGCCAGGAAGAATTGGCGCCATGATGATAGTGACTCAGATGTTGAGCACGTTTTGATTCCTGGTGATGAGGAGGATGATGATGATGATGATGACCATGATCAGGGTCAAGGTGGTGGAGGTAAGGGCTCGAATCAATCCAGAGCCACTAACACATCTACAGACCAACCACCACCTCAGTAGGGTGGTTCATTAGCTACTGGTGGGTCTTAGCAAGCTGCCATCTACCAGGTCTTCCTGATCGGTGAGAATATCAGGAACTTTGATCTAGAGGAACAAGATGATGATTCTGAAGAAGAGCCTCTAGTAAGACAGGTCGGTAGCAAGTGGATAGCTACTGAGAAGGGAAAGGAGGCGGTTGGTACCCGTATGGCTGGGTCAAAGGGTGTTGACACTGAAGAAAGTGATCCATCTTATACACCTGACCGGCCCATCAGCCTAGGGGGAGCCCTAATTACTAAGGGGTATAGGAGGAAGAGAATGGCTCAACCCTATGAAAAGAAGGGGAAACGCCAAAAGATCATCTTATTAAGTTCTTCCACCACCACTGCTACTACCACCACCATAGCCACTACCACCATCACAGCCACTACCACCATCACATCCACGACCACCGACATACCCACCACCACACTTACTCCCATATCTTCCTCACCTAAAATACCCAAAATCACACCTCCACAATCCATTCCTATTCCTACACCCATATACACCACATCTACAACCACCCTAACTATTCCCCAAGCTGGAACATCCACCCAAATACCACCTCCACAGGGCACTACTCTTCTGAACAAAGAACTTTGATTGTTTTGTTGAGTTGATTTTCTACTTCATTTTTGAAGATTTTGAACATTTCAAAAGCTTCATCTTTATGTCTTAGCAAGTACACATGACTATAACGACTACAATCATCGATGAAGGTAATGAAGTATCTTTTACCATTCCTTCTCATTGCTTTAAAAGGACTACATACATCTAATGTTTGATTCCTAATAAATCTTTTGCCTTTTATTTGATGCCACTAAACGGTTCCTTGGTCATCTTTCCTTGTGAACAAGATTCATATTTGTCAAATGATTCGTCTTCATTTGCATCCAAAAGACCATTCTTTTGAAGTGTCTTAATGCGATTCTTCTTTATGTGACCAAGATGACAATGCCAAAGATATGTTTTACTCAAACCCATTTTGAGTTTCTTGGTGTTTGATTGGTACAACAAGTTATCAAAGGATGAGTTATCATGAACTAATTCATAAATGCCACTAAAAGGCATAGCCTTAAAATAAAGCATATTATCCATAAAAACATAAATTCCAATGTCAACAAACTTCAAAATGTAACCATATTGTCTTAAAAGGGAAACATAAATAATGTTCCTAGTTAAACTAGGAGCACACAAAATGTTCTTTAAAATAACTTCCAAACCATTTGAAAGCTTCAAAATATAGTCTCATTGGGCTTCAACTTCAACCTTTGATCCATTGCCCATGAAGAGACCAGTGTCCCGTTTCTTGAAATGTTTACTTCTTTTGAACCCCTGTAACAAATTGCAAATATAAGTTCCACATCTGGTATCTAATACCCATGTGTTTGAAGAAATGACATTAAGTTCAATATGAATCATGAAAGTTGTACCTGAGGTCTGCCATGCATCCCTCTTGTTTCCCAACCCTTTGGGTTAGGTTGGATAATTCCTCTGCTGATGTCTTATCTCACCGCACTCAAAGCATGGATCATTCTCGGTAACTTTTGGCTTCTTTTCTTTTTGGTAATTCCGCTTTGGCTTTTCCCTTACCTTTCCCTTTGATGTGTCCCTTGCCTTTGGCCACATTTGCCTTGGGTTTGGGGTGATGTTTCTTACTATTGCCACCCTCATTAATCGTGAGACCGGTAAAACCCTCTGTCCCATTCCCGATTCGGCTGTTTTGAGCATTGCATGAAGTTCCCCAATACTCTTGTCCTATCCGTTCATGTTGTGGTTCATGAAAAATGTCTCAAATTTCTTGGTTAGACCATTGAGGCTCAAATCCGTGGCCAACTCTTTAGAGACGGAACAATTCAGCCTTACGAGGTGACGAATATGGCTTTTCATGTTAAGTACATAAGATGACACCGATTGGGTTTCTTCCATCCGACATGCATGAAGCGCTTGAACTGTTTCGAAGCGTTCAACCCTTGCTTGTTGAAGGAACATTTCCTTCAATTAGGTAGTCATGTCATATGCTTCATGATGTTCAAAGTCCTTTTGAATTTTAGGAATCATGGTTCCTTGCATTAGGCAAGAAACTTGCACTGAATCCTCAGTGTGCTTAATCCAATCGTTATATGCATCTATATTATTAACGTCGGGTTCATCGGGAATAGGATCGTCCAACACATAGGATTTCTTTTCTTGCTTGAGAACAATTCTCAAGTTTCGATACCAATCCATAAAGTTGTTGTGGTTGAGACGATCCTTTTCAAGGACTGTTCTTAGTGATAGGTGATGGACTGTCGGGCTGTTAGCATTGTTGTTAGCAGCCATCTACACAATTTAATAAAGTTTAAATTTTAGTATTTTTTAAAGATTATAAAAGTTTAACTATTAATACCCTTTGACGTATAATAGACAATTAATAATTAAAAACTAGAATCCAATGTTCCATTTAAATATTGTTTAGGTGACCTTTATCCCATTATTATAATTAACAAGGTAGTCAGCAATTGACAATTGCAACCATTTGTAACTTCTAGTTTTATGGGATCGGTAACATCTTTATTTTAGGTTGGCATGTTTAATCCCATCAACAACATTGTATGCCATGCTTCGGTGAACCTATTCACATGGTTTCCAACTCAAGTTCTTCTACTTATATATACGTGTGAGTTTAGACATACAAGTGCTTAGGTGACCTTTATCCCACAAATATGGTAACCCTACCTCAAACACACTAGTTTCCTAAATGTGGTTAGGTGACCTTTATCCCACAAATAGTTCCCAAATGATTTGAGTGTTGTATAAAAGGATGGTTTTTAACTTGCTTCCATTTGAAAGGGTTTTTATTGTTTTGATAATCCTAGTTATAAAACATTATGTACCTATATTTTAAATGTACTTAAGTGAAACTAATTTTCAAGGTTCTTTTATTGAAATCCAGTGTTATTATGAACACATTAACCTTTAATAATACCATTTTATTAGCCATTTTAATGATTTCAAAAGAACAAATTTTATGCTTGTTGTGGATATTTAATTGTTAACTATGCATATCCAAATATCATACAAATAATGAAAGTAAATCAACCACACAACCATAAGACATAAAAAAAGGTTCATAACCATAGCCAACTAATTTGAGACCACTTTTTGACCAAAACAAGTGTGCTCACGAGGTCTTTCCTAAGGGTTAAGAAAGACACATGAGATGTGTCGGTGAACTCCCACTTGATCCCACATCCAAATGCTTCAAGTGTCCACTTTATGTTGTGATCCTTCCACTTTCTTTGGGATTATATATGGGCTTTAACTTCTTCTCCAAACTCTTTTGTACCTCCATTATGTGTTTTTGGTTATTGGGCTTAAATCCTATTAAGAGCTATGAGACTCTTTGAACTCTAAATTGGCCCAAACCAAAAACCCACTTTGTTGCATCTTGTTTTTACAAAATATATCCTAAATACATTTTTCTAGTAAAATAAAATGCAACTAACTTATTTACCTTACATACCAAATCAAATAAATAAATTACATAGCCTAAATAAAACAAATACATTTAATTATTACAACCTTTCCAATAATTAAACATAAATCACAACCACAAATATCATCACAT
This sequence comes from Flaveria linearis, assembly GCA_024085815.1. Classification (NCBI taxonomy): domain Eukaryota; kingdom Viridiplantae; phylum Streptophyta; class Magnoliopsida; order Asterales; family Asteraceae; genus Flaveria; species Flaveria linearis. The sequence continues at coordinate 81,368,958 of CM044002.1, read as the reverse complement.
CCAAACACCAGGTTATGGCTAGGTTATGACATAAAAATATACATATCCAAATATGCAAGTATAGAATTCAAAATGCTTCCCCTTTTTTCAACCACAAATTTTCAGCCATGGATCGTACAAACCGAAAATGATGGTTATTGTCCAAACAACTAAAACATCCAAATGATATAATTTTGTCAAGATTGCAATATCCATGTAAAGATAATTATTGAAAAACTAAGGGGAAACAAGACCAAAATTTTCAGCCAATTGGTGATTTAACACCCAAAACCCGAACTTTTGGTTCAATAGAAGCATGTATCCATATAACCGGCTCGTGATGCCATTGTTGGGATCTAAAGAACTTTATCAAAGTCATTTTATCCATATAATATAAAAACACAGCAGATAATTAGGGTTTTAAAACTTTTTTATAAATGATTATATAAAACACCTTATATGTTGAAAACCCATTATGGATTGTTATATGGAGATTCATGCTTACAAAACCAAACATAGAACGTTTCAAGGAAACAACCTCTTCTAAAGAACTTGAGAAGATGAACGATGAATGGTAGTCTCCAAAGAAGAAGACCTCAAACGTGTCTACCCTTCAAGCTTCCAACAAACACATTAGTTGCCATGAATTTCAACAATCGAAGAGCACTTTCTCTTCTCCCTTGTTCTTGGCCGAAAATGGTGAGGAGAGGAGAGAAAAATTTTGCACATTTTGTATTATGAGTTTTCAATTGACTAGAGTCTGAAACACTTAATTGTACGTACATAACCCTATGGCCAATATGCTTTAATGCATGTCGTAGAAAGTTGAAAAAGGAATAAAGAGACAAAGAAAAAGACATCCAAGTGGTCGGTCCCTTTGTCTCTATTCTCACCCATTTTGAACTTTCTTGTATATAATTCATATTTAATTGTGTCATACACAATAAATAGAATATAATACAGCATAATTTTATATGACACACAACATGATATAAGTCAATATTCATTGTTATTCAACCATTAAGTAACAATGTAGTACACTCTGTTTTTTTATATAAATTATCCATATAATTCATACACTTTACAAGTGCAAATATTTAGAAACCCAATTTCTAAATACTCTAAGTGTTAATATTTATTCGTTTTATCATATCATAAAATAAATATTATAGGTGTTTGCCTAACTTGTTATTGGGTATGACCCGACTTGGATCATAACATACCAGCTATATCAATTTAATATGTGTCTTGGGCAGACCGAGTCTAACAATACTTTCCAAAAATAGAAACTTTTCACAAATGGATTTCTGACATGAAATCTTATTTAATTATTATTTGAGCTATTTGAGCATGAATAAACATGTTTTTACTTATTTGAGTCACCAACGGGTCATCGAGTCAGTCTTGCCAACTTTGGTTAATAAAATTCAACTTGGTTAATAAAATTCAACTTGGTTAAACTTGTCAAACATTTCTTGAACACGACAACACTTATGTTGTTTGGATACAACAGGTGCATCTTGACTATTATGCACACACACTCATGGACATACATTTGTTAGGTAATGATTAAATTTTGGCTGCTACACTTCATGTTTTTCATATGCATCTAAAGTGAGTCTTCACAGCCCCACTTTTACTTACTTTCCTTTTTGGGGGAGAAGCGTGCAAACTTTTTTTATATGGTTTAAGTATTACTAGTATATCACTTGTTACTTTAGTGCAAACATTATCACGAAAGTCCTTACACACTTGAACTGTTAATATCGAAATAGCGAGGTAATTTTGAGTAGTACTACTAGGTTTGCCAAACACTACCCGCGTTAGTCGTGCTAACTCGACTGGAGGTCGAACAAGTGTTTATTTGACCTAGACACTTGCCATTGTTTTATGATAAGACATGGCGGAAGGCAAAACAACTCACAAACAGTCAGCTTTGGTTCTAAATGCTAAGTAACTCGATATATAGGCTAGGTACATATGGTATACCTTTGTTTACTTTTACCAAGCAAATTCTCAAACATATTTACTTATTTAAACCTATGAACTCACGAACCTTATGTTGACACACTTTAGCATGTCTTCTCAGGTTGCTGGCATGCTTAAGGCTAGTGTTGCATATGAGAGGATCATGCATCATCTTTATCATTTGAAAGCAGGTTCATTTACATTTAATACTTTTCATTGGGCACTTTGTTTTGTCCTTTTATAACTTATGGGTTTACAAATGTTTATGCTTCTGTATTGATTACATTGAAAACTTTGGTATACATTGATTTAAGGTCAAACACTTATTTTAAAATGCATATTGGGTCGTCTGATATGACTGTGTCTGAGATCCTTGTTTGTCACATGCCTCGCATTAGAACCCTACCGGTGGATTTTGAGGGTGTGAAAGATTGGTATTAGAGCCACTAGTTATAGAGAACTAGGATTGCATTTGCATCTACACTACAGCCTTGGACACAAAGTTCCATTGTATATAGTCTTATTTGTTTACTGGTTTTTTAAGCATACATATCATTTCACGCATGTGTAATGATATTAGATGTCAACATCATCTTTCACCCCACCCATGTCACTAGCATCACCCACGATCAGCAAGTAGACTGAGGATCTTGCTCTCATACCTTTTCATCTATACCGATAAAGCAGAATAAGCATAGGATGAAGCTTGCTGATAACTTCTAACAACATGGAGTATTGTTTAACATCGAGTCAGGGGAGATACACAAAACTAGAAGTGTTCATCTGATATACTTGCTAGCTGAATTCAGGAGTAGCACATACCCCTTCTTATTACTAATGACATAACGGATTGTATTCCTCAATCATCACTTACACCTTATCCGACTAAGTAGTCATTTTCTGCCCTTATGGCAAGGTTAGATGAAAAGATTCACAATGTATGTGAAGCACCCAGTGAGATCACCGAGATACCAGAGCGTTAGACCACCGTTAGTGAATATGTGGAAACACACAAGGAAGGCCTGGTGGAGACTAGCCAGAAACCCAATACTTTTGTTGATGTATTCAAGGATAACACGAGCAAGCATAATTCACTAGATGGCATAGTCGAGGGAGCATTGGATAAAATAAAAACCCTTGAGGCTACACTAAAGAACATGTATCATATACTAATCTTATTAGAATTGAGAGTAGCTGGGCTAGAAGCCTAAGGTCTAGTTGCTACTGTATCTAAGGAAGATCTGGAGGAGTAGTATAACACTCGGAATGAAGACTAGAAGCTAGAAAAGAATTTTGGAACATTAAGATGGTAGGGTCAGACATTGAGGAATATACGACCTGTTTCCATGAGTTGCCTGCTTTATGTAATGGTAACACCAACCTACAAGCTTACCAAGAAGTCAATTGAAGGTATTGCACCATAGATTTATGCAAGGGTAAGCGTTGTTGATCCTATAACCATTCAACACGCTATGAGAATATCTCACAAGCTCACTAACTTGGTTGTGGCGTAGAGCAAATTGGTTAAGCATGACATTGATGATGCTCATCTTATAGAAAGCAGGAATATGATGGAATATAGAGTAATTCATTCAGCATCATGGTTAGTGTGATCATTATTTTTGCCACAGATGTGGTAGGATGGACCATGTAGCCAAAAATTTTAAGCGTGAGTTAGCGATCAGGAAGTAATAAACCCCAGTAGCAATGACAAGCAAAAGCATCATAGGTTGCTTTGAATGGAACAAAGATAAGAAAATCAAGAGTGATTACCCTCAACTGAAAATTGTCATTAAGAATAGTAACAATGGAAAAGAGCAATGGATAGAGTGACAAAGGTTGAGCCATCGTGATTAGGTCTGGTAAAGGAAGAAATGACCAGAATGTGGTTGCCATTTAGCAAACTTCATGATGTAGCTTACACTAAAATGGAACCTGGTTACACCATATAATTAGCTGATGGTAAGCTAATTGAAGCAACTCATATTCTAAAGGGATGTACATTATGATTGTTTGAACATAAGATATATATAGATCTAATGCCTATTACACTTAATAGTTCTATATGGTTACCAACATGGTTTGGTTGGCTAAGAACCAAGCTAAGATTGTCTGTCATGAAAAGGTCATTCGCATACCACTTCGTGGTTGTGAAGTCTTATCAGTTTAGTGCGAGAAAAGTGTTGCAGTCTTAGAAACAATTTCTTATTTCAAGACGAGAAGTACTTACTCAAGGGTCGTATTGCATTTTAGCTAGGATCACTAAGAAAGCAAATGAGGAAAAGAGGATTAAAGAGATCCCTATCATCCTTTACCTTCCCCAAGTTTTTCACACAAGATTTATTTAATATTCCCCACACAACATATCAAGTTTTCAGATCAATTTGACACATGAAGTCTTATCTATTGCTAGAGCACCTTACAGATTAGCTCTAAAAAACTACCAGAACAATCTAAGTAACTGTAGAAGCTGTCTGATAAAGGATTCATTCAACCGAGCTTATTTCCATGGGGAGTTCTAGTTCTGTTTATCAAGAAAAAGGATGGAACTTTTGGTATATTGATTATCGTGAGCTTATCAAAGTAGGAAGTAAGAACCGTTATCTCCTTCCTCGCATTGACGATCTACTTCACCGGCTTAAGGGTCGAGTTTCTATCCCTAGATATACCCGAGTTCAAAATATCATCAGCTTAGCGAGAGGAGGACATATCTTGGATGGCATTTAGAACTTGGTGTTGTCACCATGAGTTTCTTGTTATGCAAAGTAGGTATACCAATGCACCCATGGTTTTCATGGATCTCATGAACCAAGTGTGTAAACCCTATCTGAAGAAGTTTATCAACGTTTTTGCCGAAGATATTCTAACGTATACAAAGAACAAGGGGAAGCATGAAGAACATGATTTTGGAAATAATAAAACAAGGATTGTTGTATGCTAAGTTTTTAAAGTGTGACTTATGGATGAAGTTCAATTTTTAGGTCATGTGGTCAGCAAGGAGGGAATGCCTATTGATCGGGCAAGAATAGATGCCACTAAGAAATGGGCTACACCAAAGACTCTTACTAAAGTACAATAGTTTCTTGGGTTGGCTAGTTATTATCGACGAGTCCTCTGCTTTCGAAGATCGCACATGCGATTGGGGTGACAAGCGATCGTCCACATTTTAGGTTATGATAAAAAAACTCTATACTATACCAATACTAACCCTAACCGAGGGAAATAGATAATTTCGTGGTATATTACTTCCATCCAAGGTATCGGTTATGTGTTGACGCAATACTAGAAGGTTATCATATAAGTTTCCTATCAGTTGAAAGTTCCTAAAAAGAACTACATGACAAACAAATTAAAGTTAAAAGTCATTCATTTTTAAAGAAGTTATAGAGGTATTACATGTATGACACCAAATGCATCACTACATCAATCATAAGAGCCTTTAGTATATCTTTGAATAGAATGAGCTGAATATGAGGCAACGTCACTGGGTCGAGTTGTTGAACGAGTATGATTGTGCGATCAAGTATCATTCGTGTAATGCTAATGTGGTAGCTGACGCCTTAAGTCAGAAGAAAACACCTAAACCAAAGTGAGTTCAAGCATTATAGCTCACCATCCACATCGGATTACCGGATCACATCCGCAATACTCAGCTTCAGGCTTTGAAGGATGAGAACTTGAAAGTAGAGTCCTTTGCGGTGCATGGAAAAGTAATTAGTGACAAAATATGAAGGAATTCCTTATGTCATGGAACGAATATGGATTTTCTGTACGTGAAGTTACTAGAGGTGGTAATGGATGAAGCTCATAGAACTCGATATACCATACATCAAGATTCAAGTAACACGTACCATGATTTAAAAGTTCTTTCTCAATGGTAGAATGTGAAAGGTGATAGTGCCATGCATGTAAGCAAGTGTTTAACTTGTTCTAAAGTGAAGATGGAATTTCAAGGACCATCTAGTTTACTCCAACAGTCACAAATTCTAGAAAAGAAGTGGGATTAGCTCTCAATGGATTTTATTGAGTAGTTAGCTCGAACTCTCAGCGAACACTATACTGTTTGGGTAATAGAAGATGGCTTGGCAAACACTTCCAAGAAATTAGAGAGACTGATTGAATTGAGAAGTTAACTCACACCTACCTAAGAGAAAAAGTCTCTCGGCATGATGTGCCAGTTTTTCTTCATCTCCGACCATGATACTCGATTCATTCCCATTTGTAGAGGTCATCGCAAAGTTCATTTGGAACGCGTTTAGATAGGCGCATAACGTATTATTTGCAAACCGATTGTTAGAGTGAGCATACGAATCAGACTCTGAAAGACATGATGTGAGCATGCGTTATTGATTTCAACAGTAGCTGGGTAACTCACCCAACTTTAATATACGTTCTCTACGATGACAATTACCGCACGACAATCAAGGATGCACTTTTTAAGACACTCTATGGAAGTAAGTGCCAATCACCTATCTGTTGGGTAGGAGTTGAAGTAAAGTCAACTTAGTAGTCCTGAACTTATGCACGAGTTGACTAAGAAGATAATACGAATTCATAACCGTAGGGTAGAAACACGTGACTAACAAAAGATTCATGCGGTTTAACGCCGTAAATCATTTGAATATCAAATCGAGAACAAGTTACTCTTAAGAGTATCACCTAGAAAAGGTGCAATTCATTTTGGAAGACCAAGGGAAGTTAAAATCATGCTATGTGGATCTTTTGAGATTGTCAAAAGGGTTGGACCAGTAGATTAACAACTCAATTTTCCTGAATAACTCAGTGGAGTACATAGCTTGTTACACATTTCAAAAATGAATAAATGTCTGTGTGATAAGACAATCTTCATTCTGTTAAAGGAGAAATTGGTGGATGCACAGCTACAATTCATTGAGGAACTAGTTAAAAACACAGACCAAGTGTTCATAAACTATCAAGCATAAGCATACCTATATTGTTAAACTTTGTTGAAACTTAGAGCGTGGACTAGTTTTTACCTGGGAACATGAGAATCATATAGAGGCCAAATACCCATAGTTATTGAAAGAAGCGTCATTAAACGCTAATGTTATCAGTTGAGAATTTTAGGGCGAAATTACTTGTAAGGCCCTGTTCCCGAAGATCTCATAGTTGGACAATCATAGCATTTTTATGTAAAACAATCCACATTTCATAAATTATGGCAGCGAAATAAGTTAACAAAAACCATTCATTTCATTAATAATTACTGTTGTTAAACAATACATCATTGTTTCATACGTTAAAAAAGAATCTTTTAATTGCATTACAAAACAACAATATCATTAAGCATGAATAGAAGCTAGTCTTGCCCTGCCGAGTAGCTTCACCCATGTGCCATCCTCAGCAAAGTTATCTGCCAACTGAAAATGTGTAAAAAACAGCATTGTTGAGTGAGTTTATGTTTTAAATATTAAAATACCTTGTATGATTTAGATACGAGAATATCATTTTCGAATAAAATACATTACTTTAGTATGCGATCACAGATCATACGTGCATCCAGATAATATTTAATATTATCATTATAATCTTCCTAATTCTTTCTTTCATTATTGTCTTTCATCATCGTACATATTCGTTCATTTCGTACTTATTCATTATCTTTCACTTTCATCCAGACTAATGTTCAATACCCCAAACATTGTGCGTGAAGTTGGTACTAGGCCAAAGTCTATAAATAGACCCCTAAAATTATGCATGAAGCGTGACCCAGTACCTAGGGAAAGCCATAAGGGTGCTATCAATCTTAATGATTGACCCTGTATGCATCCTTTTGTTTAGCTAAACTGCACACAGTTTAGCTAATGACAACGTGGTCGTGCACCTCCATTCAATTTCTTTGCAAGCCATTCATTCGTTTATTATGTTCCAAGTTTCATCTTTGTTATCTCACTTCATTACGTAATATTGTATGTTCATTCATACATACATCATACCATGTAAAGTCATAACATAATACATAATATAGTACATAACATAATAGATACGGTTTGAAAACTGTTAAACGAAGAAAGATAACACATATCATATACACATCATAAACCACATCACATCATCACAGAATCTATCTCAACCCTCTATTTCTTAAAACCACTTAGAAAACCGAAAGTCCAAAATAAGGCACATGGAACATCTCAGACACATGAGGATATCATTCTAAGTGTAAAATAATCTGGCCCATCAGCACTATGCAGGTGCATGAGCCCTGCTTAAGCGCATTACCACTATGCAGGTGCATGAGCCGTGCTTTGGCGCTTCAACACAGGCGCATGGGCAATCTGGGCGCATGGGTTACTGTTCAGGTGCATGGCCTACACTTAGACGTCCGGGCAAAATTGCTGGGTGCATGGGGAACTGTTTAGGAGCATGGGTAAACACAAGTTATTTTGGAAAAATTCTTAGGCGCTTGGGAACTATTTGGGCGCATGAACTATACTTATATTTTCTATGCCAAATTTCTAGGCGAATGGACCCTGTTTGGGCGCATGTCCAACGGTTGTGCATATTTCTAAACCATTTTCAGTCCCAATATGCTTTCAATCATACTTACATCATAAATCTAGCATTCCAAACATCAATAACAACTTTACAACCGTAAATCCTAAGCATTCATACACACATACATGCGGTTAACATATATAACAATTGTAAAAACATTTTACATGCATTTTCAGCCCCAAAAATATGTAAAACACATAAAAACCGGTGTTATAGAACTCACTTTTTACAGCCTTTGAACCAAACTTCTTCAAATTCAAGCTCTCAAGAGTTCTAACACCTAAACATACCAAAAGCACACAACCAAACACACATAAACACATAAGAACGTGTAAAACTCGGTCCTGAAGCTAAAAACTCAGTTGAAACCGAAAAAAACGCATGAAAAACTCACCTTTAAGCCAGTTCTTCTTCTTTCTTCCTCTAAACCGATGAACACTGCTGTTCTCTTTCTGTAAAAACCAGAGCAGCTGATGGAACAACAAAATGGGCGGCCATGCCTTCCTTTTTAAACATAATAATATTAAAGTTGTCCTATTGGGCAACTTTAACCCATTGACTTGGATTATTTCACTTTTTTCATTCCTTTTTATTAAATTTTCTGGTGTTACAAGTCCACCCCCTTATATAGGTTTCGTTCCCAAAACCTGTCACTTCTTAAACAGTTGTGGGTAATGTTATCTTATTTCTTCTTCAACCCACATTGACTTAGAACCCTTTTTGTGTTTCCACTACACACGCACAAGTGGAACCTCCTTATTCCTCAATCTCTTCTCCCTTCGATCGATGATTGCCATAGGTTGCACCATATAATTGAGCCGTTTATCCACCTCGATATCCTCCAGAGGTACAATCATGTCTTCATTGGCTAAACATTTCCTTAGATGAGATACATGGAATGTCGGATGAATCACACTTAACTCATCAGGAAGTTCTAATCGATAGGCCACCTCTCCTACTCGTGCGATGATTCGGAAAGGCCTTATGTACCTTGGTCTCAGCTGACCCCATTTCCTGAAGTGGATGATGGCCTTCCAAGGTGTACTTTCAACATGACTCTATCACCCACATTGAAGTTGATCGGTCTATGCCTATTGTCGGCATACGAATTCTGTTTACCCTTGGCCGCATTCATAAAGGCTGTGATCTTTTCTAACTTTTTCATCATAGCCTCGATCACCTTGATACTTCCCAACTCCTTCTGCCCCTATGTCACCCTAACACTTGGGCATTATACACCTTCTACCGTATAGCATCTCATGCCAATACTGGCATGATAATTGTTGTAGTATGAAAATTCCGCTAACGATAAGTGATCATCCCAACTTCTTCTGAAGTCGATCACAGATGCTCGGAGCTTATCTTCGAGCATCTGAATCGTCCCCTCAGACTGACCATCTGTCTGAGGATGGTAAGTCGTGCTAATATATAGCCTTGTCCCCATCGCATCGTAAAATTTTTTCTAAAACTTCGACGTGAACCGGGTGTCACGGTCTGACTCGATAGACACCGGCACACCATGACGAGCTACAATCTCCTTGATGAACAGATCTATCAGCCTCTAAGATGAGTATGTCTCACGGATTGGTAGAAAGTGAGAACTCTTTATCAGACAATCAACTATCACCCAAATGGTATCGTACCTCCTCGTCGTATGAGGTAGCTTCCCACTCCCACTCGGGTATATCAAATGGTTGGATCTTCCCGTAGCTTCTGATACCCTGCCTTCACTTGCAAGAAGGTAAGGCAGTTACTCACATACTCCATTACATCGCGCTTCATTCCCGACCACCAGCAATCTTTCTTCATGTCCTAGTACATCTTCGTGCCACCAGGATGAATCGAGTATCAAGTCTTATGAGCCTCATACATGATTCAGCCCCATAGATATCCACAACGAGGGATCCATATCCGTCCATTACAAGTTCTAACACGAGAGTGTTCTCACCCAATTATGCGACTAGACCCTTCATTAATTCGGAATTAATCTGATCCCCTTTAAGTGCTTCGTACTGAAATTCCTTGACCTGCTTTATTACATCAGCGGTCATAACCAACTGATAGGCCGTCACCCGAATTGACTCGGGTCTCTCCTTTAGGCTAAGTGAAATGGCCACAACGTTAACCTTACCCAGATGATAATGGATCTCACAGTCATAATCCTTGATGAGCTCGGGTCTCTCCTTTCTGTTTGAAGAAGTACTTTAGGCTTTTATGGTTGGTGAAGATAGTGCACTTTATCCCTTATAAGTAGTGCCTCTAAATCTATAATGTGAACACCATAGCCTCTAGCTCCAAATCATTGGTAGGGTAGTTAGCCTCATGAATTTTCAACTGTCAGGACGCGTAGGATATAACTTTCCATCGTTGCATCAACACGTAACCTAATCTCGGATAGGAAGCATCCGAATAGACCACCAACTCCTCGCTTCCTTCGGGTAACGTCCAGATAGGAGCTTGAGTCATTCGCGTATTCAACTCCTCGAAAGCATTCTCTTACGCTGGAACCCATACGAAATTCATATCTTTGCGGGTCAATTTGGTCAATGGAGAAGCTATCTTGGAGAAGTCCTGGATGAAACTCCTATAATAACCTACCAAACCCAAGAAACTACGGATCGCGGATGGCGTCTATGGACATTTCCATTGCATCACTTCTTCCACCTTTGCTGGGTCCGCCATGATCCCTTTAGGATTAACAACATGACCAAAAAACTAAACCTCCCGCAACCAGAACACGCATGTGGAGAACTTGGCATATAGTTTCTCCCTTCTAAGTGTCTCCAGTACCTCCCAAATATGACTGGCATGCTCCTCTTCATTCTTTGAATAAATCAGGATATCATTGATGAACAACACCGACTTATCCAACATCGGTCGACACACCCGATTCATCAAGTCCATAAAGGCAGCTGACGCGTTGGTTAAACCAAAGGACATAACAAACAACTCATAAGGTCCATAACGCATATGATAAGCTGTCTTAGGAAGATCTTGCTCCTTAACCTTCAACTTATGGTAACAAGATCGGAGATCTATCCTTGAGAACCAACTGGCTCCTTGGAGCTGATCGAACAAGTCATCTATTCTCAGTAGGGGATATTGGTTCTTTAATGTTAACTTGTTTACCTCCTGATAGTCTATACACATCCTCATACTACCATCCTTCTTCTTAACAAATAAGACCATAGCACCCCAAGGAGATATGCTTGGTCGGATAAACCCTTTGTCCATAAACTCATGCAGTTGAAACATTAGTTACTTCATCTCAGTCGGAGTTAATCGATATGGTGCTTTGGCAACGGCTTGAGCAACAGGTATCAAATGAATCTAAAACTCAATCTTCCGATCTGGTGGTACACCTAGTAAGTCTTCTCGAAACACGTCCGGAAAGTCACACACCACTTGTACGTCGGACAATTATGGTTCTAACGTGTCCACATCCTTTACATAAACTAGGTAGGCATTACATCCATGTTTCATTCACTTCTCTACCACCACCATCGAAATCACTTCCGGAATCATAGTGACTGGATCACCGTTGATCGTCAACGAACTCCCGTCAAGCGCGCTCAATCGAATCATCTTCTCATGACACACGATATTTGCCTCGTATGCTGCTAGCCAATCCATCCCTAAGACCTCATCGAATCCGCCTAAAGTCATCACAAATAGTCTAACAGGAAACTTATGATCGTCTAATTCTATGTCACAGTCTTATGTCATATCAAAAATTCTAGTAGACTTACAAATAGCAGTTTCTACATCAAATGGCTTATCAATACTTCTACTAATAACAGGCAACTTAACACAGATTGCAGCAGAAATGAAACTCCTATTAGCACCAGAATCAAATATTATAGAGGGATAAATTTGGTTTACTAGAAACATACCTGACATGACATCGGGATCTACCCTGGCCTCCTCCCGGGTCATTATGAATGCTCTAGCACTTGCCCTCTTCTCTTCTTCTTCCGTCCTCTTTTTCACCCCAGAACTCTCGGCCCTGGCTTCTTGGACTACCGACTCATGTGACCTGTTTCACTATAGTTATAGGACCTCACCACCTTCCAATCTATAGCAATATGACCAGGCTTCCCATACTTGAAGCAAACATTTAATCCCTACCTGCATTCCCCGATATGCTCCTTCCCACACTTACCACACCTCTTCATCCTGTAGCCTGCTACAACCACCCGTCGATCATCCACCCTCGACTTCTTGTTGTTTGGGGTGAAACCACTACGCCCATACCTTTTCCCGCTCCAGTTCCTATCACCACCACCCTTTTTCTTCACCTAAACCACTGACACCACTCTCTCATCATATAGCCTCCCAACCAGATCGACAGAAAAGTGCTTGGCTGGGGAGTAATCAAATGCCTGCGGATATCAGTCTACAATCCCTGCCATTTTGTTGAACTTGGTGGTGTGTTGCTGGTGGGTCATGGTTCCCGCCTCAAACTGAAGGAACTCCCTCTCCATCTTATCTAGTTCCCTATAAGGATAGAATCCCTCAATTACCATCTTCTTTAACTCTCCCCACCTCATCTTCCTGATGGCCATGTGCCCTCAGCTTGAATAATATTGTCCCACGAACACAGAACCGAGTAAAAAAAAGATTGAATGGCAAACTTTACCTCCTGGTCCTCGTTGCACTCACTAATCTCTAACACCACCTCCATCTCTCTTACCCAGCGATGAGCAGCGGCAACATTACCATTGCCATCAAAAGTCGGGGGTTTACACCATTGGAATGTTCCATAACGGCACCCCTGCGTGGTTTCCTGCACTACTACCTCCTCCTCATCACTGGAGGCTGCCATCTCAGCATTTAATTCTTCATCCTCATTATGATCCCTCATATTCCTCCACCTTCCAGTTGTAGTCCTTTTCTCCCCCTCCCTCCTCTTTCTCTCGTCCTCCATCACGACATGGATGAATTCAGTCACTACAGATGGTAGGATTGTCTACATGACTTGGTGAACCTCCTCAACCACTGCCTCTTTCATTGAGGCCCTCAGATTGGCGCTCTTATCAACACCCTCCTGTTGGTGTACCTCAGGATCTACAGGGGTCTTTTCAGCACTTCTAACCCTTTTCCTCGTGGCACGTGTTCCCACACCACGTCCACCACGTGCTCCTCCTCTAGAAGCCTTAGACGTTCTACCCCCAGTCATTTTCTAAACACTATAAGAACAAAATGATAACATGGTTATTCAAGGTAATGGCTTAGTTTATGTCAAGTATAGTAAGTCCCTAATTACAGTGGCCAGTTATGATCAGTCACTTACCTTGCTCTTCATCCCTCGAGCATTTCTTATCCTGACTACATCAGTCACTTACTTTGCAGCATACCCTAGGTGACTGGGCCGGCCTTGTGTACAGTATTCAGAGCCCATTGAGAGAACAAAGGCCCAGCACCAGTTTCCCCGCACATATAGTTTAGCGTACTGCTCATTGGTTCACATAGACAGTGAAAGATAACCTTAAAAGAGTACAAAATGAAAAAGGCATACAGTAAAGAAAGAAAACATTACCTTGTTGTACAGTTAATGCGTGCTCTCATACAAGAGTAAGAGACGTATTTTTACAAAAAGAGTATTTTCATATATATACATTACACAAGGTATTTTAATACTTTTTTAAAACTAGAACTCACTGAGCAACACTGACTTTTATACATTTTCAGTTAGCAGGTAATTGTTGCTGAGGATGGCATTAGGGTGAAGCTACTCGGCAGGGAAAGACTGATATCCATTCATATGTTATGATATTGTTGTTTTGTAATGTAATTAAACAAAATCTTTTATAACTTGAACATTATTGTATTGTTTAACAACAGCATCTCTTAATAATAGAGAAAGGCTTTTTGCTAACGTAATTCTGCTGTTTATTTAATGAAATGTATATTAATATGTATCTATGATGCAATGAATGACCAACTGTGAGGTGTCCGGGAACGGGACCTTACACTGATACTGGGCCAAAGTCTATTAATAGACCCCTAACATTGTGCACGAAGCGTGACCTAGTACCTAGGGCATGCCACAAGGGTCCTGTCAGTCTAAATGATTGACCCTGTATGCGTCCTTCAGGTTAGCTAAACCGCACACATTTGAGCTAACGACAACATGGTGGTGCACCTCCATTCAATTTACTTGCAATCCATTCATTCGTTCATTACGTTCGACTTTTCATCATTGTTATATTTCACTTCATTATGTAATACTTTACATTCATTCATACATACATCATACCGTGTAAAGTCATAACATAATACATAACGTAGTACATAACATAATACATACATTTTGAAATCATTAAATGAAGAATGATAACACATCATACATATACACATCATAAACCACATCACATCATCATAGAATCTATCTCAGCCCTCTACTTCTTAAAACCCCTTAGAAAACCATAAGTCCAAAATGAGGCACATAGAACATTTCAGCCGCATTAGCATAAAATTCTAAGTGTAAAACAGTCTGGCTGCATCAGCACTATGTAGGCGCATGAGCTTTCCTTAGGCACATTACCACTATGCTGGCGTGTGAGCCCTGCTTAGGCACTTCAACACTTAGGCGCATGGGCAATCTGGGCACTTGGGTCACTCTTTAGGCGCATGGCCTACACTTGGACGTCTGGGCAAAATTGCTAGACGCATGGGGTACTGTTTAGGTGCATGGGTTAACACAGACTATTTTGGCAAAATTCTTAGGCGCATGGGAACTATTTGTATGTATGAACTACAATTATGTTTTATATGCCAAATTTCTAGGCGCATGGACTCTGTTTGGGCGCATGGCCAACGGTTGTGCATATTTCTAAACCATTTTCAGTCCCAATCTGTTTTCAATCATACTTACATCATGAATCAAGTATTCTAAACATCAATAACAACTTTACGACCCTAAATCATAAGCATTCATACACACATTCATGCGGTTAACATATATAACAATTGTAAAAACATTTTACATGCATTTTCAGCCCTAAAAATTGATTAAAACACATAAAAACCGGGGTTCTAGAACTCACCTTTTGCAGCCTTTGACCCAAAATTCTTTAAATTCAAGCTCTCAAGAGTTCTAACACCTAAACATGCCTAAAGCACACAATCGAACACACATAAACACATACAAACGTGTAAAAGTCAATCCTGAATTTGAAAACTCAGCTGAAACTGAACAAAACGCATGAAAAACTCACCTGTAAGCTAATTCTTCTTCTTTCTTCCTCTAAAACCGATGAACCCTGCCGTCTCTCTCTTTAAAAACTGGAGGAGTTGATGGAACAACATAATGGCCGGCCATGCCCTCAATTTTAAACATAATAATATTAAAGTTTGCTTATTAGGCAACTTTAACCCCTTGACTTGGATTATTTCACTTTTCTTTCTTTATTCTTTTCTTTTCTTTCCTTTTTATTAAATTTCCAGGTGTTACATTCCTTTAACAAGGGATGATGTGATAGCCATGAAATTTTCATCCGTTTTTTACCGGTGTTAGCTAAATTTTGGGATGAAATTTCTTTCAACAAGGGGATGATGTGACACCAGCATTTTCAAGTCACTTTTTGATCGACATGAACATAGTCTTTCAATCATGCATTCATGCATCTAATGTTGTTCACTTTAATGCATCATTTATTACACAAACATTCACGAACCATTCACGTAACGGTAAATCAGAGAATTGCCGGATCGCACACGCGTCGATTTTGAATGTTTCTCCTTTGTCAAATGGTTTTCAAACACTTATAATTGGCGTGAAATTATATGTTATATGATTATGTTTATTAATTATGTAGCCTAGTTTTGCAAATTGGGAATTTCCATCATTTACGTGTTTTTGCGCATTTTCGGCTTTTAAAGCCTAAGTATTATAAAAATCCATTTGAACTAGTAAAATAAATATTGTTTCATGTTATAAATGTTTGCTTGATGTTATGTGATCATTTGGTGGTTTCGATGTAGACAAATGGATTAGTTTTATGAAATAGTGTTGTTTTGCTAAAAACCCGAGACTCTGGTTATAATGCAAACTTTAATTTGGGGCTTGTAACACCCGGAAATTTAACTTTTTGGAGTGTCATGCGACTGGAAGCTCAGTCGCATGGAACTCATGCGACTGAAGGCCCAGTCGCATGGTGTTCAGGCGGCCGAAGGTCCAGTCGCCTGGAGTCGGGCGACTGAACTGTAGCTTTAAGGGAGGGGCAGCCATCTCCCCTCCCCACACTTGCAAAACTCAGTCAAAAGAAAGAGAGAGAGAAAGAAGAGAGAAAGAAGAGAAAAGAGAGGAAGTGGTGATTCGGGCTTGAAACTTGTCGAGTGACTAGTCCAAACGAAGCTCTTCATCTCCTTCTTGTTTGTGTGAGCTCTAGGACCCCACATTTACTTGTTTTCAAACGATTTTGGGGCTGGAACACATATAAACCCGTTTTTTTGAAATGTGTGTGTTTGACCCATTTGGGTGTAACCATGTGTAGTGTGTTTAGAGTGTGATTTTGGACTTGTATGTGCTTGTATGATGTCATGGTATGATTCCCTAAGATTTAGGATGGCTAATTTGGGCTTGAAATGAGTTTGAGAGAGTTTGAAGGTCGTATGCCACGGCTGCAGTTTGGGATGAACTCCAGTGCTGCCTAGTTAGGGCTAGGCGACTGAAGGGCCAATCGGCCGACTGAGGGACGACTGAGACTCAATCGCATGACTGACATTCAATCGCACGTCTGGAAGCCCAGTCGCATAGATGCTCAGTCGCCTAGTGCCCAATCGCACGACTGAGAGTCCAGTCACATAGGTACTCATCCGCATTAGTCCTATTCGCATGATGCCCAATCGCCTGGTATTCATTCGCACGATTGAGAGTCCATTCGTACGATTGTATGTTCATTCGCATAGGTGCCCAATTGCATGATCTAGTCGTGTGGAGGCCATGTGAATGAAGTAGGCCCAATCACCCAAATAGGGCTGTTGTGTACTAGGGCAGATGTAGTCCAGTTACTGGCCTTCGGGAAATGGGTAAGGGTAAGTAGTGATGTAATAGCTCCTGTAGGTACATGCGTGATAACTGTCGAGGCTTAGAAGTTACGTTGGGCATGATGGTGATAGTATTGCATGTATATGCATGATGTATGTATGATAAGTATGACGTAGCCCTATATGATGGTAATGACTGATGATTTGTAAATATCGATGTTCCTTGTTTCGACACGTGTTATTCTTTCTGTGACTTTACGTGTTATGATTAATAAATGTAACGAAAGTATTATGTAATGTAAAGTAAAAGATAATAAATGAGGAACGTAATGAATGAATGCATGCATCAATGAATGAACGAATGAATATAAGAAAAGGCTTGCAAGCAAATGTATGGAGGTGCACACCCATTGCAGGGGTTGGCTCAACGGTGTGCGGGTTAGCTACCCCGAAAGATGCACACTGAGGTCAGTCTTTGTGATTGACCATATGTATGGGAGCCTTGCCGCTTGCCCTAGGTGACTGGATCAGCAGTAGTGCACAACGTTCGTAATTTATCATCACAGGTCCAGCACCAGCAGTAGTGCACAATGTTCGGGGTATAGCGTATGGCTTTGATCCAGAATGAAAGAGGAAAGATAAGTATTCGTGTACTTGCCCTAGGTGACTGGATTAGCAGTAGTGCACAACGTTCGTGATTGATTATCACAGGTCCAGCACCAGCAGTAGTGCACAATGTTCGGGGTATGGTACACGTCACCGAATGTAATGAACGTACGAATGGACGTAATGAACATATGAATGAATGTTACAAATGTACGAACAAATGTAATGAATGTATGAATGAAGGTAAGAAACGTATGAATGAAAGAAAGAGTTTATGAATGAACGTGAATGTTAACGATGAACGGTAATGAAAGCTAATGAATGAATGATGAAGATAATAATGATATTATCTACGTGTACGTATGTTGTGTGATCGTATGTATGTAAGAACGGTTTTAATGAAAGAAAAGTACGTTTTATTATAAAACTAGAACTCACTCAGCAACGCTGACTTTTATGTGTTTCCAGTTGACGGTAGTGTTGCTGAGGATGACACGAGGCGGCTACTCAGCTCTCTTGGGATGGCATTTCTTTGTTAATATTTTTGTAATATATTATGTAGAATGTATTTAGAAAACACAGTGGTGTTTGTAGAGGATTCAGATAAACGGGATTACCTAAGGAATCCTCTACTACTAAAGGTCACTATTTATGACTATTTTGTAATCGATGAACAATGTAGTACTTTGTAAAAGCTTTTATGATGAAATGAGATATCTCTTTTGAATGTTTCCGCTGCAAATGTTTATTTAAAATATTTGTAAATGTATGTTTTATGTGCAATGATTGACCAAGTGTGAGGTGCCCGGGAACGGGGCCTTACAAGTTGGTATCAAAGCCAAAGTTTAAGTGAAACGTGTAAATTTTCAAAATAAACCTTAGCTTAAATTGAGAATGGGACGGAAGGAGAAGGAATGCCAGTCTGAGTAGCTGCATGCCATCAGGTATTTTCTTAATGTAACCAGAATTATGTGCGCATGTTATGTGGTTTATGTGTTACAGTTAGATCTAGATACTAATGTAGTCAGGACAGGTAATGCTCGGGGTACGAAGAGTAAAGTAAGTGGCTAATCACAACTGGCCACTGTAATTAGGGACTTACTATACTTGACGTAAACTGAGCTATTCCATTGAATGAACATGTTGGTGTTTGAATCTTTCAGTGAGTGTTAGAGGATGGACGGTGGTAGATCATCCAAAGCTTCACGTGGTGGAGGTGGTGGTGGACGTGGTGTGGAACCACGGGCCATAAGAGGATGACCTAGGATGGAGAAAGTGGTTCATGAAGAACCCGAGACCCCTCATCAGGAGGGTGTAGACGAGAGCGCCAATTTGAGAGCCTCGGTAAAGGAGGCAGTGGTTGAAGAGGTACATCAGGTCATGCAGACGATCTTACCGTCTGTGGTGACCGAAGTGATAAAGGCTGTCCGAGAAGGGGAAAGAAGAGAGAGGAATAGGTCCTCAGGGAGACAGGAGCAATAAGAGTCGGAAATGGTTTTTTCTGATGAGGTAGAGGAAGAGGAGGAGGAGCCTGTGCATGAGTCAGCACGAGGCTGTAATTACGGGGCGTTTATGAGGTGCAAGCCCCCTACTTTTGACGGTAATGGCACTGCTGCTGCTGCTCATCGATGGGTGAGAGAAATGGAGGCTGTCCTTGATATCAGCGAGTGCCGGGAGGACCAAAAGGTGAAGTTCACTACCCACTCCTTCACGGATTCGGCTCTATGCTGGTAGGACAACATAGTCCAAGCCGAGGGTAGCAAGGCCATTGGAAAAATGAAGTGGACCGAACTGAAAAGGTTGGTGATTGAGGAGTTCTGTCCTCATCGAGAGACGGATAAAGTTGATAGAGAGTTCCTGCAGCTAGAGGCGGGGATGATGACCCACCAACAGTACACCACGAAGTTCAACGAAATGGCACGTCTGGTGCCAGATCAGGTGACACCTCTGACGCGAAAGATCAAGAGGTATATTCAGGGTTTGCCGGCGGATATTCGCAGGCATATGATCGCCGCCCGACCAATCACCTTTAGGTCGGCGGTGGACTTGGCAGGGAGACTGTACGATGAAAGGGCAGTGGTAGTGGTGGCTGATGGTAGTAGGAAGGGTGGTGGTGAAAGGAATTGGAATGGGAAGAGGTTTGGTCGGGGTGATGCCTCGGCTAGTAACAAGAAGGCACGGGTGGATGACTGCCGTGTAGGCACACCGGGTACGGGACTAAAAAGGTGTGGAAAATGTGGAAAGGAGCATAGTAGGGAGTGCAGACTGGGGTTGAATGTTTGCTTCAAGTGTGGGAAACCTGGTCATATGGCTAGAGAGTGTAAGGGCATGAGGTGCTTCAACTGCAGGGAATGTGGTCATATGAATAAAGACTGCAAGAAGCCGAGGGCTGAGGGTTCCGGCGTGAAGAAGACGGGGAATGAAGGACCGAGGACAAACGCCAGGGCATTCACGATGACGCAGGAGTAGGCTAGGATAACCCTGATGTTGTGTACGGTACATTTCTAGTGAACCAAACTTTAGCCTCTGTATGATATGATTCAGGTGCCAGTAGGAGTTTTATTTCTACGGCTTTCTGTGCCAAACTGTCTGTTAGTAGTAGGCGCGTTGACATACTGTTTGATGTAGAAACTGCGATAGGTAAGTCTACCAGGATTTCCGAGGTGATAGAGGGTTGTGATGTAGAATTAGAGGGCCACAAATTTCCGGTTAGATCATTTGCAATGACTTTGGGTGGTTTTGATTTAGTGCTTGGGATGGATTGGTTGGCAGACTTCGAGGCGAATATAGTGTGTCCAAAGAAGATGATTCGTTTGATAGCGCCTGACGGGAGTTCGGTAACTGTTTATAGGGATCGGGTCACGACGATTCTGAAGGTGATCTCAATGGCGGTGGCGGGAAAGTGTATGAGGCGTGGATGTAGCGCCTATTTATGTTATGTACAGGATGTTGAAACAGCAACACCATAACTATCCGATGTTCCGGTTATGTGTGACTTTCCAGACGTGTTTCCTGAAGACTTATCGGGAGTGCCCCCTAACCGAGAGATTGAGTTTCAGATTGATCTGATACCAGGCGCCTAACCTGTTGCCAAAGCACCGTATCGATTGGCCCCGACAGAAATGAAAGAGTTGATGGAGCAGTTGTAAGAGCTGCAAGATAAGGGCTTCATTAGACCAAGTATCTCACCTTGGGGTGCTCCGGTCCTGTTTGTAAAGAAGAAAGACGGTAGTATGGGGATGTGTATCGACTACCGTGAGCTGAACAAGTTGACGGTGAAGAACCGATAGCCCTTGCCAAGAATCGATGATTTGTTTGATCAGCTCCAGGGTGCCGGTTGGTTTTCAAGGATAGATATTCGATCGGGCTACCATCAACTGAAGGTGAAAGAGCAGGATATCCCTAAGACAGCTTTTCGCACGCGCTACAGTCACTACGAGTTTCTTGTCATGTCTTTCGGTTTGACCAATGCGCCAGCTGCTTTTATGGATCTGATGAACCGAGTGTGTCGGCCGATGTTGGATAGATCGGTGATTGTGTTTATCGATGATATCCTGATTTATTCGAGGAGCGAGATAGAGCATGCCGATCACATTCGGGAAGTGCTAGAGATGTTGAGAAGGGAGAAACTGTATGCCAAGTTCTCCAAATGCGCGTTCTGGTTGCGTGAAGTTCAGTTCTTGGGTCACGTGGTGAATCCGGAGGGATTATGGTGGATCTGGCAAAGGTGGAAGCGGTGATGCAATGGAAGTCTCCAAAGACGCCATCTGAGATCCGCAGTTTCTTGGGTTTGGCGGGCTATTACAGAAGGTTTATTCAAGACTTCTCCAAAATCGCTTCTCCACTTACCAAGTTGACCCGTAAAGATGTAAAGTTCGTATGGGGTCAAGCTCAAGAGAAGGCGTTTGAAGAATTGAAGGCGAGGTTGACCCAAGCTCCTGTTCTGTCATTGCCCGATGGAAGTGAAGATCTGGTGGTTTATTCTGATGCTTCCTATTCGGGATTGGGGTGCGTGTTAATGCAGAGGGGAAAAGTTATAGCTTATGCATCCTGACAGTTGAAAGTTCATGTGGTTAACTATCCTACTCATGACTTGGAGCTAGCAGATGTGGTCTTTGCGTTAAAGATTTGGAGGCACTACCTGTATGGGACAAAGTGCACCATCTTCACCGACCACAAGAGCTTGAAGTACTTATTCGAGTAGAAGGATTTGAATATGAGGCAAAGGCGATTGTTGGAGCTTATAAAGGATTATGATTGTGAGATCCACTACCATCCGGGTAAAGCCAATGTGGTGGCTGATGCCCTTAGCCGAAAGGAGAGGCCCGAGCCGATTCGGGTGAAAGCGTACCAGCTGATCATGACATCTGACGTGATGAAGCAGGTCAAAGAGTTTCAAGATGAGGCTTTGAAAGACGATCATCTTAACTCTGAAAGAATGAGAGGCCTGGTCGTGGAGTTGGGTGAAAACACATTAGGTGTT
Source organism: Flaveria linearis (assembly GCA_024085815.1). Lineage (NCBI taxonomy): Eukaryota > Viridiplantae > Streptophyta > Magnoliopsida > Asterales > Asteraceae > Flaveria > Flaveria linearis. The sequence continues at coordinate 81,346,412 of CM044002.1, read as the reverse complement.
AAAACCCGATTCAAGCGGATGTGGATTCCTCGTTTTGGGGATCTCCGGGTAAAGATCATGGATGAAGCCCACAATACTCGATACTCCATTCATCCCGGTGCTAAAAAGATGTATCAAGACCTGAAGAAAGACTATTGGTGGCCGGGTATGAAGCGCGATGTGGTGGAGTATGTGAGTAAATGCCTTACTTGTTTGCAAGTGCAGGCCGAGCACAAGAAGCCGTATGGAAAGATTCAACCTTTGGATATACCGGAATGGAAGTGGGAACACATAACCATGGATTTCATCACGAAGCTGCCACGTACCCCGAAGGGTATGATGCTATATGGGTGATTGTTGATTCTCTGACGAAGAGTGCTCACTTCCTACCGATGCGCGAGACATATTCATCCGAGAGGTTGGCCGATCTTTTCATCAAGGAGATTGTGACTCGCCATGGTGTACCGGTGTCAATTGTTTCTGATCGTGACACCCGGTTCACATCCAAATTCTGGAAGAAATTCCACGATGCCATAGGGACGAGGTTACATATTAGCACGGCTTATTATCCCCAGACCGATGGTCAGTCAGAAAGGACCATTCAGACATTAGAGGACATGCTTCGGGCATGTGTGATTGATTTTGGGGGAAGTTGGGATGACCACTTACCGTTAGCTGAATCTCATACAACTACAGCTATCATGCCAGCATTGGCATGCCACCTTACGAGATGCTATACGGTAGAAGATGCAAGACACCCGTTTGTTGGGGTGATATTGGTCAGAAGGAATTGGGAGCGTCGAAGTGATCGAGGCTATGACTGAAAAGCTTGAAAGGATCAAGGCCTATATGAAGGCAGCCAAAGACAGACCGAAGTCGTATGCTGATAAACGACACAGACCGATTGAGTTCCGGGTGGGTGATCGGGTTATGCTGAAGGTCTCACCATGGAAGGGTATCATTCGGTTCAGAAAGCGGGGCCAGTTGAGCCCGAGGTATATAGGCACTTTCTGAATCATTGCTTGAGTAGGAGAGGTGGCCTATAGGTTGGAGTTACCAGATGAGTTAAGTGGAATTCACCCGACCTTCCATGTATCTCATCTGAGGAAGTGTTTGGCGGACGAGGATACGATTGTTCCACTGGAGGATATCGAGGTAGATGAACAACTCAATTATATGGAGCAACCAGTGGCGATCATCGATAAAAAGGAGAAGAGGCTGAGAAATAAAGTGGTTCCTCTTGTGCGTGTACAGTGGCAGCACAGGAAGGGATCCGAGTCAACGTGGGAAACCGAAGAAGAGATGAGACAGCATTACCCATATTTGTTCGAGGAATGACAGGTTTCGAGGACGAAACCTAAATAAGGGGGTGGACTTGTAACACCAGAAAATTTGACTTTTTAGAGTGTCATGTGACTGGAGGCTCAGTCGCAAGGAACTCATGCGACTGAAGGCCCAGTCGCATGGTGTTCAGGCAGCCGAAGGTCCAGTCGCCTAGAGATCGGGCGACTGAACTGTAGCTTTAAGGGAGGGGCAGCCATCTCCCCTCCCCACACTTGCAAAACTCACTCAAAAGAAGTGCAGACAGAGAAAGAAGAGAGAAAGAAGAGAAAAAGAGAGGAAGTGGTGCTTCGGGCTTGAAACTTGTCGAGTGACTAGTCAAAACGAAGCTCTTCATCTCCTTCTTGTTTGTGTGAGCTCTAGGACCCCACATTTACTTGTTTTCAAACAATTTTGGGGCTGGAACACATATAAACCCGTTTTTTTGAAATGTGTGTGTTTGACTCATTTGGGTGTAATCGTGTGTAGTGTGTTTAGAGTGTGATTTTGGACTTGTATGTGCTTGTATGATGTCATGGTATGATTCCCTAAGATTTAGGAGGGCTAATTTGGGCTTGAAATGAATTTAAGAGAGTTTGAAGGCCGTATGTCGCGGCTGCAGTTCGGGATGAACTCCAGTCGCTGCCCAGTTAGGGCTAGGCGACTGAAGGGCCAATCGGCCGACTGAGGGACGACTGAGACTCAATCGCACGACTTAGGTTCAATCGCATGACTGGAAGCCCAGTCGCATAGATGCTCAGTCGCCTAGTTCCCAATCGCACGACTGAGAGTCCAGTCGCATAAGTACTCATCCGCATTAGTCCCATTCGCATGACGCCCAATCGCCTGGTATTCATTCGCACGATTGAGAGTCCATTCGCACAATTGTATGTTCATTCGCATAGGTGCCCAGTCGCATGATCCAGTCGTGTGGAGGCCAAGCGACTAAAGTAGGCCCAATCGCCCAAATACGGCTGTTGTGTACTAGGGGAGATGTAGTCCAGTTACTGGCCTTCGGGAAATGGGTAAGGGTAAGTAGTGATGTAATAGCTCCCGTACGTACATGTGTGATAACTGTCGAGGCTTAGAAGTTACGTTGGGCATGATGGTGATAGTATTGCATGTATATGCATGATGTATGTATGATAAGTATGACGTAGCTCTATATGATGGTAATGACTGATGATTTGTAAATATCGATGTTCCTTGTTTCGATACGTGTTATTCTTTCTGTGACTTTACGTGTTATGATTAATAAATGTAACGAAAGTATTATGTAATGTAAAGCAAAAGATAATAAAAGAGGAACGTAATGAATGAATGCATGCATCAATGAATGAATGAATGAATGTAAGAAAAGGCTTGCAAGCAAATGTATGGAGGTGCACACCCATTGCAGGTGTTAGCTCAACGGTGTGCGGGTTAGCTACCCCGAAGGATGCACACTGGGGTCAGTCTTTGTGATTGACCATATGTATGGGATCCTTGCCGCTTGCCCTAGGTGACTGGATCAGCAGTAGTGCACAACGTTCGTGATTGATCATCACAGGTACAGCACCAGCAGTAGTGCACAATGTTCGGGGTATAACGTACGGCATTGATCCAGAATGAAAGAGGAAAGATAAGTGTGTGTGTATTTGCCCTAGGTGACTGGATCAGCAGTAGTGCACAACGTTCGTGATTGATTATCACAGGTCTAGCACCAGCAGTAGTGCATAATGTTCGGGGTATGGTACACGTCACCGAATGTAATGAACGTACGAATGGACGTAATGAACGTATGAATGAATGTAACGAACGTACGAACGAATGTAATGAATGTATGAATGAAGGTAAGAAACGTATGAATGAAAGAAAGAGTTTATGAATGAACGTGAATGTTAACGATGAACGGTACACGAATGAAAGCTAATGAATGAATGATGAAGATAATAATGATATTATCTACGTGTACGTATGTTGTGTGATCGTATGTATGTAAGAACGGTTTTAATGAAAGAAAGTACATTTTATTATAAAACTAGAACTCACTCAGTAACACTGATTTTTATGTGTTTCCAGTTGACAGGTAGTGTTGCTGAGGATGGCACGAGGCGGCTACTCAGCTCTTTTGGGATGACATTTCTTTGTTAATATTTTTGTAATATATTATGTAGAATGTATTTAGAAAACAAAGTGGTGTTTGTAGAGGATTCGGATAAACGGGATTACATAAGGAATCCTCTACTACTAAAGGTCACTTTTTATGACTATTTTGTAATCGGTTAACAATGTAGTACTTTGTAAAAGCTTTTATGATGAAATGAGATATCTCTTTTGAATGTTTCCACTGCAAATGTTTATTTAAAATATTTGTAAATGTATGTTTTATGTGCAATGATTGACCAACTGTGAGGTGCCTGGGAACGGGGCCTTACAGGGCTTTTGTTGAAATTGTATGATCTTGATTAAATTGAATTGAATTAATGATTCTAGGATGTTAGTTGACGCTCATGGATCAAAAGTCAGGTTTTGTACTTTGGAATTTGGCTCGGTTTTCGGGTACTTTGCATTCAAGGAAACTTTTTGCGTAGGTTAGTTCATAGAAGGTGATTTATGCCTGTTTGATTAGTTGTGATGATTTTTATATGATGTTTAGGAGCAAATAATGGATTAGGAATAACTAAATGGTGAAAAACGCATACATATGAGCATGCTTGCTATATATGGAAACTTTTGAGACATGATGTGTTGTGTGATGAGTATGTTATGTGTAGAACATGTTATGGTGTTGTGATTGATGTTGGAATGATCATAGACATATGTAAGGTTAAATTAGGAAACTTTGGGCATTATGAAGAATGTAGGTATTGTTAACATGTTGTGGATGATTGTGGTATGTGGATATTTACATGTTTGTTACGATAAGCTTGATGATTTTAAAAATGGTTTACACATGTGTAACCATGTCATATTTTATGTGAATCATTATTTGAGCTATTTGAGCATAAATAAACATGTTTTTATTTATTTGAGTCACCAATGGGTCATTGGGTCAGTCCGACCAACTTTGGTCATCAAAAGTCAACTTGGTTAAACTTGTCAAACATTTCTTGAACACGACAACACTTACGTTGTTTAGATACAAGGGGTTCATCTTGACCATTATGCACACATACTCATGGACATACATTTGTTAGGTACCGACTTCCTTTTGGTTGTTACACTTTTCGTTTTTCATACGCATCTAAGGTGAGTCTTCACGGCCCTACTTTTACTTACTTTCTTTTTTGGGGAAGAAGCATGCAAACTATTTTTATCTGGTTTTAGTATTACTAATATATCACTTGTTACTTTAGATCAAACATTATCACGCAAGTCCTTACACACTTGAACTGCTCATATCAAAATAGCATGGTAATTTTGAGTAGTACTACTGGGTTTGACAAACCCCACTCGTTTTAGTCGTGCTAACTCGACTGGAGGTCGAACGAGTGTTTAATTGACCTTGTCACTGCCATTGCTCTATGATAAGACATGGCGAAAAACCAAACACACAAACATATTTACTTATTTATACATGTGAACTCACCAACTTTGTGTTAACACACTTTAGCATGTCTTCTCAGGTTGCTGGCACGCTTAAGGCTAGGGTTGCATATCTGATGCTCATGCATCATTTTTATCATTTGAAAGAAAGTTCATTTACATTTACTACTTTGCATTGGGCGCTTTGTTTTATGCATTTATTGCTTATGGGTTTACAAACGTTTATGCTTCCGTATTGATTACATTGAAAACTTTGGTATACTCTGATTTAAGGTGAAACGCTTATTTTAAATCGCATATAGTGTCATTTGATATGACTGTTTCTGAGATCCTAGTTTGTCATAAGCATCGCGGTAGAACACCACCAGTGGATTTTGAGCATGTGACATTAATCCTTCTTATGTTCCAATTAGGTATAAACGAAAGGATCGTCAGTTTCAGTTTTGACTGTTCATGGCACTGAGTGTTCTTTGTGTCAGCTCTATTTTTAGTTTGAATCGGGAATAACAATTTTAACTTACTTCTTGTTCATTGAATTCTGGGGTTTTGTTTAAGAATATCTTGAAAGATTTCTTTCTAAATTTGATGACTATCATATCTTGATTATCGAACTGTTTTCGTTCTTGATCATAATATAGGGATGAGAACTTTCATTTAAGATTGGTCCTTTTTCTTGGCACAATCTTCATCCAAAAAGTGTAACGCTCTAATACCATGTTGAGGGATAATTGAGAGAATTATATACTAACTTTATTTATGCATTCAATAATCAAATGACAAATGAGGGAGATGGGACATATATGTGTTAAATTTGCCGGGTACCCAAAATACAACGGGGAGTCATTTAACCTCCATTACCTACCTTAACCGCCAATACTTAGGTTATACAACAATAATACATTAAGTATACTAAGTTAGGGTAAAACAAATACTAGGTCTAACAGTTTTATTAAAGGAACCTCACTAGAACACCATACCCAAATAAGATCGATGTAATCTCGATACAAGTCTAATATATCAGTCCATCTATGGAGGATGTTTCAGCCTCATTTTCATGCCTGACTTTTTTAACCCACTTCTTCATATAAGTGGATACTGACAACTTTAGGATATGACCCAATCTTTTATTAACATTTTTCTCACTCAGATTTACTTATCTTCTTCCTAAACAAACTCCTATATCTTTAATTTTCATCCACCGTTGCTAACACTACTGCAAACAAACAAACGATATGTTTCATCCTTACAATCTTTTAATTTTCATCTTTAATCTTTTCTTAAAGTTAGTACAACATATTTCCTCTTAATTGTCTATCATATTGTCGGTTTCCTTTCCTCTAGATATACAAAATTTAATCCATAGCCACTGAATCGATGCGGTCAAACAAAAGCTGTGTTTTATTCCTATGATATTTCAATCCTAATCTTGAATATGTTCTTAAAATCACTTGTACATGTTTTCTCTTAATTGTCTTTCATTTTCAGAAGAGGAACGAGTGTCTTCTATTTTCTTCTTGGTCTTCTTAATGTTCTTTAAACCTATGTTTGATTTCATCAAACACTGATGATTTTGGTATTAATCATAACACTAATGTTGTCTTATGCTAAAAGCCCTAGATTTGTAATCTTTTCTTTCCGTTAATATTTGTTGATGTTGTCAATTCCATTACTAATGTTTTAATGTATATTCTATTTCATTTTAATAAGCTAAACATGGTTATAATTACGATTAGTTATTGTCGTTTTTTTGGATCACACATTAGGTTTTGGTTTTCGTTTACATTGAGCAATAATTGGTTCTGAATGTGAATTCAAACAAAATGTATATGCTTGTGTGAATAGTTTAGTCATTCCATGTTGGTATAATAAACACATGACGAAGGTAATTTTTTGTTCAAAATCGGTTTACAAGTGCAGTGACATGGCTATCCCTCCGGGTTTTGTCAAGCATATTACTTATGTTACGCTTATTTTGTAAGTTACGAATATTAAAATCATCAATTATTAGTTTACAGCTACAATAATAATCCAAAATCAACGGTTTATCTTCTATTAACAACTTTCCCGATCTTTTGTTCAACACTACTACCAAAACGAGCAGCCTGTTCCTCTTATTCATGTCAATCTAGATGATGAAATTGTTTGGGAATTACCATTGGAACCGTTAAAGTCATACCCCGTCTTATAGAGTAAACACGAGAATGTATTGGACGAGATCGTCATTGTCACATCCCGAGCCCAGATAGGGTGGGACGTCACATACTAGCAACAACATATGGTAGCGGAAACAAATCAACATAAGAGCACAAAAGGAGAGAACATAACATGCCATTAATGTTTAAACAAAAACCGGGCTAAAAGTAGGTCTAGCCCCCAACACAAGTACATAATTCATCAGTACAAATCGTTTCCAACAATAACAAACATAAATTGTACAAAATGTTTTAAGAACAAAACAAGCCAATGCCATGGTCACGGTGCTAGGTCAAGGTATTCTACAACAGCTAGACCCCCATCACGGATTACCTGAAACATGCTCAAAAGAAAATTGTGTCAACTAAAAAGTTGGTGAATTCAAATGCTTAAAGTTTAAAAACAAAAGAATTCATTAGAATCTAACATTTGTTTTAAAAATCATAGTATCCTTGTTGTGGGGATCACAATCAACCCTGCACTCAGCCCCGCCTAGCCTCTTCAAAAAATGTGTTACCGGTTAAATCCCGTTGGGAGAACTGAGCCTCAAATCAGTGCACTATACCTGCCGGATGGTTCACCATAGTATCTTATAAAACCTGTTACATGCCATAAACGACCCTGCAGGATCTTAGTGTGGTACCCTTCCCGTTCATCACAGAAGGCACTGTGTGTGGGGGATTTCCCAAGTAGATCTACCCGTATAAACAAGTGGTTCACAAAAGAATTATTGACTGTGATACAAGTATCAGCAGGTATCAACATTACAATAACACAAAGCATCATAATATAGCACAAAAAAATAATTTAGTTTAATTAGAGCATGCTTCATCCCAAAATTGTAGTAAAAAGGGGACACTTGTACCCACCTTAACACATACAGATTCTACAGATATAGAAAGATTCATGTCCTAGCACCATATGAGTAAGATATAAGCATAAGCTACAGGCCTAAGGCTACTGGGAAGGTGACTAGGGGTATGATATGCTTAAATTTACATATGACCACATCCTTTAGAAATTATGCCAGAAAGATTCCTTTCTAGGAAAGTTTATAAAAAGACTTGTACAACCGGTTACAAGAAACATTAAGTTCACATATGGAACATAATGGTTCGGGTTTTTTTAACTATCAAAACATTCTAAAATCTCAGAATTGGGGTTACAAATAGCTTACAATATGCTTTTTAAGTTGGTTAAAAGTGTAAGTAATGAGGGTTAGACCCGGGTTAAGGGTCGGATGCTTCCGAGAATCCAACAGAAGATTCCCGGTTGGTTCTTGTGTACTAGACGTATGGTATACGAAAACTATGGATAATATACCTTTTGAGGAATTGCAAGTCATGCCAAAGTAGCAAAATGGGTCTCGGGTCTTCTGCTCAAAGAAATACCCATAAGTAGGTGATTGGATGAGTGCAAGAAAGTTGATCAGAGAGTTCTGGCCTCGGATGCTCTGGTTGCAGCTCGGTTTAAGTCTTTGACCTTCGGTTTTTGGTTGTAACCGAGAGAGAAAGCCAAGAGAAAGAATGGGAGAGTGAGAATTCGAGAGAGTGAAAAGGTGATATAGAATGGGATCTATGGTTTCTGAAAGAATGGGTGGAGTACGTGTTTGGTTTTGGGACAACCTAGAAGAGAGAGGAGTGGCTGAATGGGTGGCCGAATTCATCGGGACAGTCCATGCATTGGCTGGTTTGGGTGGCGAGCAGTCCAGGTCCACACCTTCTAGAAGGGTTTAGATGCTCGAAATTGCTAAATGTTGGTTTGGGCGTCTAAACAGTGGTCATGCGCCCACTGCCATGCACCTGAACAGTTGTCACGCGCCGAGGAAATTTTCATGCGCGTAAGTGAGAAAATTTGGCAAATGTTGCTGAAGACCAGCAATTGCGGATGAACAATGACAAATGCAAATGAACAATGATAAATGCGGATGAACAATGACAAATACGGATGAACAATGACAAATGCGGATGAACAATTACAAATGCGGATGAACAATTACAAATGCGGATGAACAATGACAAATGCGGATGAACAATAACAAATGCGGATGAAAATGACAAATGCGGATGAACAATGACAAATGCTGATGAACAATGACAAATGCAGATGAAGAGCAGATTATTAAGTTTTATTTCAAGGAAATGGTTAAGGATTGTTTAATTATTTAACAACATGGATTAATTCAATTCTAAAATCTTTAGCAAGTCAAGCAACAATTAATCATTTAAAGTCACATATCACATGGAAGATACATACCAAATAAAGAAACATAGAACAAAGAAACAACCAATGCCTACCTTATGGTTGATGAGCTAGAACTAAGAGTCAGTTGTTACAGTCATAAAACATTAATAGTTAATAGAGATGCATTAAATGATAAAAAACCAACGTGTCATAACGCCACCCAACACAAATGTAGACTTGTGTCGTAGTTAGTCAATTGCATGACAAAAATAGTAAAATAAGTATAATGATTTTAAATCCCACAACCCGGGAACAAGTAAAGGTAAACATGTCCAACAATGATAACTTAAAGTTAACATAAATGTTTGAAACACTAGAGAAAGTCTATTAGAAATCCTTACCGTCAACTCTAAGTCTTCAACTCTAGCTATCTTTGATACTGGTTGTTACCTGAAAAGATATACTCAAAAGTCAACATATGGCTAGTGAGTTCACAGGTTTAAGTAAAGAATAACATTTCATATTGTGTAAATATTTATAAGACATAAGTCCATACAATTATAAGCAAACAATATCACAAGTAATCATGAGCCTGACAACTAAACCTGCGACGTACACACAGATCTTGTTTGAACATATTCAACCTAGGGTCCATTCGTGAACACTGTTAGTCCTAACTAGTATGCTAACAAGCAAGGGTGGGATGTCAGCCAATAGTACTATCAATACTTGTCTGTCGGCTTCAACACCGAAGTTAAATTGTTGTGAATAAAGTAACACACAAAAAACTCATACATGTACCAGATATAAACTTGCAAAACAATAACACATAGTCCTAAATGATTTATTGATGTCATAGCAAGAAAATATTGAGCATAGTTTTCCCCCTTGATTCTTATAAAATGATTGTAAGAAAACATTGCCGCGAAAGTCACATTGATTTGATATGGAAATAATGTAATCAAAAGCTTCTAGTATGCACACAAATGAGAGTAGTCAAGCACCTATAATGATAAACAATAATTGAACTTGTAATCACAACTAATGCATGATATTGTATCACCGGTCTACTTTGGGTCGGTTTAGGTTTGACGTGTGACTCAGTTAAAAGATATTTATTTATCTCTATACAGACATACATATATCTTTTAGTATAGTGTACAATAGGTAAAGCTTACTTAAAAGCTAAGGGTGAAGATGATTCAAAATTCAAAACATCCAATTCCCGATCTGGCTCTTAACAAACTCCAAGCAGCTCATTCTTTACAGAGCTTTGATTCAACAGATCAAATATGACGGGGGTGATTTAGAGGTGTCTATGGGTAGTACGGAGCAATAAGAATGCTTTTGATGACCATGGTACTATTGTCACCCTCACCGTCATCGCCAACCCTGGTACTATCGTTCGATCTTCACCGGCATCATCATACGACCAACACCATTAGACTCCATCGATGCAACTCCTATCGTCGATCACCATTTTGATAGCGATGACACGACAATAATGTTTCTTAAGAGTCTAATCTGCGACGGTAAGGGAGATGTTATTTTAGTTATTATTCACCTATGTTGCTTCTATTTCTTGATTACTGTGTTTGAATTGGATTGATTCCCTAAATTCATTGGTTCGGGTAGTTGAAAATTAGTAGTTTGTTTTGATTTTAGGGTTTAGAGTGTTTTAATCCATGTTTTCATAGAACCATTAAATGTAGAGAGATCTGAAAGCTGCTACAATAGATTTTAGACCACAAAATACGATAGCGCAGGGAGGTTTTGAACTTGATGGTACCATTTTGACATATAACTTTTTCTTTGAAAGCTTGTAAATATAATTGTATCTCTTCTTAGCTTTATTATAAATATATAGGATTTGAAGCATGGGGATTATTCAATGGATATTGGAATGGTCAAGGATGCAAATTAACCCTTTTTAAATTCATATGTGATTCATGCAGAGTAAACTTCATGGTTTGGATGCATTATGGTTAGGGTGCATTGCAATGGTCTATCTATCAAGACTCTCTCAAAAGGTTCAGACTAGCTATTATTGTTATTTTGCTATTATGTCTATGAGAATTAGGTAATTTATTATAAAATTTTCATATAAAAAAAGTTAAACTCACAACATTATCATATGAGCTTTCAAATATATGATATTGAGTTCTTAGAATAGTTTTTTCGCTGCAATATATATGATGATTTTATGTTCTTTAATATATTGCTTTATTGAATATAGGGAAGAGATATGCAAATAGAGAGGCATTAATTATCATGTTTGGGTGAGCAGATTTAATGTCTCAAGCATCTTCCAGCCATGAAGGAGATTTAAATTGATAACCCGTAGGTTATAATATAAATGTTATATGCTCAAAGAGAGGGATTAGATCATCAAATACTATGAATATATAGTTCGTTCTAACATATTTTATTAGCACTCTTTTTGTAACGGGTCAAATTGCAACTTACATTTCTAGAACTTCCTTTCTGTTTGTGTAGGGGAACTCAATTGACGCTAACAAATCTGGTAACTTATTTTACTTTGTTTACTTTGTGTTATTTAACTTTTAACTTTTAGGACATCTCAAGCCAGGAGTATGTTATCATGGGTTAACTTAGTATAAAATAATAGAAATGGAAGAAGCATTTAATTCTAATGGATCTGGCTTGTTGTTATTCTATAAATGAGTTCGAGTGAAAATTCTATAACTTGATTAGTTAATTGTTTTAAATGTAGGCACATTTGCTTTAAAACTAAATCCATGAGATATCTTCACTTTAAAACCAAATTTACTCAAATTGCAAATTAAAAGAAATAAGAGTGATGCGGAAAGAATTTGTATTTGTATGGTAATAAACTCGACATTGTTATAAAGAAGGAAATCGAACAACAATGCATATTTTTTGGCACGATATAGGTAGCAAATCCGTATAGTACTACTGAGTAGGGGTAGATTGTGAATTATAAATATATTTCAGATTGAAGATGTTAAAAATTTGAGTTGCATGTAACTTAAAATTTTGATTCGTTAATTGGCCTTGAACTGGCATCTGCTTTTAGGTTGCTATTAATGTATTGATGTTGCAGATTATGAATCATCAAAAAGTCAAGAGTAAATTACCATTACATACCTGAGGTTTGGTGATTTTGACCATTTGCATCCCTACAGTTTAAAAATCCTCATACACCCCCTAAAGTTTTATTTTTGTTCCCATTTGCATCCAAATGACTAACGACGTTAAATAATTCTGTTAATATCTTATGAAATGACAAAATTACCCTTTCTCTCTTTATCTCTTTCTCTCTTTCTCTCTTTCTCTCTCTATCTCTTAACCCTTAACCTAGAACCAGTAATAAACGACGACCCCCCTTCAAACAACACCAACGGGGCTTATTCAAAATCGAATTGGGGCTTTTGATCTGCGTTCGACTACTGCTCAAACGCCAGAACCCAATCAGATTCTCATACTCTTGAAGCGTATTATACAGATGCTAAAACGTGATTTCACCGGAACCCCATTTGGCGATTGGGTCTTGGACCCCCACCGGCGATCGCACATGGTGAACCAGAGCTTGGAGTCGCTCCGGCAGAGGGACAAGAAACGTTTGGAGGTGCAGGAGAATGAGGAGACCTCCGATGGTGTGAGGAAGGAGAGGATGCAGAGCTGAACGTCTTCGGGGAAATCGGAGAATGGGAGTATTGGGATGGTGGGTTCTCCGGCGGTGTGGTTCGCCATTACGGTGGTGATTTGGGATTTGTGAGAGAATTGTTGAAGACGATGTATTATTATGACGATGGTTTTTTGAAGCGCCCCCAACCCGTCATATTTCTCGAAATCCGGCAGCCGGTCGATAAGTGCCTCCACCGCTCCGGCCTCCACCGCCTTGTGGCGGTGCTGCTTCACGATGCAGAGAGCGAACAACGCCTTGATTCCGACCTTCAACGCTCGCGGATACGGTAACGGATAATCGAGAATTCCGATTATTCCGTCGAAGATCTCGTCGTGTTTACTGACCTCCGCTCGGAGCTCCGGCGAACTCGTTCCGACGATCACGTTCTCCACCAACGCGGCTGTGTTGACTCGGACGCCAATCGACGAGTGCGACAACAGAGTTAAGAGATAGAGATAGAAGGAGTGGGGAACGGGTTGGGGGTTGTAGGTTAAGGGTTGAGATAGAGAGAGAAAGAGATAAAGAGAGAAAGAGATAAAGAGAGAAAGGGTAATTTTGTCATTTCATAAAATATTAACAGAATTATTTAACGTCGTTAGTCATTTGGATGCAAATGGGAACAAAAATAAAACATTAGGGGGTGTATGAGGATTTTTAAACTGTAGGGATGCAAATGGTTAAAATCACCAAACCTCAGGTATGTAAATGGTAATTTACTCAAAAGTCAATTAAGTAAGAAGGTTTTTGCATCTAGTCATCATTTGACTCATGTGATAATCATAATACATTCATCTATTTTCTGCAGGAGCATTGTTTAGTTTGTTCCCTAGAACGAGTCTCAGAATCCACAGACACAAATATTCTCTGATTTGAACATTACGACAAGTATTTTAATTTTTGAATATCTTCACTGCACTCCATAGTCCACATGTGTTCATCTTTGGGATTATATTTTTAACAATTTGTGTGAAGGGTATTACATTTCCTTTGTCAAGAAAGTATGTTTGTTTTGATTTAGCATAGCATAATAAAGTGTAATATACTCATATTTTTGTAATAAAAGCATAACAAATTTATCTTTATTCATTTTCATGTTATTCAACTATAGGTTACTAAAAACAATATCAAGGATGAATGGCGCATACAGGTGTATCATGTACAAGTTATTAGAAATAAATCAGATTGTGAGAACAAGGTGACTTTAACGAAACATTTGTCGATTACTTGATTTAATCATTAGCTTTTACTAATTAATATACATGATTTCTTATTTTATAGCTTTGCGGAAAGATTCTTTAAAAAGAATAATTCTTTATGATCATACCATTTGTCATTTCCAAACATAGAATAATAAATAATGATGATTAAAATAAAAATATTAGTATTCTAATATGCTGCTAGTTATGATAGCTGCCAACACCATTACTCACGATTGGAGTTCCTTCACGTGCTTCAACATTGGATGGCCTTGACTTCCTTCTCTCAATTGGGTAGGTATGTAGATAAATTATGTCAATTCCATAAGTGAATCCATATTTCTTATAATGGATGTGCAAGGTAAAGAGCTAAAATAGCTAATATGATCGTACAAGTTGTATATTAAAGTATAATTTTTTTATTGTTTGATTGACGCCATCATTCATGTAAACTATTTTGTGGCATATACTAGTGTATTTAAAACGTAAGTATTAGAAAAAAACACTGAATAGAACCTTAGATGTTAGCTCTAGCCATTGCAACCAACTACAATAGGTCAATTTGCAAAATAATAAAATTGTTGACTTTACTCCGAGGAGCAGTATGATATTTAAGTAATGTGTGTTTCCTAATTTCATTGCCATATTTTTAGTTTTTTAAATAAAATAGATTCGGTTATGATTTGTGTGCAGGCTTGTAGATGATCGATATGCATGAGATTAGAAATTACAGGTTGATTTTGCTCTCTTCTCACATATACTAGTCCTTCATACTTGACACCACCCAACAAGTGCATGCCTACATCTTGAAGTTCAGGTCAAATTTCATGTCCAAATTGTAGATGTGCATATCCCTACACTAACAACCTTTTCTTCTGAGCTCTATCATTCTTTGATGTGTGAAGTGGACTGGATACTCAAAGTTGTTTTAAATTGTACAATTGTTTTAACACTTATATGGCTACCTAGAGGAGCCAAATCCATAAAATGTCATAATGTTTTGTATAAATGGAAATAAGTTATTAAAAAGGTTACATGATAATTGAAATTAAACTAAATCCATGCTATGATTAAGAAAACTAATAGACGTGCAATACAATATATCATGAGAGGATTGACAAACTAAAATAAATTGAGTACATGTAAATTATTATCGCCGCCGCATCGGGCGGGTTCTTTACTAGTGTGTGTGTGTTTGTATATATATGTAATCAGTTGATTACTCATATATTTAGGAACAAGGGAATATATATATATAGCTATATATATAATTATTTAATAATACACTAAAATCGTATACCTATAATTATATGCCTTAGCCATATACCACACACGCTATATATATACAATTGATGAACCCTTTAAAGGACCGTTTAAGGGATAGTCGATACAATGAGTCTCATAATGAGAACAATGTTAGAACACTTAGTAGATCAAATATAGAACCTGCTTTAAGTAAATGATACTAAGAACACAAGTAACTAATGAGAAAAAACAAAGAACAAGATAAGTATGATTTTCAAGAATGTTTTATATTGCTCTAAATTTCTATTACAAGTGTTACAAATCATAAAGATAAATATAAGAAGCTAAGATACTTTATACTACATCCTACAGCCGGCTATATATTGAAATTCAGTTGTAAATGCTAATCTAGACAACAAGATCAATGTAAAGTCAAAAGCAGATTGTCTTTTGACTAGTGGCTATGACATGCAATAGCTCATATTCTCATACATCACAGAAGGATAAAAGTTACAAAGTAGAAAGATACAAACCGCAGACAATTATCTACATTTGACAAAAGCATGGACCCTTTCACCAACTTATCTAAGTTGGCGAGTCTTCAGAGTGGTAGTGGAAAATTGTTCAACTTTATGTCAAAAGGTGATCAGAGAAAGCATATCTTCTCTGTCTTCGGAAGAAACCAGTCTTCATATCTTTTGGGTTTGAAAGAATTTGTCTCCAATGCTTTGAAAGACTTCATATTTGGTTTCAAAAGATTTTTCATTGGCTTTAGAAGATTCTACACTTAGAATATTTTTTCTCTAACTTATGTAAAACATCTGAAGTAACTCTACTCTATATTTCATGCATGCATGCTGAAAGCTCTTTAGTTGCTTTGGTTGCTTTGGTTGCTTTGATTGCATCAACCTTTAAGTATAAACCTTACAAACTCCTCCTATGTCAATGCTACCAAAATAGAGAAGGTTATTCAGATATTGATAGTACTCATTAGGATCAAGACCATTCCTTTCTTCATCATTTGGTCAGGATCCTTCAAACTCTCATAGTACGTCCTCATGTCATAGAGATCATGCAGATCAAGATCAATCATGTCTTGCTAAAAATAGACATCTTGACCACCATGATCTCTAGTGAAATCCCATCTGTTTGGATTTACAACAAAAGTATAGGACATGCTAGGTCTTCCAGCTGCAAAAGGCTTTACTTGTGTTGGACTTGGTTGAGCAATCTCTTCTTGAGCTACCTCAGGATGCTCTAACTCATCCTAAGGTGTAAAGGTGTATTCCTTGGACTTCTTCTTCTTCTAAGTGTCCCTCTCCATGGCCATCCTTTTTTTCCTCTTACAGATTTTAATTGAGAAAACTGGCCTCCAGAACCAGGTTATTCTTGCGTGTTTTTCTCAGTTGGGTCCATTTCCCATATTGGTTCAAAAGGAGAGGGATCAGGATACTACTATGGATCAAAATATGAAGTTCCCTATGATCCATCACTATGTCCAGGTTGTGTTGTCTTAAAGGGTTCAACCTTGACCTCAACTTCAGGTGGAGCTTGACTTAGTGGAGAATGCAAGTCAACAAGCACACCTTTCTTAATCTTCTACTTGATCACTCTAATGTTCTCATCCACAGTGGATACAGACATTGGACCAAGCCTCCACCTAGAAAATCCTTACAGCTTCAAGAAGCTCATCATCCTCTGCCTACCTGCAAACTTCTTTTGACTTTTTTAGATGATGGCTCTTGACTTTGTAGCTTCTTCCCTCATTTTCCTCTTAGCAGATTTTTGTTCTTTCATCACTTGTTGCTTAAGTTTCTTATGGTACTCAAACTCTTTGTATTCATAGGATAAGGGAAGAAGTGGAGATGGTTGATAGAGGCCTATGGCACGCAGGTAGCTGATCATGTGTTATCTGTGTGCTTCCTTGTCTACTTGAGGTTATTGCTCAGTTGCCATAACCTCTATCTCAGGACTTTCTTGAACTGGGTAGAGGGTAAATGTTTGTAGAGTCTTTTATTCCTCCTTTGCCTCCTTTATCTCTTTTGACAACTCAGTGTTAGCCAGTTAATTAAGCTATTCTGAAGGAAGGGAGATGAGTTCATCAATGTTGTAGTTCTCGGTCCCCAAGTAGTTCAATCTGGCTGCCCTTAACTCATCATTTTGAGTGTTTGGCCTAGGGGCAGCCCTGATTGCAGCTTCCTTGAAGCTGGGACCCACTTGAACTCTCTTCCCTTAACCTCCTCTTCCTCTCTATTTCCGCCTCCACAATCTCCTCAGGATTCATTTTCCTTTTCCCTTTGTCACTCACAGGCGTTAGTAAGTCAGGGTGGAGAGAGCTTTGGTCTTTATTGCTTGGTTCAGCTATTGAGCTCAGGACAGGGAGAGGTTGTGAAGCACCTTCACTAGCTGGTGCCTCACTGAGGGTAGATGATGTAGAAGTACCTCCTATAACAAGGTTCACAGGGTCTTATTCACTGGGCCTTCAGTAAAGGTTTCCCCTTCAAAGCTAATCTTATAGTCTACCTTAATATTCATTTGACCAATGACATTTCCTGTTAGCCTTTGTCTTCTTTTATGTCTGAACGCTTTAGCAATCCTATCTTGAATCATCTCAGCTAGTCTGTCAGCTTGCCTGTTTTGATTGGGATTGGCAAGTGACATATGGACTATATAACAACTTTCATAGTACCTCAAGCTCTGAATGTTGAAGACCTATTACTGGCCCTGAAGTCTATGCAGTATCAGGGCTCTCATGTCAACATCATACCTCCACCCTAGTATTTCATTCTGAGCATCATAGGGTGGGGTAGACATAGCCCTTGGGATACCCTCCTCAATCAAACTTTGTATGAGTGAGTTCACATCAATGTGGACTTGAGGAGGTTACTGAGTATGGACTTGAGGAGGTTGTAAGTGAGGGTGGTGAATCCCCAATGTCCATACTATAAGAAGAACTCCTAGGTTCTGTGATTACTAAGACTTTCTCCGCCTTTTTGGTAGCATCACCTTCTTACATAGGTGAGCTAGAGGTTAGGTCTATCACATCCACATGTTCTTGTGTTTCTATTTGAGTCATATTTAAAGGTATCTCCTAGCTAACATTTCCTTGAGATCAGAGATTTCAACTTGTTGATCATACACCCTCCTTTGCAAGGCAGTAACCTGAGATTCCAGGTGACCAACCTTTGAGACTAAATAGGTGCATGTTTTAGTAAGTTTTTGCACCTTTAGTTCCAGTCTCCCCTGATTTTCATCAGAATAATCATGGCGGGATGAGAGAATAGGACCAAGGTCTTTTTCCTCATCACCAACACTATATTCTTGGCAGCTGGATTTCCCTTACACCATGACAACTTTAGGTGGAGTGTCAATGGGCTGGGTTGCCATGGTTGAGGTCTTAAAAATGTATTCACTTGCTAAAGTGAGAGTGACCGGGTCCAAGATAAGAATCTCAGTTTATGTGACTCAACTAGGATCGAATATGATGATTGAGTCAACGATTATGTAGCTGAAATACAAAATCAATGAATATTGAATGATTAAAATACTAATAAATGATTTGTATATTGATGTTGGTAAACAAGATACAACGTGTTCTAGCATTTGCAGCACAACATGGTAACTTGGAATAATGAATCTGTGAAAACTTAGAAACTTGAAACTTGCAAAAGTACCGTATACTATTCTATTAACAGGCTGATACAATGCCTGCATAAAATGACTATACTGCCCTAACAACTATACATCAGAATACTAGTCTAAGTACATATGATAATCATATTTGTAAATGTTCATCTGCATTAAGTAATGCGGATATGTTGATCTTCATTAGAATTTTTTCTGATGTGCTTCCACATTAAATATGTCATCAGCTATGACTAATGCGGATGAACAAATAGTTAAGCGCATTTGGTTCTGCACATCCGCATTAGTAAATGAGGATTAGAAAATACTTAGCTTTATTTGTTCTGCCTATCCGCATTAGTAAATGTGGATGAACAAATACTTGATCGTATTTGTTCTTTGCTCATCCATATTAAATAATGCGAATAGTCGACACTTGTCTTCTTTTTCTTTTGTTTTCTCCACCCATATTATTTCTTGGACTTGTAGGAGATTCCAACTAGAACAACCTTCAACCACCTCTTGAGTTGGCACGTATGATCCTTTTAGGGTCCAACAGAGAGCCTCTTCCATATGGGTCTCCTGAACATGTTTAGAAGATCCACCTCTGTATTAGGTGGATGATATGGGCGAGACATGGGTGATTCTAGAGCACCCATCTCTCCTTGAATAGGTGCGCAGAAGAAAGAATCATGGTACTCAGTGAATCCCATTTCTTCATCATAATTGAATTCAAGGTTGGGTATGGGTTTGTTAAGATCTAGAGGTTGGGGATGGTAGTATTCCCTTGAAGGTTGTTCACTAGACTGTTGAGACTCTAAGTGAAGGTTTAAGGCATTTAAGGTTGTCAGCTCATTAGGCTGAGTATGAGGAAACTCAGCACTGATCCTTGAAGATATGGGAGAAAATAAAGGAGTGGTTTTTCCCTTAGGGGAAATAGGAGCTCTAATGTCCACTTCCTCCTGCATGGGTAGTGATATGGGGGCTGACACAAGGTGAGTAGCTTGTGTGGGGTTTGTTTGGATTTTCTTGTATAGGTGATGGTTATTTGAGGCTGTTTAGGAAGTTGAAAAGCAGAAGGTGTGGGTACAACACTAGGTGGTGCTGCTGGGTTATCACCTTGAGCAATGAGCTCTAACATTTTTCGGGATAACTACCGTTTCTACCCCTGAGAAACCAAAAATTGTCTTTCTTATTGTCTTGAAGATGTCGGGCTTCATCTACCCATTTTAAAAATGTAATCTGTCCCCCTTAACCGTGAGCCCAGTTCGTAGTTCAGAATGTGCTGGACATATGTAGAGAACATGTAATATTCTAAGGAGTACAAGTTAGCAAGTAAATTTGTGTATACAAACTAAGAATACCTGAACTTGACCCCCTGAACCATCCTATAGACTATGTATGAAACATCTTCAGGAATTTTTTCCCATCCTCTATGCTTGTTTGATAAACAATGGATTACTACATGGAGGATGTACTATGGAGGATCTATGGTGAGGCAGGTGATATAGTTTGACAGAGTTAAGAAGCGAGAAACCTCTAAGAAACCAGGATCTTTCTCAGAGTTTAAAATAGCAACATGATTATGTTGCCTGTGTAAATGCATAGGGAAAATGAGTTGGTTTCTAGGAACAGGATTAGCCATTTGTGAGTTGCTTTGTGGTAAAGAAAGGTAAGAACAAAGGTCGTTTGTGGGTGAATTTTTAGGTTATAGAATTTTGAAGATGAAGAAGATAGTGAAAGAGGGGGAACCGTTGAGAATATTTATATGAAATGGATTTAAGACAATATTACTAGAAAAGAATAAACTTTGAAATCCTAGTGTTAGTCCCACCTCTAGAAAAGCACCCAAAATGTAGTTTTCTTGGAAGTCAAAAATCTTCCAAAGGTAATTTGTCTTCAAAAGTTTTATAAAAACTTTTGAAGCCAATTTGACTACGGAAGATATTCCTAAGGTTTGTGGAAGTTTTGCTTCGGAAGAAAAATACTTAGAGTGTTTTTGCTTCTAAGACATATTTGGTTTCGAAGGAGATTAAACTAAGAAGTTTTATTCACACATAGATAAATCTTCAGAGTTTTAATTGCTTTCGGAAGAAAATTGTCCTTTAAACTCATATAAGTGCATAGAAACATAGTTAAACTTCGGATGATATATCGGAATTTCTTCTGAAGTAAATGTCTTATAAGTAGTTACTTGATTTGAAGACATAATGTTCTTCCGGAGAAAACCTTAATATCTACTAAAAGAAAATATGTTGAAAATTTCCAAACGTTTTGTTGATACATTATGTACCTAGTTTATGATCTTAAATGTAATAGTCTTTCATTTATTACTGCTGTAACGTGATGACATAATGATAAATGAAATGCATTTTGATGTTTATTTGTGGTTGATTATTTCATATTTTTATTGTATTGAGTATGATTCACATGTATGAACTTTATATATAGGTTTGATGTTGTTGTACATAGTTCTAAGTCAATAATGATATAGAAATGTGTTCAACCTAGTCGGATGGTTATTCATGATAATGGACCATACTTATGGTCCATACTCATGAATGAACCATAGTTATGGACCAGTCGTATGACTGAACCAGGAGACTAGATTAGTCGCATGACTGAGACATAATATTGATTCAGTCACACGACTTAACCTTCAGTCATGCATATGAGTCAGCCGCATGAGTCAGTCGCATGATTTAACCATGCTAATGGTTTAGTCATACGAGTGGAAACTGATAATATATAAATACCATGTAATTCGTGGAAACTGATAACATATAAAGACTTCGAATACTTTCATACCCTAGCCGTCCAGAGCAACCCAAGTCGCCCATCCAAGTTCATAATTCGTTCCTGATCGATTCCAACTCATTCTTAACGTTTATTTCATCGTTAGATCGATCAGATTGTTCGTTCTCACTGATTAGGTCGGCAATCAAATAGAATTCCATGCTATTTGATCTGGTCTCACGTAGAATCGTTAGTCTCCGTACGAAAACGGTCCTAACAAGTGGTATCAGAGCTTAGACTCATGATTTTGCTAGGATTCAGTTAGTTTTGGTGTTAAAGCTGACGTTCTCAATCAAAAGATTCATGTTTTTTGCTTGAAAAAGTGTTTTGGATGAGTGCATGCGTTAATAGTTTTGTTTTTTCATCATACGACAGATTAGGGTTTCTGGAAAATTCGTAATTTGTGTCAAAGTGTTCAATATTAAACTTTTTTCAAACACAGCAGCCTTAGTTGCACGATTGGACCATTCGTACGACTGAATCCCATTCGTATAGTCCATTCGCACGACTGTCCTCAGTCATATCTCTCATTCGCATGATTAAGCTATTTCAGTCGGTTGATCTCAAACATCCTACTCATTCGCACAACTGAATCCAATCGCACGATTGGATTCATTCACATCCTTCAATCGCACGATTGACCCAGTCGCCTAGGTAAATCGCATGTTTGAATCTGTCCTGTTCTAAGTTCATCAAGTTCAAAGCAATGGAAGATCAGTTTGCTGCATTCATTGCTGGAAAGGACTCACGTATCCAGAATCTTCTACTTCTAGAAAATGAGATAAGGAACCATAACAAACCGCCAAGGCTGTTAACGCTAGATGAATACCCACAGTGGAAACAGTGGTTTGAAATCTACTTGAACGGAGTTGACCCAAACCTTTGGACATCTATTGAGACTGATTACACGGTACCAGTCAGTGCTAATGGGGTAAAATTGACTTTGGGAGGAATGAGTGAATCCCAAAAGACTCTGCATATTGCTGAAAAGAAAGCATATGCCTTGTTGACTCAGTCTATACCTAAGGACATATTCCATCAGTTCTCTGAGAACAAGCAGTCAAGGATGTTATGGGAGGCCTTGAAAAAACGATACGAAGGCAATGGAACTCCGAAGGCACTGAAGGCAAAAGCTCTCAAAAAAGAATTTGATAACTTCTCTCTGATTGGGAATGACAGATTGGATGATATCATTGATCGATTCTATCATCTGATGAGTGAGTTGCATACTCATGGTGTGGCAACATCTATGGAAGACAAAGTTTCAAGTTTTGCTGATGGTTTGTCAGAAAAATGGGATCCATTTGTGTCTAATCTGAGAGAAAATGACACTCTTACTACATTAGACATAAATGATTTTCTTCTGAAGTTAAGGTAGGAAGAGCTGCTTCAGAAATACAAGTCAAAGAAAGGATCCTACGCTCAGAATCCTGCATTGTATAATTCAACTCCGGCCTCATCAGGCACACCGCTAAAAATGACATTTGTGTCTAAGTCTTCTGCTCCTTCCTAAAGTAGTTCCTCAGGAAACGAAACGTAAGGGTCATCTGGAGCCCAATACATTGTTCCTGAGGCAAATACAACCAAGCTGAAGACCGAGTATCTTGGAAATGTCACTGTGAAAGTTGCTAAAGAGCACACGGATCTTCTAGCTGCTGTTGTTCAATCTTATGATGGATTAGTCGCTAGGATGATTGGAAAATGTCATCTTGCTGACGAGGACTACGAGCAAGTTGATGAGACTGAGTTGGAGCGCATGGATATTATGTGGGCTTTGACTAGTGCGGTAAGAAGAGCCAAGAAGTTTGTAAAGAAGACAGGGCAAAACTTGGTTGCTACTAAAGATAATATATTTGGATTTGATAAAACCAAGGTCACATGCTTTAACTATAGAGAAAAGAGGCACTTCAAACGTGAGTGTGTAAAGCCAAAGAAGACTAGGAATGGAAATCCTTTTCCTACATTCAACCATCAAGACAAAGAGAAGGCTAGAGCATCATCAAGTAAAGAATCTAAGGCTTTGGTTGCTCAGGGAGATGAAGGACAAGACTGGTCCTTCTGATTTGTATCTGAGGGAGAATCAAATGTTGCATTAGTTGATACCTTGAATGATGGATCTGCAAGTGAAGGAGACATCATAGCTGAGCATGCACGTTCAGATATCGAAGAAGGTATGGATGTCATTGATCATATGGTTGAAGAAGAGCTAAGTGCTGTAAACTTAGAATCTCTAGTTACTGAAGAGTCTAACTCTGCATTGATGGCTGATTCGTCTGGTTCTGCATAGGTATACCATAAAGACGAATTGTTTGATAAACATGCTTATGCTGAATGTGATAAATTTAGAGAAAGTATTGACTTAAAATTTGCTAGGTTATTAGAACACAATGACAATATGGTTAATGAATTAAAACTGTGCACTAAAGCAAATCATGTCCTAAAACAAAATGAGTGCAGTTTTAAGGAAATGATTGAACTGCTAGGGAAGCAACTAAGGGAAACCGAGGTTTTTGCCCTAAATCAATCTAATGACATAAAGTTCTATCCAACTACTTTAGAGGAAACTAATAAAGAAAAAGAAGTTTAGCAAGTCGAAGTTGGATCTTTAAAACAAAAACTGCATAGTGTCGCAAGTTCCTCTCACATAGTTCAGAACTTAGTGAAAGAAAGAAATGGTAGGGAAGGTCAGGGTTATAGAGTAGTATCACCACCACATGCAATCCTTTTAAATACTAAATGTAAACTAATAAATAATAATCCTGTTAAGGATTATGTGGTGACTACTCCTCTGATCAGTGATCCAGAGTCCACAGATAAAACTATGCAGTTTGTCACTGAACAGAAGAATACTACTTCGGGATTTAAAGAAAAGATGCTTAAAGAGGATGTGTGCGTTAAAGTTGAAAAGGATAGTGTTGGGACGGGTTCACAAACATCTATGTCAGAACCTAAAATTGCTAACCCAACAAACCCTAAACGTGTAAATCATCAAAAATGTGCTCAAAATGTCAAAACAACTAAATTTGTTAAAGAAGGTGAAGCATCTAAGCAGGATAAGAAACAGACCAGCTCCCGACTAGACTCAACCCCTCACAGAAGATCTTCCCCACCTGTCGAAGGGATATCCTGCTATAACTATGGAAAACGAGGACATATTTCTCCAAATTTTCCTTATTATCAGACACCTACAAAGAAAATTGAACTTTTTTATGAAAAACCAAGATTTTTCAAAAATAGATCTAATACTCCACCAAGACACCAAAGTCAACATATACCAGCTCAAAGCGAAGCTGTGTTACCTAAGACTAAACCTAGGACTATTAGTGAACCAAAAGTTCATACCATATGCTAGTCGTCTGTTTACCACAAACAGGACTTACAGAAAACTGGTTTATGGAAGGAAAAACCAAGTAATGTGTCTGATAGTGATGACAAGAAGAAGTAAGATGTGTCCTCATCCCCTAAAGGTTAGTGGGTTGAGTTCATGATGTGTGATACCTCTGGGACACCCAAGCCAGTTAAGGCTTGGGTCCCAAACCTGAACTAATCATTTCCTTTGTATGTGCAGGGTGTCTGCTGCAACGCTATCACTAATACCTGGATAATTGATAGTGTGGATTTTAGGCACATGATCGGGAATTTGTCCCTCCTTTTAAAGTCAAGCAAATTAAAGGGGGACACGTATCATTCGCTGGGAATAAAGGAGGTTACATCAGCACACAAGGCGAAGTGGGAAACGAGAAAGTGAAGTTTGACAAGGTCAACTATGTTCAGCAATTGCAAAACAACTTGCTTTCTGTCTCCTAAATTTGTGATAAGGGATTTAAGGTTGTGTTTGACAACAAGAAGTGTTACATACTTAATAAGGAGTATGTTATCCCGGAGGAGCAAGTTTTAATGTCGGCTTCAAGATATAACGATCTGTATGTCTTGGACCTATCAAAAGCCTCCACTACTGAGTCTACTGCTCAGTGCTTCTTGTCACAAGCAACTGAAAGGGATTCAGTTTCCTGGCACAGAATAACTGGACACATCAATCCTAGGAAGATGAACCATCTGGTTCAAAATGATCTGGAATAGGACACATCAATCCCAGGAAGATGAACCATCTGGTTCAGAATGATCTGGTGGACGGAGTTACTATCAAGAACTTCTGGCTTCCAGACTTCTGCATAGCATGCAAGAAAGGGAAACAGACAAAGAAGTCTCCCAAGTCAAAGAAAGTACATTCTATCGAGATTCCTCTTGAGCTTCTACATATGGATCTGTTTGGCCCTGTCAGCACAAAGAGCATTGCTGGTGATTGGTACTGCTTTGTGGTGAGAGATGATTACTTAAGATTCTCTTGGGTGATGTTTCTGAAAGCTAAATTAGAGACATTTGAATCATTCAAACATCTTGTTACCACATTGGAGTCACTCTACAAGCTGAAATTAAGAAAATACGTTCAGACAATGGGATAAAATTCAAGAATCAGTGATGGAGGCATTCTGTCATCAGAAAGGGATTGTTCATCATTTCACTTCTGCCTACACTACACAGATGAATTGAGTTGTTGAACGAAAGAATAAGAGCTTGATAGAAATAGCAGGACTATGCTAGCTAACTCAAAAATGTCTGTTCAATTCTGCAACTACCGGCTAGGCAGCAGTTATACTCTTAATTGAGTCTTAGTGGTCAAACGTCATGGAAAAACTTGTTATAAATTGCTCTAGCATCATAAACCTAACTTGGAGTATCTAGAACCATTTAGAGCTCCCTACACACTGTTAAAGAAAAATCAGACTGGGAAGTTCAGCGAGAAGGTAGAAGAAGGTATCTTTCTCGGCTACAATATACCTGACAAGAGAGTTTATAACAACTCAACAGGTCAGGTAGAAGTGTGATGTAATGTTGATGTCTAAAGATACACCACCCCCTGCTGGAAAAGGACCATCTTTCTTCGTTGACTATGATGGATTCTTTAAGTCCATCAATCAACCTCCTTCCCATTCTGATGATGAATTAGCTGCTCAGATGATGTACGATGTTATGAACACTCCTACATGAGAGTCGACATCATCGGTTTCATTAGAAGATACTTCTAGCCCTGCAGGGGGAGAGCTTGAGCTAAGTGATTCTTCCACCGATGATGAGGCCGTTAAAACCGAGAGTGCAAACTAGGAGGAGTAGGTTCCCACTACTGAAAGTACACTAGCATCTGATCATGATGTAACTAGAACTTCTGAACCCCATACTCCAACAGCCCTGAAACTGAACCTGGGATTCAGAATCTGGATAATGAAGTAGCATTACCAACCACTCCTAGAACTCGAGTTAATGTGCATCATCCCCTGGACAACATCATCAGGGATATTCTATCGGGAGTTTAGACAAGAAATCAACTATGCTCAGCTGATTATGTTGCAGTCATGGAAAAATGATATCTACACGATGGTGCTTATCGATGTTTCATGTCTCATGTTAAGCCAAAGTATGTAAGCGAGGCTTTAAAACATGAGGCATGGGTAAGTGCTATGCAAGAAGAACTCCTTTAGTTCAAGAAGTTAGGAGTTTGGACTCTTGTGGATAGACCAAAAGGTGCAAAGGTGATTGTCACTAAATGGGTTCTTCGGTGTAAGAAAGATGACCAAGGGGTCATAATTAAAAACAAGGCTTGACTAGTCGTTCAAGGGTTTAGATAAGTCGAAGGCATTGACTACAATGAAGTGTTTGCACCTGTGTCAAGGATGGAAGCAATTCGAATCTTCCTAGCCTATAATTGGATGTGAAAAGTGCATTCCTTCATGGTGAGATCCGTGAAATGGTTTACGCCAGTCAACTTGAAGGATTTGAGGATCCTTATCATCGGGATAGAGTTTATAAACTTGACAAGGCTTTGTACGGGCTCCATCAAGCCCCTAGAGCCTGGTATGAGAAACTCTCTAATCATCTGCTAAAACATGGTTTTCATAAAGGGGTGATTGACTGCACGTTGTTCATAAAGGAAAAAGATGGTTATTTACTACTGGTGTAGATTTATGTGGATAACATAATCTTCGGTTCCAAAAACAAAGCTTTATGTAAAGAATTTGAATAAGTGATGAAAGCTGAGTTTGAAATGAGTGCCATAGGAGAAATGAAGTTCTTTCTTGGGTTACTAGTGGATCAGACACCAAATGGAATCTTCCTGCATCAGACCAAATATATAGGAGATATCCTTAGTCGGTTCTACATGGAGAATGCAACGGTTGCTGGAACTCCACTTGCCACAAACCACGATGTGGCACCCAACGAAAATGGTGATCTGGTAGATGCCACTAAGTGTCGAGGAATGATCGGATCTCTTATGTACCTCACAACTTCTAGTCCTGATATTATGTATTCCATGTGTCTCTATTCCAGATATCAGGCAAAACCAAAAGTGAATCATCTAATTGGGGTAAAAAGGATCTTTTGTTATCTAAAGGGTACTCCAACACTTGGGTTGTGGTATCCTTATAATGATGACTTTAAGCTTACAACGTATAGTGATTCGGATTATGGTGGTTGCAAGATGAATTACAAGTCAACATCAGCGGGATTTCAGTTCTTTGGAAGACGACTAGTCACCTAGCAGTATAAGAACCAGACGTCTGTTGCTCTGTCAACATGTGAAGCTGAATACGTTGTCGCTGGAAGTTGTTGTTCATAAATCATTTGGATTCAATAACAAATGCGAGACTACAATTGCAATTTTCTAACACCCCTATTTTGTTGATAATTCTGCTGCTATTGCTGTAACTAAAAATCCGGTCCAACACCCAAAAACTAAACATATCGGAATTAAATATCACTTTATACATGATTGTTTTGAAAAGCAATTAATCGATTTTGTTAAAATTAACACGGATTTCCAACGTGCCGACCTCTTCACAAAAGGTTTTGATAAACCTTGGTTTCTATGTCTCTTATAGGTTAATGGAGTTAAAAAGAAATATGATGTAATTCCATACGAATCAAGTTCATAGTCCGTCTCTATGTTTTATTTTTTAGTTTAATTTTTTTAATTTTATTTTAATTTTTTCTGTCTTTAAAAAATTCAAAAACACAAAAAGATTTTCAGTTTTAGAATTTTAGGGGGAGAATAGCTTTAATTTCAGTAGTTTGTATTTAATTACTTAAAAAAATGGGGGCGGGTAGATAAGATGAAAAGCAAAGGCATCAAATCTGTTAAATCGATTCAAGATAATGGAAAATGATAGTACACATGCATCGAATTGTTTGGGACACCCAATAGGATTTAAATGTTCTAAAATGTTATAGTCAAAGTTACAGAAAATTATAATTCTAAGAAGCCAAGGCTAATGAGTTGAAAAATGTTAGCAAGCTAGTCTGCTACTGTGGTTACATAGAGAAAGTAGATCTAGGGGCTGCTAATCCATTATATGATATGTCGGTAGATTCAACACAATAGACAAGTAGACTTCATTGGTGAACAACTTTAAAACTAAATCGTTCAACAGCCTGTAGGTTTCCATCTTATAACTGGTTAACACAATCAATGCATTTCCAACAAGGGAGGAGCAAAATAATGTGCGCGGACGACCATAAAAATGAGCAAAGCGCATGGAAAAAACGTGAAACGCATTCAAGCTAATGACTAATGTTGTTGGTGCATTATGTGTAAAAGAAAATTGCTCTAACAAGAAGATAGGTTGTGTGCCTCTCTGCTGTGCGATGGAACTAACCTGAGGATAAGCACAACCTAAATATTCTAGAATTCATTGTTGTTTGCGCCCCTCTGCTATGTGATGGCACTGACCTGAGGCTTGGCATCTCTTTGAAAGCTCTTAGCATAGTTTCTTCTTCTAAAAAACCCGTAGATCGCTAAAATTCTCCTAAGGAATGTTGATTACCATATAAGTATGGGGTCCATAAACGCTTGCTGAAATAATAAACCTAAATAATCACCAATGTATGTTAAAAATATGTGTATGGATTTAAGTGGATAAATATACTGACAAAAATCAACGTGGGCTACATTACAGCTCTAGCATGATTTCTTGTTAGTGCCACTGACTCTTAGATGAATGAAACTCTGTAATTGGTAAATATAACGTTCCTTGGATCTACATAAATATTAAAGGTCCCAAATGATTATGTTTATGTTTGTATGATTCCATAAGAATCTTTCTAGATAACATGAAAATGCTTGAAGTTGTTCTTCTCAAGGGGATAAATCGTTTAAGTAATGTTAAAATGTTTTCAACCTACCTCGAATGAAAAATACAAAAAGATTGTCTTAATTTAGTTTGTTTAAAGTTTTTCTTAGTTTTAGGTATATTTGTATCGAGTCGATGTCGGACTATGTAACAAGAGGAAATCAGTGAACGTCATAAATTGAACCTAACGTTATCTTATAAAAGCTTGTTTTTGAAATGTTAAAAGGATCACGTATAAGGTGATCAAATGGTTTTCAAGTAAAAGGATCACGTGTGAGGTGATCAAACAGTTTTGATTAAAGAATCAGGTCTGAGGTGATCAAAAGTTTTCCCGTTAAAAGGATTATGTCTGAGATGATCAAAGGTCATAACGTCATATATCAAATTTTGGTTTGTGGAATGTTGAGAATCATGAAGTCAAACTCATAAGTATGAACTAATCGCAAGATTGGATCATAAGTATGAACCAATCGCACGATTAGAACATAAGTATAAGCCAACCGCATGATTGGACCATGAGTATGAGTCAATCATACGATTGGATCACAAGTATGGCTCAATCATACGAATGGATGATGAAGTCTAAGTCAGTCCCACGACTGAACCTCAGTCGCATGAATGAATCATGCGTATGGGTCCAGTTGCATGACTGAAACACAGATTAGTATAATAAGGGGCTCAGTTGGTCAAAAACCCTACACTTGAGTTCAAAACTCTCTAAAAACCGCCGACTACCTAGACACCCTTTCAAATTTCAACCTGTGATTCCTACTGTTTTAGCATCACTGACCAATTCTTACTCATCTACAGGTACTAAGAGACTGAAAACATATCAAATGAGGACGATTAAGCGAACCTAACTGTTCGAATAGGTTAAAACAAGAACCGTGACTGAAAACCCTAAAATAGAACACCTTAATGTAACTAAACGTGTAGTTAAAAGACATTAAGTGTTATATCGAGTCCAGGCGCGTCTAATGGATCCGAACTTAAAGTGAAATTGACTGTTTTGACAAAGATTCAAATTTTTTGACTCGAATAGTGCAGATGCGAATGGACATGTTGATGAACTTCAGTGGAACGATTGAGCCAGTTGCACGATTCAATCACACGTTCAAATCAATCGGTGACTCAGCAGCACGACTGACTCAACCGCATGGCATAGCATATGACTAAGTTTAGCCGTAGGCTCAATCGTACGACTAAGCTCAGTCATATGGTTCAATCGTACGATTGAATCAGTTAGGTACATTCTGTTCAAATTAAATTGTTCTTTCTTATGAACGGATCTAACATATATGTTTCTTGTGTTGCAGCAACATGGCTGAAAGATGGACCATGAGCACTAAGCATAATATATGTGCTTACCTCGACATGACTTCTAGGAATGCCTCAGAGTTTACTGGTATCATTGAGTTTCTTAGTTGATCGAGGATCTACCGCGCCATTTCTACCCCCTGCAGACCTTATCGATATATCTAGCAAGCATTCTAGGAGAATGTCGAGGTAGATCACTTAGTGGAGCCTTACAGGATCTGAAGTTCCATCTTCGGCCAAGACATCGACATTGGGAGGATGACTTACGGAGGTCTTGGACTAGGGTGAGGACGAAGCCTACCCAACCAAGCTACATCCCCTGACTGTTCGGGGATGTTTTATGAGGATCAAGTATACTAGTGACATCAATGCTAGCGTGCTATACAAGAGTAACATGTGCCCACAGTTTAAGTATCTGGAACATGTGATCCTCAAGTGCATTGCCTCCCGGCATGGGGGATTTGATGAGATATCCAAGCAAATCCAGAATGCATACGTTGCACTGGTACTGAACCACCCGTTTAGTTTCTCTCGGATGTTCTTCATGTATCTGACGGAGAACATCGAGGAAGGGTAAGGAAGGCTTCTTCATGTACCCGAGGTTTCTACAGATGATTATTGATGAGAAGCTTCCTTGGTTGCCAAAGGAGAAGGATGATGTGGTGTGTTTAGAGGTGATGGATGACACCACACAGGGTCGGATGAAGGTGTACTAGGCCAAGAAGGTGAAGCCCTCGGTTCGAAGATTATTCGACAATCTGGCCAACATTGATTACGTGGCACCCGCTCAAAAGAAGTGGAGCCATGATGACAGTGATTCGGATGTTGATCCCATCATTGTTCAAGATGACGATGACGATGAGGATGATAACCAAGATGATGGTCAGGGTGGTCGAGATGCTGGCTCCAGTCAAACACGGGCCACCGACACGCCAACCATATCTCCACCACCTCGGCAAAGTGGATCCTCAGCTCCCGGTGGATCTGAGCAGGCTACCATCCAGCGGGACTTTATGGTAGATGATGAAGTGGAGTTAGATGATGAGCCTAGTTGTTAAACCTGAGGGCTTCCTCCACCTTTTTGGGTTCCATTTGAGATAGAAAGCATGAGTACAGGCAGACATTTCCATTCTGAGTCTGTCTCCTTGTTCTCACACCTTCTGAAGCCTTTCCAATGATGTCTTTAGCTGGATGATTTCAATGAATCCTGATCCTTGGAATTACATCTAATTGCATAGATAAATCCAGGTTTGACAGATTTAGATCAAGATTATGATCATGGGTTCCAGCTGATGACTCTCTTTCATTCAATGAAAATTAATGGAATGAATGAGTGACAACATCCATGATGTTTTGCTTTAAGATAGCATCATCGGCTTCCTGATCCTCCAGATAACTATCTTCATCAACTTGGTGTTGAGATATGGAGTTGTCATTTGATGAGAGTTGATTCTCATTTTGCTGACAACTAGTTGAAGCTCCATTTTTTCCTAAGAGATTTAGGCTTTCAGGGCTTTCAGTGGTGGGAGCTTGATCTTCATTCCTTCTTGGAGAATTTGGAATGGGTCTGGGCTACATGTTCCAGCTGAAACATTCTCACAAGATTGTTTAGAATAGTTGGGAACCAATTCTAAATCAAAAATATGGTCAGGACCATTTCACTTAACACAAGGAGTGTGCTCATTCACAACTATATTGGATGATTCCTCAAATTGTTGATTCTTAATGTTGTATACTCTATAAGCTTTGGAGCTTGAGGAGTATCTAACAAAGATAGCATCATCTGGATTTTCAGCAAACTTTTCCAAATTGTCTTTTGTGTTAAGTATGGTGCATATGCTGCCAAAGGACCTTAGAAAGCCAATGAACGGTGGCCTCTTGTTCCATAACTCATAAGGGGTTTTTCTATGGGGCTTGACAATGAGAACTTTGTTCTACACATAGCATGCAGTGCTGACTGCTCTGCCCAGAAAGTTAGAGGCAGATTTGAATCAGCTAACATGGTTTTTTCAGCCTCAATAAGTGTCATGTTCCTCCTCTCAGCAACACCATTTTGTTGAAGAGTTCTAGAAGCACTATTTTGTATGGAAATCCCTTTTGAGTTACAAAATAAGTCAAGAACTTGATTCTTAAACTCAGTCCCTTGATCACTTCTGATTATTTTTACCTTGTGATCAATTTGATTTTCTATCTTAAGAATAAAAGATTTTAGAGTTTCAGCAGTTTCATCTTTAGTCCTTAAGAAGAATACCCAAGTAAATCTAGTCAAATCATCAACTATGAAAAGGCAATATGATTTCCTTCTAATGGTCATTATACTTGTGGGACCGAAAAGATTCATGTGCAATAAGTGTAATGGAGTAGTAATTGAGTTAACTTCTTTGGATTTGTGAGATGCCCTATGTTGCTTTCCTTTCAGACAAGTAACACAGTTTTCTTTACAGAAAAACTCCTTTTTAGGCATACCATGTACCAAGTTATTTTTAGCCAATTTATTCATTGTCTTAAAATTTACATGACACATACGTTTATGCCAAAGAGTTGACTCATCACTATTTTCTTTGGAAAGAAAGCATGATACTTCAGCCAGTGGGGAAGCATTGTTCATATCTAGCTAGTACGTATCCCCTTTCCTGGGAGATCTAAGAAGCACCAAAATTGTCATCCCAGGTTTGAGGACAATGCACTCATGTTCTGTGAAAAGCATTTGATGCTTTTGATCATAGAATTGAGAAACACTTAAGAGATTGTGTTCAAGGTGTTTGACAAAGTGTACTTTGTCAACTGTTAACTTACCATTGGACACATTTCCTCTACCAGAGATGTATCCTCCAGCTTCACCTCCAAACTGAACAGGACGTCCATCAAAATTTTGAAATTGTTGAAGGAGAGATCTGTTCCCCATCATGTGCTGGGAGCATCCACTATCCACAATCCAAATATTTCCATTTTTATCATATGGATGTCCCTGCACAAATGTGAAACAGTTAGTTTTGATTGGAAACCCAATCCATGTTGGTCTTTGGTTCTTCCAATGATGATGACATAACTGAACCAAAATATATGCATGGGGGTTCAATAGTGGTTTGTGAAGAGGAGGTTTTGGCTGCACCATCTTCTCTGATCTTCCACTCCATCCTTTGGTTGATCTGTGAAGATGAACTTGATAAAGTCTGAGCAGCTGAGCGTTCTTTCGAAGCTTCTTTCTTTTCAAAAGAAGCTTTCACAACTTTCTCTTCTGAAGAAATCTTCTTTTCGGAAGGCTTGAGGAGTTCTTTCTTGTTCTACAGAACTCTCTTTCGTTTGTCTTCCGAAGCTATTTTCCTTCCGGAAGAAGATGTTTCTTCCGAATGTAATTTTTTTCGGAAGTTAGCTTTCCTTTCTTCAGCATTTAGACTTTGTTGTGTTGTCCAGATATGATACCTTCCTTGACTGCTCCTTTCTTTACTTTGTTTGCATAGTGTGTGCTTGTAGGATTGTAGAAACAAATTTTTTCCATGTGGTTGTGTAGACCACACATTATGCATTCAGAGTTTGCTTTAGTGGAATTTTCAGGCTGTGGCTTCTTGATTTTCTTAGTTTCCTTAACTGCTTTCCCCTTTTGCTTCATATCCTTCAGTTGGATAGGAGTGTTGGTACTACACTCTTGTCCTGAATTTGAGCTTACCACTTGAAATCTAGTTGAAATGAAAACATCCTTTATTTGGACTTGGTCACCTTCTTGGCCGTTCTCTTCGCTGCTTGTATCTTGTTCCTCCTTTGCTTGGTGGTCAGAGGTTTGTTTTCAGCTAATGGGATAGGGTTTTCTACTTGTTCCTTCTCTGTGGTGGTGGTGGTAACCATTTTTGCATCACTCATCTTCTCAACAGATGGTGGATCAATAGTTGGAACCTCTTGGTCATCAATACCACATCTTGGCTATCTAATAGACACATAAGAATATGGTGGAGCAGTTTTATTGGTTCCCAACCCACTCTTGTTTTGATAAAATTCCTTTGAGTGAGAGGTTGATGCAAGAATGGTGATGAAGTTGTGCTCTTGGATAACATACTTCTTTGCTTCAGCTTCAGCTATTACAAGAGTCAGGTATGCGATTAGGGTTCGCGACCGACTCACCATCCTATTATACCTGCTATGATTTCAAGCGTACGTATGGACTCGTACGCATGTTTCATATGTGCGACTGAGGTTCAGTCGTATGCATGAGCAATACGCATTCACATACGTGTGGTTGAAGTTCACCAACCCAGCCAATCATACGATTGATCCATACTCATGAACCCAATCGTGCGATTGAGGGTCACTGACCCTGCCATGCGTACGATTGGTCCGTACTGATGTACCAATCATGCGAATGAGCTCCACTGATCTTGTCAGTCGTACGATTGGTCCATACTTATGATCCAATCGTACGTTTAGGCCATACTCATCCTTCATGGTTCAGTCGTTCGAATGGTCCATACTTAAGAGTTTGACATTTTTAATCTCAGTTAAAATCTCAGTTAAATTAGATAAACGTTAAGGAACATTTGATCATCTCAGACATGATCCATTTATCCACCCGATCACCTCAGACGTGATGCATTTATCCACCCGATCAACTCAAACGTGATCCTTTTACTTTTTCAGAAACAAGTGATTCAAGATTTACGTTAAGGATATTTTGTGATATTCACAGAGATGAATCTCGTAGCACAGTCCAACACTGACACACTATACATAAAACTTGAAAAAGTAGAAAACTAAACTAAGTAACAAAAATAAACATGTTTTTGTGATTTTGTTAGGGTAGGGTGTAAAAACACTTTAACAATCATTTTAAAATTATTCTCCTCCTGAGCAGAACAACCTATTAGCATTAACGTCATTTCTAAGACAGATTCATATGGAATAAGACAGGCATAAACGCAATTACTTGAAACTTTTATAGATATATTGAAATGGAAACAAACATATTTACATATCACAGTTTCTCATTCATCTAAGACTTCTAAGCGCTAACTGGAAATCATGCTTGATCTGTTATGTAACACACATTGATTTTGAACCTCAGGCAGTGCAGCCAGGATGATTGTCAGTATACTTGTCAACTTAAATCCATACACAGATTTGACACACATCAGTGATTAATTAGGTGAATTAGATCAACAAGTATTTGTGTGTCCCATAGGTATATGGTAATCAATCTACCTCAGGAGATTTTTTAGCGGTCCGGGGAACAAGAAGATTTTGGTTTTAAGAGCTTTGAAAGAGATGCAAAGCCTCAGGTCAGTGCCATCGCACAGCAGAGAGGCACAAACAACAATGAATTCTTAGAACGGATAGGTTATGCCAAGCCTCAGGTTATTTCCATCGCACAGCAAAGAGGCGCAAGACCTATCTTATTCTTAGAGCAATATTATTTAATATACAATTAAGCAGTGACGTTTGTCATCTTTTAGCTCTATGTTTTTCGGGTCTTTGCACACACTTGTGGCATTCAATTGCTCCTCACTCCTTATTGGAAATTGATTGATTGTGCAAACCAGGGATACTATGGAAACCCACAACTTGTTGATTGATTTAATTTTAAGTTGAATCAGCAATGGTGTCTACTAGTCTATTGTGTTGAATCTACCGACACATCGTATAATGAACCAGCACCTCCCTAGATTGACTTTCTCCATGTAATTACAGTAACAAACAAGCGTACTATCATTTTCCCAATTTTTTAGACTTAGAATTCTCTGACTAATAATTTTCTGTGATTTAATTACACTAAAATTGCAAAAATTAAAAATCTTTTTGGTGTTCTAAGTAACTCGACGCCTGTGTTCCATCACTTTTCATAGTGTTGAATCACATTCTTAAATTTATTGTTTTTGCCTTTTTAGCTTATCTGCTCTCCCTTTTTTATGTAACTAACAAACTAACTAACTCTCCCCCTAAAATTTTAAAAAACGAAAATCTTTTTGGGTTTTTGAAATTTTCTAAAGCAAAAAATAAACAGAAACAGTAAAAACAAAATAAAAAGCTAGACACGGTCGGACTTAGCACTTGATTCCTCTAGAATCACATCTTCTTTCTTTTTCACATCATTGACCTGTAACAGATAGAAAAATCTGGGTTTATCAAATGGTTTAGTGTAGAGGTCGGCACGCTGAAAATCCGTGTTTATTTTAGTCACATCAATTAACTGTTTTTCATAGCAGTCGCGTATGAAATGATACTTTATACTGATATGTTTTGTTTTAGGGTGTTGAACAGGATTTTTAGTTACAGTTATGGCAGCAGAATTGTCAACAAACATAGGGGAGAAAATTGCAAACCATAGTCCCACATTTTCTGTTGAATCCAAATGATCTGAGAGCAGCAACTTGCAGCAGTAACGTATTCAGCTTCACATGTTGACAAGGCAACAGATGTCTGCTTCTTGCATTGCTAGATGACTAATTGCCTTCCAAAGAACTAACACCCCGCTGATGTAGACTCGTAATTCACTTTGCATCAACCATAGTCTGAGTCACTATATGCTGTTAGCTCAAAGTCATCATCATGAGGATACCACAACCCCAGTGTTGGAGTACCCTTCAGATAACAAAAAATCCTTTTCACCCCAATCAGATGATTTACTTTTAGTTTGGCTTGATATCTGGAGCATAGTCATATGGCGTACATGATATCTGGACGTGAGGTAGTGAGATACATGAGAGATCCGATCATCCCATGATACATAGTGGCATCCACCAAGTTCCCATTATCATCCGGTGCCACATCATGGTTTATGGCAAGTGGGGTACCGGCAGCAGTGACATTTTCCATATCAAATCGACTTAGAATATCTCTAACATACTTAGCCTGATGCAGAAAAATACCGGTAGGTGTCTGATCCACCTGTAAACCTAGGAAGAACTTCATCTCTCCCATGGCACTCATTTCAAATTCCGCCTTCATCACAGATTCGAATTGTTTACATAACTCTTAGTTTCGGGAACCAAAGATTATGTCATCCACATAAATCTACACCATTAGTAAATCTCCATCTTTCTCATTGATAAATAATGTGCAGTGGATCACACCCCTGCGAAAACCATGTTTTAGTAGGTGGGTGGATAGCTTCTCATACCAAGTTCTAGGAGCTTGATGTAGCCCATACAAAGCCTTATCCATCTTGTAGACTCTGTCCTGATAGTAAGGATCTTCAAATCTCTCGGGTTGACTGACGTATACAGTTTCATGGATTTCTCCATGAAGGAATGCACTTTTAACATCCAGCTGATAAACTTTGATTTTCATGTAGGATGCATAGGCCAGAAAGATGCAAATAGCTTCCATCCTTGCCACAGATGCAAACACTTCATTGTAGTCGACTCCCTCAATTTATCTGAAGCCTTGAATGACCAATCTTGCCTTGTTTCTGATTACAACACCTTGGTCGTCCTTTTTGCAGCATAGCACCCATTTGGTGCCTATTGCTTTCACTCCTTTGGGCCTGTCAACGAGTGTCCACACTCCAAGCTTCTTGAACTGTACCAGCTCTTCCTGCATAGCGTTGACCCAGGCCTCATCCTTAAGGGTATCACTTACGTGTTTGGGCTCGACTTGAGAAACAAAACATTTGGAAGCCCCATTATTCACGTAGTCCTTTTCCATAATCACAGGATAATCAACAGAGTATAACTGATTTCTCGTCTGCACACCGGAGTAAAGATCCCCATTGATAGTCTCCGGGGGATGATTCGTCACTGGTGTCGTGGGAACGACAACTTCAGTATCCAGATTTGTGATGGCAGGTTCAGTATCCGGATTCCCTGATGCATTCTCAGCATGTGTTGAGCTTCCATCTTGATTAACGTTATGCTCATTGCTTGTCTCAACTGCTTCTACATCTTCTGATGAATCATCACTCTCGTCCTAAGCAGTTGCTGAAGATCCCAAAGCACCACTGGCTGGTGCTATATTGTTGATATCCAGATTCGATGTATTCAAGACATTGAACATCATATGAGCAGCAATCTCATCATCTGAACATGTTAGAGGAAGGTTGAATGATTTGAAAAAGCCATCGTAATCGAAGAATGATGACGAACCTTTTCCCGCAGGGGGTGGAGTATCTTTGTACATCTACGTTGCACCACACTTCTACCTGACCTGTCAAGTTGTTATAAACCCGTTTGTCTGGTATGCTGTACCCTAGAAAGATCCCCTGATCTGCTTTCTCGCTGAACTTGCACTCCGGAGTTCTCTTCAATAACATACATGGAGCTCCGAATGGTTCCAGATACTCCAGATTCGGTTTGCGCTTCTGAAGTAACTCATAGCAAGTCTTCCCATGCCGCTTGACTACCAACACATGATTAAGCGTGTAGCACGCATTGGCAACTGCTTCATTCCAGAACTATACTGGTAGCTTTGAATCTGCCAACATAGTCCTTACACTCTTGATCAAGCTCCTATTCTTGCGTTCAGCAACCCCATTCATCTGTGGCGTGTATGCAGACGAGAACTGATGAACAATTCCCTTTTCTTTACAGAAAGCATCCATCCACTGATTCTTGAATTCAGTTCCATTGTCTGAACGAACCTTCCTTACCTTCTGATTGTAAAGGGACTTTAGTGTTGTGATGAGCATTTTGAACGATTCAAATGTTTCTTACTTAGCTTTTAGAAACATCACCCAGGAGAATCGTGAGTAGTCATCTGTGACTACAAAGTAGTACCAGTCTCCAGCGATACTCTTCGTGCTGACAGGACCGAATAGATCCATATACAGAAGCTCCAGGGGCATCTTAATAGAGTTAACGTGCTTAGACTTGTGAGACTTCCTGGTTTGCTTTCCCTTCTTGCACGAGACTTGTGAGACTTCCTGGTCTGCTTTCCCTTCTTGCACGAGGCATAAAAATCTAGAAGTTTGAAGTTCTTGACAGTAACTCCCTCAACTAAGTTGTTTTGAATCAGATGATTCATCTTCCTAGGATTTTTGTGTCCCATTCTCCTGTGCCATGAGATGGACTCCTTCTCCGTTGCTCTTGACAAAAAGCACCGAGCAGTGGACTCAGTAGTAGAAGCATTTGACATGTCCAAGACGTACAAATCGTTGTACCTTGACGCTGACATTAATACCTGCCTCTACGGAATATCCATCTCCTTCTTCCGAATGTAACACTTCCTATTGTCAAACATTACTTTGAAGCCCTTGTCACATATCTGAGAAACTGAAAGTAAATTGTTCTCTAACTGCTGAACAAAATTTACTTTATGAAACTTTAACATTCCATTTCCTACTTCTCCTTGTGCGGTAATGTAGCCTCCTTTGTTTCCAGCGAACGAAACATGTCCCCCTTTAATTTGTTTGACGTTGAAAAGGAAAGACTGATTTCCTGTCATGTGCTTAGATGCTCCGCTATCTACAATCAATGTGTTGGTAGAAGTGCTGTAGCGGACAAACTGCACAAAAACAGAAAAAGATTAGTTAAGGGGGGGACCCAAGCCTTTACTGGCTTGGGTATCCCATAGGCATCGCACATCACAAACTCCACCCACTATCCATTTAGAGTAGGAGACACCTCATTCTTCTTCTTATCACCACTATCATACATATCATAAGTTTTAGCTATCCACAGACCATCCTTGTGTAAGGCTTGTTTGTGGTAAACCAGTGACTGATTAATAGTTTGAACTTTAGGCCTATTTTCAAAAACCGGTTTTACCTCAGGCATCACAGACTTGCAAGTGGCTTGTCTGTGTTGTCTGTGGTGTTGGGAAGGGGTGTTAGACCTTGCAGGTGTTTTAGACCTTGGTTTTGTGAACTTATGTTTAACATCCAGATCTAGTTCGACTTTACGCCTAGGTGTTTGATAGCGAGGATAGTATAAAGATATGTGTCCTCTTTGTACACAAGTATAGCATGATCTCCTCTCAACAAGACTAGGAAATCTCTTGTGGGGTGGGGAGTACACTTCTGGCATGGGCCTTTTGGTCTCAACTTTTGGTTTTTCACCTTCTTTGATAAATTTGTTATGTTTAACGTTATGATTATTTTGTCTTTTTAAATTGTTAAGATCTTGCTTAACCAGTTTAGACTGACTAGGTTTTGAAGTCTTTGGTTGTGTAATATCAGATTGTGAACCCAACCCAAGAGGTATGTTATCATCCTCTTCCACCCAGTCCTCACTGTTGACTTTATCCTTTGTGCCCGATGTTGAAACTTTCTGATCAGCAACCGGAGGTGCAGGTTTAACTGCAGTGTCCGGATCACTTACAAGAGGAGTAGTCACCACATGGTTCTTGATGGGGTTATTGTTAACAGGTCTCTCTTTGGTGTTTAGAAGGATCTCATGTTGTGGGGGCATAACTTTATAACCCAGCCCTTCCCCATTGTTTCTTTCTATAACCAAATTTTGCATGATGTGAGAGGAACTAGCTAAACTATGTAGTTTTTGCTTTAAGGACTCATTTTTAACTTGTAAAACAGCTATTTCCCTTTTAGTTTCCTCAATTGTTTTTTTGTAAAAATTTATGTCATTTTCTTGGTTAAATGCTACAACTTCGGTTTCCCTTAGTTGTTTTCTCAAAACTTCGATTTTCTCTTTATAGCTGCTCTCATTTGTTGTAATTGCTCTTATTTTGTTATAACTTAGAGGTGCCGGCCATGAAAGCAGCCTGGGGTTCTTGGTGTGTTGCAGATCCTACATTTAGTTCTTCCTCCACCAGGTGATCAACAACAGCCATAGTCTTATTCACATCAGCGATGTCAAACTCAGCCGAGTTCTCCCCCTCACTCGCTGAGTCGTCGTTCAGATCATCAACCAATGCAATGTTAGCTTCACCATCAGATAAGAAACGAAAGGACCAGTCTTGCCCTTCATCACCCTGTGCTACCATGGCTTTGGTGTCATGGCTGGTTGAAGCTACCTTTTTGTCCTTATCTATCCTGTTGGTTGAAGAAAACGGGTTACCATTTCCTGTCTTCTTAGGTTTGACACACTCTCTCTTGAAATGGCCTTTCTCACCGCAATTGAAACAGGTGACTTTTGACTTGTCAAATCCAAAAGTTGGATCCTTTGTAGCCACCAGGTTCTGTCCCGTCTTCTTCACAAACTTCTTTGCTCTACGCACAGCACTAGCGAGAGGCCACATGATATCCATCTGTTCAAGCTCTGTTTCATCAACCTTCTCGTAATCTTCATCTGCTAGATGGTAATTTCCAATCTTTCCTGCAACTAACCCATCATACTATTGGACCACTACAGCAAGTAAGTCCATATGCTCTTTGGCGACTTCGACAATTACGTTGCTCAGGTTCTCTGTCATTAACTTCATCGGTTGAGTTTCTACAGAAGTGTGTTGAACACTTAATGAAACACTTGAGTCACCACCTGAAGATGCACTTTGAACGTTTGCAGATGTGTTAGACACGAAAGCAGTTTGCAAGGGTGCACTAGAAGATGCAGTAGTAGGAGTCACATTGTATAGAGAAGGATTCTGAGTGTAGGTTCCCTTTTTAGACTTGTACTTATGTCGTAGCTCTTCCTCTCTCAATTTCAGAATAAAATCATTTATGTCCAATGTTTCCGGCACTTCATTATGTCTTAAAGTAGAAACGAATGAATCCCACTTATCAGGTAAACCATCAGCCAGACTCGACACTTTATCTTCCATAGACGTTTTAACCCCATGAGTGTGCAGTTCACTCATCAAATGATAGAAGCGATCGATAACGTCTTCCAAACTCTCATTTCCAATTGACGAGAAGTTGTCGAATTCCTTCTTCAAAGCTTTAGCCCTTAGAGACTTAAGAGTTGCATTTCCTTCACACCGCTTCTCTAGAGTCGTCTATAACTTCTTGCAGTGCTTGTGCTCTGAGAACTGATGGAAAATATCCTTTGGGATGGACTGTGTCAACAATGCATAGGCCTTCTTCTCAGCATTATACGCAACCTTTTGCACCTCATTCAAACCACTTAGAGTCAGTGGAACACCGT
Source organism: Flaveria linearis (assembly GCA_024085815.1). NCBI lineage: Eukaryota > Viridiplantae > Streptophyta > Magnoliopsida > Asterales > Asteraceae > Flaveria > Flaveria linearis. Next base: position 81,303,214 of record CM044002.1, on the reverse strand, counting down.
CATTCCAACTGGCATAGTGTAGCCAGTCTCAATAGTGCTCCATAAGTTGGCGTCCACTCTATTCAAACGAATTTCAAACCGTTGCTTCCATACAGGATACTCGTCAAGTGTTAGAAGCTTAGGTGGTTTGTTGTGATTTCCGATCTCATTTTCCAAAAGCAGGAGATTCTGAATTCTGAGTCCTTCCCAGCTGAGAAAGCAAAGTGTAGTTCGTTCACGATGACTTAATCTGAAAAACTTGACAATCTAACTGATTGATGCAATTGGGGAATGCGAATGGACTCAACCTTGCGATTGAAGTCAACCGGACAATTGAAGTGTGCGACTGAGTTCACACGTGTGATTGAGGTCAATCGTGCATCTGAACCTATGCGTATGAGTCCAGTCGTATGAATGAACTATACGACTGAGCTAAACCAAACGAATGAGCTTAGACGTGCGAATGAACAGAAGATTGGACCAATCGTGCGACTGAGCTATGCGTATGAAGTTCAGTCATGCGAATGGATCAATCGTGCAACTGAGAAGTCTGACTTTGAAATTTCTCAAAATTTTCACTCGATTCGACCAAAAACACGATTTTGAAAACCCTAGTCGGCTAGAGCTCGAAAAATACGAACTTTTGAACACATGCACTCGTAAAACTCGAATTTTTAATGCAAACGGAACTGATCTTTGATTGAAAAACGTTGATTTTCGTAAAAACGCGATTGAATCCACGTAGAATCGAGAGCCAAAGCTCTGATACCACTTATTAGGACCGTATACGAACTTGTACTAACCGAAACTACGTGAAAACAGATCAGGGAGAACGTTAATCTGATCAAAACTAACGATTAGAATTAAGAATTGATTAGTAATGATCAAGAACACTCTATGAAGTTGGAAGGGACGACTTGGACGTTCTGGGACGGCTAGGGTTGTGAATTCTCGAAGTGTTCTCGTTTTTGCACAAATTAAGTGGTATTTATAGGTTTCAGTCTTCATTCGTACGACTGAGCCATGAGTATGGCTCAGTCGTGCGACTGAGTCATACGATCCACTCACACGGATGACTGACCCACACAATTGATTCATTCATACGACTGAGCCAGTCTAATCGTATGGCTCAATCACATGGTTCAGTCGTGCGACTGGCCCATTAGCATGGTCCAGTCGTGCGACTGGATCATAAGCCTTGGTTAAACATATTCCTGAACCATTAACGATACAGAACTATGTCTAACAACTGTAAACCCATATAACATGTTCATAAAAGCATGTAATAAACAATAATATAAATAGATACGACTTTAAATAACCAATAATCATTCATTAAAGAGTTTTCATTACACATATCAAAACATTACATCAGTGTAATCAAAGTGAAAGTCATTTATATTTAAGCAAACTAGAACTAGAACTAGGGACATGTGTACCAACACGTTCAACAAAACTACGAGATACTTCAGCGAAACTGAACGAAAGTTCCTAGTTTCAAAAGAAACTTTAACATTGTGTTGTCCAAGCACAAGTGACAGTTTCGCTAGGAAACTTTCAGCGAAACTATAGATTCACCCGGTATGGCTTCCTGAGTTTAATCTTAAGTGAAACTAATAGCGAAATATAGTTTCTCTTAGGTGAAATTACAAATTAAGTTGTCAGCGAAACTGTTCAACAACGAATGCACATAACTCAATGCCTTAGACTCAGCGAATCTACGCTTTATTATCAGCGAATCTATGGTTTTTGACGGCAAAAGTAACTATTTCGCGAGCGAAATTACAGTTTCGCTGCCAGCAAAACTAGCCAAATCTTACATTTCATTATTTTTGTTTTGTCTCTTATTGTGTATATCTTTTTCACTAACATATTTATGTTTCTATTTCAGTTGACATGGCTAATTTAAAGTTTGACGATAAGTTCAACATCGTGGCTCTTATGGATGATGGGAATCCAAAAGCTGTGGGATTTAGAGACTGTATCAGATGGTTGAGGCAATCTCCCATATTTTATGCCATTTCACATATGCCTATCATCTATGATCTTCACGTGAGAGACTTCTGGAGATCTATTGAGCATGATGTTGGATCTATGCCGAACCGGATAGTTGCAAGGATTGAAGGACATGACATAGTTATCACTATGGAAACTACTGCCACGGTACTTCGTCTTGAAAATAATTATGGGCCAGCGGTGGTGCTGTCTAATGCCCTAAGTTCTACAGGCATTCAGGAGTATCAGGTATGAAGGGCCACCTTTTGTTTCCAAGAAGGAAATAAAGAAATCTCTTCAGTCAAAGGAATGGAGATATATAGCCCACGTCTTTATTATATGTCCGGATCATAGAAAGGGAGGGTCAGACGGGTTGAACATACATTGGGCTAGGGCGATGATTATCTTCTCCAGAGGTGAAAAGGCCAATATTGCAAAAATGATTTTTGACTTTATGACTGAGAATATTATGGCCCTAAAGAGAGACAAGTGGTTGCTATATCTGAGGTTTATCCACATGTTTATTGATGATCTCATATCAAATGTGCCAAGACACTAAGAAATCAAAAGACTGGCATAAATGAATATGAGGATATTTGCTGACTTCTCTGCAATCAGACATGATTTTAGTAGAAAGATCACTCACTTATGGGAAAACATGTATCCACCTGAGAGATGGAACTATATTAGAAGAGTGATTGAGTCTGAAAGCAAGAATGCTAAGGAGAATATAGAAAAACAAGAAGAAGCAATAAAGAAGAGGGAACAGTATGTAAAAGAAAAGAAGTATGATTTTGAAGAAGAAGTTAATAAGACGGATGAGGAGGTGAGAGTACAAAAAGAAAAAAAGTGCAAGAGGAGGGTGGAGGAAAGTGAACCAACAAACAAGTCTGAAAGGAGAACAAAGCATAGACAGAAGGCAAACTCAGAACAAGCTGGTAGGAAAGACATCAGATTTGATCTAGATCAAGATATGATTTGAAATGTCAGTGCTTTAGTGGCAAATGAACTAAGCATGATAGAGACAAAGTTTTTGAATTAACAGATAAGGGAGAAGGCAAAGGATTTAGTGATTGAAGGTCTAAAGAATGTGGTGTAGGATCAGCAGGAATTGATAAAGACGGTGTTTACAGAGCTGAACAAACTGAAAGCAGCGGCCGGCCTACCAAATCAAAGATCTGAAGCTTAGTTAAATGATCTTACTAATACCTCAAAGTATGAATTCCTGAATATTGGAGGATGATCTATGGCAGGATAGGGCCTAAGTGGAGCTGCAGACATAAGTTTTGATATTAACACAAATGAAGCTGATACTGATGATGTAGGTGAAGGTGCTGGTAATGTTGATGTAGGTGCTAGCGCCAGTGGTGTAGAGAAAGAGGTGGATGTTGGTGGAATCAAAATATCTAAGGCTGAATTCAATGTGAGGTTTGATGTTAATAAGGATCAGATTGGAGAGGAAGTGCATGTGGATAAGGGTGATAAAGAAAAAGGGAAAAAGCCTGATATAAGGCTACTTAATGAAGAAGAAGAGGATGATGAGCAGCTTATTTACTACAGTTCAGAGCCTGAGTATTACGAGGTGGATGAGAGGCCAGTAGTGTATGTGGCTCAAAGAGGGTCGATAGAAGGAGATGTGATTAAGTTAGCTCAGGAAGATTGGTTTAAAAAGGAGATGGAACCAGAGGAGATAACTCCCTTATTCGAAAACATTCAAGAGGCTAGCAAGAAGGATGCTGACAAGAATATTATAAGCTAGAATACAATACTGAGCTCAAACTGTTCATGATTAAGAGGAGAGGTGGAAAGATTTACTATCTGAACAAGGGGAACACATTTAAGACCTTGCCTAGGTGGGATTTGAGGAGGTTGGTTGAGATTCTATTGATAGACGATGATACAAATGAAGGGCTATGCTACTAGGGAAAGAGAAAAAGAAGGGGCTAAACGACAATTTTGAAGCTTTCGGTTACATGAAGCCTAAGAGAAGGAGGTCTAAGAAAGACTTGGATTGGGCCACAGGCAAAGGCAAGATAGTGTTGAAATTAAAACCTGCAAAAATTGTAAATAGAGTACGTGTGCCCAATCCACTTCCCCTGATGCTAAAAGATTTCATCAAATGGTTTTGTGACAACAATACTGAGGAAGCAGTGATAAGGATTAAAGGTGATCAGCAGATTAGACTGTTTGATCCAATAGAGTTATTTTTGTTTGGGGATGAGGATCTTAAGATTTTATGTGAAAATCATATAAAAAGGGGAGCTGGAGCTGAAGCAAGGACTGAAGCCAGTCTATTCATAAGAATGGCTAACAAAGCTTGGGGAGTGAGAGCTGAGATCAGGGAGCTTACAAAGAAAGTGATTCAAGTTGACGAGAGACAAATGGATGCAGGATTTGACAAAGCAATTACTTCAAACAAGTGCACGTGTTGAAGAAGAGACTAACAAAGATGCAGGTGATGTAGTGGAAGAGGCTGGAGCTGAACAGGAAGCATCTAAGAAAGCCAAAGAAGATGAAGGTAAAGGCTGGAGCTGATCCATCCCATTTGGAACACATTTGATATATCAAACTATTTGGTGTGTTTATTTAAGATAGTAAGCTATATAGACAATACCTTCTATTTTACAAATGGGTTCTTATAAATACTCATTTGAATCACTTTTGCTTTCACCGTCAAAGTATAATTTAGCTATTCATTTGATATATTCAGGAGGCTTCATTGACTAATACTTAACACATGATTGTTGACCCATTTCATTCCTTTAATAGGTACATGAACCCTAATTGTTTCGTCACTCAAAAATAGATATGAATTCACAAGAAACGAACTCACAACATCAGGATATGTATTTACCAACCTTCTTAGTGGAAACTCTACTTTGATTCTTGTTGACTCTCCACCTATACCCTCTAAAAACATAACCAATGTTAGGAAGTCAACATGCAGGAGGTGTGAACTTTAGCGTTGGTGAAGACGTGTTACTTGCCTCAGTGTGGTTAAATAGTAGCTTTGATGCGATCAAGCTCGGATCAGAAATATTGTCAACTTTGGGAAAATTCCATTATTTTTAAGAATATAAAGAAATCAAAACCGAGCGGACAAACAAGTCTTTAACACATCGACGGTCGTGTATTGAAAAGGTTATAAATAACTTTAGTTCATACGTTCCTAAAGTTGAAAGGTTAAATCAAAGTGGCGCAACCGAGTATGATAAAAAATAAATTTTGACACCCTATGATGCAAATCGTTATCTCTAAATGGTATATTTGAACTTTTAGATTCCTCTAAGACAATTTGTATTCACTTTTAGGTGCATTTACTACCATACTAGGCTATTAATGTTATGCATAAGTGAATATTTTATGTTTGTTGCAATGTAAGCTACTACGACAGATAAAAATATATGTTGCCAGTGTATGTAAACTAGTCTATTAGATTTGATGAAACTTTTCATTAGTTGTAGTTGAATTGGCATGTATATATGGTGCTACATATTACTTGATCACAATCATTGATTGATTTGATGGTGCTCTAATTTATCTAATTTCACTAACATGTGTATTTATTTGTTCCAATGCAAGCTTGAGAAGGCAAATATTACATACCAATCTCCATAAAGTTGTAACATTTAGTTTGAGTATTATTCGCATCTATTAAAAAACCAACCTAAGTGAATTTCACGTTTCATAAAAGGTGTCATAAAGCAAAAGAAGACAGGGGCCCATCCTCGACCCCGACCACAACCCCGTCCCTAACGTCCAATTACATTGAAAAGGAAGTTATCAAATTAGACTGATCGATGGGCAAGAAAGCTGAAAAAGAAAAACCAAAAGCCCAAAGCATGCAATCTGAGGAAATTATCCAACTTCAAATAAAGTAAACACTTTTGGAGAAGTTACGTGCTCAAGAGAGATTTTTATCGTTTTAAAGCTCAGAAGATGGAGTATGACAAGGCAAAATTGAAAGACAAACTATGCCCCTTGAAGATGAAAGACTAAGGTTGGTGGCAGGAAAGCTAAGGGTTAAAACTGAAAAATGCGGATTGCAAAAAATGAATCAAATCAGATAATTATGATGATCGTCAATGTGGGGCTAGCTTACTTAATAGAGGATTTGTCTTTTAGAGAGTAGGTCCTGGGTTTAAACCCAAGCATGGTGTAACTTTGTGTAATTTAGGAGTGGAAGTAGAATAGATTTGTCTTTTTAAAATAAATAAATAAATAAGGTAATTAAGTATAATGAGTGTTTATTCTTAATTATATTATAAAGACGGGAATAAGAAATCTACTACAAATACTTTTAAATTTTTATTTAAATTAGGAGCTAATTTGTCATTTCTTGAGCGGAAACAAATAATTATAATAAAGTTGCAGGTAAACATACAACACACTGCGTTGCACCTTTCTTTTGGATAGTAAAGCGATCCAACTAAAAACACTTCGCTATCTCAAAGGTACTATAACTCATGGATTGAGTATCCGCCAATCTACTTATTCTTCTACTAATGCTTATGTCGATGTTGACTTGGCTAGATGTCCAAATTGTAACACCCCCAATCTCTTTTAATAATATAATAAGGAGGGTGCTACTAGTTGGGTTATTATAACAACACAGAGACTACAAACGCAGCGGGACTTTACATATATTAAAAACTATTTACATCGTTAACAATATTTACAAGATATTATCCGAATATTTCAAAAACTTTTTAAACTTCAAGTACTTCCTTCCCAAAACCCAACATTTGTGGCCAGTATCATACACCATAACCGGAAGCTAACTTTGTGGGGGACCATCACGAGCGCCTCTATTACTACCTGGCATGCATTAGAAAACAAACACAAAATCAGATATAATGGTGAGTTCTAACATACATCACATTTAATAACAATAACTCATCACCTTTTACTACACCAAATAATTCACACACATATTCATCAGTCCATTTATTTATCCCAGTATTGATATGCATATCGAATACCCACAAGTATTTCTGGACATCTTTTATCAATTTTAATTTGGTGGGTCAAACCTCCACCTCGCGCGTTGACGGGTCAGACCTCCGTCTAGAAATTTGGTGGGTCAAACCTCCACCTCACGCGTTACATCTTTTTATAAATTTTAATTTGGTGGGTCAAACCTCCACCTCGCGCGTTGACGGGTCAGACCTCCGTCTATAATTTGGTGGGTCAAACCTCCACCTCGCGCGTTACATCTTTTTATCAATTTTAATTTGGTGGGTCAAACCTCCACCTCGCGCGTTGACGGGTCAGACCTCCGTCTATAATTTGGTGGGTCAAACCTCCACCTCGCGCGTTAACCACATTTTACCAATTTCAACTCATTCTCACATCTTTATTTATTTATATGCATGCCAGTGCCCGATTTTGTCAAAACCACATTGTCAAACGACATCAACACATAAAAGGGCAATTAGAACTCACCTTAATGTTCTCAGCAAGTGATTATCAATCCAAACACACTAGGGCAGCTAAACTTCTCCTTCTCAAGGCAAATCTAAAACAACAATCCCTAACTTAGTCAAATTACTCCTAGCTGACCACTTCATGCGACTAAGGCCATGCGACTGGACTCATTCGTACGACTGAACATGCGACTGAGCTTAGTCGTACGAATGGACCATACGACAGAGGTGCGAATGAGCTGTAACAGAGTTCGTGCGAATGACCTCCATTCGTGCGATTGGTTCATGCGACTGAACTTCGGTCGTACGTTTGAACAATGCGACTGACTCAGTCGCACGAATGGGTCATGCGACTGGGCTCATTCGCCTGAAACGGATCAGCAGTTGTGTTCTTACCATATTTGATCCAAAAACTCAAGTTTTAACCGCTCAGATTATGCCATATTCACAACAGAACATGTACACCTCATTTACAACCGTTTCGGGTCTTTATTTCATCAATCTTTACAAAAACTAAGACCCGAACCTTCACTTTTCAGTTTTAACAGAAAGATTGAACAGAAACCAGATTTTAAATATGTTTTTGGATCAATTTCAACCACATACACAGCTTAACATATTCAAGAATCGATCCGTAACAAGCAAAACTTACCAAAACGGAGCTAGCTTAGTCGATTTGGCAAGAACAGGGTGTTTGGGTTCGAAAAGGGAACAAGGGGATGAGGTTACTGCAGAAAAATCTGCTTTTGAACACCCTTAACCGCCCTACTTATCCTATATGCAAATTTTTAGCCGACATACTCAATCGCGCGATTGGACCATTCGCACGGTTCAATCGTGCGACTGAGCCCATACGCCCATCATTCGTGCGATTGGGATTCATTCGCACGTTTGGTATGCGACTGAACACTAATTCAAACAAACAAATAATTATCAAACTTTTTGGATGTTACAAGTCTACCCACCTTATTTAGGGTTTCGTCCTCGAAACCTGACTAAAACAATTGAGGGTAATTCCGTCTCATTTCTTCCTCTGTTTCCCAAGTTGACTCAGATCCTTGGCGATGTGCCCATTGCACCCGGACTAAGCTAATGCTTTTATTTCTAAGCTTCTTCTCCTTACGATCTAAAACGGTCACAGGTTGTTCAACATAATTGAGCTTCTCATCAACCTCAATATCATCTAATGGTACATATTGAGTTTCATTAGCTAAACACTTCCGTAACTGAGAAACGTGGAAGGTTGGATGAATAGCACTCAATTCTTCTGGCAAGTCCAACCTATACGCCACGTATCCCACTTTTTCTATTATTCGGAAAGGTCTAATAAAACGTGGACTTAACTTGCCCCTCTTTCTGAATCGAATAATGCCTTTCCATGGAGAGACTTTCAACAAAACAAAATCCCCGATTTTAAATTCTAATGGTTTCCTTCTACGGTCTGCATATGATTTCTGCCTGCTTTTTGCCTCTTTAATACGATTCTTAACTATTTCAAATTTTGACATTGTTTCTTCAACTATTTCACTATTTCCTAATTCACGTTGCCCTATATCTCCCCAACAAAGTGGAGTTCTGCACATTCTTCCATACAACATCTCAAACAGGGACATCTGAAGAGTAGCTTGATAACTGTTGTTGTATGCAAATTCAGCTAGAGGAAGATGACTATCCCAGCTACCTCCAAAATCAATACTACATGCCCGTAGCATATCCTCTAATGTCTGAATAGTTCTTTCACTCTGACCATCTGTTTGGGGATGATAGGCTGTACTAAAGTAAAGTCTAGTCCCCATGGCTTCGTGAAATTTTCTCCAAAATCTGGAAGTATATCTAGCATCTCTATTAGACGTGATACTTTTTGGAACTCCATGCAATCTAACTATTTCTTTAGTAAAAATATCAGCTAGCTTTTCCACCGAATAAGTTTCCCTTATTGGTAAAAATAAAGCACTCTTGGTTAGCTGATCTACCACTACCCAAATAGTATCATAACCTTTTGGTGTGCGGGGCAACTTCGTTATAAAATCCATAGTCAGATCATCCCACTTCCAAACTGGAATAGCTAATGGCTGCAACAATCCATAAGGTTTCTGATGTTTAGCTTTCACTTGGGCACAAGTCAGACATTTATTTACGTACTGCATCACGTTGAATTTCATTCCTAGCCACCAATAATCTTGTTTCAAATCTTGGTACATCTTAGTCATGCCTGGGTGAATGGAATACCTGGATTTGTGAGCTTCATCTAGTACTATATCGCGAAATGCCAATGGAACCCACATTCGACCAAACCTGATTTTAACACCATGGCTATTTTCTTCTAAATATTTTTCTTGACCAACCATTCTTTCTTTCTTAATATTTTCTTCTTTTAATGCTTCCATTTGGGTTTCTTTCAGCTGTTGCATAAAATCAGGAGTGATCACAAGTTTATACGCCTTAACCTTAATTGGTTTGTATTTCTCCTTTCTGCTCAATGCATCAGCAACCACATTTGCTTTCCCAGGGTGATACAGAATTTCACAGTCATAGTCTTTAATTAATTCCAACCATCGCCTTTGTCTCATATTTAAATCTTTTTGCTCAAAGAAATATTTTAGGCTCTTATGATCAGTAAAGATGGTGCACCTCACTCCATATAAATAATGTCACCATATTTTAAGAGCAAAAACTACAGCTGCTAATTCTAAATCGTGGGTTGGGTAATTAACTTCATGGGTCTTCAACTGTCTAGAAGCATAAGCAATAACTCTCCCACGTTGCATTAAAACACACCCCAATCCCTGATATGATGCATCAGAATATATTACTAAATCATCTACACCTTCTGGTATTGCTAATACTGGGGCTTGTGTTAATCGATTCTTCAGTTCCTGAAAAGCAACTTCCTGTTCCTTATTCCATTCATACTTAACATCCTTTCGAGTTAGCTTTGTCAATGGAGAAGCAATTTTGGCAAAATCTTGTATAAATCTCCTATAGTATCCTGCCAGCCCCAAGAAACTACGAATTTCTGAAGGACTTTTAGGAATTCCCCAATTCACCACAGCTTCAATCTTCGCAGGATCCACCAATATTCCATCCGCATTTACCACATGGCCCAAAAATTGTACTTCCCTTAACCAGAATTCACATTTCGAGAATTTTGCATACAACTTATTCTTTCTCAAGGTTTCCAATACTTCTCGAATGTGACAAGCATGATCTCCTTCATTCTTAGAGTATATTAAAATATCATCTATAAACACAATTACCGATTTATCCAGCATCGGTCTACATACCCTGTTCATCAAATCCATGAATGCAGCAGGAGCATTCGTTAACCCAAACGACATCACCAAAAATTCATAGTGCCCATATCGTGTGCGAAAAGCTGTCTTTGGTATGTCTTCTTCTTTCACCTTTAACTGATGATACCCGGATCTAAGGTCTATCTTTGAGAACCAATTAGCACCTTGGAGTTGATCGAACAAATCGTCTATACGGGGTAATGGGTATTTATTCTTGACAGTTAGTTTGTTTAGTTCTCTATAATCTATGCACATCCTCAAACTGCCATCTTTCTTCTTTACAAACAAAACAGGAGCACCCCACGGCGAAGAGCTTGGTCGGATAAAACCCTTGTCTAATAATTCCTGTAATTGCTTCAAGAGTTCCTTTAACTCAGCCGGTGCAAGTCTATAAGGGGTCTTAGCAACAGGTTTCGCCTCGGGTATTAAATCAATTCTAAACTCAATTTCTCTATCAGGAGGTATACCAGGTAGATCCTCTGGAAATACATCGGGGAAATTACAAACTACTGGAACATCTTCTAATTTCTTCGTCTCCTTAGCAGCATCAACTACATATGCCAAGAATGACTCGCAACCCCTATTCAATAATTTCTCAGCCTTAATCATAGATATGACTTTCACCACATTATCATGATCATCGCCAAAAACCGTTACCAGATTACCATCTGGTGCTCGCAACACAATCATCTTTCTTTTGCATATTATCTAAGCCTCAAATATAGATAACCAATCCATTCCCAATACTACATCAAAACCTCCTAATTTCATCATGTGTAATCTAGCAGGAAATTTTCCACCTTCTAATTCAACAAAACAATCGTCTATTACTTCACTAACAACTATGAATTCATTAGAGGCAGTCTCTACTGAAAAAGCAACATTTATCTTTGATGGTCTAACTTTTATTAAGGCATGGAATGTTATTGATATAAAACTTCTATTAGCTCTCGAATCAAATAAAACTCTCTCAGGCACATCATTAACAAGAAACTTACCCGACACAACATCCGGTAATGCCTTAGCTTCCTCCGCAGTCATTGTGAATGCTCTCCCCGTAGTACCGCTACTACCACTCACGTTGACTTTATTCGGTCCTCCTACTGCACGAATAGGAACCGGTCCAGGTCTAAACTTTGGGCATTCAGATTTCATATGTCCCATCTCCCCGCATCCATAACACCGAAGTTCTGGACATCTAGAAACGAAATGTCCAGGATTCCCACATTTACGACATGTCGGGTGATTCGATCTACATTCTCCTCTATGAAACTTTCCACATCTATTACACCGAGGAGGGGGACCTATAAAACCCCTAGCATTAAACTTTCTCTTCTGTGGCCCACCTTGTCCATACATAGGCCTAGAACTTAGTGAAGCCTCCTGACGACTAACCACTTCTTCTTTCACCACAGGTTTCTCGGACTCAGCAACTTCCTCATACATGTCCGCAGCCAATTTCACCGTGGCTTGGTAAGTAGAGGGAGAATTTGACTTGACCAGCATTCTTACCTTAGGAGGTAATCCCTGAACATATCTAGTAATCCTCTTTGTCTCAGGGGTTACTAATTGAGGTACCAAGCGCGCCATTTCTTCAAATCTGGAAGTATACTCTTTGTGACTTAAGGCGCCTGCTTGAAACTGTAAGAACTTAATTTCAATTCTGTCCATCTCGCCTTTCGGACAGAACTTTTCTATCACCAACTCCTTAAAAGTTTCCCACGTCATCTGGCTCACGGTGGCCTCACCCATGGCCTGTTCCACTGTATCCCACCAGTACAAGGCTTCTGCTTGAAAAGAATGTACTGCAAAGCCCACCTTCTGATCTTCCTTGCATCTACTAAGTTTAAACGCCGCTTCCATCTCTCGTAACCATTTATAAGTTACTATTACATCCTTCTGGCCTTCAAACTTAGGCGGGTCACATTCCTTAAAATGCTTATATGATATTGGTTTCTCCACTACAGGCTCAACAATAACAGGTGGTGGAGTTGGTTGGGACGACGATTCACCACCTTTCCTAAGGTCACTTAACATTTCCGGTAAGGTAGTACGTAACACTCGGGCGACTTCATCACCTATAGCCGCCTTAAGTTCATCACCCGAGATCCTAGCTTCAGGTCTAGAATTTGCATTACTAGTTTCCTCCATCTACGATCAGAAATAAACCATAATCAAATAATGAGTGATACCAGGATGTTGCATATAATGTAAATTGCTCATAACATTGGCCAGGTGTTATCAATTATTTACTTATTCACACCATCCTGCCTCTTCTCATTACCCTTTCACAGTTTATTTCTAACCCTATCTAAACCACAAAATCATGCACACACATAATACTAGTCTTTATCTTAAACAATTACTTTCATTCAACAATTGAATGAATTATCATAGATAATTAAATACTCATCCATAACATAGTTCACCCCATTCCCGGTTGTAGATACTGGCACTTCCCACATCTTCAGTTAAAGTTTGAAGCAATCAAATGTTCAAATCTCTTTAACTATGGCTCTGATACCAACTTGTAACACCCCCAATCTCTTTTAATAATATAATAAGGAGGGTGCTACTAGTTGGGTTATTATAACAACTCAGAGACTATAAACGCAGCGGAACTTTACATATATTAAAAACTATTTACATCGTTAACAATATTTACAAGATATTATCCGAATATTTCAAAAACTTTTTAAACTTCAAGTACTTCCTTCCCAAAACCCAACATTTGTGGCCAGTATCATACACCATAACCGGAAGCTAACTTTGTGGGGGACCATCACGAGCGCCTCTATTACTACCTGGCATGCATTAGAAAACAAACACAAAATCAGATATACTGGTGAGTTCTAACATACATCACATTTTAATAACAATAACTCATCACCTTTTACTACACCAAATAATTCACACACACATTCATCAGTCCATTTATTTATCCCAGTATTGATATGCATATCAAATACCCACAAGGTATTTCTGGACATCTTTTATCAATTTTAATTTGGTGGGTCAAACCTCCACCTCGCGCGTTGACGGGTCAGACCTCCGTCTAGAAATTTGGTGGGTCAAACCTCCACCTCGCGCGTTACATCTTTTTATCAATTTTAATTTGGTGGGTCAAACCTTCACCTCGCGCGTTGACGGGTCAGACCTCCGTCTATAATTTGGTGGGTCAAACCTCCACCTCGCGCGTTACATCTTTTTATCAATTTTAATTTGGTGGGTCAAACCTCCACCTCGCGCGTTGACGGGTCAGACCTCCGTCTCTAATTTGGTGGGTCAAACCTCCACCTCGCGCGTTAACCACATTTTACCAATTTCAACTCATTCTCACATCTTTATTTATTTATATGCATGCCAGTGCCCGATTTTGTCAAAACCACATTGTCAAACGACATTAACACATAAAAGGGCAATTAGAACTCACCTTAATGTTCTCAGCAAGTGATTATCAATCCAAACACACTAAGGCAGCTAAACTTCTCCTTCTCAAGGCAAATCTAAAACAACAATCCCTAACTTAGTCAAATTACTCCTAGCTGACCACTTCATGCGACTAAGGCCATGCGACTGGACTCATTCGTACGACTGAACATGCGACTGAGCTTAGTCGTACGAATGGACCATACGACAGAGGTGCGAATGAGCTGTAACAGAGTTCGTGCGAATGACCTCCATTCGTGCGATTGGTTCATGCGACTGAACTTCGGTCGTACGTCTGAACAATGCGACTGACTCAGTCGCACGAATGGGTCATGCGACTGGGCTCATTCGCCTGAAACGGATCAGCAGTTGTGTTCTTACCATATTTGATCCAAAAACTCAAGTTTTAAACGCTCAGATTATGCCATATTCACAACAGAACATGTACACCTCATTTACAACCGTTTCGGGTCTTTATTTCATCAATCTTTACAAAAACTAAGACCCGAACCTTCACTTTTCAGTTTTAACAGAAAGATTGAACAGAAACCAGATTTTAAATATGTTTTTGGATCAATTTCAACCACATACACAGCTTAACATATTCAAGAATCGATCCGTAACAAGCAAAACTTACCAAAACGGAGCTAGCTTAGTCGATTTGGCAAGAACAGGGTGTTTGGGTTCGAAAAGGGAACAAGGGGATGAGGTTACTGCAGAAAAATCTGCTTTTGAACACCCTTAACCGCCCTACTTATCCTATATGCAAATTTTTAGCCGACATACTCAATCGCGCGATTGGACCATTCGTACGGTTCAATCGTGCGACTGAGCCCATACGCCCATCATTCGTGCGATTGGGATTCATTCGCACGTTTGGTATGCGACTGAACACTAATTCAAACAAATAAATAATTATCAAACTTTTTGGATGTTACAAGTCTACCCACCATATTTAGGGTTTCGTCCTCGAAACCTGACTAAAACAATTGAGGGTAATTCCGTCTCATTTCTTCCTCTGTTTCCCAAGTTGGCTCAGATCCTTGGCGATGTGCCCACTGCACCCGGACTAAGCTAATGCTTTTATTTCTAAGCTTCTTCTCCTTACGATCTAAAATGGTCACAGGTTGTTCAACATAATTGAGCTTCTCATCAACCTCAATATCATCTAATGGTACATATTGAGTTTCATTAGCTAAACACTTCCGTAACTGACTATTGCTCAGTACCGTACAAGGGTAGAATACCTTGCTATTGCTCATACAGTTATGAAGCTTGTTCGATGGATCATGTCTCTTCTATTAGAGTTATGACTTCCCATATCTTATATCTACTCCACCTTCACTTTGATGTGATAACTTTGGTGCCACCAACTTAACTGTTGATCCAGCTTTTCATCAAGTGACCAAACATCTTGAAATTGACTTACACTTCATTCCTCATATGATTCTTACTCTAACTCTTCAAGTTAGATATGTTTCCACTACAACGCAACTTGCTAACATGTTGACCAAATGATTAATGTCTACCCATTTCAAACACATTTTGGTCCAAGCTCACCATCCTAACGATGGTTTCGCTTGCGGGGCAGGTTAAAGCATATTATCTAGATTCTTCACATTCACTAGTATTTATTTATCTAAGTATGAGTCTTTTTGTTTCTTAGACTCTTGAGATCACATTAGTTTTTGAGGTTTCCATGTGCCTTATATATATATAAGAGTCTTACAATGTAATGACATAGTGAAAACAATTACCATAACCTGTTGGTTCTGAAATATAATATTATGAAAACAATGTCAAAATAACATAAATGCTATAAAGTAAAATACACAGACAAAATGTCTCATTGAGTTTTTTCTTGTCATTATGTTATTCTGAAAGCAATGAGTTTTTAGAAGCACATTGGTAAAGTAACATTATTGTGTGCATCTAATTGTAATACAAAATTGTAAGGCCCCGTTCCCGGTCACCTCATGGTTGGTCATTCATAGCACATAAAACATATTAATACACATTTTATTAAATAAACAGCAGAATTATGTTAGCAAAAAACCATTCTCTATTATTAAAAGTGTGAATCCAAGGATCTCAATTCAGGAATTATCAGTATTAAAATAAATCAATTCAATGATCGCGGAATTATCATTAATTGACGTATAATTGTTTTAATGACTAATGATGAACACAACCACAGAAACACAATAACTGTGATCTCAATAATTATTCAAACGTATTTCATTAACTATCAAGTAATGATTACAAAAGAATAATAAAGAATAACTATGAACAACGAATTCAGTGAATCGAATAATGTTGATGTTGATGTGACGGCGGTTAGGGTTGCACAATGATGTAACTCTTGACAGCCGTAATATTGATTGATTGTGTTCCTCGAGATGTGAAACCTAGGACTCGTATTTATAGATGTTTTGAGTCGGCTAAGGAAACACCGAATCTCTTGGGATTTGGTATTGATTGTGTTGACTTGTTTGACTTCTTGGTATTTGCAATCGAACAAGTATAATGTTCTTCCGCAGCAGGCTTGTCGTCCGCAGAACTTTTGTTCTTCCGTAGATGAATTGGTCTTCCATAGAAGTGTTGTTCTTCCATAGGAATTCCTTCTTCCGTAGGAATCTTCACTTCATGGTCCTTGATCATCCGCAGGAACATTCACTTGGTCATTTGTTCTTGTAAGAAACATATCTACGGATTAACAATAATGTCCATCCGCAGATGTTTCTTACACTTGGTCAATTACAGGAATCCTTCCAAGTATATTGTTTCTCCCTGTCAACAGTCACAATCAACACACATATATATGGGGTTAACCTTTAGATTCAATGCACACATATATATATATATATATTGACTGTTACAAATATTAATTACAAGACTTGATTCAAGTACTAAGCCTATACAAAATGATCTAGACCTATACACTCTAGATCTAACAATACTCCCCCTTAGGCTTAGCTTCTTGAAATCTGTCCTTCAAAACTGCAAGTTCTTTGACTCTTGCTATCATCTTATTGTAGAAGTAGGATACAACAGTCTTCTGATCATCGTACTTGTACTTGATCTTCATCTTGCTGATCTTCTTCAGTGTATCATAGCTCAGGACCAAAATGTCTTCTTCTGTAGTGAGTGTTTCCACTACACTATCGTTATGTACAATTTCAAGCTCATCTTCCTCTGAAATTCTGAGCTCTGACACTGACAGGATCTCAGCCTCTCGGTTGATCAATTAGATTATGTTTGCAGCGGATTTAGCACATTAATTAGCAATTAAAGCAAGAACATAAAAGATATTTCAATTAAAAGCTCAAACATAGAGAGAGAAGAGTTCTGCGAAACAATAAATGTTCTATTGGTCACACGTTTCGGCAATTAAAGCAGTATGGTTACCCATCCTTTTATAGGCGGCAAAAGGATGGGCAGATGTCCTTTTTCTGACATCACTGAATATTCAAATTACAACTAACAAAAACATAAAACTACTGAAGATGTCAACAACTGACATCTTCTTACAAAAGTTCCTAAGTACTGACAAAAGTGAACTACTGATACTATAACAGCTGAAGAACATGCTCTTCAGCTGTTGTACAAATACTAAAACAAAATAAACTACTGAAAAGGAAAAACCACAACAACAACTGAAGAGGACTTCTTCAGTTGTTGTGACAAACTCTGAGTCTTCAGTACTTGGTCTTAAGACTTGGCTTCGGAAGATGTAACAGCTTCGGAAGATATAACAACTGATGACTTCAGTAGATATCATCAGTTGTTGTCCTCAGTCTTTTTCTTCAGACTTTGCTTCGGAAGATAGAACAGCTTCGGAAGATGTAACAACTGATGACTTCAGTAGATATCATCAGTTGTTGTCTTCAGTCTTTGTCTTCAGACTTTGTGCTTCGGAAGAAGATCTTCAGTTCTTTAGTTCTTCAGCTTTTGATACTTCAGTACTTGGTCTTCAGTACTTGAAGTCTTCAGTACTTGAATGATCAGTACTTCAGACTTCAGTACTTGGTCTTCAGTACTTTGGAGTCTTCAGCTGTTGTTCTTCAGTTCTTTGATCTTCATACTTTGTTCTTCAGACTTTGTCATAACAGCTGAAGCTGGAGCTAAGATGCTCTCGAGTTTGACATTCAAGCAAGAGAACACAATAGCTGATGGGAGTCTTCAGATGCTCTCGAGTCTGACATTCAAGCAAGAGAGCACTGTAACTGATGGGAGTCTTCAGCAGTTGTTGCAGTGGCATGTAGGACTTAGAGGTTTTTCTGATCTTGGCTCATTGGTTCTTTTGGTCCAACAAACTCCCCCTGAACCAATGCAGCCAAAACCTCTAATTATTGGATGTCCCACTTATTGGTGGCATAAAGATTGGTCTATTTCCTCCTAGATCAGATTAGGAGTTGACCCAGATAAGCACTAGCCGGAGAGGTAGTCTCTAGTGTTTGTTTGGCTAAGTATGGATGGGAGCTCTGTATTGGGGAATTGGACACAGAGCTGTTGCCCCATCCATGAGATCTACCTCCCATGTACAAGCCGGTAGGATTCTCGGGTGTAGGCCTGAAGAAAGATCATTTGTTCTTCTTTGGACAGATCTTCAGGCACACCATCAAATAATCCCTCCTGACCGTACAGCTCTGAGATGAACTTGACCTGTCTTCCATTTTTGAGCTCAAGTGTTGTGGTTTGCCTGTATGCAAACTCATCAGGATGTTTACCCTCCAACAACAGGTTGAGCTCATTCCTATGGAAATTCTCAAGCCTCTTATAGACCAGACCCTTCCTAACCACCCTATTATTAGCATTGAAAAGGGTGATTGGCCGGCTCTATAGGCTTTCTCGAATTCCTCTACTATTTCCCAGGGTGTTATTACAAAAGCCACAGAGATCACTTCATCTACGATTCTCTTTAGTTGGCTTTTGTATCTCACAGGCATGTCCTTTTTGACTATCCTGTGAGACACCCTTGGGTCAGGCCAAGTTCTCACCTTATCCCTTTCATATTGATAGGTTTGTTTCAAGGTGAATAATCTCAGAGCTTCTTTCTGCATGTTTATTATAGAGGTCGAAGCAGCAAAACATTTGTCAATGCTTTTCAGCATTTCCTCATCATGTCGCTTTTGCTGCTCCTCCTCTTCTAACTTTACCCTCACAGTGTCCTGCTGTGAGGTGGGAGTGATGGTTTGTGATTTGGCTTTGGGTAAAGGTATAACTGCTGAAATAAGCAGGCTATCCTCCTCATCCTCCTCTTCTTCTTCTTGCAGCCTCAGCACCCTTCTCTTCTTCTTCAAGGGTGGATCATTGGCTGCGGGTTTTGGTGGTGAAGGGGTTGGTTTTGTGGGTTGTGGTTTGGTGGTTGGTGTGGGAATTTTGGCAGGCACTTCTAGTAATCTAGATATGAGAGCAGGCTTAGTCTGTTTTACTAGAAGTGTCCTGTTCCCAGCACCGGCTTCGGAGAGGGCCTCAGCAACCAGTCCCTTAGTGAAGTTACCAGCTGAACAGATCTTGGTGGTTATAGCCAAGATCCTATCCCTGGTCCATGCTTTGATGTCAAGGACTGGTCTGCCCAAATACTTCGAAATGAATCTACTCATAGCCTCAAGTCTCTTTTGGTCCTCTTGGCTATAAGTAGACCATCGGTATTCTATCTCCTTGGATTCCATCCTCCTGAGCTCCTGATCTAGCAAGGCAGTGTCCTTGTCAAAGCCTTGCCTGAACAGCTAATCAATGGCAGAATCCATTGATTTGCTGTGTTCAGCATCAGCCTCCTTGACAAGGGCTGCTAGATCAGAATCCAGTTTCTCTCCCTCTCCCCTATTCTTATCAGTGACACTGAAATCCTTTGGATTTCAGTCACTTTTATTGGCTCTACCTCCCTCTCTTTCCTCTTCCCTTTCTCCTCACCTTCCTAGTCTCCTCAACCAACTCCCTCTCAACCACCACCTCTTTCTCTGCCTCTTTCTCTTCCTCACCCCTCTTCCTCTTGACTTGCACTGATGTCTCCCCCTTTTTAGGTGCATTGGTTGGGGTTTGACTATCAGCAAGTGCCTTAGAGATGGCAACCTCCACCATGGGTTGTATGTATGTGGGAAGCCTCTCATCAAGGGTCTGAATGACTATGTTTTGAAGTATGGGTGTGATGAGAGGTAGGGATTTCTGGAAGATAGCATCCAGCTGCTCAGGGGGGTTCTGACCCTGAGAGCTAGTGCCAGAAGCAGGGGCTGGTGGCCGAGTTTGTGGGGTTGGCTCAGTGTTTGTGAGACCTTCGGGTGAAGGTGCCATCTGTTGGGTAGTGGTGGCAGATGGACTTCTATCCTGATTCATCTGAGCAAGCAGCTCTTTGAGTCTGCTTATCTCATCCCTCTAGGATAGTGTTTTGAGCTACTACATCGTAGAAGAAGCTCAGGTCATCATCAGCATGAGCTGAATCACCTGACCTCCTGATATTGTCAGGATGTACATGTCCTGAGTGTGGCTCAGTAATGACATGTGCCCCTTGTTCATGGTACTGGGGACTTCTAGCCTCCGGAATGGATCCATCATCGGCCATTGCCTCTGGTGAGGTCTTAGTGATGTTACCAGCTTCACCCTGCTCAGATGTTGATGCAGGGGAAGTGGCAGCCTCACCAGATTGTTCTATCTCCCTAGCCACACTGGGAGATTGAACTGATTCTATGTGCTGTGGGCTCCCATCGGCACTTGTACCCACCCCTCTTCGGTTGGAGTCTCCCCAGGTGTAATAGGTTTCTGGGGAGAGGGTGGAGTGCTCAGATCGGTCAGCACTTTGGCTATTGCCAATGTTGGGCTTAGTGGGGCAGTCTCATCAGGAGATGGGCTAGAAGCAGTGTGCACATGGGGAGGACTGTGCTCTTCAATGGTAGTCTTCTCAAGTGAGATAGACCCCAGTAATGTGGTTGCCCCAATGTTGGCTACATCAGGCTCCTGTTGAGAGGAAGCCTGTGCGGTTGTGGTGGGTGGAGTCGTGGTACCTGCTGGGAGAATCGAACCAGCCGGCACATCCTGCCTTTGTGTTGCAGGGGCATCCTCAGGGGACTCATCTCCCTGAGTAGCCTTTTTGACCTTCTTTTTGGCTTTTGGCTTGGTGGGGACTTTGGATTTGGAGGTGGAGGCTGTGGGTTCCTGCTGCGTGGGATTTTGCAGCCGGCCAGCCTGTTTAAGTGTGTGGTCAGTGTTGTGCCTGGAGTATACCTCGGCTAGAACAGCCATGGCAGGGACCCCAGTGCCAACTAGTCCCTCAGCCTGAAGCTGGTTTACGATCATGGCCATTATGAACCGCGGATACAAGTTCTAACGGTTAGAAAATGGTTTTGTGGCCATGTCCTTGAGTTCCAAAAATAAAATATCAGTAAAATTTAGTGGTTGTTTCTCAAGGATAGAGTACAATACCTGTTGCCACCTTGTTGACATCTGGTCCCACGAAGAGATTTTGGGAGCCAGACACACATTCACCATGTGGAAGATCAGTCGTTGAGGGTCAGGGAAGTGTTTCTTCAACAAGGTGGAGGCCGAGAGGTTACCCTGGTAGTCGTTGGATGTGAATGAGAG
Source organism: Flaveria linearis (assembly GCA_024085815.1). Taxonomy (NCBI): domain Eukaryota; kingdom Viridiplantae; phylum Streptophyta; class Magnoliopsida; order Asterales; family Asteraceae; genus Flaveria; species Flaveria linearis. Next base: position 81,281,514 of record CM044002.1, on the reverse strand, counting down.
ATCCAGGGTACCTTTGGGGTAGGAGATTGGGTAGGTGGCATCCTCCAGCTTTAGGGTTTGGCGTATAGCAGCTGGAGTGATAACACAGGGTGGCTGTTGACGGAGGACCGGAGAGAGACCTCGCCATCCTGCTCTCCGGTTCGGACGGTTACGTTTGTCCAAAACTCCGCCAAGGAGTCGGTGTATATGGTGGGGTTGATGAGGAATGCCGTTTGGTATGTAGAATCTGTCATCAGGTCGACGGCATTGTGAAACTTAGGCCATAATGGCGATTTGGTGAGATGGGCGACACAGTTGTGTCGAGGTTTTAGTTGCATGGTCGCCATTAATGGTGTATGGGAATTTCAGAGGTTTTTGAAAGATTAGGGCAAGTGGAGTAAATGCTCTGAAAGTAGGGTATTTATAGGGTAGGGCAAAGGCTGAAAGAAAACTACTAAAGGTTTTGATGTTAGTTAGCAGTTGTTGTAACAACTGATGACGTGGTTTTAACCTTCAGTGGTTGCAACATCTGAGGACTTGGTATTAGTCTTCAGTAGTTGAAACTACTGAGACCTTGGTTTTGTCCTTCAGATGTTGTAAACGTCTGAAGAATTACTGTCAGTCTTCAGTAGTTATGAACTACTGATGACCTAGTATTCTTCTTCAGACGTTGTAACAACTGAAGACTTGGTGTTAGCCTTCAGTAGTTGTGAACTACTGAGATCAGTAGTTGTGAACTACTGAAGACATGGTATTGCTTCAGTTGTTATAAACAACTGAGGACTTGGTGTTAGTCATCAGTAGTTGTGAAACTACTGAAGACATGGTTTTGTCCTTCAGTTGTTTGGGTATTAAACAGCAGCTGTTGGTATCAGCTGATGTGAAATTACTCATCAGCTGTTTCCGTCAAATCAGTTGTTTCATACTGGCCTCCACATTTACTCATCAGCTCTTTTGGCTGACTTTCAGATGTTTCATTGACCCTTCAGCTCTTGAGAATATTTGCCTTCAGCTCTTGTGATCAGATGTTCACAAGTGCTGATGAAATAGTCTCCGAGCTGGTGAACAAATTTTGTCTTCAGTACTTGTGTAAGATTACACATCAGTACTTGTGAGCAAAATTTGTTCTTCAGTACTTATTTATTGAAAATCATACATCAGTAGTTGTAATCCACCTCACTACATCAGTTGTTTTCAATAAATAATGTACATCAGTACTTTGAGTTATTTTAGTCTTCAGTAGTTGTGAAAGAGCTGAAGACTAAATTACTCATCAGTACTTGTATTTGACCTTTGCTCTTCAGTAGTTGTGAGTTAAGAGCATCAGCATAGGTCGTCACTCAAGCTACAGCATACCAAGCCTTAGTACCAAATTTTGGAATGTGGCACTATCTAGAGGCTTAGTAAAAATGTCTGCAAGCTCATCAGCACTAGGCACAAACTTGGGATCAATCAGACCTTTCTCATAACAATCCCTAATAAAATGATGTCTGATCTCAATATGTTTGGTCCTAGAGTGCTGGACTGGATTCTTAACAATACAAAGAGCTGAAGCACTGTCCATTAATAATGGAGTCTTAGTCTCAGTAATGCCATAATCCAGAAGTTGGTTCTGAAGCCAGAGTATCTGAGAGGTACAACTTGCAGCAGCAATATACTCAGCTTCAGCAGTGGATGTAGCAATTGATGTTTGTTTCTTACTCTGCCAAGAAACTAAACAATTGCCTAGGAATTGGCAACCACCAGAAGTGGATTTTCTGGTGACTTTGCATCCTGCATAGTCACTATCAGAGAAAGCAACTAATTTGCATGAATGCCCAGCTGAATACCAAAGTCCTAGTGATTGGGTACCTTGCAGATATCTAAGGATCCTCTTGACTGCAATCAAATGAGATTCTTTAGGTGCAGCCTGAAATCTAGCACAGGTATATGTTGAAAACATGATGTCTGGTCTAGAAGCTGTAAGGTACATCAAGGACCCAATCATACATCTGTAAAGGGTTTCATCAACCGCTTTACCTTTCTGATCTACATCTAGTTGTGTGATGCTGCTCATGGGAGTAGAACAGGGCTTACAGGTTTGTAAATCAAACTTTTTCAACAACTCTTTGGTATATTTGGACTGATGGATGAAGATTCCATCATCCTGTTGTTTGATTTGCAAACCTAGAAAGAACTGTAATTCTCTCATAGCACTCATTTTAAACCTAAGCTTCATGAGCTTTGTAAATTCATCACATAACTTTGGATCAGAGGATGCAAAGATGATGTCATCAACATAAATCTGAACAAGGAGCTTATGTTGACCCACAGTCTTGATGAATAAGGTTTTATCAATGGTGCCCCTAGTGAATTTATTCTCAAAAAGAAAGGTTGAGAGCGTCTCATACCAGGCTCTAGGTGCTTGCTTTAGCCCATAAAGAGCCTTATCAAGCTTGTACACCCAATCAGGATGTTTATTATCTTCAAAGCCTGGTGGTTGACACACACAAACCTCTTCTTTTATTTTCCCATATAGGAATGCACTTTTGACATCCATTTGATAAACCTTAAGACTGTGAAAGGCAGCATAGGCTAAGAACAGTCTGATTGCTTCTAGTCTGGCCACAGGTGCAAAGGTCTCATCATAATCGATGCCTTCCTCCTGTGCAAACCCTTGAACAACCAGTCTGGCCTTGTTCTTGACAATTTGGCCCTTCTCATCTGTTTTGTTCCTGAATACCCACTTGGTGCCTATAGCACACTTATCTTTGGGTAATGGAACAAGCTCCCACACTTGCTGTTTCTTGAATTGAAGTAGCTCAAGCTGCATAGCTTCCACCCATCCATTGTCTCTTAAAGCAATATGATAGTTCTTTGGCTCTTGCTGACTAATGAAGAGAGCATAGAAGCAGAAGTTGGACAATTGATTCCTGGTTGAAACTCCAGCATGGATATCACCAATGATTTGTGAAGTGGGGTGATTCTTGAGCTCTTGATAGACTATGATATCTGTGCAAGTGTTTGTAGATCCATCAGCAGCAACAGATGGTGATGGAGATTCCTGAAACCATGTAGAGGATGGCAGCTCAAACGAAGTAGAGCAAGCAGAAATCTCATCAGCATTTGTAGTGGATGGAGCTGCTGATGCTACAGGAGCATCAGGTTCAGTGAACTTAGGCAGGTTGTCACTGAACCCGAAGAGGTGAGTACTGACTACATCATCATCAGTACCACCAGGTGGAGATCTGTTGACAGGCTCAACAGATGGAGGTTGATAAGGAACATATTGCAGTATGTCCAGATCAAACAACTCCACAGGGTTTTGTTGAATCTTGTCCTTTGGAGATTCATTGAACTTAACATGCAGAGTTTCTTCAAACCCCTTTGTTCTACAGTTGAAGACTCTGTATGCCTTGCAAGTTGATGAATAACCAACAAAATACCCTGCATCCACCTTACTAGCAAACTTATGGAGTGGGTTGCTAGTGTTGAGAATGAAACAAGGACACCCAAAGGCTCTAAAGAATGAAATAAGAGGGGCCAGATGATGAAGAACTTCATAGGGAGTCTTCATCAACCTCTTATTTACTAAGGCTCTATTCTGTACATAGCAAGCTGTATTGACAGCTTCAGCCCAAAAGGTCAGTGGCAACCCTGAGTCAGCCAACATTGACCTTGCTGCTTCAATGAGGGTCCTGTTCTTTCTCTCCACCACTCCATTCTGCTCAGGAGTTCTAGGAATGCTAAACTGCCTTCTAATTCCCTTGGACAGGTAGAAGTCATCAAGTGTGTGGTTTCTAAATTCTGTTCCATTGTCACTCCTCACACACTTGACCTGTAGGGAATACTGCTTTTCTACATGTAACACAAAGTTCATTATTGTCTTTGCTGCTTCATCCTTGGAGTGCAAGAAGAATGTCCATACAAACCTGGAGTAAGCATCCACAATTACCAGGCAGTATTTCTTCTTTGCCATGCTCATCACTCTCACAGGACCAAAGAGATCCATGTGCAAAAGCTGTAAGCAGGCAGTGGACTTTGGTTCTTCTATTGAAGGGAATGAAACTTTGTGTTGTTTTCCTTTCAAGCAAGCAGTGCAGTCATCTTCACATTTGAACTCCTTCTGAGGCAATCCTCTTACTAGACCATGGCTTATAAGCTGATTCATGTTTTTGAAGTTAACATGACCCAGCCTTCTATGCCATAGTGTAGACTCTTGAGGAGATGCCTTGGAGAATAGGCAAGGATGGCCTTTTAGATCCATCCTTTTGGAAAGATCTAAGGCGTACACTCTTCCTGTCCTGTTGGCCTTCAGGAGAGTATGTTCATCCAATGCCTTGTCAATCAAACTCAGAACTTTGGATGACAGAATCCTACAGTTCTGGCTTGTGAAAAGGGCAACATGGCCTGTCACACATTTGACTGACACTCAAGAGGTTATACTTGACATTCTCCACATGGTTAACATCATCAAACCTTATTTCCCCATTGGAAACAAAGCCTTTCCAATGATGTAACCCTTTGCATCATTGCCAAAAGAAACAAATCCCTTCTTTCCTTGAGAGTAGTCATTAAGAAGGGAGCTGTTTCCAGTCATATGCATGGATCCTCCACTGTCACATACCAGATGCTTCTATGGCATGTTGAAGAACCCTGCAAACACAACCATGTGTTAGTTAGTCTTGGAGACCCAAACCTGCTTGGCTTTGGGTCTGATCTCAGCTACAGATGTAGCACTAACAGGTGTGTTGTGTGTGACAGCTTGAGGTGAAGAAGATGGTACAGAAGAGGAAGCCTTTGGCTTGGACTTCCTTTTCTGTGGTTTTAACACAGGAGCATCTAAGTGGTTGACTCTTCCCACTAGTTGCTGAACCATCATCACCAACTGTGTCTGGTTTTGTGATAAAGCCTTCAGCTCTTCAGACACGTTGGAGTTTACTGATGATGAGTTCCTATGTTGTACCATCTTTTTCTGAGCAACCTCAGCTGTTGCCTGACTAATCCCTACCTTTTCTTAGATTTAGCTTTGGGCTTAGGAATTTCAGGCTTGGATGCTGCTAGTACAAACTTGGTTTCAAACTCATTCTTCATTTTATTGATGCTCTCAGTAATTTTCTCCTTCTGTTTGAGTTTGGAACCCCTTTTGTACCAGCAATCATCAGTAAGATGATTGAATAAGCCACATATCTCACATGGCTTCTTCTTCATCTTATGCTGATCATCAGCTGAAGAGGATTTAACTGCTGAAGACTTGTTCTTCAGCTGTTTGTCATCAGTAATAGCAGTTTTCTTCCTAGTGCCTGCTTTCCTGGTATCCTCTCTAGCTGTCTTCAAACCTTTCCTACTGTTAGTTTTCTTCTCTTCAGTTCTAACAATATTTGAGGTTTGAACTTCAGATGTTGTCACTTGCTCTCTAGTACCTTCAGTACTTCTAGTGACAACACCTGAGTTGATCAGCTTTTTGGTCATGTGACAGTCAGCATTTGAACCATCAGCTGTTGTAGCATCAGCTGATTGGTTTTGGCAGGAGTAAATGCTGACATCTATCTCTGATGATGCTGATTTAGAGGATAGTAGGTCACATGATGAACAATATTGGTTATTGCTCTCCCCATCAGATTCAACTTCTGCTCTTGAAGTGAAGTCTGTGGGAGGAGCAGTGTGATTATAACCAATGCCAAACTTCACATTGGAAGCTGATTGCTTACTAAGAAGCATTTCAAAACCCTTGCATGATTGCACCCATCGATCACACTCAACTTGGGTGGTTGCAAGAGTTTCCTTGAGGTCTTTGTACTTCTCTAGAAGTACATCTTCCCTAGCTTTACTATCTTTGATTTGGCAGTTAAGCTTGTAAATCTCATCATTTTTATCTTTTAGAGCAACCTCAAAATCAGCTTTTCTTTTGGAAATAGTGTGCTCAAGCTCAAGATTTTTATCTATTAAAGCTACAGTTGCTTCTCTAATAGAAGCAAATGCTGCTATGCATGATTCAGAACAAAGCTTGCCTTTTGCCTCAGTGGATACCTGAGATAAGGCATTGGATGATGACCCTTCAACAGAATCAAGGGCCATAAGAGCAAGATTTCCAAAATGTTGGTCACCACCATGTTGACCAGCATCTTGGAGTAGTTGTTCCTGACCAGATAGCTCTTCAGGTAGACTACTCCAGTCAACAACACTTGGGGTGAAAAAGCTGTGTTGTTGAGGTTGTGTGTGATGATGAGATGGGGAAGATTGAGGCTCAGGAAGAGCATGAGGTGGCTGAGCCGGGGGTACTTGAGTTTGACTAGGCTGAGGCATGTAGTAACAGGGGTAAGGATATGGCATATGACCCTGTGGCACAAAATAAGCTGGTGGTGCCTGTGCCTGAGATGGATGGGTAGAACTGGAAGAAGGTTGCCCTCTGTGCTGTGAGCTATTGCTGGGAAAAGTCACAAAGGGTGCAGATGAGTTAGATCCAGATGATCTACACTCTCTTGCAAAGTGTCCAAGCCTTTGGCACTTGTGACACCTTAACTTGCTCTTGTCAAAACCAACTTTGGTTTTGCCAGAGAGTCCAGGGAATTTCCTTCTAGTTCTCTTATAGAACTTTTGTGAGCGGATATTTATCATTGCCATCTGGTTCAAAATATCCATCTCTTCCAGATCATCATCTGGAATGCCCTTCAAGTCCTCCATCAGAAAACACAAGTTGTCACCACCACCTCCTGAACTACTAACACCAACAAAAGCTTGTTCTGAGTTGGTAGAGAAATCGATATGCTCATCATAAGAACTTTCAGATGAAGCATATTCTGACTCATGACTTATCAAAGCAGCATTACCTTGGACAAAGTCATCAGCGAGCTTGCAAGAAGAGGACAGCTTCCTCTTTTGCTCTATCTCTCTCTCAAAAGTGAGCAACTTCCCATGAAGTTGGGTGAGAGATAGAGTTTCCAGATCAGCACTGGAGCGTAGGACAATGGTATATGTGTCCCATCTCTCAGGCAGTGACCTGAGGAACCTGTTGTTCATCTGGATTTTGGAGTACTCTTGTTTGACCATCTTTAGCTCAGAGATCAAACAAGAGAACCGCTCATATTGCTGGGTCAGAGTCTCACCCTTCCTATATGAGAATGTCTCATATTGTTGGGCGAGGATTTCCCTATTGTTTGCTAAGACCAAATCAGTTCCTCCAAATTGTTCCTTTAGAGCAACCCATAGGTCATGAGCAGACTCATGATGCAAGAGCCCTGAATATATCTCGTTTGGAATGGCCATGGCTAAAATTCCATGGGCTCTAGCATCAATTTCGAACAGCTTTAGATCTTCGTCCGAATATTGTTCAGGTTTCTTTGGAACCTGTTCATTAGATTCTGGGACGCTCACCATAGGCTTGTATGGCCCATGCACCACTGACATCCAACAACCAGCACTGTTGACAGCCAAGTGGCGTAGCATACGTCTTTGCCATATGTTATACTCTTTCCTAACCAGCATCGGAGGCTTGGTTGCGGAACCAGTATTGTGAGGATCATTAGTTGGTGTTGTCATCTCAGGTTTTAGTCAAAAACAAGTTCAAACACGACAAACGTGACTCAAAACCACCAAAAGACCTCAAGATTTTGGCCGGAAACAGCAGAAACTCACTCTCTATGGCTAATTCTTGCAAATTGCTAATTCGATCAAACTGAGAGATCAAAAGAGCAGTTTCAAATGATCAATAGTGAAATCGATCAATGATTAACCTGCTCTGATACCATTTGACAGGATCTCAGCCTCTCGGTTGATCAATTAGATTATGTTTGCAGCGGATTTAGCACATTAATTAGCAATTAAAGCAAGAACATAAAAGATATTTCAATTAAAAGCTCAAACATAGAGAGAGAAGAGTTCTGCGAAACAATAAATGTTCTATTGGTCACACGTTTCGGCAATTAAAGCAGTATGGTTACCCATCCTTTTATAGGCGGCAAAAGGATGGGCAGATGTCCTTTTTCTGACATCACTGAATATTCAAATTACAACTGACAAAAACATAAAACTACTGAAGATGTCAACAACTGACATCTTCTTACAAAAGTTCCTAAGTACTGACAAAAGTGAACTACTGATACTATAACAGCTGAAGAACATGCTCTTCAGCTGTTGTACAAATACTGAAACAAAATAAACTACTGAAAAGGAAAAACCACCACAACAACTGACGAGGACTTCTTCAGTTGTTGTGACAAACTCTGAGTCTTCAGTACTTGGTCTTCAGACTTGGCTTCGGAAGATGTAACAGCTTCGGAAGATATAACAACTGATGACTTCAGTAGATATCATCAGTTGTTGTCCTCAGTCTTTTTCTGCAGACTTTGCTTCGGAAGATAGAACAGCTTTGGAAGATGTAACAACTGATGACTTCAGTAGATATCATCAGTTGTTGTCTTCAGTCTTTGTCTTCAGACTTTGTGCTTCGGAAGAAGATCTTCAGTTCTTCAGTTCTTCAGCTTTTGATACTTCAGTACTTGGTCTTCAGTACTTGAAGTCTTCAGTACTTGAATGATCAGTACTTCAGACTTCAGTACTTGGTCTTCAGTACTTTGGAGTCTTCAGCTGTTGTTCTTCAGTTCTTTGATCTTCATACTTTGTTCTTCAGACTTTGTCATAACAGCTGAAGCTGGAGCTAAGATGCTCTCGAGTTTGACATTCAGGCAAGAGAACACAATAGCTGATGGGAGTCTTCAGATGCTCTCGAGTCTGACATTCAAGCAAGAGAGCACTGTAACTGATGGGAGTCTTCAGCAGTTGTTGCAGTGGCATGTGGGACTTAGAGGTTTTCCTGATCTTGGCTCATTGGTCCTTTCGGTCCAACAGACACTTCATCTATTGTTGTTCCTTTTAGCAGCCCAGCTTCATGCTTTCTTCTCTTGTGTGCCTTTGCATGCAATTTATCTACAACTTGTATCATGTGTACATACAGGCAGAGATCATTCTGAGCTTTTTCATCTGATAGTTTGGGAAGAATTTGTCGTGGAGATAAGAAGTATAGCTTGGATGTAGCATTTTTATCTCTACTGGATCAAAAATCCTTATCTTATCAGCCTTCTTCCCATCATTATTTCTCAACAATACCATCTCTTTGTTTCTTTCAAAATATCCCCATTCTGTGATGGGATAAGTGAATTAATTTGCTTTGAAGCTTTTGATGGTATCTGAGCCTTTGTTGCATCCAACTCTCTTTAGCATATTATCATCTACAAGAGATGAGACTTCAACTGTTCTTTTTTTCTTACTTTGTTTGATCCTTTTATGCTCCTTATCATCTTTCTTGGCTTGTATGAGCACATCATCAATAAATCTGGTCTTCATTCCGTTCACAGCTGTAGAGAAGTCTCTCCCCCTAAGATGGATTGGATAGTTGGAGATTGGTATGCTTTGCAGATCTTTGATATCTTGCTCCGGAAGACTCAATAGAGCTTCCACATCATGGAAGTAATGAATTCTTCCAGATGTCCTTTTGATTACTGCATAATCCCAGTCTGGATCATATTTCCAGGCCATAATCCTGTGTTCTTCCACAGAACTGGGAGTTGTGATATGATCATACAGTTCAATCAGGGTTGATTTCTTCTCAGTAAGTTCTCGAACTGTAGTTCCCAGAGGCCATACCTTTCTGGGGATTACTGCCCTTGGCTCTCTGATCAGTCTTCTTTTTTCCTTGTGCTGATCCTTAGGTTCAACAGTGATTGGATCAGCAACAAGTTTGCTTTGTTCTTTTGGATATAGAGCAGTGGTTCTGAACTTAACCCCAGTTTCTAGTTCCACTTTCATCACATGCTCCATCATCCGCCGTAGTTCTCCAGTAGATCTACCTTTGAGCTCATGCGGTTTGTAATTGTGGCCCTGTAACCAGCATGTCATGTTATACTTGGTCAGTTTGGCTGTGTCACAGTGGCCCAGATCTTTCTTTATTTTCTCCAATGACTGAAAGACAGTAAAGGCTTCATAATCACAGTTTGGGATTATGAATCTTGCAAATTCAAACTCTTTCAGTACATTCTTCATCTCAGTTGTATTCATCCTCTCAACCATGTCATAAGGAAAACCATGGTTGATGAGGGTCATTTTCATGCTTGAATCAGGCCTCTCTTCCATAATGTCTGCTGTGGTTAGAAGGTCATCGGCCTTTCCTCCCTTTTTATCAGTGGGGGACTCCATCCTGGTCAGCTCCTCCCATTCTTTCTCACTATCATCATCATCTCCGGATGATACCTTCACAGTAGACACATCTATTGAAGGTGCAGGTTCAGGGATGGAAGCTTTTGTCTTTTTGGGAAGGCTCAATCTTCAGATTTCCTTTTGATTGCACCCAAGTATTGTCTTTTCCGGGAATAAAGAATAAATTGGTTTGGAGCTTCAGCTGAAGGTTTTGATTGTTCAACACTTGGGGCGTCTTTTGTTTTCAGAGTAGAGATCTTCCTTTTCAGCTCCTCTATCTCTTCATCTTTCTGTTTGATTCGCTGAGCTTTATCACTTTGCTCAATTTTCAGAGATGCCTGCAACTCTTGTTCTATTTGCAACAGTGCATCAATCACTTCATTGTTGCTTATTGCATCCTCTCTCAGTCTTTTCAGACTTGCATCTTTCTTTATTAGCTCATCATCTTTCTCTTGAATGATACCTTTCAGCTCTTGTATTCTTTGCTTTCGCTTATTTGATTTGAGTACTAACTTGTTGTACTCAGCAACCAAAAAGCTTTTGCTAACAGGAATATCACTATCACTTAAGTCATCTTCATGATATGCAATGACATCCTCAGCAAATCCTTGTTGTAATTCCCTTTGCTCATCAGCAGTTTGATTTTCTTTCATTGGAGATATGGGTTCAGTATTGTCTGATGGCACTTGTTCTTCAGTGTGTGTGGGAGAGATGGGAACAGTGCTAGCTTGAGATAGTAACTCAGTATCTCCTGAGTGTACAGAGTGTACAGACTCAGTTATCTCAAAAAGTTCAGTGCTAGCACTTTCCGGTGATGGATGTTTTGGTGATTCTGGTGGTGCTTGTACAGGGGATTGGATTTGTAGTGGAGAGAAAGGTTGAGTGTGATGTGAGGATGAATGAGAAGGTGATAGTGATTGTTGTTGAGCTGGATAGATTGGCAGAGTGTTTTTGGTAGAAGATGAGGATATCAGCAGTGGAGATTCATGGTGATGAATAGGAGATATTGGTTGGGTGTTGATGCTGGCTGGTGATTGGGATTGATGAGGGGGTGTTAGGTTGGGTGATTGATGTTGAAGTGGTGGTGTTTGGCTTGGTGAGTGAGAAGCTTGAACAGATTCAGCAGATGACTTTGCCTCATCTACCCAAACCAATTCTTGTGGTAAGTCTGCTTGGGCATCCACAACATGGGCAAACATTGGCATGTCTTCTCCCTGGTACTTCCCACTGAGTTTGTTCAGCACAGATTTGCCCAAGTGTGCTTGCACAAACACTTCTCCAACTCTGTCCAGCCTTGGAAGTTCAGAGTTGATCACCAGTTGTAGAAATCTAGGGAACATGTACATCTTATCATTCCGCTGAAGTTTGACTTGTTCACTTAGACAGTTAAAGATGTACTTGGAATAGTTATACGTTCTACCCTCGAATATCCCAATGATTCCAGATGATATGTGTCGAGAAAATCTGTCGAGCCCTGACTTCCTGTTGGATACGCACTTCATGTATGTATGGCATAAAAATCGATAAGGTTTGCATAGCCTACCCTTCTTTATCTCCCCTTTCTCATAATCTCCCTCGTACCCCATCAGATTGAACACCTTCTCGATGTATTCATTCTCGAATACATCAGGGTGCCCAATCTCACGATCACCCAATTCCAAACATCTTCTTATAGTGCTTTCATTGATCCGAATACGCTCATTCAGTATCTCAGCAGCAATCACTTCCTCATCACCTTGTTGTTCAACCCGTGCTGAGTTCCAAAAGTCGATTATGTGTGCCTGATGGATCACAGGCTCTGCCGTTAAGGCGTAGAAGATCCTGGACTGTCGAAGATATCTTATGATATCTCGACATCCTTCAACCGCAGGATCATCAGCATTTAAGAACGCGCACACATTGTGTTCCTTTGCGAATCTGTTTGCCATCTGTAAACAACAACGAAAATCGAGTTAGCATACACGAAGTTGAATCGTTTTAATGGCAATAACCGATTAACCAGTTCCGTACTGATGTTTAGAACATGATTTACCTTCGCAATAACAGTAATCGATTACTGGATAATGTTGATTATGTTTTCTTGGAACGGATTTTTTGAATGTTTGAATGAGGGGGAAAGTGGGCGATTTTCTAGGTTAAAACTGAAAAAGTGTTCTGAAAAATTGATTAATAAATTCTGAGTCAGACACCTTATTTATAACCGAACATATTAATTTCTTTTATTAATTATGTTGGGCCCACTTTCCATTTATCCGTCCATATACCAAGTTTATTTAGTATGCATTACTTCTTCGCAGCAGAACATTCTGCGGATGCCTTAGCTCAAATACAATGCATGTGCTGCTGAATCAGAAATCACACATAATACTTCTACGGATGAGTGGTATTACTGAGACTTCTGCGGATGCAGAAATTTCACTGTTACTTCTACGGAGGAGAAGTATTACTGAAACTTCTGCGGAACTTAAAGTTCTGTTAAAAAAAACTTTAATTTAAATGTATGATGTCTACTGAGTAGAATCAATTGTTGATGTTGGACATTGTTGACTTTATTTGCATGGCAATTAAGTACAAGAAAGCAATTGTTCTGTATCCTGCATTCACGTTAGTGCTCGAGTTCCAATTCCTTCAAAGTAAATTAAATAAATTAACAGCTTTTTATTGTTTTTCATGCATGAACTGCTCCCCCAAAATTTGTGATTAATGGTAAACTGTTGCATTCATCATAAATTTAAGTTGTAATCAGGCATGAAAGGCATATGACAGTCTAAGTGAGAGAAAAGCAGGTGAGGACAAGTTAAACATCGGGCTTAAACTATTACAGGCATGCATATATATATAAAGGGATCATACTATGACTTGGTTTCTGCGGATGTTGATTATGTGATTCATTGCACACTTGATTGTAAGTATATAGATCCACTTAAATTCATACATGAGCAATGTAACAACTAGGCATGCTATTTATCATGTTTTGAAGTTTGTTAATCACTAACTATCATGAGGTCCACATTTAATTTTCATTAGAGTATGTCTTCCGTAGGTGAGGCAAATCACTACTTTTCACACTTAATGACTATGTACATTAAGTTATAAGCTCTATCTTGAGACATATTACAGTCTCATGAATGCTTTGATGTTGAAGCTCTTTGAATTGATGTATAATTGATCACAAGTGATTCTTTTTAGAGCTGAGATATGATCTTCATAGTCACCAGGTCTTTACTTTCGTAAAACAGAGGTGAACTTAACCCAGGTCTTTGTTGACACAAAACAGAGGGAGAATGAAGATCACACTTGTTAATCACATTCCCAGGTCTTTGTTCACACAAAACAGAGGGAATATGACTTTGCAAAGATAGAAGATTATAAGGTATTTTACATAGTGTGCTTGTGTAGGTGATTTGATCACATCAGGAAATAACATACTTTCCTGATTCTCAAATGGAATTCTCACAGATAGATACCTGTATCTGGTAGTTTGGCATGCTCTTAGCTTAGTTTCCACTCAAGATGAACCTACTCATATATCAGAATGATACAAGTCAGTTTGAGTTGATGTTAAAGAAAACCAAGCATAGTCTACTATCATTTCCCATACATATTGCATGCACAAATGTTCTATCAGACACTTAAATCATCCTTAACTAGTACTCTACACACAGTCAGTCATATGCTTTTGATGAGTTACTCTAAGTTAATCATCCCCAAAGATTCTATCATAAAATTAAATCTAACAGAATCAAAGGCTTTAGTGAACAAATCAGCAAGTTGATTTGTTGTGTCCACTTTGACTAACTTGATCACACCCTTTTCTGAGCAGTCTCTTAGAAAATGGTATCTGATTTCAATATGTTTTGTTTTGCTATGTTGAACTGGGTTAGCAGTTATAAACATAGCAGCTGAATTATCAATATGAATTGGTGTTTGAAGGAAATTGTAACCATAATCAAGTAATTGGTTCTGCAACCAAAGTAATTGAGAGCAACCAGCTGAAGCAGCTATGTACTAAGCTTCAGCTGTGGATACGGATACATTGGTTTGCTTCTTGCACTACCAAGAAACAAGTCTTGCTCCTAGAAACTGACATCCACCAGTTGTGGATTTTCTGTTGTTGTTGCACCCTCCATAGTCACTATCTGAATAGGAGTAGAGGCTGAAATCTCCATCTTTGGGATACCACAGTCCTAATGCACGTTTGCCTTTCAGATATCTGAAAATCCTCTTCACAGCATTCAGATGGGACTCTTTTGGGTCTGATTGATACCTGGCACAAACACAAACAGCAAACATTATGTCAGGTCTACTGGCAGTTAAGTACATTAAAGAACCGATCATTGATCTATACAATCTTTGATCTACTGATTTGCCAACAGAGTCAGGCACAATCTTGTCTATTGTTGAGGCTGGTGTCTTGCATGAAGTTGAATCAGCAAGATTGTACTTCTTTAGAATTTGATGAATGTACTTTTCTTGATTGATGAAAATGCCATCTGTTTTCTGATGAACTTGTAAGCCAAGGAAGAATGTCAATTCTCCCATGGAGCTCATCTGAAATTTAGATTTCATTAAGTCTTCAAAGCTTTGACACAGTTTCTTGTTGGTCGATCCAAATATTATGTCATCAACATATATTTGAACCACCAAAAGATCTTGATGTTCGTGTTTGAGGAAGAGTGTCTGATCAATGGTGCCTCTCTTGTAGCCATTCTTCAGTAGGAAGGATGATAATGTGTCATACCACTTTCTGGGTGCTTGATGAAGACCATACAAAGCTTTGTCAAGCTTGTATACTCTATGTAGATAATCAGGGTCTTCAAATCCAGGGGTTGAGCCACATAGACTTCTTCATCAATTTTCCCATAAAGGAAAGCACACTTCATATCAATTTGATAGACTGTGAACTTCTTGAAGGAGGCATAAGCTAGGAAGACCCTTATAGCTTCAATTCTTGCAACTGGTGCAAAAACTTCATCATAGTCTATCCCTTCTTCTTGAGTATATCCTTGAGCAATAAGTGTAGCTTTGTTTCTCACGATTATACCCCTGTCTTCCAGCTTGTTTTTGAATAGCCTCCTTGTTCCAATTGGATGTTGACCTTGAGGCAGGTCAACAAGATTCCACACCTTCTATTTTCTGAATTGTTGAAGTTCTTCTTGCATAGCCTCAACCCAGCTGTTGTCCTTTAGAGCAGCTGTAATGTTTGCAGGAACTGTTTGTGACAAAAAGCAGGTGAACAAGCAAATGTTCGCCACTCCTCCTTTGCTCCTTGTAGTTCTTGCGTTCAGGTCTCCAATGATATTGTCTGTTGGATGAGACTTGTGGATTCTGCTTGTTGAGACAGCATCAACTGGAACTGTGGATTCTAAATTTGAGAACCCCATTGAAGCAGATGGAGTCAGCTGAGAAGTTGAGTCTATGAAGTATTCAAAAGGCTCATGGTCATTAGGATCAGCTTGTGTGTCAGTTGCTGCTGGGTTGTCTTCTTCCGCAGGAAGTTCTACGGAAGCATTTTGTTCTTCCGCAGGAGTAACTGCAACATCTACGGAGGCATTTTGTACTTCCGTAGGAGTTACAGCACCATGCACGGATGAACATTGTTGAGTTGCAGGCATGGTTTATTGATTCAACACCTCCTCTCTATCCCTTTGATCAGCGGCTGAAACAGGACTTACATCTGCGGATACTGATGCATCTGCGGATGTATTTACTAATGTAACTTCATGCTGCTGACATGATTCTTGCTGAGGTGCAGTTGAAAGTTGTGCCCGTGGTGGGTCAGCTGTCAGGGGCATTTCATTCAAACTTGGAGGCACAAATGGATAGCATGTATCCACAGCACCTGCATTGATCAGATAGCCAGTGTTAAATGATTTAGTTAATGCATCTATATCAAATAACCATGATGATCCTTTTACATTTGTAGTAAACATGGATTCATCAAAAGAAACATTGGGAGTCTCTTCAACTATGTTATGTTCTGGAATATAAACCCTATATGATTTAGAAGTGGATGAATATCCAACAAAGAAACCATCATAGGCTTTTTCAGAAAATTTTCCCAATTGTTCTTTAGTATTCAAAACAGACACATGACACCCAAAGGCTCTAAGATATCCTATAAAAGGTTTTCTTTTAAATAAGAGTTCATAAGGGGTTTTATTATGTTCTTTTACAATTAATGTTCTATTTTGAACATTGCAAGCTGTATTCACAGCTTCTGCCCAGAAGGTTATGGGAAACTGAGAATCAGCTAGCATTGTTCTGGCTGCTTCTATGAGTGTTCTATTTCTTCTTTCAGCCACTCCATTTTGTTGTGGAGTTCTTGGTGCACTGAATTGTCTTGCTATCCATTTATTCCTGCAAAAAGAATCCAAATCAGCATTAACAAATTCAGTTCCATTATCACTCCTAAAAATTTTAACTTTTAAATCAAGTTGATTCTCAATCTTGATCACAAAGTCCATTAATGTTTCAGATGTTTCACTCTTATGTTTTAAGTAAAAGACCCATGTGAATCTAGTGAAATCATCTACTATCACCAAACAATATTGCCTTTTTCCAATGCTCAGCACATTGGTTGGACCAAAGAGGTCCATGTGAAGCAATTTGAGTGGTGTAGTGTTAGTGTTGATTGTTTTGGATTTATGAGACACTCTGTGTTGTTTTCCTTTGTAACATGAAGAACAATGATTAGAACAATGAATTTCTTTCTTTGGTAATCCAATGACTAAGTCATTTTTCACCAATTTATTCACGTTCTTCATGTTGGAATGGACAAGCCTTCTATGCCACAGTTGTGATTCATCTTCTGAAGATCTAGACAGCAGGCATGTCTCATGATTTGTGAGTGATGTGTTGTTCATATCCAAGACATATGTGTTACCTTTTCTTGATGCTTTAAGAAGGATCCAGTCTGCTGAAACTGCAAAACCTGGCTTAAGAATGTAACAGTTAGTGTTATCAAATAGTGTTAAGTAATTTTGATCACAAATTTGGGAAACACTAAGTAAATAATACTGCAAATTTTCACAGTAATTTACTTTATCAAATATGAAAACACCATTTTTACCATTCCCTCACCAACAATTTTACCTCCCTTCTTATCCCCACCAAATGCCACATAAGAGGCATGTTTATGTTTGAAGTCATGGAGAAGTGCACAGTTGCCTGTCATATGTCTGGAACAACCACTGTCAACATACCACTTGTTGTCAGCTCTCCATGATTGTTCCTGCACACAAAAAGAAATTAGTTAGAATTGAAACCCAAGCCTTAATTGTCTTGGGTTTGCCAGAAGTGTCAACAATAGTTACTCCTTCATGAATTAATCTTGAAGTTTTAGTATTAGTTGTTTCTTTTTGATTTGATGGTGGTGAGGATGATTCTGTTGAAGATGATTCAGGTTTCTGGATGTCTTTTAAAAGTCAGAATTATTCAATAGTTAATTGACTTTTTAATACTAGTTTTAAGAGATGTATTTTTACAAAAAGAGTATTTTCATATATATATATTACACAAGGTATTTTAATACTTTTAAAACTAGAATTCACTCAGCAATGATGTCTTTTATACATTTTCAGTTTTAAAAGTCAGCATTGCTGAGTGAATTCTAGTTTTAAAAGTATTAAAATACCTTGTGTAATGTATATATATGAAAATACTCTTTTTGTAAAAATACATCTCTTACACTTGTACGTGAGCATGCATTAACTATATAACAAGGTAATGCTTTCTTTATTTAGTGTATGCCTTGTTCATTTCATACTCTTTTAACTTTATCTTTCACTGTATATATGGACCAATGAGCAATACCCTATACTATATGCGCGGGGAAATTAGTGCTAGGCCACTAGTCTCTCAATGGGCTCTGATTACTATACACAAGGCTAGCCCAGTCACCTAGGGTATGCTGCAAAAGTCCGCCAATCTCAATTGACTGGCGTTATGTGCATACTTTGGGGTAGCTAACCCACATCATAGTTGAGCTAACGACAACATGGTCGTGCACCTCCTATATGCTTGCAAGACTTGTTAACATTCTAATTAAGTTCCACTTCTTTTTATCATTACTCTTTCACTTAGTTAAAGATAATACTTGCATTTATGATCATAGGCACACCACATAAGTCACACAATAATAATCACTATGACCATAGGAACAACTTATAATCATGCGAATATAATAGGAATTAAAAACCCTAAGTCAACCTTGGGTCAAACTCTAATGATTCTGTTTTACTCAAAATTTCAGAAAATATTCTAAGTGTCCTAGGCGCATGAGCACTATGCAGGCGCATGAGGCCTGTTTAGGCGCATGGGCACTACTTGGGCGGTTTAACACTTTGGCGTTTGGAACATCTCCGACGCATCAGAACTATTTGGACGTTTGGTCCACACTTAGGTGTCTGAGTCAAAAACCTTAGACGCATGGGCTGCTGTACAGACGCACGGGCTTACACTTCGATTTTCTAAGGCATATTCTAGACGGTTGGGGCACTGTTCGGGCGGTTGGGCAATCTGTTTAGTAAATTCTTAACATATTATCAGTCCCAATCATTCTTCTTACATGATCTAAGCTTAATAACACCATTCTAAGTATAACTACCCTATAACAAGCATTAAAACATCATCATGCATACATAGACACATACGGTGTTCAAACAACTTTTTAAAAAATAATTTTACATACATTTTCAGCACCAAAAGTGTATGAAACATGTAAAACTATAGGGTCTAGAACTCACCTTTGTTGTTCTTCAAGTTTAAACTCCTCACTTGAGCTTCTCAGATGATTCTAACACCTAGAAACCTACCAAACACACATTCGAACACACATAAACACACATAAGCATGTAACCGAGGCTAAGCCTAGCCAAGAACAACTTAATTACACGAATTCTTACCTTAACTTCGACTTCTTCTTCTTGTTATTCAAAAATCCGAGAGCTTCTCCTCTTTTTCTCTGTAAAATCCGATTGCAAAAAGGTGACGTGAAGTTGTGTATTGGCGGCCATGCTCTTTTGTACAAAATATAATATATGACTTTGTACATTGACACATTCAACCCCTTAACTTGGATTAATTTGCATTTCCTTTTTTTTCTTCTTTTACATCTTTTAAAATAACAGGGTGTTGTCCATCCCCCTTATATAGGTTTCGTCCTCGAAACCTGTTATTCTTTGAGTAGTTGTAGGTATTGTTTCTCATTTCCTCTTCATTTTCCCACGTAGACTCATATCCCTTCCTGTGTTTCCACTGTACATGCACCAGGGAACCACTTTATTCCTTAACCTCTTCTCTTTACGATCAATGATAGCTATTGGTTGCTCTACATAGTTGAGCTGTTCATCCACCTCGATATTCTCCAGTGGTACAACCGTGTCTTCATCCGCTAAGCACTTTCTCAGATGGGATACGTGGAATGTGGGATGAATTCCACTTAACTCATCTGGCAATTCATGTCGATAGGCCACCTCTCCTACTCGTGCGATGATTCGGAAAGGTCCTATGTATCTCGGGCTTAGCTTACCTTGCTTCTTGAATCGAATGATCCCCTTCCAAGGTGAGACCTTTAACATAACTCGGTCACCAACCTTGAATTCTATTGGTCTACACCTTTTGTCAGCATACAACTTTTGTCTATCTTTTGCTGCCTTCATGAAGGCTTTGATCTTTTCTAACTTCTCAGACATAGCCTCGATCACCTCGACACCTCCCAACTCATTCTGCCCAATGTCTCCCCAACATAAAGGCGTCCTATACCTTCTATCTTATAGCATCTCGTATGGTGACATTCCAATGCTGGCGTGGTAACTATTGTTATACGAGAATTCTGCTAAATGTAGGTGATCATCCTAACTCCCTCCAAAATCGATCACATATGCTCAAAGCATATACTCGAGTGTCTGAATGGTTCTCTCAGACTGACCTTCTGTCTGAGGATGATAAGTCGTGCTAATGTGTAGCCTCGTCCGCATGGCTTCATGGAATCTTTTCCAAAACTTCGATGTGAATCGGGTGTCACGATCCGACACGATTGACACCGGCACACCATGACGAGCTGCATTCTCCTTGATGAACAAATCTGCCAGACTCTCGGATGAATACATCTCACGGATCGGCAGGAAGTGAGCACTGTTGGTTAGACGATCAACAATCACCCAGATGGCATCGCACCCCCTCACCGTGTGGGGTAACTTCATAATGATGTCCATGGTGATATGCTCCCACTTCCACTTGGGTATATCCAATGGTTGGATCTTCTTGTAAGGCTTCTGATGCTCTGCCTTCACTTGCAAGCAAGCAAGGCACTTACTCACATACTCCACCACGTCACGTTTCATACCCGACCACCAGTAGTCTTTCTTCATGTCTTGATACATCTTGGTGGCACCAGGATGAATGGAGTATCGAGTCTTGTGAGCTTCATCCATGATTCTCCCTCATAGATCTCCAAAACAAGGGATCCACATTCATCCAAAGCGGGTTTTAACCCCGTGGGTGTTTTCTCCCATTTCCGCGACTAGACATCTCATTCGTTTAGAGTTGAGGCGATCTTCTTTCAACACCTCATTCTGAAATTCTTTCACTTGAGTCATCACGTCCGAGGTCATCACTAGCTGGTACGCCTTCACCCGAATCGGCTCGGGTCTCTCTTTTTGGCTGAGGGCATCGGCCACCACGTTGGCCTTGCCCGGATGGTAGTTGATCTCGCAGTCATAATCATTGTTGAGCTCTAACCACCTTCTCTGTCTCATGTTGAGATCCTTTTGCTCAAATAAATACTTCAAGCTCTTGTGGTCGGTGAAGATGGTGCACTTCGTGCCATATAAGTAGTGCCTCCAAATCTTCAACACGAAAACCATAGCCGCTAGCCCAGAATAAGAGGCATCCGAATACACCACTAAGTCATCACTCCCTTCGGGTAATGTCAAGACAGGAGCTAGTGTTAACCTCGTCTTCAACTCCTCAAAAGCACACAACTTTTCCTGACCCCACACGAACTTCACATCCTTGCGAGTCAACTTGGTCAAAGGTGAGGCTATCTTGGAGAAGTATTGAATGAAGCTTCTATAATAGCCCGCCAAACCCAAGAAACTATGGATCTCGGATAGCGTCTTTGGAGACTTCTATTGCATCACCGCCTGAACCTTTGCCGGGTCCACCATGATTCCTTCAGCATTAACAACATGACCTAAACATTGAACCACGCGCAACCAAAAAGCACACTTGGAGAATTTGGCATACAACTTCTCTCTCCAAAGTGTCTCCAATACCTCGCGTATGTGGCCGGCATGTTTTTCCTCGCTCTTATAATAAATCTGGATATCATCAATAAATACTATCACTGATTTCTCTAAGATTGGCCGACACACTCGGTTCATCAAGTCCATAAAAGCAGCTGGTACGTTAGTTCATCCGAAAGACATAACGAGGAACTCGTAGTGTCCGTAACATGTGCGAAAAGCTGTTTTAGGAATGTCTTGCTCCTTCACCTTCAACTGATCGTAGCTAGATCGAAGATCTATTCTTGAGAACCAACTGGCACCTTGGAGCTGATCAAACAAGTCATCTATCCTCAGTAATGGATACAAATTCTTCATCGTCAACTTGTTCAGCTCTTGGTAGTCGATGCACATCCGCATACTACCATCCTTTATCCTTACAAATAATACCGGAGCACCCCATGGAGATATACTCGGTTGAATGAATCCCTTATCCGTTAGCTCCTGCAATTGTTCCATGAGTTCCTTCATCTCAGTTGGAGCTAATCGATACGGTGCTTTGGCAACGGGTTGAGCATCGGGTATCAGATCGTTTTGGAACTCAATTTCGTGATCCGGTTGCACGCCGGGTAAATCTTCCGGGAATACATCCAGAAAGTCACACACCACTGGTACATCGGACAATTAGGTGTTAACGTGTCCACATCCTTCACGTAGGCCAGATAGACACTACATCCACGTCTCATGCATTTTCCCGCCACCGCCATCGAAATTACCTTTGGGATCATAGTAACACGGTCTACATAAACCGTCACCAAACTTCCATGAGGCGTAACTAGTCAAATCATCTTTTACGACATACGATGTTTTCGATTCCATCCCTAGTACTACGTCGAATCCACCTAGAGGCATCACATGTAACTTAGCAGCAAACCTATGACCTACTAGTTCTATGGCACAGTCCTCTATCATATCGGTAATTCTAGTGGACTTACCAATAGCAGTTTTTGCATTGAATGGCTCAATAATACTCCTACTACTAGCAGACAACTTAGCACAAAAAGTAGTAGAAATAAAACTCCTACTAGTACCAGAATCAAATAATACAGAGGCACAAGTCTGATTTACTACAAAACATACCTGACATGACATCGGGATCCACTCTGTCCTCCTCCCAGGTCATAGTGTAAGCTCTAGCACTTGCCCTCTGTCCTCCTTCCTCCGACTTCTTCATCGCCCGGAGCTCTCCGCCCTCGGCTTCTTGCAGTCTTTGGTCGCATGGCCCTCCTTGCCACAGTTATAGCACTTAAGCACCCTACAATCTCTAGGGATGTCACTAGGCTTTCCACACCTGAAGCATACGTTCATTCCTAACCTACACTCGCCAGTATGCTCCCTTCCACATCTACCACACTTCTTCGGCCCTAAGCTTGATGACACCCTATGGTCGTCCACCTTCATCCTCTTGTTGTTTGGGTTGAAACAACCACGTCCAAACCTCTTCCAATTCCAGCTTTTATCACCACCACTCATCTTCTTCACCTCCACCACAGTCTCCTCTTGCTCATCGTACAACCTGCCCGCCAAGTCCACCACCGATCGAAAGGTACCTGGCTGAGCAGCAATCAGATGCCTGTGAATATCAGCCTGCGGTCCCTGGATGTACCTCTCGATCTTCCTTGACACCGGCATCACCTGATCCGGTACCAGCCTCGCCATTTCGTTAAATCTGGTGGTGTACTGCTGGTGAGTCATGGTTCCCGCCCCTAGTTGTAGGAACTCCCTCTTGATCCTATCAAGCTCCCTATGAGGACAGAATTCCTCGATCACTAACCGCTTCAACTCTATCCATCGCATATTCCCGATGGCTCTGGCACCCTCAGCTTGGACAATGTTGTCCACCAACACAACGCTGAGTCGACAAAAGACTGAGTCGTGAACTTCACCTTCTAGTCTTCGCGACATTCACTGATTTCCAACACCGCCTCCATCTGCCTTACCCAGTGGTGAGCGGCAGCAGCATTGCCATTGCCATCGAAGGTTGGGGGCTTGCACCTTTCAAATGCCCCATAACTACACCCCTTGGTCGTCACCCCCACTAAATCATCCTCCTCTTCGTCGGACAACACGGTATCAGGCTCCGTTCGTTCCTCCTCCCCTTTGCTTCCCTTACCCGTGGATCCCTTCCTATTCTCCTTCTCATTTCTCTCCTTGCTCCTTACAGCTCTGATGACTTCGGTCACCACAGATGGTAAGACTGTCTGCATGAGCGGGTGCACTTCATCCGCAATTGCCTCCCTAGTTGAGGCATTCAGGCTAGCACTCTCATTCTCCTCACTTCGGCCATGAACCTTAGGGTTCTCATGAGTCGTCCCGGGAGCCTTAGCACTACTCCTAGTCATACGTGGATGACCTCTACCTCTAGAAGCCTTGGAAGATTTTTGTCCAGCAATCTCCTAAACGCTATAAGATTCAAACACTAACACAGTCATTCAAGGGAACAACTCAGTTTATGTCAAGAATATTAAGTCCCTAATTACAGTGGCCAGTTATGATTAGCCACTTACTTTACTCTTCACACCCTAAGCATTTCATGTCCTAACTAAATCATTATCAAAATCTACTAAGAACACATAAGTCAAATAGTACACGCATATAATACCGGTTAACATTTATAAAAGACATACCTGATGGCACGTAGCTACTCGGGCTGACATCCCTCTATCCGTCCCATTTTCAGTTTAAGTTTAGATTTTGGAAATGTTTTACCCAATTCACATAAACTATGGCTCTGATTCCAACTTGTAAGGCCCCGTTCCCGGGCACCTCACAGTTGGTCATTCATAGCACATAAAACATATTAATACACATTTCATTAAATAAACAGCGGAATTATGTTAGCAAAAACCACTCTCTATTATTAAAAGATACTGTTGTTAAGCAATACAATAATTTTCAAGTTACAAAAAATTGTTTAATTGCATTACAAAACAATAATATCATGACTAGGAATGGATGTCAGTCTTTCCCTGCCGAGTAGCTTCACCCTCGTGCCATCCTCAGCAACAATTACCTGCCAACTGAAAATGTATAAAAGTCAGCGTCGCTGAGTGAGTTCTAGTTTTAGAAGTATTAAAATACCTTGTGTAATGTATATATATGAAAATACTCTTTTTGTAAAAATACATCTCATACTCTTATACATGAGCACACATTAACTATACAACAAGGTAATGCTTTCTTTATTTACTGTATGCCTTGTTCATTTTGTACTCTTTTAACTTTATCTTTCACTGTCTATGTGGACCAATGAGCAATACCCTAAACTATATGTGCGGGGAAACTGGTGATGGGCCACTAGTCTCTCAATGGGCTCTGATTACTGTACACAAGGCCGGCCCAGTCACCTAGGGTATGCTGCAAAGGTCTACTAATCTCAATTTACTGGCCCTATGTGCATCCTTTGGCGTAGCTAACCCGCATCACAGTTGAGCTAATAACAACATGGTCGTGCACATCCTATATGCTTGCAAGACTTGTTAACATTCTAATTAAGTTCCACTTCTCTTTATCATTACTCTTTCACTTTGTTAAAGATAATACTTTTATTTATGATCGTAGGCACACCACATAAATCACACAATAATAATCACTATGACCATAGGAACAACTTGTAAAAATTGAAATATAATAGGAATTAAAAACCCTAAGTCAACCTTGGGTCAAACTATAATGATTCTGTTTTACTCAAAATTTCAGAAAATATTCTAAGTGTCCTAGGCGCATGAGCACTATGCAGGCGCATGAGGCCTGTTTAGGCGCATGGGCACTATTTGGGCGGTTTAACACTTAGGCGTTTGGAACATCTCAGACGCGTGGGCACTATTTGGACGTTTGGTCCACACTTAGGCGTCTGAGTAAAAAACCTTAGACGCATGGGCTACTATACAGACGCGCAGGCTTACACATGGATTTTCTAAGACATATTCTAGACGGTTGGGGCACTGTTTGGGTGGTTGGGCAATCTGGTTAGCAAATTCTTAACATATTATCAGTCCCAATCATTCTTCTAACATGATCTAAGCTTAATAACACCATTCTAAGTATAACTACCCTATAACAAGCATCACAACATCATCATGCATACATAGACACATACGATGTTCAAACAACTTTTTAAAAAATAACTTTACATACACTTTCAGCCCCAAACGTGTATGAAACATGTAAAACTACGGGGTCTAGAACTCACCTTTTTTGTTCTTCAAGGTTAAACTCTTCACTTGAGCTTCTCAGATGATTCTAACACCTAGAAACCTACCAAACACATATTCGAACACACATAAACACACATAAATACACAAAAGCATATAACCGAGGCTAAGCCTAGCCAAGAACAACTTAATTACATGAATTCTTACCTTAACTTCGACTTCTTTTTCTTCTTCTTCAAAAATCTGAGAGCTTCTGCTCTTTCTCTCTCTAAAATGCAATTGCAAAAAGGTGACGTGAAGTTGTGTATTGGCGGCCATGCTCTTTTGTACAAAATATAATATATTACTTTGTACTTTGACACATTTAACCCCTCAACTTGGATTAATTTGCATTTCCTTCTTTTTATTCTTCTTTTACATCTTTTAAATTATCAGGGTGTTACAAGTCCACCCCCTCATATAGGTTTCGTCCCCGAAACCTGTTATTCTTTGAATAGTTTTGCGTATTGTTGCCTCATTTCCTCTTCATTTTCCCATGTAGACTCGGATCCCTTCTCCTTACGATCAATGATCACCACTGGTTGCTCTATATAGTTGAGCTGTTCATCCACCTCGATATCCTCCAGTGGTACAACCATGTCTTCATCAGCTACGCACTTTCTCAGATGGGATACGTGGATTGTAGGATGAATTCCACTTAACTCATCTGGCGATTCAAGTCGATAGGCCACTTTTCCTACTCGTACGACGATTCAGAAACGTCCTATGTATCTTGGGCTTAGCTTACCTCGCTTCCTGAATTGGATGATCCCCTTCCAAGGTGAGACCTTCAACATAACTTGGTCACCAACCTCGAATTCTATTGGTCTACACCTTTTGTCAGCATACGACTTTTGTCTATCTTTTGCTGCCTTCATGAAGGCTTTGATCTTTTCTAACTTCTCAGTCATAGCCTCGATCACCTCGACACCTCCCAACTCCTTCTACCCAATGTCTCCCCAACATACGAGCGTCCTACACCTTCTACCGTATAGCATCTCGTATGGTGGCATGCCAATGCTGGCATGGTAACAATTGTTATACGAGAATTCTGCTAAATGTAGGTGATCGTCCCAACTCCCTCCAAATCGATCACACATGCTCAAAGCATATTCTCGAGCGTCTGAATCGTACTTTCAGACTGACTATCTATCTGAAGATGATAAGCCGTGCTAATGTGTAGCCTCGTCCCCATCACGTCATGGAATCTTTTCCAAAACTTCGATGTGAACCGGGTGTGACAATCCGACATGATTGACACCGACACACCATGACGAGCTACAATCTCCTTGATGAATAGATTTGCCAGTCTCTCAGATGAATACATCTCACAGATCGGTAAGAAGTGAGCACTCTTGGTTAGACAATCAACAATCACACAGATGGCATCGCACCCCCTCACCGTGTGGGGTAACTTCATAATGAAGTCCATGGTGATATGATCCCACTTCCACTTGTGTATATCCAACGGTTGGATCTTCCCGTAAGGCTTCTGATGCTCTGCCTTCACTTGCAAGGAAGTAAGCCACTTACTCACTTACTCCACAATGTCATGTTTCATTCCCCGCCACCAGTAGTCTTTCTTCATGTCTTGATACACCTTGGTGGCACCAGGATGAATAGAGTATCGAGTCTTGTGAGCTTCATCCATGATTCTACCTCGTAGATCTCCATAACGAGGGATCCACATTCGTCCACAGCGGGTTTTAACCCAGTGGGTGTTTTCTCCCAGTTCCGTGACTAGACCTCTCATTCATTCAGAGTTGAGGCGATTTTCTTTCAACGTCTAATTCTGAAATTCTTTCACTTGAGTAAACACGTCTGAGGTCATCACTAACTGGAACGCCTTCACCCGAATCTGCTCGGGTCTCTCTTATCGGCTGAGGGCATCGGCCACCACGTTGGCCTTGCCCGGATGGTAGTTGATCTCGTAGTCGTAATCTTTGATGAGCTCTAACCAGCTTCTCTGTCTCATGTTGAGATCCTTTTGCTTCAAGCTCTTGTGGTCGGTGAAGACAGTGCACTTCATGCCATATAGGTAGTGCCTCCAAATCTTCAACGCGAAAACCATAGCCGCTATCTCTAAATCATGTGTAGGGTAGTTGACTTCGTGGGTCTTCAACTATCAGGATGCGTAGGCTATCACCCTTCCCCGTTGCATTAACACGCAACCTAGCCCAGAATAAGAGGCATCCGAATACACCACTAAGTCATCACTCCCTTCGGGTATGTCAAGACAGGAGCTTGTGTTAACCTCATCTTCAACTCCTCAAAAGCACACTCCTGTTCCTGACTCCACACGAATTTCACATCCTTGCAAGTCAACTTGGTCAAAGGTGATTCTATCTTGGAGAAGTCTTGAATGAAGCTTCTATAGTAGCCCACCAAACCCAAGAAACTACGGATCTCAGATGGCGTGTTTGGAGACTTCCATTGGATCACCGCCTCAACCTTTGTCGGGTCCACCATGATTCCTTCAGCATTAACAAATGACCCAAAAATTGAACCTCGCGCAACCAAAAAACACACTTGGAGAATTTGGCATACAACTTCTCTCTCCTAAGTGTCTCCAATACCTTGCGTATGCCGGCATGTTTTTCATCGCTCTTAGAATAAATCAGGATATCATCAATAAATATTGTCACTGATTTATCTATGATTGGCCGACACACTCGGTTGATCAAGTTCATAGAAGCACCTGGCGAGTTAGTTAATCCGAAAGACATAACGAGGAACTCGTAGTGTCCATAACGCATGCGAAAACCTATTTTAGGAATGTCTTGCTCCTTCACCTTCAACTGATGGTAGCCAGATCGAAGATCTATTCTTTAGAACCAACTGGCACCGTAGAGCTGATCATTTAAGTCATCAATCCTCGGTAATGGATACCGATTCTTCACCGTCAACTTGTTCAGCTCTCGGTAGTCGATGAACATCAGCATACTAGCATCCTTTTTCTTTATAAATAATACCGGAGCACCCGATGGAGAGATACTTGGTCGAATGAATCCCTTATCCATTAGCACCTGCAATTGTTCCATGAGTTCCTTCATCTCAGTTGGAGCAAATCGATACGGTGCTTTGGTAATGGGTTGAGCACCGGGTATCAAATCGATTTGGAACTCAATTTCACGATCCAGTGGCACGCCAGTTAAATCTTCTTGGAATACATCTGGAAAGTCACAGACCACTGGTACATCGGACAATAGTGGTGTTGACGTGTCCACATCCTTCATGTAGGCCAGATAGGCACTACATCCATGTGTCATGCATTTTCCCGCCACCGCCATCGAAATTACCTTCGGGATCATAGTAACACGGTCTCTCTAAACTGTCACCAAACTTCCATCGGACGCAACTAGTCGAATCATCTTTTTGTGACATACGATGTTTGCTTCACAGGTTGCTAACCAATCCATCCCTAGTACTACATCGAATCCACCTAAGGGCATCACATGTAACTTAGCAGCAAACCTATGACCTTCTAGTTCTATGGCACAGTCCTGTATCATATCGGTAATTCTAGTGGACTTACCAATAGCAGTTTTTACATTGAATGACTCAATAATACTCCTACTAGTAGCAGACAACTTAGAACAAAAATAAGTAGAAATTAAACTACTACTAGCACAAGAATCAAATAATACAGAGACACAAGTCTGATTTATAACAAACATACCTGACACGACATCGGGATCCCTCTGGCCTCCTCCTAGGTCATGGTGTAAGCTCTAGCACTTTCCCTTTGTCCTCCTTCCTCCGACTTCTTCTTCACCCCAGAGCTCTCCGCCCTTGGCTTCCTGCAGTCTTTGGTCGTGTGGCCCTCCTCGTCACAATTATAGCACTTTAGCACCCTACATTCTCTAGCGATGTCTCCAGGCTTGCCACACATTAAGCATACATTCATTCCTAAGACACACTCGCTAATATACTCCCTTCCACATCTACCACACTTCTTCGGCCCTGAGCTTGACGACACCCTACGGTCGTCCACCTTCATCCTTTTGTTGTTTGGGTTGAAACAATCATGTCCAAACCTCTTCCAATTCCAGGTTTTATCACCATCGCTCGTCTTCTTCACCTCCTCCACAGTCTCCTCTTGCTCATCGTACAACCTGCTCGCCAAGTCCACCACTGATCGAAAGGTACCTGGCTGAGCAGCAATCAGATCCCTGCGAATATCCGCCGGCGGTCCCTGGATGTACCTCTTGATCCTCCTTGACACCGACATCACCTGATCCGGTACCAGCCTCGCCATTTTGTTAAATCTGGTGGTGTACTGCTGGTGGGTCATGGTTCCCGCCTCTAGTTGTAGGAACTCCCTCTCGATCCTGTCGAGCTCCCTGTGAGGACAGAATTCCACGATCACTAACTACTTCAACTACTTCCATCGCATCTTCCCGATGGCTCTGGCACCCTCAGCTTGGACAATGTTGTCCCACCAACACAACGCTAAGTCGACAAAAGAGTGAGTCATGAACTTCACCTTCTGGTCTTCGTGACATTCACTGATTTCCAACACCGCCTCCATCTCCCTTACCCAGCGGTGGCGGCAATAGCATTGCCATTGCCATCGAAGGTCATGGGCTTGCACCTTTGTAATGCCCCATAACTGCACCCTTGGTCGTCACCCCCACTAAATCATCCTCATCTTCATCAGACAACATGGTCTCAGGCTCCGGTCTTTCCTCCTCCCCTTTGCTTCCCTTACCCGTGGATCCCTTCCTATTCTCCTTCTCATTTCTCTCCTCGCTACTCACAGCTCTGATGACTTCGGTCACCGCAGATGGTAAGACTGTCTGCATGACCTGGTGCAGTTCATCAGCAATCGCCTCCATAACTGAGGCATTCAGACTATCATTCTCATTCTCCTCACTTCGGCCATGAACCTTAAGATTCTCATGAGTCGTCTCGGTGGCCGACCTCTACCTCTAGAAGCCTTGGAAGATTTTTGTCTGGCAATTTGCTAAACGCTATAAGATTCAAACACTAACACAGTCATTCAAGGGGACAGCTCAATTTATGTTAAGTATAGTAAGTTTCTAATTACAGTGGCCAGTTGTGATTAGCCACTTACTTTACTCTTCACACCCTAAGCATTTCCTGTCCTGACTACA
The DNA here is from genome assembly GCA_024085815.1 of Flaveria linearis. Classification (NCBI taxonomy): domain Eukaryota; kingdom Viridiplantae; phylum Streptophyta; class Magnoliopsida; order Asterales; family Asteraceae; genus Flaveria; species Flaveria linearis. The sequence continues at coordinate 81,250,767 of CM044002.1, read as the reverse complement.
TCAGTATCTAAATCTACTAAGAACACATAAGTCAAATAGCACACGTATATAATACTGGTTAACATTTACAAAAGACATACCTGATGGCATGTAGCTACTCGGGCTGACATCCCTGTATCCGTCCCATTTTCAGTTTAAGTTTAGGTTTTGAAAATGTTTTACCCAATCGACATAAATTATGATTCTGATACCAACTTGCAAGGCCCCGTTCTTGGGCACCTCACACTTGGTCATTCATAGCTAATAAAACATATTAATACACAATTTATTAAATAAACAGCGGAATTATGTTAGCAAAAACCATTCTCTATTATTAAAAGATACTGTTGTTAAGCAATACAATAATGTTCAAGTTACAAAAGATTGTTTAATTGTATTACAAAACAACAATATCATGACATAGGAATGGCTGTCAGTCTTTCCTTGCCGACTAGCTTCACCCTCGTGCTATCCTCAACAACAATTACCAGCCAACTGAAAACGTATAAAAGTCAGCGTTACTAAGTGAGTTCAAGTTTTAAAAGTATTAAAATACCTTTTGTAATGTATATATATGAAAATACTCTTTTTGTAAAAATACATCTCTTACTCTTGTACGTGAGCACACACTAACTATACAACAAGGTAATGCTTTCTTTATTTACTGTATGCCTTGATCATTTTGCACTCTTTTAGCTTTATCATTCACTGTCTATGTGGACCAATGAGTAATACCCAAAACTATATGCACGGGGAAACTGGTGATGGGCCTTTAGTCTCTCAATGGGCTCTGATTACTGTACACAAGGCTGGCCCAGTCACCTAGGGTATGCTGCAATAGTCCGCCAATCTCAATTGACTTGCCCTGGGTGCATCCTTTGGGGTAGCTAAACCGCATCACATTGGAGCGAACGACAACATAGTCGTTCACATCCTGTATGCTTGCAAGACTTGTTAACATTTTAATTAAGTTCCACTTCTATTTATCATTACTCTTTCACTTTGTTAAAGATAATACTTGCATTTATTATCATAGGCACACCACATAAGTCACACAATAATAATCACTATGACCATAGGAACAATTTATAATAATGCAAATATATTAACAATTAAAAACCCTAAGTCAACCTTGGGTAAACTCTAATGATTCTGTTTTACTCAAAATTTCAGAAGATAATCTAAGTGTCCTAGGCGTATGAGCACTATGCAGGCACGTGAGGCCTGTTTAGGCGCATGGGCACTATTTGAGCGGTTTAAAACTTAGGCATTTGGAACATCTCAGATGCATGGGCACTATTTGGACGTTTGGTCCACACATAGGCGTCTGAGTCAAAAACCTTAGACGCATGGGCTACTGTTCAGACGCATGGGCTTACACTTGGATTTTCTAAGGCATATTCTAGACGGTTGGGGCACTGTTCGGGCGGTTGGGCAATGTGTTTAGCAAATTCATAACATATTATCAGTCCCAATGATTTTTCTTACATGATCTAAGCTTAATAACACCATTCTATGTATAACTACCCTATAACAAGCATCAAAACTTCATCATGCATACATAGACTCATACGGTGTTCAAACAACTTTTGTAAAAATAATTTTACATACATTTTCCGCCCCAAAAGTGTTTTAAACATGTAAAACTACAGGGTCTAGAACTCACCTTTGTTGTTCTTCAAGTTTAAACTCTTCACTTGAGTGTCTCAGATGATTCTAACATCTAGAAACCCACCAAACACACATTGGAACACACATAAACACACATAAACACATATAAGCATATAACCGAGACTAAGCCTAATGAAGAACAACTTAATTACACGAATTCTTACCTTAACTTCGACTTCTTCTTCTTGTTCTTGAAAAATCCGAGAGCTTCTGCTCTTTCTCTCTCTAAAATCCAATTGCAAAAAAGTGATGTGAAGTTATGAGTGGTCGGCCATGCTCTTTTGTACAAAATATAATATATTACTTTATACTTTGACACATTTAACCCCTCAACTTAGTTTAATGTGCATTTCCTTCTTTTTATTCTTCTTTTACATCTTTTAAAATATCAGGATGTTACAAGTCCACCCCCCTTAGATAGGTTTCATCCCCGAAACCTGTTATTCTTCGGATAGTTGTGGGTAATGTTGCATCATTTCCCCTCTAGTCTCCCACGTAGACTCGGGTCCCTTTCTGTGCTTCCAATGTACATGCACCAGGGGAACCACTTTATTCCTCAACATCTTCTCCTTACGATCAATGATCGCCACTGGTTGCTCTACATAGTTGAGTTGTTCATCCAACTCCATATCCTCTAGTGGTACAACCATGTCTTCATCAGCTAAGCACTTTCTTAGATGGGATACATGGAATGTGGGATGAATTCCACTTAACTCATTAGGCAATTCAAGTCAATAGACCACCTCTGCTACTCGTGTGATGATTCGGAAAGGTCCTATGTATCTCGGGCTTAGCTTACCTCGTTTCCTGAATCAGATGATCCCCTTCCAAGGTGAGACCTTCAACATAACTCGGTCGCCAACCTTGAATTCTATCGGTCTATGCCTTTTGCCAGCATACGACTTTTGTCTATCTTTTGCCACCTTCATGAAGGCTTTGATATTTTCTATCTTCTCAGTCGTAGCCTCGATCACCTCGACACCTCCCAACTCCTTCTGTCCAATGTCTCCCCAACATACGGGCGTCCTACACCTTCTACCATATAGCATCTCGTATGGTGGCATGCCAATGCTGGCATGGTACCTATTCTCATACGAGAATTCTGCTAACGGTAGGTGATCGTCCTAACTCCCTCCAAAATTGATCACACATGCGCGAAGCATATCCTCGAGCATCTGAATCGTCCTCTCAGAGTGACCATCTGTCTGAGGATGATAAGCCGTGCTAATGTGTAGCCTCGTGTGACACCTGGTAATTGTACGTTACCAAACTCCGTCAGTCTCGTTGAGTCTTGCATACACATGTCTTGAGCACACACTGCTAGTCGTTTTAATGTTGGTGACCTAATCATAATTAATAATGTTAGATTAATGGTAATTTAACAGATTATGTGACTATTGTGTTATGTTTATGTGCTTGTGTGTTTTACATGTAAATTGAGAATTAATCGTGTAACGTGGAAACGTGTGTATAAATTCGAATATTTTGTGTTTTATAAAGATCAAATGTATAGATGTTACCATGAGTTTACATGCTTATTAATTTAGCTAAAAACACTTTTAAAAGAGTGTTGGTACACATGTCCCCAGTTCTAGTCTAGTGAGCTTAAATGTAATAGAACTTCTTTTTGTAACTCATATGTAATGTTTAATCAATTTAATGAGAATCTCTTCTATATATGGTTGTTGGTTATTTAATGTTATATCTATTTACATTATTAGTTGTTACACACATAATATGACTATGTTATATAGGTTTACAGTTGTGAGACATAGTTCTGAATCATTAAAGGTTCAAGAATGTGTTTGACTAAGATTCCTGATTCAGTCGCACGACTGGATCATGCGAATGGTCCAATCGCACAGTTGAACTAGGTGATTGAGTCAATCGCACGGTTGAGTCATAAGACTGACTCAAACGTACGAATGAACCAATCGTACCAGTCAATTGCACGACTGAGCCAGTCGCAAGGCTCAGTCGCACGAATGAGATCTGTAACCTATAAATACCACTTAATTCGTGGAAAAACGTAACACTTCGAATACTTGAAACCCTAGTCGACCCAAAACGTCCAGTTCGTCCATTCCAAGTTCATAGAACGCCTGAGATCATTCCTAGTCCATTCTTAACGTTTTCTAATCGTTAGGATTGATCTTGATTTCGTTCTCCCTGATTGGATCGCCAATCAAATAGGATTCCGCACTATTTGATCCGGTATAACGAAGAATCAGTTAGTACTCCGTACGTACACGGTCCTAACAAGTGGTATCAGAGCATAGGCTCTTGATTCTTCGTTGATTCAATCGTTTTTGTGAAAAACTCCACGTTTTTACGCGAAAAGATCCAATCTTTCTGCTAAAAATCGAGTCTTTACGTGTGCATGTTCTGAAAAAATCAATATTTTTCGAGTTTCAGCCGTCTAGGGTGCAAAAACTTGCGTTCTAGGTCAAAGTGTGTGAAAAATCCCGTTTTCAGCCGACCCAGTCGCACGATTATCTCAATCTTACGACTGAACCCAGTCGCCCAGGTCATTCGCCCGATTGAGTCAGTCGCCAGTCCATTCGCCCGATTGAATCAGTCGCTCAGTTCAGTCGCCCAGTTAAGTCAGTCGGATTTGTCCAGTCGCCCCTTTGAGTTCAATCGCATGATTGTATCTCAGTCGCCTGTTCAATCGCACGTTTGAGTTCAATCCCATACTGTTAGTGTCAATCGCATCCCAGTCGTACTCCCCAATCGCATTAACAGTTTTGTTTTCAAGTTTAAGTCAACTTTCATTATGGACTCCGAAAACTTCACATTCTCAACAGGGAAAGACTCAAGGATCCAGAACCTACTGCTTCTGGATAATGAGATTGGTAACCACAATAAGCCACCTAAGCTTCTATCTATTGATGAGTTCCCGCAGTGGAAGCAAAGGTTTGAGATTTATCTCAATGGCGTGGATACTAATCTCTGGAATTCTATTGAAACTGGTTACACCATGCCAGTTGGTGCTGATGGTTTGCCATTAACGTTGAGTGGAATGACTGATGCTCAAAAGACTACTTATAATGCAGAAAAGAAGGCTTACGCGATGCTTATTGAAGGAATCGACTACAATGAAGTCTTTGCTCCCGTAGCTAGAATGGAAGCTATTCGTATCTTTCTAGCCTACGCCTCTTACATGAAGATCAAAGTTTATCAACTAGATGTTAAGAGTGCATTCTTGCATGGGGAAATCCGTGAAGAGGTATATGTCAGTCAACCCGAAGGATTCGAAGATCCTTATCATCGGGACAGAGTCTACAAGTTAGATAAGGCTCTGTATAGGCTACATCAGGCTCCTCGAGCTTATGAAAAGCTCTCCACCCATCTGTTGAAACACGGCTTTCGTAGGGGTGTGATTGGCTGTACATTGTTCATCAAAGAGAAGGATGGTGATTTGCTTTTGGTACAGATTTATGTGGATGACATAATCTTCGGTTCACGAAACGAAGAGTTATGTAAAGAGTTTGAATCTGTGATGAAGGCTGAGTTTGAGATGAGTGCCATGGGAGAAATGAAGTTCTTCTTAGGATTACAGGTGGACCAAACACCTACCGGCATCTTTTTGCATCAAACTAAGTATGTCGGTGACATTCTTAGTCGCTTTGATATGGAAAATGTCACTGCAGCCGGTACCCCTCTCGCCACAAATCACGATGTGGCTCCTGATGAGAATGTGGATTTGGTGGATGCCACCATGTATCGTGGGATGATCGGATCTCTCATGTACCTCACTGCCTCTCGTCCATATATCGTGTATGCCACATGTTTATGTTCCTGATATCAGGCAAAACCTAAAGTCAATCATCTGATCGGAGTCAAGAGAATTTTTTGTTATCTGAAGGGTACTCCAACACTGGGGTTGTGGTATCCTCATGATGATGACTTTGAGCTAACAGCGTATAGCGACTCTGATTATGGAGGCTGCAAAATGAATTACAAGTCTACGTCAGCAGGATGACAATTTTTCGGGAGAAGATTGGTAACTTGGCAGTGCAAGAAGCAGACATCAGTTGCTCTGTCTACCTGTGAAGCTGAATACGTTGCCGTCGCCAGCTGCTGCTCTCAAATCATTTGGATTCAACAGCAAATGTGGGATTACGGTTTGCATTTTACTTCTACTCCTATCTATGTTGATAATTCTGCTGCAATTGCAGTAACTAAAAATCCGGTTCAACATCCTAAGACCAAACACATAGGCATAAAGTATCATTTCATACGCGATTGCTATGAAAAACACTTAATTGATGTGGTCAAATTAACAAGGATTTTCAACGTGCTGACCTCTACACTAAACCATTTGATAAACCAAGATTTTTCTATCTGCTAGAGGTTAACGGGGTTAAAAAGAAAAGTGACGTTATATTAGAAGAAACAGATACATAGTCCGACACCGTTTTTCTTTATTTTTAGTATTTCTTTTATTTTATTTTATTTTTTAATTTCCTTGTTGTTATAAAAATCCAAAAACACAAAAAGATTTTCTGTTTTAGAATTTTAGGGGGAGATTAGGTTTAATTCAGTATTTATTTACTTAAAAAAAAGGGGGAAGGTGAGTAAAGCTGAAAAGGCAAAGACAACAAAACCGGAAATGTGACTCGACAAAAATTGGAACATGATAGTACACAGGCATCGAGTTACTTGGAACAACAAAATAACTTTGAGATCAGAAATGTTAATTAAATCACGGAAAATATATAAATCAGAGAAATCTAAGTCTAACAAATTGGGGAAATGATAGTACGTTTGATTGTTACTGTAATTACATGGAGAAAGTTGATCTAGGGAGGTGCTAGTTCATTATATGATGTGTCAGTAGATTCAACACAATAGACAAGTAGACGTCATTGGTAAACTTAATCTAAACTAAATGGTTCAATCAACTGTGGGTTCCCATCTTATCACTGGTTAACACAATCAGCTATTTCCGATAAGGGATAACGAGCAAATAAATGCCACCAAAGGTGTGCAAATGACCACAAAGAGAAAGAAAAAAATATACTAGCGCAATCAAGCTGATAACTTATGTTGTTGGTGCGTTATGTGCAAAAGAAAATAAGAAATGCTCTAACAAGGAGATAGGTTGTGTGCCTCTCTGCTGTGCGATGGCACTGACCTGAGGATAAGCATAACCTATATATTCTAGACTTCATTGTTGTTTGCCACCTCTCTGCTGTGCGATGGCACTGACCTGAGGATTGGCTTCTCTTTGACAGATCTAAGAATAGTCTCTTCTTGCAAAAATACCTATAGACCGCTCGAAAGTCCTTTAAGGAATGTTGATTACCATATAAGAGTGGGATACACAAATGTTGATTGAAATAATAGAACATAATTCATTACCAATGTGTGTCAAAAGTCTGTGTATGAATTTAAGTGGACAAGTATACTGACAATCGTCTTGAATGCACCGACTGAAGTTGACAATCAAAGTGTGTTACGTATCATATCAAACATGATTCCCTGTTAGTGCTTAGAAGTCTTAAATCAGAACAAACTGTGATATGTCATCATGAAAGGTGTAATTAACTCAAAATGTTCCAAGTAATGGTGTATATGCCTGTCTGATTCCAAATGAGTCTGTTCCTGATATGATGTCAATGCTAATAGGCTACACAAACCTGCCCTAACAAAAATCACAAAAAGATGTTCATTCTATTCATAGTTTAATATTTTTAAATTTGTTAGTATAAGTGTGTCAATGTCGGACTGTGTATATGGTTATCTGTTAATGTCACTAAACGAGCTTAACGTTTAATTGAACAAATTGTTTCTGAAAGGATAAAAATATCACGTCTGAGGTGATAAGTTGGATAAATGGATCACGTCTGAGGTGATCGGGTAGTTAAATGGATCACGTCTGAGGTGATCATTGGATGTGTTGATTTAAAAGTGATCATGTCTGAGATGATCAATTGCACATAAGGTTTTATCAATTGTTTGATAAAAACTATGTTTCGGTAAATAAAGTAACTAAATGACAAAAGTATAGTCCAATTGCACGACTAAATTCTGGTTTGACCCAGTCGTACGAATGGGTTATACGATTGAACACAATCGCAAGATTGGGCCATGCGAATGAGCCCAATCGGCCGATTGAAAGTGACCAACTAGGTCAAACGTGCGAATGGAGGTCACTTGTTCAAATGGAACTGGTCGATTGAGTGAATCGTACGAACCCGTTTCAATCGCACGAAGGAGTCATGCGATTAGACTCGGTCGTATGACATGATATTGAATCGGCCGAATGAAAAGAGCGAATGAGTCCGGTCGGCTGACTGAACTGAGTCTATCTATAAATAGACTCCTCAGTCGATCGCAGACCTCATTCGCCCTAAATCCCCAAATCGCACCGTTACGCTGCCCAACTTTCATTTGATCTTAAGCACATACTATATTCAAATTCTGACACCTTGGTATTGTTATACAGGTATTACGCGAGTGATTGATGATGTTTACAGTTGAATGGGGCTTGGATCCGATCATTTTTGACCTAGTTCTTGAACCGACATCAATTTTGTAAAATAAACTACCTTAATCACTTACAATGTTAAAATCAATGGATTAGGTGGTTTAGATACATGATTGCGAGTCTAATGAACATGAACTTAACGTTTAATTTAGCCATTTGATAAATCTGAGCTTGAAATGGAACAGTTTGTCTACGATGCGACTGGTCCCCCAGTATGAACTTCAATCGTCCGATTGAAAGAGGCGACTCATTCAATCGGCCGAATAGAAAATGCGAATGGATTAAGTTTGTCATACGACTGGTTCCCCAGAATGAACTTTAATCGCCCGATTGAAAGAGGCGATTCATTCAATCGGCCGAATGAATCATACGAATGAATTCATTCGGTCGACTAACCCAATCGCATGTTCATTCAATCAACTGAACTCAGTCGCATAGTTCAATCGTACGATTGAACTAAACTGTTTTCTGATTTAGTCAAACTCTGTTTTACATGTTTCTAACGTGTGTTTGCTATTGTTTACAGGAATATGGCTAATAGGTGGACCATAAATCCAAAGCACAACATTTGTGCTCATTTGGATTCCACCTCGAAGAACGGTGGTGATTTTTCTGATATTATTGACTTCTTGAGGAGATCTCGGATTTTCAAAGCTATATCTACACCGTGTACTCCCTATCAGTCGTTACCTCAGTCGTTTTGGGAGGGAGCTAAAGTTGACCGATCAGTGGAGCCCTACTACATTCGAAGTGCTATCTTCGGTAGGGAGATTGTGATTACGGCCGCAGATATAAGGAGGGTATTGGGCTTTGAAGATGATGAAACTCACCCACTCAAGCTCCACCCTCTTACAGTTCGTGGATGCTTTCTGAGGATCGGGTACTGTGGGGACATAAACTCAGGTGTGCTGAACAAGAGCAACCTGAGCCCCCAGTACAAGTACTTAGCGCATGTCATTCTGAAGTGCATCGCGTCAAGGAGGCGTGGTTTTGATGACTTGTCGGACCAGATTCAGAATGCCTACGTTGCATTGGTCCTCAACCACCCATTCAGCTTGTCCAACATGATCTTCATGTATCTGATAGAGAACCTTGAGGCCAAGGGGATGAAGGGTTCTGCATGTACCCCAGATTTTTACAGCTCATATTTGATGAGAAGCTGCCCGACCTTCCCAAAGACAACAGTGATGCTGTGCCTCTCGAGATTATGGATGACACCACCCTGGGTCGGATAAAGGTGTACAGAGCCAAGCAAGTAAAGCCTGTGCTGAAGAGGTTGATTGGGCATCTGGCCCGGGCTGATTATGTTGCCCCAGGGAGACGCAAGTGGCGTCATGATGATAGTGGATCGGATACTGAAGTGATAGCTATACCATCAGATGATTCTGATGATGATGACAGCCATGATGGCGATGATAGGCCAGTTACATCTAAGGGCCCCTCTACACATACAGCCCATCCATTCCTTCATACTGACACTACAGCTGCTGGGTTTGTACCTCACTTCAGTCCACCTGATGATGATGAGGAAGAGAGTGAGGAAGAGGGTTTGACCCGAAGGCATGGCAGCAAGGTGGTTGCCACGGAGAAGGGTCTGAGGGCTGCTGGAGGACAGATGGGCATATCAGGGGTAACACAAACAGAGTCTGATCCAGCCTATTCTCTTGATGAGCCCAGTACATGAGTTGGAGCCCCAGGATCTACTGGGAAGAGGAAGAAAACCATGGCTAGCAAACATGGTAGGAGGGGAAAGCGTCTTAGATTCATCACCTCCATCTCTACCCCAGCCACCACATCCACCACATCCCAAACATCCCAAACCACCACCACTACTATACCTCCACCTCATACTCACATATCTACTACTACCACCACTGTACCCCCACTACAGCCTTCCCATCTTCTCCCATCTACACCACAACTACCACAACAACCACCACTCACCAAACCCGACCCTCATCTACACCCTCGAGCTCAGTTATACCGCCTATATCAGTGGTAGAGCATCTTGTTGCTCTCAACAGCATGGTGCTCCAGCTGCTAGCCTCTGATAAGGCTAAGACGGCTCAGATTCTACAGCTGCAAGAGCATAGTTCTACACAAATAGCTAAGATTGAGAGACTGAGGGAGTTGACATCTTCACAAGCCCAGTTGATCACTACACAGACTGATCAGATCACTGGCTTACTTTAACACGAGGCTGAGACTGATGAGAAGATTGAGAAGCTGGAGGCGGCTCACAAGACTATAGTGCTAAAGCTGAAAGGCACTCAGAGTGAGCCCTCAAGATCGGGGAAGGTGATGAAGATGATGGTGAGGATGATGATGAGAGGATGACGACGATGATGATGATGATAGTGATGAAAGTGATGATGGTGACGAGAAGAAGGATGATGAGGAAGGTGAAGGAGGAGAGACAGCAGGAGATCATAGCGATGATGCAGCAGACGAGAGGCGTTCTAAACACCGTCAAGATCAAGGACCCTCTCCGTCTGCTCCAACTGAAGAAACTCCGGAGATTGAAGATAAAAGTACTGTTTAGTTATTCATGTTTATGTATTTAAAAGACTTTTGTATTTGAAATTATGTAACATTTATGTAATGAATGTTTCTCTCTTTTATTAATGATTGTGTTTGATTACTTACTAACAAGTATTGTGTTGCATGTTTAAATCAAACAGATCCAAACTTTCAGAGAGATGAACATGATGTTGCTCCCCTCCAACAGGTCAAGTCTCAACTCATAATGATTCTTGATCTGCAGGGGATCGTCAGAAGGTCAGTGAGTTATACTCCTGAAGAAGGAGAAATTATTCACGACCTTACTGATGGGCAATTGGCTGACCTATTTCGTCTGAATCCAGACGAAATTATTAAAGATGCTCCAGTTTTTGATGATACTGATGATAACGAACTCAAAGATGTTGAAGAAATTGAAATTGAAGACATCATAGATCAGCACTGTCCAGAATACACTGATCAAGAGGGAAACGTGTTTCCTGATTTGGTAAACAACCTTGACAGTGATAATCTGGGTAAACTCAGTGAGAAGGAGAAAAGAGCAGAGGCTTCCACAAGCCAAGCCCAAGCCTCGGACGCTGATGTTGACATCCGAAAGGCTGAATGGGCGGCTTGCTTCGTCGAGGTTCGAGCCCAACGTGCTGCAGCAACACAAAGTACCTACACCAAACTTTACAAAGTCAAGAAGAACATGAAGGTGTCAGGGAAAATCATTGCTTGGGCTCATTTTGAAGACCTTGGAGTGTATGCGGTTAAGAGGGAGAGGGGCATCGAGTACTTCAGATTCCCTCATGATCTGAAGACTCTCCCAGGTTATGAGCTCAACCAGTTGGCACGACTAAAGCTTCTTTATGCTGATCCTAAGAAGATGTCAGGCTGGTTTGAGGCTACATTGAAGAAGGAATACAGGACCAGATGGGTAAACTTCAAACCTCAGTAGGCTACGAGGTACCTCAGAAGGTCTGAGGTGAGTCCCATCACTGGTCAGCCGAAGATAGTCCTGAAGTGGCGACCTCCGCGCATAATGTTCCGAATTCCACGAAGGGAGATGCCACAGGACTTTACCCCACACTTTAAGTGCTGGTACTATGACTGGCGCTCGTGAGAGGCAGTCTTTGTTTTGGAGAAGGACGGGTCGATGGATGCTTATCCCCATGTAGAGGCTAATATCCCCTTTCTTGAAGTCCTTACTTCTTTTAAACCCCTGTAATAAGTTGCAAATTTGAGTTCCACATCCGGTATCCAATACCCATGTGTAAGAGGATATTAAATTTAGATCAATATGAATCATGTAAGTTGTACCTGAGGTTTTCCCAGCATCCCTCTTAGCTTGCAACTCTTTGAGATGGACTGGACAATTTCTTGACCAATGTCCAATCTCCCCACACTTAAAGCATGGGTCATTCGAAGCAACCTTTTGCTTCTTCTCCGTTGGTTTTGGTGGTGGCGCTCTAACCTTTTACCCATGGCTGCCTCGGTAGTTTTGAGCATAGAGTGAAGCTCACTTATGTTCTTGTCCCACCCGTTCATGTTATAATTCATGACAAGTTGTCAAACCTTTTGACAAAGAGTTAGGGATCAAATCCATAGCTAACTCTTTCGAGACGGGACAATTCATCCTTTCAAGGCGGTCGATGTGGCTTTTCATCTTAAGTACATAAGATGAAACCGATTGGGTGTCATCCATATGACAACAGATTGGGTGTCATCCATACGACATGCATGGAGTGCTCGAACCGTTTCGAAGCGCTCTACCCTTGCTTGTTGTTGGAACATTTCCTTCAACTAGGTTATCATGTCATATGCTCCATGATATTCATACTCCTTTTGGAGATCTGGAGTCATACTTGGCAACATGAGGCAAGACACTTGGACCGAGTCCTCTGTGTATTTCACCCAATTATTGTAGGCCTCCTCATCCTCCTCATTAGGTTGATCGTGAATCGGATCGTCTATAACATATGATCGTTTCTCTTGCTTGAGAACAATTCTCAAGTTTCGAAACCAATCAATAAAGTTGTTACGGTTTAGACGTTCCTTTTGGAGAATGGTCCTTAGTGATAATGAGTGAGCGGACGGGATTTCATTGTTATCATTATTGTTGGTGGCCATCTACAAAATTTAACAAAGTTCAATTTTAGTATTTACGATATTATCCGTATTTTAATAATTAAAGCCCTTTTATGTTTCTAACAAAATTTTTAAAATTATAGAATCCAACGTTTCATTTAAATAGTTGTTAGGTGACCTTTATCCCATTATTTAAGTTAACAAGGTAGTCAATGATTTGACAATTGCAACTCTTTGCAACTTCTAGGGTATGGGATTGACTTTAAAACATCATATGTATAGTCGGCATGTTTATCCCATCAACACCTTTGTAAACCACATTGTAGGTGATCCATTTAACGTGGTTTGCAAATCAAGTTACCCTACTTGCACACACATGTGAGTTTTCCAGCATAAGTGGTTAGGTGACCTTTATCCCACAAATATGGTATCCCCACCTCAAATCACAAGTTCCCTCAAAACGGTTTGGTGACCTTTATCCCATTAAGAGTTTCCAAATGAATCAAGTGTTGTGCAAAAGGAAGGTGTTAAACTTGTTTATAAATGAAATTTCAAGTTTTCATAATCACGTTTAGAAAACTCTATGTACTTTGTATTTGCATGCTTTCAGCTTGTTAAGTTTGTTAATGAGTTTGTTATGCATATCCAAATATCAACCAACAATCATACGATAAACATCCAAACAAGCATAATCATACAAACATAAGCGCATAACCATAGCCACTAAGTTGACCACACTTGTTTGCCATCACATATGTTGTCATAAGGTCTTTCCTAAGGGTTAAGATGACACATCCAAGTGTGTCCATGAACTCCCACTTGAATCCACATCCAAATGCTTCAAGTGTCCATGTCTTTTGTGTCTTTCTTTGGGTCTTCATCTTGTGCATCTTCTTTTACAAAATCATATCCTAATACAATTTTCTAATAAAATAAATGCACCTAATCTATTTATTACATAACCAAATATATTAATAAATTACAACCCAAAATACAAACACAAATATACAACCCTTTCAAGAATCAAAACCAACATGACAAACCACAATCAACCAAATCCAAAACACAAGGCCAAGGATATGTTATGCACTAAAATATGAAACATATTCAACATCCAAGAACAACGATGAACCCCTTATTTCAGCCCTAAAGTTTTGGCCAACATGAACCAAAACTTTAGGGTTTTGTCCAAACAACACAATCAACCATTTGATGTTTATCTTACAAGGTTTATACTTAAGTATGCTAGATTAAACCTTGAAAACATAAGGGATTCAATCACCCACAACAAAGCAGTCCCTAATGGGTTGAAAAAGTCCATGAAAACTAACTTTTCAAGAACTTTTGAAGCACATATTCAACATATCCGGCTCTAGATGCCATTGTTGGGTTTTGTAACATGTAAATCAAAGCTAGTTTAACCATTTAATCTATAAAAAAAACCCAGTGGATAAATGTTGGTACACATGTCCCTAGTTCTAGTTCTAGTGAGCTTAAATGTAATTGACTTTCATTTTGTTACACATATGTAATGTTTGATCAATGTAATGAAAACTCTTTGATTGATTGTGTATTGGTTATTTAATGTTTTATATATTTATATTATTGGGTGTTACATGCTTATACGAACATGTTATATAGATTTACAGTTGTTAGAGATAGTTCTGAATTATTAAAGGTTCAGGTATGTGTTTAACTAAGTATCCTGATTCAGTCGCACGACTGGACCATACGAATGGGCCAATCGCACGACTGAACCAGATGATTGAGTCAATCGCACGATTGAGTCATAAGACTGACTCAATCGTACGACTGAACCAATCGCATGACTCAGTCGCATGACTGAGCCATACGCATGGCTCAGTAGTACGAGTGAAAGCTGTAACCTATAAATACCACTTAATTCGTGGAAAAATAAAACACTTCGAGAATTCACAACCCTAGCCATCCATGTTCGTCCAGAACGTCCCTTCCAAGTTCATAGATCGTTTCTAATCATTCCTACTCTATTCTTAACGTATTCTAATCGTTAGGTTGATCATATTAACGGTTTACCTGATTGGATCACCAATCAAATAGAATTCCGCGCTATTTGATTCGGTTACACGTTGAATCAGTTAGTATTCCGTACATACTCGGTTGACAGTAGAACTCCCAGACCCTCTCGGGCGTCCACCAACCGCCCAGATGCCTAGTGCGACACATATTTAGTTTTTTCATTTTATTTTTATTTCTTTTAATTTCCTTGTCTTATAAAAATCAAAAAACATAAAAAGATTTTCTGTTTTAGAATTTTAGGGGGAGATTGGGTTATGTTCAGTATTTATTTATTTAATAAAAAAAGAAAAAAAGGGAGGAGGAAAGATAAGCTGAAAAGGCAAAGACAATAAAACTAAGAATGTGATTCGGCAAAATGGAAAGTGATAGTACACAGGCGTCAAGTTACTTGGAACACCAAAAAGATTTTCAATTTTTTCAATTTTAGTTTTGTTATATCACAGATAATTGTTAGTCAGAGAGTTCTAAGCCTAACAAATCGGGAAAATGATAGTACGCTTGCTTGTAACTGTAATTATATGGAGAAAGTCGATCTAGGGAGGTGTTAGTTCATAATACGATGTGTCGGTAGATTCAACACAATACACTAGTAGACATCATTAGTGAACTCAATTTAAACTAATCTGTTCAACTGACTGTGGGTTCCCATCTTATCACTGGTTAACACAATCAATTATTTCCAATAAGGGATGACGAGCAAATAAATGCCACTAGAAGCGTGCGGATGATCACAAAAAGGGATAAGCACGAAAAAAATGAAAAGAAACACAATCAAGCAGATAACATATGTTGTTGGTGTGTTATGTGCTAAACAAAAATTTAAAAAAGCTCTAACAAGAAGATAGGTTGTGTTCCTCTC
The DNA here is from genome assembly GCA_024085815.1 of Flaveria linearis. Classification (NCBI taxonomy): domain Eukaryota; kingdom Viridiplantae; phylum Streptophyta; class Magnoliopsida; order Asterales; family Asteraceae; genus Flaveria; species Flaveria linearis. Next base: position 81,235,114 of record CM044002.1, on the reverse strand, counting down.
TACTGTGCGATGTCACTGACCTGAGGATAAGCATAACCTAGATATTCTAGAATTCACTGGTGTTTGTCGCCTCTCTGTTATGCGATGGCACTGACCAGAGGCTTGGCTTCTCTTTGAAAGATCTACGAATAGTCTCTTCTTGTCAAAATACCTGTAGACCGCTCAAAAGTCCTCTAAGGAATGTTGATTACCATATAAGCTTAGGATCCACAAATGTTGGTTGAAATAATATAACCTAATACATCACCAATGTATGTCAAAAGTCTGTGTATGGATTTAAGTGGACAAGTATACTGACAATCGTCGTGGCTACACCGCCTGATGTTCAAAATCAATGTGTGTTACATAACAGATCAAGCATGATTCCCAGTTAGAACGGAGAAGACTCAGATGAACGAGAAACTGTGATATGTAAATATGTTAGTTTCAATCTCAAAACATATATAAAAGTTCCAAGTAAGTTAGTCTATGCCTATCTAATTCCATATGAATCTTTCTTAGAAATGATGTCAATGCTAATAGGCATTTCTACCCAACCCTATCAAAATCACAAAAATATGTTTATTTTGTTACTTAGTTTAGTCATTCAAAGTATTTGCAAAGTGTGTCAGTGTCAAACTGTGCTATGTTACTCATTGCTGTGAATGTCATAAAATGAACTTAACGTTTAATCTTAAATAAATTGTTTCTGAAAAAGTAAAAGGATCATGTCTGAGATGATCAGGTGGATAAATGGATCATGTCTGAGATGATCGGGTGGATAAATGGATCACATCTGAGGTGATCAACAGGTTGTAATCTAAAATTGATCATGTCTGAGATGATCAACTGCTCATAATGTTTTATCTACTGTTAAATGGAACTAAGTTTCGAACGGTAAAATGGTCAAAATGTCACAAGTATGGCCCATTCGCACGACTGGACCATAAGTATGGACCAGTCATACGATTGGATCATACGAATGAGTTTAAATCATACGAGTGGACCATACGAATAAGCCCAATCACACGATTGGATGTGACCGACTATGACAGACATCCAAATGAACCTCATTCGTACGATTGGAGGTGACCGTCTATGACAGACGTCCGAATGAACCTCATTCGTACGATTGGAGGTGAACGATTGGGTGAATCGCACGACTGTGGCTCAGTCGCATGACTCACTCGTGCGACTAGGCTCAGTCCATGACTGGAGCATGCCCTAGTATAAATACAAGGTGAATCGGCCTCAGTCGCTCTACTCACCCAAATCGCCCATTATTCGTACGACCTAAAGAACCTCTGCCAAAATTTTGTTTGATTCACATTTACCATATATTCTTGTGTTCTGACATTCCATATTGCTTATACATGTAATAATCGAGGTGATTCATCAATAAAACCAAACAGTGGTATCAAGAATCACTAAAATTTTGACCTAACAGTAATCGAGGACTAAAACAAAAAAATAAACCATCTAAACTGAGCTATAAGATCAAATTAAACTTAAAAGATGCTTAATCGGACTGTTCTGAGTGTAATGATCCTAATCACAATGTTTAACATCAAGTATTGCTCAAAACATGAATTTGAATGTTCAAACAGTCGAATAGGCGACTAGACACACTGATGAACTTCAACCGTACGACTGAGCTGTCCGATTGGCTCAATCATACGACTGAGATGGACGAATGGAACAGTCGCATGACTGAACCATGCGTATGAGCTTAGTTGTACGACTGAGGTAAAAGCATGAGAAGACATGCGACTAAGTCCAATCGCATGACTCAGTCGTACGAATGAACTTAATCATACGACTAGATCTCAGTCGCATAGTTCAATCGCACGACTAGATCTTAGTCGCTTTGTTCAGTCGCACGACTAAACCAATTTTTCAAGTTCATTAACCGAAATTAGGTATCTTAGACAAGTACTAATGTTTATCTATTTAATGTCAAAGATGGCTAGTCAGTGACCTATGAGCACCAAGCACAATATATGTGCTCATCTGCATCTGACTTCCCGCAACACTATGGACTTTTCTGGGATTATCATTTTCTACGCCGCTCGAGGATCTATCGTGTGATCTTAGCACAGTGTACACCATACAAATCGTTTCAGCAGGCGTTTTGGGAAAACGCTGTTGTAGACAGGTCCACGGAGCCTCACACAATTCGGAGCTCTATCTTTTGACAAGATATTAAGCTAACTGAGGAGGATATACAGACCATTCTTGAGTTTGGGGATGATGCTAACTGCCTAACAAGACTACATCCCCTTACCATCCGTGGCTGTTTTATGAGGGCGAAGTACTCGGGGACATCAACTCAAGTATGCTTAACAAGAGCAACTTATGCCCCCAGTTCAAGTACCTTGCCCATGTCCTTCTACATTGTATATCCTCGAGGAAGGGAGGATTTGATGAGTTGTCTGATCAGATGCAGAATGCATTTGCTGCATTAGTACGGAACTCCCCGTTCAGCTTTTCCAGGATGATCTTCACCTACTTAGTGAAGAACATCGAGACCAAGGGGAAGGAGAGCTTCTGCATGTACCCGAGGTTTATTCAGATGATCATCGATCAGAAGCTCCCCCAGCTGCCTAAGGAGAAAGATGTCGTATTGGAGGTTATGGATGTTACGACGCTCAGGAGAATGAAGGTCTACCAGGGCAAGCAGGTTAAGCCCCCGGTGAGGAGACTGTTTGGGCATCTAGCCCGGGAGGAGTACGTGGCGCCGGCAAGACGTAAGTGGTGCCACGACGACAGTGACTCCGATGTGGAGCACATAGTCCTCTCTGGTGATGATTCAGATGATGATGATGGTAATGATGGTGGAGATACAGGTTTTGAGACCACTACTGCAGATGTTACATCTCCACCATCCCCATAAGAGGGATTAGAAATGGCTGGGTTCCATTAGGGCTTTCAGCCTGATGAGGAAGAAGAGTCAGATGAAGAGCCTCTCACCCGGACGGTGGGTAGCCGGGAAGTAGCTACGGAGCAAGGCATCAGGGCGGTTGGGGGACGCTCGGGAGGGTCTGGGGTTCTATTGTCGACCCATCATATACCCCAGACTCTCCCAGTAGCCGAGGGGGAGCCTCCGGGTCCAGGGGGACTCGAAGGAAACGGATGGCTCAGCCACATGGGCTGAAGCCCAAGTGAAGGAGGATTACCTTGCTTACAACCTCATCAGCAACCACTACTACCACTCCACCATCCTCTACCACAACACCACCTACCACTACCATACCACCCTCCACAACCACTACTCATACACCTCCACCCACTTATAGACCTCCACCCACTCATACACCTCCACCTATATTCACCACTACCACAGCTACCACCAAGCTAACACCAAGCTTGACCTTCCACAGCTCTATCAGGATCTTCCCTACCCCCTAGTGGGGTAGAGTAACAGCTTGCAGCACTTAACCAAATGGTGCTGAAGCTGATAGCTATCGATGATGAGAAGACTGCACAGCTAAGACAGTTAGAGGAGCTTCCTGCTGCCCAATCACTATAGATCTCTCAGCAGGCACAGCAGCTACAAGAGCAGACCCAGCAGATGGCTGCTCAGAGGCTAGAGCTCACCCAACTCTAGGACCAAAACGTCATATCTTCTAAAAAGATTGAGGAGTTGGAGGGACCAAGAAGACCATCCTGCTCAAACTTAAGGGCACTAAGGATGAGCCTCTGAAGATAAGAGAGGGACATGGCAATGATGGTGATGATAAAGATAGTGATGATGAGGAAGATGATAGTGATGAAGATGATGATGATAGTGGAGATGATCAGGAATAACGAACAAAACGAAGACAATACCAGGGATCTACATCAGCCCCTCCATCATCACTTATAGCTGAAGCTCACAAGCAGATTCAAGGAAAAAGTACAGATTAGATGTTTTATTATTCAACTTTTGTACTTGAATCATCTTTTGTTGTTTATGTAATCAATGTAAATATTTATTATTTAATGTTTGATTATCTTGATTACATACTAACGATTGTTATGCTACATGTCTAAATCAAGCAGATCTAGTATTTCGGCAAGATGAGCATGTTGTTGCTCCCCTCCAACAAATCAAGTCTCAACTCACAATGATTCTTGATCTATAGGGGATCATCAGAAGGGCTGTGAGTTATACTCCTGAAGAAGGAGAAATAATTCACGACCTAACTGACGAGCAACTTGCTGAGATGTTTCAGCTTAATCCAGATGAGAACGGGAAGGATGCCCCAATGATTGACGATGCTAGTGATGAAGAGCTTAATGATGTTGAGGAGATAGAGATTGAAGACATCACCGATCAGCACTACCGTGAATACGCTGACCGAGAGGGAAATGTGTTTCCTGATCTGGTTAACACTCTCGGCAGTGATATTTTAGAGAAGCTGAGTGATAAAGAGAAAGAAGCAGAAGCATCAACTAGCCAAGCCCAAGCCTCGGACGCTGATAACGATATCCGATAGGCTGAATGGGCGGCTTGCTTTGTTGAGATCCGAGCCCAGCGCGCTACAGCTAAGCAAAGTACCTACACCAAGCTCTACAAAGTCAAGAAGAACAAGAAGGTGTCAGGGAAGATTATTGCATGGGCTCATTTTGAGGACCTAGGAGTTTATGCTGTAAAGAGGGAGAGGGGAATCGAGTACTTCAGATTCCCTCATGATCTGAAAACTCTCCCCGGGTTCGAGCTCAACTAGCATGCATGCCTGAAGCTGCTCTACGCTGACATGAAGAAAATGTCAGACTGGTTTGAGGCTGCACTGAAAAGGGAATACAGGACAAGATGGGTAAACTTCAAGGCTCAGCAGGCTACGAGGTACCTCAGAAGGTCTGAGGTGAGTCCCATCACCAGTCAAACAAAGATCGTCCTGAGTGGCGACCTCCGCGCACGATGTCCATAATTCCTTTGAGGGAGATGCCACAGGACTTTACCCCACATTTTAAGTTGTGGTACTATAACTGGCGCTCTGGAGAGGTCGTTATTGTTTTTTACAGGGAAGGAACGGTGGAGACAATAAGGGTGTTCGACCCAATGTGGCTTATCAACTTGTCAGTTTCAGATGTCTATACTCTATACAAGTGGCCACTATTTTTGGATACCGAGGATATAGTGCAAGCACTACAGTTTCAGCATGTCATGCGTCTATGCTTCGCACTCAATATCCATGCTGGGGTTTTGAAAGAGGAACGGGCTAAGAGGTTCGAAGAGTTTAAGAAGGAAGTCAAAGATTAGATAGAACTAGGTCCAAGGGGGAGTTTGTTGGTACATATGTCCCTAGTTCTAGTTCTAGTGAGCTTAAATGTAATTGACTTTTATTTTGTTACACATATGTAATGTTTGATCAATGTAATGAAAACTCTTTGATTGATTGTGTGTTGATTATTTAATGTGTTATATATTTATATTATTGGGTGATACACGCTTATATGAACATGTTATATAGGTTTATAGTTGTTAGACATAGTTCTGAATTATTAAAGGTTCAGGAATGTGTTTAACTAAGTATCTTGATTTAGTAGCATGAATGGACCATGCGAATGGGCCAATCGCACGACTGAACCAGGTGATTGAGTCAATCGCACGATTGAGTCAATCGCATGATTGAGTCAATCGCACGATTGAGTCAATCGCACGATTGAGTCATAAGACTGACTCAATCGTACGAATGAACCAATCGCACGACCTAGTTGCACGACTGAGCCATACGTATGGCTCAGTCGTACGAATGAAAGTTGTAACCTATAAATACCACTTAATTCGTGGAAAAATAAAACACTTCGAGAATTCACAACCCTAGCCATCCAAGTTCGTCCAGAACCTCCCTTCCAAGTTCATAGATCATTTCTAATCATTCCTACTCTATTCTTAACGTAGTCTAATCGTTAGGTTGATCAGATTAACGGTTTCCCGGATTGGATCGTCAATCAAATAGAATTCCGCGCTATTTGATTCGGTTACACGTTGAATCAGTTAGTACTCTGTACATACTCGGTCCTAACAATAAAAGGTTTAAATATATGGTTAAGAATATAAAATTTTACACCATTCTAAAACATATAACCAAGAACATAGATCAAAATATATATGAAATAGTATGCTATCAAACCATAAAATTAACCATAGGGGGTTTCAAAGAAACAACCTTTCTTACACAAAATGTTGTAGATGGATGTGATGAAGAAGATGATGTTCTTGAATGTGTGGCCTCCAAAAGAGAAGACCTCAAGCTTGTATACTCACAAGCCCTTCCAAACACCAAGCTTGTTAGGATGCACAACACCACAACTCTCTTCCAAATCACCTTGATACCGAAAATTTCTAGCTTGTTTGAGAGAGTTTCTTGCTTGAGTGTGTGTGAAAGAAGGTTTTAAAAGATGGAAGAGTGGAAAAGGAGTTAAGTCTTGCAAAAAACAATACACAAAATGGTTCCCAATGCCCTAAGGGGCGGCTGAAACTTCCATTTCAAATGGGTTTCCCCCCATTTTTGTTATTTTATAAAAAAATGCACTCTTTCAATCCCTTAGTTTATAAAATTAAAACCTATTTTAATTTTATAACTTTAACACACTTTTATTTGTTATTATTTAACCAACTTAAATAATAAAACAAATAAATATCTAATGAAAAAATTATCCACATAATGTTGTTCATTTACAAAAGCAATGTTTTAGAAAACCAATTTTCTAAAAAAGGTGTCAATATTTATTTGTATGATCTCATCAACAAATAAATATTTATTGGTGTTTGTTTAGCTTGTTATTGGGTATGACCCGACTTGGATCATAACGTACTAACCACATCAATCTTGTCTGTGTCTTGGGCATATAAGATCAACAAGTAAGGCACTTACTCACATACTCCACCACGTCACGTTTCATACCCGGCCACCCGTAGTCTTTCTTCACGTCTTGATACATCTTGGTGGCACCAGGATGAATGGAGTATCGTGTCTTGTGAGCTTCATCCATGATTCGCCCTCGTAGATCTCCATAACGAGGGATCCATATTCGTCCAAAACGGGTTTTAACCCCGTGGGTGTTATCTCCCAGTTCCACGACTAGACCTCTCTTTCGTTTAGAGTTGAGGAGATCTTCTTTTAAAGCCTCATTCTAAAATTCTTTCACTTGAGTCATCACGTCCAAGGTCATCACTAACTGGTACGCCTTCACCCGAATCGGCTCGTGTCTCTCTTTTCGGCTGAGGGCATCGGCCACCACGTTGGCCTTGCCCGGATGATAGGGGATCTCGTACTCATAATCTTTGATGAGCTCTAACCACCTTCTCTGTCTCATGTTGAGATCCTTTTTCTCAAATAAATACTTCAAGCTCTTGTGGTCGGTGAAGATGGTGCACTTCGTGCTATATAAGTAGTGCCTCCAAATCTTCAAGGCGAAAACTACAGCCGCTAGCTCTAAATCATGTGTAGGGTAGTTGACTTCGTGGGTCTTCAACTGTCAGGATACGTAGGCTATCACCCTTCCACGTTGCATTAACACGCAACCTAGCCCAAAATAAGAGGCATCCGAATACACCACTAAGTCATCACTCCCTTCGGGTAATGTCAAGACAGGAGCTTGTGTTAACCTCGTCTTCAACTCCTCAAAAGTACACTCCTGTTCCTGACCCCACACGAACTTCACATCCTTGCGAGTCAACATGGTCAATGGTGTGGCTATCTTGGAGAAGTCTTGAATGAAGCTTCTATAGTAGCCCGCCAAACCCAAGAAACTAAAGATCTCGGATGGCGTCTTTGGAGACTTCCATTGCATCACCACCTTAACCTTTGCCGGGTCCACCATGGTTCCTTCAGCATTAACAAATGACCTAAAAATTGAACCTCGCGCAACCAAAAAGCACACTTGGAGAATTTGGCATACAACTTCTCTCTCTTAGGTGTCTCCAATACCTTGCGTATGTTGCTGGCATGTTTTTCCTTGCTCTTAGAATAAATCAGGATATCCTCAATAAATACTATCACTGATTTATCTAACATTGCCCGACACACTCGGTTCATCAAGTCTATAAAAACAGCAGGCGTGTTAGTTTGTCTGAAAGACATAACGAGGAACTCGTAGTATCCATAACGCGTGCGAAAAGCTGTTTTAGGAATGTCTTGCTCCTTCACCTTCAACTGATGGTAGCCAGATCAAAGATCTATTCTTGAAAACCAACTGGCACCTTGGAGCTGATCAATTAAGTCATCAATCCTTGGTAATGGACACCGATTCTTCACCGTCAACTTGTTCAGCTCTCGGTAGTCGATGCACATTAGCATACTACCATCCTTTTTCTTTACAAACAATACCGGAGCACCCCATGGAGCAATCGAATTAGCTCCTGCAATTGTTCCATGAGTTCCTTCATCTTAGTTGGAGCTAATCGATACGGTGTTTTGGCAATAGGTTGAGGACCAGGTATCAAATAGATTTGGAACTCAATTTCGTGATCCGGTGGCACGCTAGTTAAATCTTCCAGGAATACATCCGGAAAGTCACACACCACTGGTACATCGGACAGTTGTAGTGTTGATGTGTCCACATCCTTCATGTAGGCCAGATAGGCAGTACATCCACGTCTCATGCATTTTTCCAGCACCGCCATCGAAATTACCTTCGGGATCATAGTAACGCGGTCTCCCTAAACTGTCACCAAACTTCCATCAGGCGCAACTAGTCGAATCATCTTTTTGCAACATACGATGGTTGCTTCATAGGTTGCTAACCAATCCATCCCTAGTACTATGTCGAATCCACCTAGGGGAATCACATGTAACTTAGCAGCAAACCTATGACCTTATAAATCTATGGCACAGTCCTCTATCATATCGGTAATTCTAGTGGACTTACCAATAGCAGTTTCTACATCGAATGGCTTGATAATACTCCTACCACTAGTAGACAACTTAGCACAAAAAGTAGTAGAAATAAAAATCCTACTAGCACCAGAATCAAATAATACAGAGACACAAGTCTGATTTTTCTAGAAACATACCTGACACGACATTGGGATCCACTCTGGCCGCCTCCCGGGTCATGGTGTAAGCTCTAGCACTCTCCCTCTCTCATCCTTCCTCCGGCTTCTTCTTCGCCCCAGAGCTCTCCGCCCTCGGCTTCTTACAGTCTTTGGTCACGTGGCCCTCCCCGCAATAGTTATAGCACTTCAGCACCCTACAGTCTCTAGCGATGTGGCCAGGCTTGCCATACCTGAAACATACCTTCAATCCTACCCTACACTCTCCAAGATGCTCCCTTCCACATCTACCATACTTCTTTGGCCTTAAGCTTGATAACACCCTACCACGTCCAAACCTCTTCCCATTATAGCTTTTATCACCACCACTCATCTTCTTCCCCTCCACCACAGTCTCTTCTCACTCATCATACAACCTGCCTGCCAACTCCACCACCGATCGAAAGGTACCTGGCTGAGCAGCAATCAGATGCCTACGAATATCAGCCGGCAGTCCTTGGATGTACCTCTTGATCTTTCTTGACACCGGCGTCACCTGATCCGGTCCCAGCCTCGCCATTTCATTAAATCTGGTGGTTTACTTCTGGCGGGTCATGGTTACCGCCTCTAGTTATAGGAACTCCCTCTCGATCCTGTCGAGCTGCCTGTGAGGACAGAATTCCCCGATCACTAACTGCTTCAACTCCTTCTATCATATCTTCCCGATGGCTCTGGCACCCTCAGCTTGGACAATGTTGTCCTACCAACACAACGCTGAGTCGACAAAAGAGTGAGTCACGAACTTCACCTTCTGGTCTTCACGACATTCACTGATTTCAAACATCACCACCATCTGCCTTACCCAGCGGTGAGCGGCAGCAGCATTGCCATTGCCATCAATGGTCGGGGGCTTGCACCTTTGGAATGCCTCATAACTGCACCCCTTGGTCGTCACCCCTACTAAATCATCCTCCTCTTCGTCGGACAACACGGTCTCAGGCTCCGGTCATTCCTCCTCCCCTTTGCTTCCCGTTCCCGTGGTAAGACTGTCTGTATGACCTGGTGCACTTCATCAGCAATCGACTCCCTAGCTGAGGTATTTAGGCTAGCATTCTCATTCTCCTCACTTCGGCCATGAACCTCAGGGTTCTCATGAGTCGTCTAGGGCGCCTTAGCACTACTCCTTGTCACACATGGCCGACCTTTGCCTCTAGAAGCCTTGGAAGACTTTTGTCTAGCCATTTCCTAAACGCTATAAGATTCAAACACTAACACAGTCATTCAAGGGAACAACACAGTTTATGTCAAGTATAGTAAGTCCTTAATTACAATGGCCAGCTGTGATTAGCCACTTACTTTACTCTTTACACCCTAAGCATTTCCTATCCTGACTACATCAATATCTAAATCTACTAAGAACACATAAGTCAAATAGCACACGCATATAATACCGGTTAACATTTATAAAAGACATACCTGATGGCACATAGCTACTCGGGCTAACATCCCTCTATCGATCCCATTTTCAGTTTAAGTTTAGGTTTTGAAAATGTTTTACCCAATTCACTTAAACTATGGCTCTAATAACAACTTGTAAGGCCCTGTTCCCGGACACCTCACAGTTGGTCATTCATAGCACATAAAACATATTAATACACATTTCATTAAATAAACAGCGGAATTATGTTAGCAAAAACCATTCTCTATTATTAAAAGATACTGTTGTTAAGCAATACAATTATGTTCAAGTTATAAAAGATTGTTTAATTGCATTACAAAACAACAATATCATGACATCGTAATGGATGTCTGTCTTTATCTGCCGAGTAGCTTCACCCTCGTGCCATCCTCAGCAACAATTACCTGCCAACTAAAAATCTATAAAAGTCAGCGTTGTAGAGTGAGTTCTAGTTTTAAATGTATAAAAATACCTTGTGTAATGTATATATATGAAAATACTCTTTTTGTAAAAATACATCTCTTACTTTTGTACGTGACCACGCAATAACTATACGACAATTTAATGCTTTCTTTATTTACTGTATGCCTTGTTCATTTCGTAATCTTTTAACTTTATCTTTCACTGTCTATGTGGACCAATGAGCAATACCCTAAACTATATGCACGGGGAAAATGGTGATGGGCCTCTACTCTCTCAATGGGCTCTGATTACTGTACACAAGGCTGGCCCAGTCACCTAGGGTATGCTGCAAAGGTCAGCCAATCTCAATTGACTTACCCTGGGTGCATCCTTTGGGGTAGCTAACCCGCATCATAGTTGAGCTAACAACAACATGGTCTTGCACATCCTATATGCTTGCAAGACTTGTTAACATTTTAATTAAGTTCCATTTCTCTTTATCATTACTCTTTCACTTTGTTAAAGATAATACTCGCATTTATGATCATAGGCACACTACAATAATAATCACTATGACCATAGAAACAACTTATAATAATGCAAATATAATAGCAATTAAAAACCCTAAGTCCATCTTGGGTCAAACTCTAATGATTTTGTTTTACTCAAAATTTTAGAAAATATTCTAAGTGTCATAGGCGCATGAGCACTATAAAATGCATGAGGCCTGTTTAGGCGCATGGGCATTATTTGGGCGGTTTAACACTTAGGCGTTTAGAACATCTCAGACGCATGGGAATTATTTAGACGTTTCGTCCACACTTAGGCGTCTGAGTCAAAAACCTTAGACACATGGCTACTCTTCAGACGCATGGGCTTACACTCGGATTTTCTAAGGCATATTCTAGACGGTTGGGGCACTGTTCGGGCGGTTGGGCAATCTGTTTCCCAATAATTTTTCTTACATGATCTAAGATTAATAACACCATTCTATGTATAACTACCCTATAACAAGCATCAAGACATCATCATGCATATATAGACACATACGGTGTTCAAACAACTTTTGTAAAAATAATTTTACATACATTTTCAGACCCGAAAGTGTTTAAAACATGTAAAACTACAGGGTCTAGAACTCACCTTTGTTGTTCTTCATGTTTAGACTCTTCACTTGAGCTTCTCAGATGACTCTAACACCTAGAAACCCACCAAACACACATTCGAACACACATAAACACACATAAGCATATAACGGAGGCTAAGCCTAGCCAAGAACAACTTAATTACATGAATTCTTAACTTAGCTTCGGCTTCTTCTTCTTGTTCTTCAAAATATGAGAGCTTCTATTCTTTCTCTCTCTAATATCCGATTGTACAAAGGTGATGTGATGTTGTGTATGGGCGGTCATGCTCTTTTGTACAAAATATAATATTGTATTTTGACACATTTAACCCCTCAACTTGGGTTAATTTGTATTTCCTTATTTTTATTCTTCTTTTACATCTTTTAAAATATCAGGGTGTTATAAAAATGATAAGATAATATGTTTATATGATATATAACAAAGACAAAATAATACAAAATTATCTAAAACGTAAAACACAATATATATATATAAATACATACGAGTAGTAAACCCGCGCAATGCTGCAACGACGGCAATTTACTTGTGTTACTTATTTTTTTGTTAGTTTATCAATCCTCTCGTGATATATTATATGGTTATTAGATGTTAATAATCATACCTATAATTTATTGGTCGAGAGTAATCTCAACTCATGAAATGTTTGTAGATACTCTCAACCTTGAACTTCTTTTTCTCTAATGATCCGTTACTAACTAAGAATTAACCCCGTTAGTAAAAATCTAATGATGGACACACTATTTATAAGTTACATTTTAACTTATTTTTTGACCAGAAATTGGCTCCAAACCGGCCGTTTTTGTCAAGCCTAAATGAACTACGCTAAACTGGACTACTCAAATTGCCGAATCTCGGTCAGACCGGCCAGTCTGATCTGGTTATGAAAACCATGTTGCAAATTAAAACTTTAATTGATTGTTTGTTTTTTTATTTTAGTATGATTAAATTACAGTTTTAATCCCTGTGATTTGATTGTTATAACCATTTTCATTCAATAGTTTTAAAAACATGCGACTTAACCACTATGATTTGAGTTTTGTCACAATAGTTTAAAAATGCACGACTTAACCACTATTGCCAAACGGGTCAAACAGTAAAACTAAGCAATTTTAACTTAAAAAGAAAACGGGTTGAGATAATAAAAGTATTGAGTATCCTCATGTTGAGTCGACCCAATATGACCCAACCTCTTTTTGACCCGTTACTGTACAAATCTAGGATTCAAATCTATAACGTTTCTTTTTATAGATAACATAAAATATATAAAAAGTCTAATAAAAAAAATAAGGTAAAAATGCTTACCATTCCATTTCTTTTTATTTTTTTTCATGAGCTCATCTACAACCTGCATATTCAAATTTCAAGTTTGACCTGGAAGGTAATAAACACATATCAACCAAACAAAGTTAAAAACAATAAAATTACTAGAGCTCTTAATTAGTCAGGTTAACTAAAAAATACACTTCAAACAAAGCATAAGATTGATGTAAAGAGAATAGTAAATTATAATATTTAAGTAGTCCAAACTTATGTAAGAGAAGGAAGACCAACTCGATTTTCTACGATATGTAATTCCTCTATCGATCTTTTGTTTAGTTCCTGCAAGTTGTCATATAAGCATTTTATTAGCTACATCAAATAGTAATTCTATCACATAACATACACAACATATAACATACACAACATATAGAAACCTGGAAAAGTGAAATTAACACCATTAGTAAAGCAAGCCGACTTCAGTGTCAACAACATATGAATAGGTAACCTGGAATAGAAACCCACCTTCATCGGCGCCTTTACCTTTGATTTCTTCAGAACAATTTGAACATGAGTAGATATGGTTCAATCGTACGACTGGATCATTCTTATGGTTTAGTCTTACGAATGCCCCAATCACATCTCTCAGTCGCACGACTGGTCTATTTGCATGGCTCAGTCGTATGACTGAGTCTCATTCGCATATGCCCTGCAAATGACCCAGTTTCATGTGTTTACAACATATCAGGTGTATTACATTAAGTCTAGACTATTAGATGTAGGGCCCCGATCCCGGGCACCTCACAGTTGGTCATTCATTGGACATAAAACATATATTTTGCAACTATTTAAATAGACATTGCAGCGGAAACATTCAAAAGAGATATCTCATTTCATCATAAAAGCTCTTACAAAGTTCTACATCGTTAATCAATTACAAAATAGTAATAAACAGTGACTGGTGGTGGTGAGAGGATTCCTTAAGTAATCCAGTTTATTTGAATCCTCAACAAACACCACTTTGTTTTGTAAATACATTCAACATTATATATTACAAAATATTAACAAAGAAATGCCATCCCAAAAGAGCTGAGTAGCCGCCTCGTGCCATCCTCAGCAACACTACCTGCCAACTGGAAACACATAAAAAGTCAGCGTTGCTGAATGAGTTCTAGTTTTATAATAAAACATACTTTTCTTTCATTAAAACCGTTCTTACATACATGCGATTACACAACATACTTACACGAAGATAATATTATTATTATCTTCATCATTCATTCATTAGTTTTCATTCGTGTACCGTTCATCGTTATCATTCACGTTCGTTCATGAACTCTTTCTTTTGGCATACATTTCTTACCTTCATTCATACATTCATTACATTCATTCGTACGTTCATTACATTCCTTCATACATTCAATACATTCATTCATACGTTCATTACATTCGGTGACATGTACAATACCCCGAACATTATGCACTACTACCGGTGCTGGACCTGTGGTAATCAACCACGAACGTTGTGCACTACTGCTGATCCAGTCACCTAGGGCAAGCGGCAAGGATCCCATACATATGGTCAATCACAAAGACTGACCCCAATGTGCATCCTTCGGGGTAGCTAACCCGCACACCGTTGAGCTAACACCTGCAACGGGTGTGCACCTCCATACATTTGCTTGCAAGCCTTTCTTACATTCATTCGTTCATTCATTAATGCATGCATTCATTCACCATGTTCCTCTTTCATTATCTTTCACTTTACGTTTCTTATTACTTTCGTTTCATTCATTAATTATAACACGTAAAGTCACGGAAAGATAAACACGTATCGAAAAGAAGGAACATCGATATTTACAAATCATCAATCATTACCATCATATAGGGCTACATCATACTTATCATACATACATCATGCATATACATGCAATACTATCTCTTTCCTCGTACACAACAGCCCTATTTGGGCGATTGGACATACTTCAGTCGCATGGCCTCCACGCGACTGGATCATGCGATTGGGCAACTATGCTAATGGACATACAATCGTGCAAATGGACTCTCAATCATGTGAATGAACACTATATGAATGGGCTTCTATGTGACTGAACCCTCAGTCGTGCGACTGAACTGCTATACGAATGGACCTATGCGACTGGACCCTCAGTCGTATGACCTATCGTGCGACTGAATCCCCAGTCGAGCGATTGAGTTTCAGTCGTGCGAGTGGTCCTCAGTCGCCCCTCAGTCATGCGACTGGCCCTTCAGTCGTCTAGCCCTAACTGGGCAGCGACTGAAGTTCATCCCGAATTGCAGCCGCGACATACGGCCTTCAAACTCTTCCAAACTCATTTCCATCCCAAATTACCCCTCCTAAACCTTAGGGAATCATACTAGGACATCATACAACCACATATAAGTCCAAAATTGCACTCTAAACACATTACATACAATCACACCCAAATGGGTCAAACTCATACATTTCAAAAACGGGTTTACATGTGTTCCAGCCCCAAAATCATTTGAAAACAAGTAAATGAGGGGTCCTAGAACTCACACAAACAAGAAGAAGATGAAGAGCTTCGCTTGGACTAGTCACTCGACAAGTTTCAAGTCCGAATCACCACTTTCTCTTTTTTTCTCTTCTTTCTCTCTTCTTTCTCTCTCTGCTCTTCTTTTTGTCTGAATTTTGCAAGTGTGGGGAGGGGAGATGGCTGCCACTCCCTTAAAGCTACAGCTCAGTCGCCCGACTCCAGGCGACTAGACCTTCGATCGCCCGAACACCATGCGATTGGTCACTCCAATCGTGCGACTATCATGCGTATGGAGCTCCAGTCGTGTGAGCTCCAGTCGTGTGAACTCCATGCAACTGAGCCTCCAGTCCCATGACACTCCAAAAAGTCAACTTTCTGGTTGTTACATTTGACAAGCGACGGACACACTATATATGACAATATGTGCTTCAACAGATTCTTCAGAAGAAACTAATGAAATATGTTGCACGTTTGATTCATCATCGGTCCCTGTTTTTACATAATTATTAATTAGTATCTATCATAAAACCCATATGGTATAGTGGATTATAATATGTTAAAAATATGAGTACAAGCAGAATGATATCCTATAGAAATGTAATTCTGTGCAGACTAACTACTGTAGTCCGTATGTTCATCAAAATCAATGTATAGGGTCCCTTGCTGTGTTTACAAATATGTTAACTGATTTATGTGCTATTTGTTTGCTACTCCTTCCTGTAAACATCAATCATATATTTGTAAAAAAACATCATTCAAAAAAATATATCTATATTGATTCTAATAGAATTTGTTTACGTCTTAAGTGTCTCCATTCTTTAAGGTTTCTGGCCTTCAAATTGCTCCTATCACGGTTAAATCTGTACAAATAACAACCCAACTAAATATTACTTAAAATCTTTTTAAAAGCAAACAGGAGATGTTTGTACTTACTCAATTTTGCTCATACAAATTTAACATTGACTTAATAATATCTAATTTTTATTAAATCTAAACTTCACAGTTGAACATAATTGTATTTACTAAACTAAATTAAATCTATGTCTGCTTCTACCAAACAAAATTAACTTTTTTTGCAGTAAATCCTCGTTTTCTGAAACAAGTTGGTGCCTAAATCGGTCGTCTAACGCCTTATTGTACACAATAAAACTAAATAAAACTCCTTATTCGCATGGTTTTAGATAACAAATCGGGTTCTAAGGTTTTCAGTCTATGATGACTATTATAGTCCTACTAATCTGTTAACAGAGGGTGAAATTAATGGAGATTATCGAAAGAAAAAAAAATTATCTAACATTTCACTAACTGCGAGACACTCTAGTGTCGATATTTTTCATTACTTATTTTGTTGGTTTTCTCCGGGTACTTACCGATTTTGACTTTCTTTCATCGTCTTTAACATTCCACGCTGTTCAGGCAACCTTACACTTCTACTCCTCGCCTTCTTGAAAATTAGGGTCTTCAAAGAATAGGAGTTTGAAACATCAAAACCCAATGCGTAGAAATGATTTTTTTAGAGAGGGCGTAGTTCAGTTTCAAATGTTTTTAAAAACAAAGATGAAGTTGAATTTAGGAAAGGTTTGTTGAGTCTGATTGATGAGATGATTGCTTTTTGGAAGCAACATAAAGGTACCTGCGGGTTTTTGTTGAATGCAAATTTACCATTATACCTTTAACGAATCATTGTTGTTGGTCTTACAATAATTTTATATTACAAATTATTCTTGACCTTTAGATCATAAAGTAATCCACAAATCAATGGTCCAGATTAAGTTAAATGGTTTTTACAAAAAACGAAGGTTCTCAATAGAACTTCACCCTACATATGTATTGTATATATATATATATATATATATATATATATATATGTATATATATGTATATATATGTATATATATGTATATATATGTATATGTGTATATATATGTATGTATATATATATGTATGTATATATATGTATGTATGTGTGTGTATATATATATACATATGTGTGTGTGTGTGTGTATATATGTATATATATATGTATGTATGTATATGTGTGTGTGTGTATATGTATACATATATATATGCGTGTGTATATATACATATATATATATGTACAAATATGTATTCTTGGTCCATTGATGATCGAAAACAGTGCTAGTGATGATAAATGACAACCAAATACCACTGAAACAATAATCTAAACAATAATCTATCAAAGAGTTTCAAAATAGAACCATATTACCCAAAGAAGAATCAAAGAAACAAGGCTCAATTATAAGAAATGATGATTCCAGCCCAAATATACAATAAGAACAATAATACAGAACTTTATTCACAAAATTAAGGTTGTGCAAAACTTCCCACAACAGATTACAAAGTTTCATATATATAGTACCATAGTTTCGTTGACAGCTTCGCTGGATAGCGAAACTTTCCTGGCCAATACCTTAGATTCACCCAGCTGCGAAACACAGTTTCGCTGGGAGACATAAGTCAGCTGACTCTAGCGAAAGTATAGTTTCGCTGGTAGTTTCGCTGGGTCAGTTGAAACTACTACAAAACTAAAACTAACTACTATTTACATATAATAAACAAACTAACATAAATCCTATTACAAATAAAGCAAAAAACAAACAAACGAATTAAGGTGACTCCAACCTATACTTGATCTTCAATACTCCCCCAAGGTTGGACCTCACCGGATTCTTAATTCTCCTCTTAAGCTCAGCCTGGTCTTCCCCTATACCTTCATCTTCTTTGGCTTTCTCTGATTCTTGTTGTTCAGCTCCAGCCTCTTTCACTGCATCTGCATCTTTGGCAGTCTCTTCTTCAGCACGTGCACTGGCTTAAAGTACTTGCTAGTCAAATCTTGTACGTCCATTCTTGTCTCGTCAGCTTGAATGAATTTCTTTGTTAGCTCCCTAACTTCAGCTCTCACTCCCCTGGCTTTGTTAGTCACTCTCATAAATAGACTGGCTACAGTCCTTGTTTCAGCTCCAGGTCCTGCTTTAATATGATTTTCACATAGAATCTTAAGGTCTTCATCTCCAAATAAAAACACCTCCGTAGAATCAAATAGTCTAATCTCCTGATCACTCCTAATCCTTATCACTGCTTCCCCAGTATTATTATCATAAAACCAGTCGACAAAATTTTTAGCATTGGGGGAAGTGGATTGGGCACACGTACTCTATTAACAGTCTTTGTAGGCTTGAATTTCAACATGATCTTGCCTTTGCCTGTGGCCCAATCCAAGTCCTTCTTGGACCCCCTTCTCTCAGGCTTCATGTAACCGAAGGCTTCAAAATTTTTGTTTAGCCCCTTCTTAATCTCTTTCTCTAACATCATAGCCCTCTCACTTGCATCAACATCTATCAATGGGATCTCAACCAATCTCCTTAAATCCCACCTAGCCAAGGTCTTAAATGCCATTCTGTTGTTCAGATAATAAATCGTTCCACCTCTTCTCTTACCCATGAACAGTTTGAGCTCAGCGTTGTATTTCTAGCTTATAATTTTCTTGTTAGCCTCCTTCTTGCTAGCCTCTTGAATGTTTTGGAACAGGGGAGTTATCTCCTCTGGTTCCTTCTCCTTTTCAAACCAGGCTTCCTGAGCTAGCTCAATCACCTCACCTTCTGTCAACCCTGTTTAGGCTACATATGTCACTGGCCTTTCGTCCACCTTATAATACTCAGGCTTAGAGCTATAATCAACAAGCTGCTCATCATCTTCTTCTTCTTCTTCTTCATCAACTAGCCTTATTTCACCCAAATTCACGTGCACTTCCTCTCCAATCAGATCTTTATCAATATCAAACCTTAAGTTAAATTCAGCCTCAGATATTTTGACTTCACCAACATTCACCTCTTTCCCAACACCACTTGCTCCAGTACCTACATCAACATCACCAGCCCCTTCACCCATATCATCAGCACGAGCTTCACTAGAGTCAACATCAAACACTGGATCTGCAGCTCCACTCGGGCCCTCTCCTTCCCTTGATGATCCTCCGACATTCAAGAACTCATATACTTAGAGGTATCAGTAAGATCTTTCAATTTAGATTTAGATCTTTGATTTGGCAGGTCGGCCACTTCTTTCAGCTTATTTAGCTCTTTAAACACAGTCTTTAACAATTCTTGTTGATCTAACACCATTTTCTTAAAACCTTCAATCACTACATCCTTTGCCTACTACCTTATCTCTTGATTCACCAACTTTGTCTTTATCATGCTGAGTTCATTTGCCACTGAGCACTGACGTTCCTAATTACATCTTGATCCAACTAAGACCTGGCATCTTTCCTACCAGCTTGTTCTATGAATGCCTACTGTCTGTACTTTGTTCTCCTCTCAGATACATTTGCTGGTTCACTTTCCTCCGCCATTTTCTTACTCCTCTTCTCTTTCTAAATTCTCACCTCCTCAGCCACCTCTTCAACTTCTTCTTCAAAAACATATTCGTTTTCCTTTGCATACCTCTTCCTCTTCTTTATTGCCTCTTCTCTCTTTTCTCTGTTTTTCTCAGTGTTCGTGTTCTCAATTTCAACCAGCCTTCGAATATAGTTCCACATATTGGCTTGATACATGTTCTCCCATAGATAAGTAATCTTCCCACTGAAGTCGTGTCTAATTGCCAAACAGTCAGCAAATATCCTCATGTTTATTTGTGCCAGCCTTTTGATTTCACCATGTCTTGGCATATTTGGAATTAGATCATCAATCAGCATCAGGATAAACGTTGGATATAGCAACCACTTGTCCTTTTTAGGGCCAAAATATTCTCGGTCATACATTCAAAGATTAGTTTTGCAATATTGGCCTTTTGAACTCTGCAGAAGATGATCATCGCCCTAGCCCAATGAATGTTTAGCCCATCTGATCCTGCCTTTCTATGATCCAGACACATGATAAAGACGTGGTTTATATATCTCCATTCCTTTAAAGAAGTGATTTCTTTATTTCCTTCTTTGAACCAAAAGGTGACCCTTCATACCCTATACTTTTGAATGCCTCCAGAACTGGGGCATCAGACAGTACCACTTCTAACCCACAATCTTCTTCAAGACAAAGTACCAGGGCAATAGTTTCTGTAGTGATCACTATGTCACAACCATCAATCCTTGCAACTATATAGGGTGGCACGGTTCTAACATCATGCTCAGCTAATCTCTAAAGGTCTCTCACGTGATGGTCATAGATGGTAGGCATATGTGAAATGGAATAAGACATGGGAGATTGCCTCTACCATCTGATGCAGCCTCAAATCCCACAGCTTTTGGATTCCCATCATCCAGAAGAGCCGTAATGTTGAACTTAGCGTCAAACTTTAAATTAGCCATGTTTCTGAAATGAAAACACAAATAGGTTTGAGAATATACACAATAAGTGACAAAACAATAATAATAAGAAGTAAGATTTGGCTAGTTTCGCTGGTAGCGAAACTGTAATTTTGCTCACGGAAATAGTTAGTTTCGCTGTCAAGAAACCGTAGATTCGCTGATGATAGAGCATAGATTCGCTGAGTCTAAGGTATTGAGTTATTTGCATTAGTTGTTTAATAGTTTCGCTGATAACTTATATTCTAATTTAGCCTAAGAGAAACTATATTTTTCTATTACTTTCGCTTAGGATTAAACTCAGGAAGTCATACCGGGCGAATCTGTAGTTTCGCAGAAAATTTTCCAGTGAAACTGTCACTTGTGCTTGGACAACATAATGTTATAGTTTTGCTCAAAACTATGAACTTCTGTTCAGTTTCACTGAAGTGTCTAACAGTTCGTTGAACGAAACTGTGCCTTTCCACTTCAGCGAATCTCAGAAATTAGCCAAAACCAAACCGATTAAAGCTAAGAGAAATATCGCCTAACACACCTAAGCATAAAACAACAGTTTATTTCATCAAACAGGAAGAATGGAAGATTTGACCGAGGTATTGCCAAGAGAAACTAGAGTTAGGGTAAATTCGCACTTATGAGACTCGGATCTCAAACTGTGCAATATATACCATCCAGTTTCACTGTGAGCGAAGCTATAGTTCCGTCTGTGTATGTGAGTTTCTCACAGTTGAGTGTGACTGCTGGCGAAGGTATAGTTTCGCTTGGCGAAACTCTAGTTTCGCCCACAGTTTCGCCTTTTTTTATGTTTATACAAACATTTGTTAAAAATATTTTCCTCACCCCACAACTCCAACTTAAAAGGCAAACAAATAACTAAACGATTATAATATGAACAAATAGAATAAAATGAAAGGAAATAGAATGAAATAAAATATCAAAAAGGATACAGTCTGCGTTCTTTTCTTGAAGTTTTTTTGAGAATCAAGTCTTGGCGGGATTGCTGATATGTTTTTCCCCTTAAACCCATGCCTTATTCTTTTCAACGAGTGACCTGCAACTGATTTTATCATGTTTTAGTTTCAATTAGAGAAGCTCAAGTAACTTGGTTCTCACATATGACAAAGAACTTATCTCATCATCAAGGTTTATTAAGTGTAATCATTGATTTTGCATGAGCAGTTCATAATTGACACAGATGCATGCATATGATAGCATGATCTTTTGACGAGACACAATAATAGACAAACTCTAAGATGATATCTCCAGGTCTATACTTATGTATAAAAGAGGAGATGTACATCTTAATCCAAAAGATGAGAGCTTGAGGTCAATGCTTCCACATAGCGGAGAAGATCATCTTAGCGTGTTGACGAGAGCTTCAGGTCAATGCTTTCGCATAGCAGAGAAGATCATCACTCTAGGTCAGTGTTCACGCATAGGAAAGGAGATAAACACGCATTTTATTATACCTTATATTCAATTTGGGCTAAGATATGTTAGACCCAATCACAGACTAAGAACAGACTGAAGACAAAAATCCTCCACTTTCAACCAAGTTTTGACAAGACTTGTATCTTTGTGCAGACCAAGATGTCATGAGAATAATCCTTATTACTGAGTTCTTTGATCTTTAGTTTTAGCTGCACAATCATTGTTTACTTTGTTTTCAGGCTGAGTCTATCATGCATATCCCAACACAAGTCGTTGACCAATTTTTAACATCTTTTTCTGGGGTTCCTGAGAGAACAAAATTGAAAACATTTTAAAAGTATATTCTCCCCCTAAATTTCTATTTACCCTCACGGGTATTTTTGTTTTGCACATATAAAGTAAAAAAATAAAGAATAAAATAAATTAAGAAGGAATATGGGATATCGGAAATTATTTGACAAATGTAGAAATGAGGAAAGAGTTATTTATGAAAGTAGGACATTTTATTAGGAAAATAGATTTTTAGAAAGATATTAAACCCAACATAGAGATCAATTCATAAAAACGAGGTTTGTCAAATGTTTTAGTAAAAAGATCTGCTCTTTGAATTTTAGTTTCGATTGGAATAATATCAATAAACCCTTTTTCCTGAGCATCTCGGATTGCATGAACCCTTGTTTCAATGTGCTTGGTTTGAGTGTGATGAATTGGATTTTTGGCAATTCCAATGGCAGCTTCATTATCATAGAAGAGTGGGGTAAGAAGAAAATTGATGCCATAATCAGTCATCTGATGTTGGATCCAAAGCACTTGGCAGCAGCAGCTTGATGCATCAACATATTCAGCTTCACATATAGATAAAGATACTGTTGTCTATTTCTTACTTTGCCATGAAACAAGACAATCCCCAAGATACTAGCATCCACCGGTGACTGATTTCCTGTTCATCTTGCAACCTCCGTGATCACTGTCAGAATAGGCATGCAAATCAAAGTTTCCTCCTTTGGGATATCAAAGAGCCAAACGGGAGGACCCTTTGAGATATCGAAAGATACGTTTAACAACCTTTTCATGAGATTCCTTCGGATTTGCTTGATAGCGGGCACAGTAGCACATGACGAAAGTAATGTCCGGACGACTCGTAATGAGATACATGAGAGACATAGAACGATAACGATGAGCATCGACGGGTTTCCCATTATCATCCGAGGTTAAGCATGTTTGAGCTGTGAATGGGGTAAGTTCAGCAGAAGCATCATCCATTTTGAATTTCTTGAGAATCTCCAGAACATACTTTTATTGATGAATCAGAATGCCATCAGGCTTTTGTTCAACCTGTAATCCCAAGAAAAAAGCATAACTCCCCCATCATGCTCATTTCAAAGCAATCCTTCATCAGTTCTTCAAACTCTCTACACAGTTTCTCATTGGTTGACCCAAAAGTGATGTCATCAACGTACACTTGAACAATTAGCATTTCACCAACATCTTTCTTGAATAGTGACATATCTATGGTGCCCCGAGAGAAGCCTTTGCTGAGTAGATATTGTGTCAAGGTTTCATACCAGATGCGAGGTGCTTCATGTAACCAATATAAGGATTTATCAAGCTTATACACTTTATCTAGAAAATTTGGACACTCAAAACCTGGAGGTTGACAAACATAAATCTCCTCATCAATGTTTCCATAGAGAAATGCACATTTCATGTCCATTTGAAAGACCATAAAGTTCTTGTGAGCGGCGTGAGCAAGAAAGATTTTGATAGCTTCAATACGAGCAACCAGAGCAAAAACTTTAGTATAGTCAATACCCTCCTTTTGAGCAAAACCCTGAACAACCAGCCTATATTTGTTTTTGATAATAACTCCTCTATCATGTGGTTTGTTTCGGAAGACCCATTTAGGGCCGATGGGAAACGTATTTGGATGAAAATCGTCTAGTTGCTAAACTTTCAATTTCTAGAATTGTTGAAGCTCCATTTTGCATAGATTCAACCCAGCTTGTGTCCCAGAGTGGTGATGTGACATTTTTAGGTACAATTTGAGATAAGAAACATGCATAGAGACATTCATTTATCAATCCAGATTGACTCCGTGTCCTCACTCCATCGGTAATGGAACCAATGATGTAGTCGTGTGGGTGGTCTTTTAGGGTTTTGAAATTGGTGTTAAGGGTTAATGGGTTTGAATGAGTTGAGGATTTAGTTTGGGATGGTTGGGAAGTAGAAGATGGTTATGATTGAGGAACTAGTTATGGTGGAGGTGTGGGTGTGATATCAATTGGAGATGGAGGATCCATTGGTGGTTGTGGTTGAGGTTCAGGTTGTGGGGGTGGTTGTGGCTATTGTTGTGGTTCAGATGGAGGAAAGATTTGCACACTCGTTTGAGGAACAACATCATCACGAAAAATTTAAAGATTGAATGATTTGAAGAAAATGTTTGAGTCATAAAACCATTCCATGTCTAACCCCATGTTTGGTGTATTTGACTCTTGCTAATCAACATTTAAGGATTCCTGCACAATGCTTGTCCTTTTATTGTACACAAAATACACCTTTTGTGAGGAAGAGTAGCCAATGAAGAAACATTCATCAGAAATCACACCAAACTTTGACTTCTGTGCTTGTGTATTTAGCAAGATGCAAGATCAACCAAATGGACGAAAGAAGTCAATCATGGGTTTCCGTTTATGAAGTAGCTCATACCGAGTCTTCGTCTTGTCTTTAATGAGAAGCACCCGGTTTAGTACATAAGATGGACAATTAACTGCTTCCGCCTAGAAAATAATTGGATGCTTTGACTCAGTTAGCATAGTTCTTGCTGCTTCGATAAGCGTTTGATTCTTTCTTTCAGCGACACCATTCTGTTGAGGTGTCCTCACAGTACTAAACTGTCTGAGAATGCCTTTGCTTGCACAGAATGAGTCAAATATGTGATTTCTGAATTCGGTTCCATTGTTGCTTCTGATGGCCATACCCTTCCGTTTGATGATGGTTCAATTGACAGGATCAGCTTCTACAACTCCTCTGCGGTGTCACCTTTATTTGTGAGAAATCTTACCCAAGAATATCTAGAAAAATCATCTATAACAACCAAATGATAATATTTCTTAGCTATATATTTAACACTTATGGGACCAAATAAATCAGTATGTAACTATAAAAGGAAATGTGAAATGGTATTTTCAAGCTTAAGCTTGTGTGGCTTTTTGTGCTGCTTTCCTTTAGCACAAGCCATGCACTTTTCTACCACTAAAAAATCTTTAAGTGGTAGCCCCCTAACAAGATTTTTTTTAACCAACTTATTTATTATTTTAAAGTTAACATGTCATAAACATCTATGCCAGAAAAAGGATGCTGATGATTAGGCTTTTGATAGAAGACATGTCATAGTTGAGGTAGATTCTGTTGATCCCATATCCAGTAGGTATGTGTCATTCCACCTTGGAGTTCGCATGACTATTAAATTCTCTAGAACAATGAACTCGGGTTGCATAAATAAGCATTCATTGGACATAAACAATACTGGAATGTTTTTATCACATATTTGTGATACACTCAATAAGTTGAATGCTAGTTCTGGAACGTAGTTCACTTTCCCCAGAGTCAATGAACCACTTGAGACTTCTCCCTGACCAATCATCTTCCTACCGTTCTTGTCTCCAGCAAATGCAACATATCCTCCATTTATTATTCTATAGTTAGTGAGAAGATCCTTTAACCCGGTCATATGCGTGGAACATCCGCTAGCAACATGCCATAAGCTATTAACAGCTTTTCTTAAATGATCCTGGCATTAGAACACAATGATCATTAGGTTTGGGAAATAAGAACCCATGTTTTGACTAACTTGGGTTTTAAATCAGAAGAATTTTTACAAAAGAAATTATTTACAAAGTGATTTAATTTACTTCCCAAAGAACGATTATTTACATTTTTATCAACATATTTAGGACATTTTTTAATCACATGATTATCCTTCCCACATTTAAAGCAATGGGATTTCAAACCTTTCTTTCTTTAGTTAGGAATAGGATTGTGATCAACTTCAATATCTTCCTTAGAATTTGTCACATGTGAATCAGAATTGCTACATGTTTCATCTTATGCTTTTATATTTCCTTTTGAGACTTTAATTTTGACAGATTCTAATTCATTTTCATTAATGATTTTAATCTCTTAGGAAGATGTTCTTGTTTCTTTCGGTTTAGGATAAGAAAGGAACTTATCAAAAGAGTTCGAGTCGGTAAGTCTTACTGAAGCTTCATTTAGACATTCATCATTTTCGTTAACACAAGCATTGATAACATTTGGAAATGAGCTAGAAACATCTGATGATGAATAAGATGGACTAGAACTAGAACTATAAGAGCCATTGTCTGAACTAGACTGCTGGGATGCAAAACTACTTATGCTAGTGTCTTTCAAAGACTTTTAGGAATTACAAAATCTATGACTAGAGCTGCCCAAACCACTGCGCTACTGTAACCATAATCATCTCGAATCTCCTTATGATTCACTCCTTCTAAACCTGCATGCAAACTGCTAGTATCATTCTGAATCAAGTCATTTGTTGGATGAGGTGTAGGCATAGATGAATAAAAGTAAGTACATGGAGGAGGATAAACAGGAGTGGTTTTGTCAAATCCTAACTTCATGTTTCATCCTAGATATTGTCCATTTTTCAAGCTTTATTTTCAATTTGATTGTTTCAAACTCAGCAAGAGCCACATGTAACACCCGGAAAATTTTCTAAGCAAGTCAAATAATAATAATGGGCTTAGATAAGACCATTTAATAAAAGGGGATGGTTGTGGGTGTTAGACCGAGTTAACCCTTCGGGTCACGAGTTTAAACGAGTTTAAGGTCGCGGGAACGCCTGATGTATATATATAGATGGATCAGCTGAGCAACTCTCATTTGCACTCAAACACCCAGTTCTAGAGAGAGAGTGTAGAGAGAGAAAGTGTCGGATCGAGGCTCGGTTGGTCAAGAAATCGAAGGCTAGTGTTCGTGGACTCCTAAACAACAAGAATCAAGGTAAGAAACGTAGTATAATTGCTCCTTTTAGTGAAAACTCCGGATTTAAGTTTTGGGGTTTTAAAAGTGGCAAAAATCACCCAAAAACGCACGTTTTTAGGCAAGAAAACATGTAAAAAGCTTATATATAGCTTCCTGGATGATAACCCAGGGGTTTGGGTGTAAAAGATTGAAGTTTTGGGTTAAAATGGGCTGATTCGTAATTTTCAGCTCGTTCTGCGAAATTATGCACTCATCAAGCGAAACTATGTTGCGAAATTGAGGGTTTCAGCGATACTACAGTTTTGCTGCAGCGAAACTACAGTTTTGCCTTAGCGAAACTATAGTTTCGTTGATGACTTCGCCAGTGCCCAGGTTGACCCTTGGACATTGCGAAACTAGGAAATTCCAACGAAAGTTGGGCGCTCAAGGTAGCGAATCTGTCCAGCGAAACTGGCAGAAATACTGCCCAGCAAATTTAGCAGTGAAACAGCTGTTTGTCTAGCGAAACTACGGGCGAAATTACGGGCGAAACTAGCAGCTAACTTATTAACAAATTTAGACAGAAATTAACTCTTTTGAGTGTTAACTTATCTGCAGGCAGTGTAGCGTGACCCTCATCTTTAAAGCTTGATTGAGAAGCTGCTTATCCAGCACAGGTGAGTTCTAGGATCCCTCATTTACTTGTTTTAAACGATTTTGGGGCTGGAACACATATAAACCTGTTTATTGAAATGTGTATGTTTGACCCATTTGGGTGTAATCACATGTAGCCTGCTTAAGGTACGATTGTGGACTTGTGTGTATTGTATGATGTCCTAGTATGAATACCCAAGGGTTAGGAGGGATAATTAGAGCTATTGCACTCGAGGAGGTGCCTAGTCGAAGTCTAGTTTCTAGGAAAATGCACGAGTAAGTCCTGACACAGAAACTTCTGTAAGTGCCCGTAGATGACTGTTAACGTAGGATATGTATGTAAGATGCTATGTATGATGATGTATGAATGATATGTGTGTGTTCCTTATGATGATGTATATATGTATCTTTCCATGACTTTACGTATTATGACAACGAATGAACGAAGTATTATGTAACGTAAAGTGAAAGATAATGAAAGAGGAACACGACGATGAATGCATGTATTAATGAATGAATGAATGAATAATAGGATGATGAATACATGCATTAATGAACGAACAAACGAAAGATGTCTTGCAAGCATTGGATAAGGTGAACGGGTCCTTCTCGGTGATTGACCATATGTATGGTGCCCCTACCGCTTACCTCTAGTACCGTGGCATACGCTTTGCTGTTCATTTAATGACTTCGGCCCGGTAGCTAAGACTGCTCGAGGTATAGCATATGGTAGTGGTACAAAAGATATCCAATGTGCAAGAAAAGATGAAACGGGATCCTTGTCATTCGACCATAGTAATCATGACTACGTGCCATGAAGTGGGTAAAGCCTGACAGGATCCATATGAGAACTGAACGATAAAGATGTGATGAATGAATGATGCAGATAATAGATGTTATCTGAATATGTGTACGATGAATGTTCTTGAATGAAACGTAAGACAAATAAACGTAATGCGATCCTTGTCATTCGACCACAGTAATCATGGCTGCGTGCCATGAAGTGGGTAATGCCTGAAAGGATCTAAATAAGAAGTGAAAGATAACGATGTATAATGAACGAATAAATGAATGAAAGATATAATAAAGATATTATCTATGCGTATGTATGATGTATGATCACGTAAAAAGAAAAGAATGGTTTTAATGAAAACGAAGTATGTTTATTATAAAACTAGAACTCACTTAGCAACGCTGACTTTTTATGTGTTTCCAGTTGGCAGGTAGTGTTGCTGGGGATGGCACGAGGCGGCTACTCAGCTCTTTTGGGATGGCATTCTTCTTTTGATAATGCTGCAACGCAATGTGTTGTGGGCCCATAATGCACGCAACACATTATGTTGCATGCAAGTGTCAAGTGTTCCTTGAGGGTTCCGATGTACGGAATTACTTAAGGAATCTTCTTTATGATGAAATTTTATATTTCTATACTAGAGGTCACTGTTTATGACCCTTTTGTAATAGAGCTTTTGTAATGTAATGCATCATTAGATGTTTTGTAATTGATGTACGTTGTATTAATTGGCAAAAGCATTTATAGTAAAAGAAAAGTTTATCTTAGAAATTCCACTGCATGATTTTATTAAGTTTTTGAAAATATACGTTTTAACGCGCGATGAAAGACCAGCTGTGAGGTGCCCGGGAACGGGACCTTACAAGTTGGTATCAGAGCAAAAGTTTAAGTAAAACGGGTAAATTTTCAAAATAAACCTAAACTTAAACTGAAAATGGGACAGAAAGGGGAAGAATGCCATCTGAGTAGCTGCGTGCCATCAGGTATTTCTTAAAGTTAACCAGAATTATATGCGCATGTAATGTGGTTTATGTGTACTGTTAGACTTAGATACTAATGTAGTCAGGACAGGTAATGCTCGGGGTGCGAAGAGTAAAGTAAGTGGCTAATCAC
Organism: Flaveria linearis; assembly: GCA_024085815.1. Lineage (NCBI taxonomy): Eukaryota > Viridiplantae > Streptophyta > Magnoliopsida > Asterales > Asteraceae > Flaveria > Flaveria linearis. Next base: position 81,205,055 of record CM044002.1, on the reverse strand, counting down.
AACTGGCCACTGTAGTTAGGGACTTACCATACTTAACATAAACTGAGCTATTTCCTTGAATGACCGTGTTAGTATTTGAACCTTTCAGTGTGTGATAGAAGATGGTCGGTGGTAGATCATCTAAAGCCCCACGTGGTGGAGGCGGTGGCGGAATTGGTGCTGAACCACGAGCCATAAGAGGAAGACCTAGTGTAGAGAAGAAGGTTCCTGAAGAACCTGAGACTACTCATCAGGAGGGAGTGATAAGAGTGCTGATTTGAGGGCCTTGGCAAAAGAGGCAGTGGTCGAGGAGGTGCACCAGGTCATGCAGACGATCTTACCGTCTGTAGTGACTGAAATGATAAAGGCTGTACGCAATTGGAGATGCACATTCTCTTTTAAAATGCCCTAACTGTTTACAACTGAAACATCTCAACTTTGACTTATCACAACCAAGCTTAGAATTTTGGTTATGATTGCCAAAGTTACTTCTTCCAGTATGCTCCATAAATCTCCTTGTACGCAGTGTAAGCATTGCCATTTTCCATTGAATATTAATTTCCTCTAAGTCATCAGGATCCACCGGATACATGTCCTCAACTGTCATTCCCTCACCCTTGAGCTCTCTAACAACTAAGGCTTCATAACTATGAACAAACATTCCAAACAGTGCCATGGTATCAGAAGGAATTTGTATGGTGACAGATGTCTTTGAGCTTGAACCAATACTTGAATATCCACCACTGGCCTTGTCTGACATACTAATTCCTGTAGATCAACTATAAGCTGCACCATACATAGTCGAGTTTGGAGCGGATGAAATCAATACAGCATTTTAAGGATATATTGTGGCTGGCACCAATGATTGATTGTATTCCCTTCTATCCAAGTCAAAAGATTTCAATTTGTTAATTACATCCATAAGCTTGTAATCAGCAAAGTTTCTCTCCTGCTTCAGCTTCCTCACTTGTAAGCTCCATTACGGTAGGAGAGAGTCTAAGAGCTTGGTGACATACTCATGATTACCCAACTGCTCATCATACTTTTATAGAGTGCTTGAGACTGAAAAAAATTGATTAGTAAGATCAGTAAGGCTTTCATTCTTATGTCAGAAAAATAAATTAAACTCCTACTTAGCTTGGGCTTTCTTGTCCTTCTTTAGATCTTCATTTCCATCATATAATTCACATAAGGCATCATACAGAGACTTCGCACTTTTGTGCTCAGCAAAACGATTGTATATGTCTTATGATAAGCATAAGGTCAAGGCCCTGAAAGCTTTTTGATCACAATCAATTACCTTAATATCTCTTTTAGAGAAGGTTGAGGAGTTAGTGTTCACCATGGTCTGTTCACCGACAGTCACCGTTGGAGTGTGAGGACCTTTCATTATAGATTCCCATTGAGTAGGATCCGTACAAAAGAAAAAGGCCTTCAAGCATCGCTTCCAATCCTCAAAGTTCTCTTCGTTTATAAGCCTCGGTGGCCTATTTAGTGCAACACTCTCCAAATTAGAGATGGTAATGTTGGTTGATGTCATTTTCAAAGCAAGAAATAGATTCGCTGAACTTTGGTAGATTTGCTGGTAAATTTGCCCGTAGTTATAACACCCTGAATTTTATTAAAAAGAAGAGAAAAAGAAAATTATCTAGAAAGAAAATAAAATGGACACAAGTGGAAGGAGGTAAAGTGTACAAAGTACAAAATTCTAATATTTTATATTGAAATGGGTATAGCCGCCCACATTAAAGCAGAAAACTGCTTTGGCTCTCAGTTGAAGAAGAAGAAGAAGAAAAGCTCTCGGTTTTTAGAAAAAGAAAGGGAGAAGAAGCTTCAAAGGTAAGTTTTCTTGAGTTTATGTTTGGTTTTAACCGAATTCATGAGTGGTTGACTGAATTCTCGATGTATTAGAGTTGGTTTTGAGAACTTGAAGTTGGATTTGCTAGTGAATGTGTTTAGCTCAAAGATCTGCTTTAAGTTGAGTTCTAGAACCCCTCTTTTATTGATTTACAACTTGTTTGGGGCAATTATGCATACCAAGTAAATATTTTTAAATGAAACCGTGAGTTTTCAGCCTATTGTTTGATGGTGTTCTATATATGCATGTTTTAGAGTTGGTTTATGGGTTAGTGTTGATGTTTAGGTGCCTTTAGTATGTTAGATCTGTGCTTGGGTATTTTTAGAATGATAATCGGGTGGTGTTAGTAGCATAGAAAACATTTCAGAATGTTCTCATATGCCCAAACAGTGGCCCATGCGCCCAACATGTTGGCCATGCGCCTAAGTGTTGGCCATGCGCCCAAGAGTGGGACATGTGCCTAAACAGTGTTCCCATGCGCCCAGGATTTGCTCTGGATCCCAAGTGTTGGCCCTTGCACCCAAATAGTTCCCATGCGCCCAAATAGTTCCTATGCTCCCAAGTTGTTAAAACGACTAAGTGTAGATGCGGCTGAACAGGCGCCATGCGCCTGCATAGTGGCGAAGCGTCCAAACAGGGCAAAAACGCCCAAATAATGCCCATGCACCCAGACTGTTTTACACTTAGAATTTTTATGCTCATGCGCCTGAAAAGTCCCATGCACCCATTTTGGACTTAGAATTTTCTAAGTGGTTTTAAGGGGTAGAATAGGGAGATAGGCCATGTTATGATGTGATGACTTATGCTTGATTTGTGCGTGGTGATATGATGAAATTATGATGTATATGTGTGTGAGTGATATGTTATCATTCATCGTTAAAGAGTTTTCAAAACGTATGTATTATGTTTTTTAATACGTTATGTATGACTTTATGTGGTATGATGTACGAATGAATAAATTAATGAAAGTAAAGTATTATGTAACAAAGTGAAAGATAATGATAAATTACGAGACGAACGAATACGATAATGTACGAAATGAACGATCACATGAGATAATGAATGGTGTGTATGGAAGTGACGGATGATGAGATCCGTGCCACGTACCCCGGTACAGTGTCAATATTTGGACACGAGTCAGGGGTTTGTTTACATACCCCAGTACAGTATCAGTCTTCGGACATGAGTCGGGGGTATTGCATGAGACAAAAGAGATGAGGCCTTGTTGCACGCTCCGGTACTGTGTCAGTCTTCGGACATGAGTCGGGGGTTTGATTACAGTCCCCGGCACAGTATCATTCTTCGGACATGAGTCAGGGGTGTTGCATACGAGATGGGATCTTTGTCGTGTATCCCGGTGTTGTGTCAGTCTTCGGACATGAGTCGGGGGTTTGTTTACAGGCCTCGGCACAACATCAGCTTTCGAGCATGAGTTGGGAGTATTGCATGAGACAAGATTCGAGTAATGATGAGTAATGAGCAAAGGAATGAATGAATGAACGAATGATGAGGAAGATAATAATAACAATTATTCTCAGTATGTATGTATGATGTATGATAAGTTACGAATGTAAAGTACCAAAAGAAAGTAAGAGAATAGAAAGTAAAAGACAATGAAAAGTATAAACGAAAGTATGAATAGGAAAGTAAATAAAAGAACGACACGAATGAAGAATATAGAATGAATGTACGTATGATGTATGACAGCGGTTCAATGTAAAGATTGGTTTTAAATAAAGTAAAGTGTTTTATTATTAAAACTAGAGCTCACTCAGTGACGCTGACTTTTGTATGCACGATAGTTGGCAGGTAATTTGTTGATACTGAGGAGTTACAGGCATGGATACATAAGCTACTGGGAGCGTTTTGAAGCTGGCATCCATATTTTGACATGTCATTGTATTTTGAGATGAAAACAAATGTCGTAATGTAATGGAATGACATGTTTTTAATTAATAATGAATGTTTTAATTGTTGGGTTTGTTAGAACTTGAAACATAGTTTAACCATTTAAACTTTGTAAAAACGCAGTGGAAGTGAACATTATAACATGGTTTATAAACTGAAATTTCAGGTTTTATTTTGATGTTATAAGTTATAAACAAACCCAAGAACAAAAGGATCTTTTATATGTGAATAAAACTGTTCGGTCTGAAGGATAGTCTAATATTATCAACATAGTCAAAGTCAACAAAGTCAACGTCAAAGGTCAAAGTCAACGCAACAGTCAACATGAGGCGTTCGGGACGAAGATTAGAGACGACGTTGAAGATATATTTGTCTAGGATGTTTATTGTTAATAAATATATTTTGTGTAGACAAAATATATTTAATCTTGTTTTTAGACATATTGGGTTTTAATTGTAATTTCTAATTGTTATAGTTTAGGGTCCTAAGTGTAATTAGTAAATTGTCATTTACTATAAATAGTAAAGTATGGCAATTAGGGTTTTAAGCTTGCAAGAGCTAGATTTGAGGGTTTCCATGTAATTAAAATCTTATTTAAATCAATGTGGATCAAATAGAGGTTTTTCATTGAAGTTCTTGTGTGTTCATCCAAGTTCTTGATATTTTATCATTTTGATCCAAATCTTCATTGTTTTTTATTGATTCAAGTGCTCCTGGACTAACAATTTGGTATCAGAGCCAACTTGAATCAATCTCTATTGCTGATTTGAAAATTTTATTACTGATTTTTAGAATTTCTTAGAGATAGAAAATGGGGTTTTAGAGAGAGAAACTAGATCTGAGTTTTTATGTTCTTCAATATCACTGATTTTGATCAGATCTACATCATTTCATAGCAGAAATACAACATTTGATATCATATTTTACATCTACAAATCGATTTCTACAAGAAATCGAAAAGAAATTTGAAGTTTGAAGGTGTTTCTCTCTCACACACACTGTGTGTTCTTGGTGTTCTTGGCAGCCTTGAAGAACCTTCAACATCTTCATCCAGCGAATTTAGCACTTTTCTGAACGAAAGTTCAAGGTTTTCCGGCGAAACTAAGGTTTTCCGGCGAAACTTCCGGCGAAACTATATTTTTCCGGCGAAGCTACATTTCCAGCGAATCTAAACCTGCGAAATTACCATTTGTTGTTTCTTTTCTTGCACCATCAACAACAAACCCAAACCACATCCACTATCACCACAACAGAATCACAGATCAACTACCACTAACCACCAGCACCCGTAGCTACCACCACCAGCCACTATCACACCTCAACATCTCCACACCACCATCGTCGATCTCCCTTGCACCCATCCTCACCCGTCGCGACCCCCTACCACAACCACAACCTTCGATAACCGACCCCCTTCCCCTCAAATTCAAACCCTTTCCATCGACTCCCCCACCCGTCGACCTCCACCACCACGACCACAACTATCGCACACCCTCACCCACTGCAGCCACCATACACCATCGCTAACCCAACTGCCACTCTCACCATACACCATACGACACCCTCATAACAGGCTGCAGCCAAAATAACCCTTTATTAACCAAAACTTCAAGAAAATCAGAACCCACAATCGATTTTGAAACGAACTTTTTCTTGGGCAACTTGGGGCTCAGAGACTCCTTTTCCTTGACCAATTTTTCGATCTGGTTACGAAGCTTCTCGACATTGGCTTTTATTCGCCCGTGGAGGTGGTGACGCTGGAAGCTTAGGCCACCCATTGACCAATGAGCTTCTTCTGCCCACAACATAAGTGGGTCGAGTACAGGGACTGATGGTTCGACTTGGTCTGAGTTAAACTTGATGTCTGTGTGGAACCGAGTTCTTGGGGGTTGCTTCCGTAGAACTTTCTTGGGCCTAAAGCTACCACCATCGCTCAAATCAACACTACAAACACACAAATTGATCAAGGATATTGGATGATTTCATTGGGGTTTAGGTTTAAGAAATGAAGCCTGAGTGATGTGGGAATTTTGTTGGGGTTTAAGAATCGGAAGCAGATGAAGACAGACAGAGAGAGAGAGAGAGAGAGAGCATGTGAAAGCAGTTGTATTGTGTTTAGATCTAGGGTTCCATCTATGTTCAGATTGAAAAAGCAGATGAGTGGATGTGTTCTGAAATGTGTTTAGGGTTTAGAAATGTTTAATGGACTTTACTTGTGGGTTAATGGGTTAATGGGTTGGGTTGTGTAAGATAATTTTTTTAGGCTGGGCTTTGTTAAACAATTTGGGCTACTAAAGATTAAATATTGGACTGAATTTATAAAAATAGGGTCTGGCTAATACAAAAAAAATCAAATAAAATTGGGCTAATTGGGATTAATTGAGTTCATCCTTATAAAGAAATTTTCACTGATTTTAAAAGATTTATAACATATTAAAAAAATGGACGTTTAATTGGGATTAATCTTAGCAGCTTGACCCCAGTTTCTAAGATTTTCTAGCGTGACATTTAAGAATATATTTTTCCAGGGGGAGAATATTATTCAACAATTTTAGGAAAAATATTTTTGGGGCGTTTAATTGTTCAAATTTATTAACAGATTAAAAAATGGCTTTTGCAGAACTGTATAAATCCTTCGAATCTGATGATCTCACAATTGCACAATGTCGGTTTGATAATTTTGCAGCTTTAAAGAATGAAAAGATATCTGGTTTTGTTGATCGTTTGCAGCAATTTGAAGAAGTTTGATGCTCAATTGGGAAATCATGAACAAGTTCTGAGATTGCTTGATTCCTTCCCATCAGAATGAAGTGCACACGACAAGTCGATTAAACGAGAAAGAAATTTTCAGGATTACAAACTGATGGAGGTAGTCAACAAACTGAAACAAATTGAGTTGGATATCAAACGTTATGAGTACTATGAAGCGACATATAAAACTCCAACGATCACTTCAAACTCCAAAGAGAAATCAGAAGAGACATTAGATTCTGGCACCAATTCCGATGGTTTACCGAAACCTGGAACTGAAGAGGTACAAGAGGAGCTTAAACAGACATCAATAGGTAAAGATAGAGCTGAGCTGAATAATGAAGTTTATAATGCTGAGAAGGAAGAGGAACGGAAGCGAAATACCAGAGTTTGCAACTGCGAGAAGGCTCTCGCTGCTGAAAGAGTCATCCTGGATCTTCCATACGAGACAGTTCAGGATATGTGTTCTTCTGCTTGTAAAATCCGTTTATTTGGTGTGTATAAAGCTAATAGGTTACTTTTAGATAACCAAAAGGAATTAACCACCATAAACGCAGAACTTAAAAAGAATGAAGCCAAGTATTTCATAAAATTAAATGAGGCTTTAAAAGAAAATGATCATTTAAAACGAACTCTTCTTGAAAGAAATGTTGAAATCAATCTTTTAAACGAAAGAGTCACCTTGGCTGAATTTGAAACAAGCAAGCTTAAAACAAAGCTTGATAGATGGACCATATCTGGAATGAAACAGGAAGAGCTACTGTGTAAACAGAGGGGAGCTAGGATTAAAACGGGAGTGGGTTGTGGTGAAAAACCATACGTCTATCCTCCTCCTAGCACCCATTGTTACTCTCCTATGCCTCAACCTCATCCATCTAATGATTTGATTGAAGCTGTAGAAACTAATAGTTTAGATGCAGGTTTAAGCAACGTTAATCTTAAAGAGGTTAGAGATGTGCAGGATTCTCCTGTAGGTTTAGGATCTCTCAGGCAACGGTCTGATAAGAAGATTAATGACGATTCTACCTCTGATGCTCCAAAATCAATATCTGTTGCTTCTCTAACCTTCTTTAACAAATTCAAAACAGGTAACATTCCTTCATTTGTTCCTGTCAGGTTTGTCAAAGAAGGAACAGTTGTTTAATCGCCAGGCAATCAAAATCCTATAACCGAAGCCGACATAATAGGAGGTGTCAATCAAGATCCATTAGAAGCAGATTTATGTATACGAGTCTGGATAAGCTCAGATGATGAATCAAACACAGAGGAGCGTGTTGGTTCATCACAGATCAATATATCTCCTGATATTGTCAAGTCTCAAAAGCTTCCAAAAGTTGAATTAAGACCAATACGGATCTCGTCTCCAATTGCAAAGCATCCCACTCAATCAGTGAAGATCTCATTTCCTGTTCAGCATAGTAAATGCCAAAACAAGCAAGAATCTGCTACAAGCTCAAAGCAATCCTCATCCCCACCTGTATCACTCGGTTCAGTCAAGCATCAAAAGCCTTTCAAGGCTTGTTTTGAGTGTGGAAAAGAAGGTCATGTGGTAAAGAAATATCCTCAAAGACTTGCTAAGGATGGTAAAGGCAAAACAAATTGCTTCTCCAAATGTAAGTCTAAAAAGAATGTTCCAGACGGTAAAGGCAACACGGGTTTCTTCTTTGGATCAAGAGGTAAACAACACACATCTTTGAATGGTTGGATGAAAAACCCTCCATCCAAACCTTTTCATGTGAAGCCGGTTTCACATGATACAAAGATAAAAATGACCAAAGCTTCAAAACCAAATTCTTTTCCTTCTTGTCTTAAACAGAAAATGATTTCCAAATTTAATTCATTCAAATCCAAGTTAATTGAACCGAAACAAATTTGGCAAGGTTTACTGACAGGGATTGTTCATAATTCAAATTTGAGGCGGAACAAATAGGTTAAGGTCATGGTTTTTTATCCACAATCTGGAGTTTTATCTGCACAATCACAGTTCTCACTTCACCATCTTTGCACATTTCTTAAGAATTCATTTCTTATCTAAATATCAGTGTAGTTTGGAAGTCCTTCTTTTGTAAATTTCTATTTTTGTATAGTTTAAAAAAATATATAAAAAAAACATAAAAAAATATTAACAAAAATTAAAAAAATACGTTTGCTAAAATAAAAATTTAGGGGTAGAGTATAAGTAAATAAAAATGAAAAGAGAACTGAGAAATTGATTCGAGATGATTGAGAAATGATTGTATATCTTTTTGAAATGCTTCTTTTTGCATGACTTGGATTGAGAATTGATCTTTCACCCACCATGATGCAAATCATATAAGCTATATCTCTATCTTTTTGCCATGTTTGGTGTATTTATGTGTCTTGTGTTTGTGCTAATCTCCTCTGCTGTACGGAAGTACTGACCTGGAGTGATGATCTCCTTTGCTGTATGATAGTACTGACCTGGAGCTCTCATCGGCACATGATTAAATGGTCATCTCCTTTGTTATACGTGAGTATAGACCTGGAGCTCTCACCATTTTGATCTAAGTAGTGTCAAATCATATAACGATGAATTCATCACAGAATATAATATTCTGTTGATAATCACTTGCACACTAATGCACAAGCCTTGTTCATTAAAGATCATAATAAAATTCAAGAAATCCTGAGGTTGGGTGATGGTTTTTTCCAAATGATTGTGGGGTTCTAGCATTCTAAAGTGCTGAATCGAACCATTAACGAATCATCTGCTGCTTGTTGAAAAAGATAGGACATGGGTTCAAGTGGACAAACATATCAGCAATCGTTATTAATCTGTTTGAGAATTTCAAAATCATTCAACGACTGTGATTGGATTCAGTTATCAGTATGATCTCATTGCTTGTCGATGATTAATTTCATCTTTATGCTAAAGTATATTTTGAGGATGTGATCTCATAATCGATTCAATTCTCGGTTATAAAAAACTAATAGATATATAAAATTAAAAAAAATTAATTAAAATATATATATATATATATATAATAAAATATAATAATTTTCATTTCAAAATTCTTTTAGGTCTTCCATATTATGCTGTTACAATTTTATCATTTTCATGCATTTCACGGGAAATTGCACACACAAACGAACACGGGTTCGCTTGTTTTCATAAACAGATAAACACGAGTTTATTTGTTTTGTTGAAATGATCTAATTAGATATGTCCAGAATGTGTTTGTGATTGTCTTGCATATTTTGCTACAAGTGATGGCCGATCATCACTGAGCAATGAACCAGACCAGAGAACCTGTTCCTTAAATTTAAAGAAGATACCGAGCTAGGAATCCTCTTCCTACGTCTTCTGAAGCACTCAGAGATTCAAGAAAGCGGTCTTCGTTATATCTAAGAGGATGCACACGTCAAGGGGGAATATAGAAAAAGGGGGAATTTGTGATGTAAGGCCCCGATCCCGGGCACCTCACAGTTGGTCGTCATCACACGTAAAACATACATTTAATGCAAGATCATAAAATACGCAGCGGAAACATTAAAACATAAACTTTTACTATGAATACTTTTGCCATTTAATACAACGTAGTCCATTTACAAAACATCTGTTGTTGCATTACATTACAGGCTTTCTTTACATTTCCTATCTTTACTATGGTTGCTGCTGAAGCATATGAACCTTTGATTACCTAAGTAATCTCGTTTATTCGAATCCTCAGCAACCATAGGGTCATACAGCGACCTCTACGGAAAGAAAGAAATAAAAAGATAATATTTTCTTCTTCAAAAAAGAAGATATTAAGTTCAAATATATATAAAGGAGATTTCTTAAGTAATCCCGTTTATGGGAATCCTCAAGAAATCTCATAATGGCAGGCAACGTGACATGTTGCGTGCGTTACGGGCCCGCAACACATGACGTTGCAGCATTATAAAATGGAGAATACCCTCCCAAAAGAGCTGAGTAGCCGCCTCGTGCCATCCTCAGAAACACTACCTGCGAACTGGAAACACATAAAAAGTCAGCGTTGCTGAGTGAGTTCTAGTTTTATAGGTAGTATAAAAAAATACCCTTTTTCTGTATTATACTATACTGTACTGTATATGCGAGCACGCATCAACTGTGTGAACAAATAACGTTCGTTCTCTGTACTATATGCCTTGTCTGTAACTTTATCTTTATGTTTCACTTTCTGTATGGACCAGTGAGCGATACCCCAACTATATGCGCGATGGGAGAATGGATGTCGGGCCATCTATATGCCCCGAAGGGCCAACTGTGTTCCCTCGAAAGGGCTATGTGTATTCCCCCGAAGGGTTCAACTGTATCCCCCGAAAGGGCTATGTGTATTCCCCCGAAGGGTTCAACTGTATCCCCCGAAAGGGCTATGTGTACTATGTACAAGGCCGACCCGAACATCCGGGGCACGCCACAAGGTCCTGCCAATCTCAATTGATTGACCCTGTGTGCGTCAATGGGTAGCTAGCCCGCAACACAGTTGAGCTAACGACACATAGTCGTGTAACTCCTATAGGCTTGCAAGACTTGTTACTTTTATTAATGTTCCTTTCTCTTTCTTTATTACTCTTTCTCTGTACTTTACATAATACTTTCATTTCATCAATTTGTGATAACATGTAATACTATGGAGGGATAAACATGCATCAAATCAAGGAACATTGATATTTACAGATCGTCAGTATTCACCATCTATGATGGCAACATCATACCTAGCACACGTACACCATACATTCGCTTCTTTATTAATTCACATCAGCCCTATTCAGGCAACTGGACATACACCAGTCGCATGGCCTCCATGCGACTGAGTCATGTGAATGGGCTTCTATGCGACTGAATCCTCAGTCGTGCGTCTGTACTGCTATGCGAATGGGTCTATGCGACTGAACCCTCAGTCGTGCGTCTGTACTACTATGCGAATGGGTCTATGCGACTGAACCCTCAGTCGTGCGTCTGTACTACTATGCGAATGGGTCTATGCGACTGAACCCTCAGTCGTGCGTCTGTACTACTATGCGAATGGGTCTATGCGACTGAACCCTCTGCGATTGGGCTTATGCGACCGAAACCCTCGATCGCATAGCCTATCGTGCGACTGAGTCTCAATCGTGCGTTTGAACCTCAATCGGGCGATTGGACATCAACTGACACTCATTCGGCCGAATGGCCCTTCAGTCGCATAACCCTAACTGGGCAGCGACTGGAGTTCTTCATGAACAGCATTCGCGAACCTAGGTACCCAGACTCACCTTAAACCTGTTTTTAACCCAAATTGACCCTCCCAAACCTCAGGGATTCATACTAGGACATCATACAAGCATGTGTAAGTCCTAAATCATACTTTAATCACATTATCTAAGATTTCATCAAATGGGTCAAATACACACTTTGATAAAACTAGGGTTTATATGTGATCCAGCCCCAAAATCAATTGAAAATATGTAAATAAGGGGTCCTAGAACTCACATTAACAGGTAGGAGTTGATGAGCTTCGATTTGGCTAGCTTCTCGACAGATCTTGAACTCGGCAGCACTTTCCCTCTTTTCTTTCTTTGGTCTCGGTCGCTCCCTGCTCTCTTCCCGACTGAATTATGCAAGTGTTGGGAAGGAGAATGGAGCTGCTCCCCTTTTATACCCATAGCTCATTCGCATCTGGTCCAGGGGCGACTGGACCTTCAGTCGCATCAACACTATGCGATTGGACCCCAATCGCACGTGTTCCATGCGGCTCATACTTCATTCGGGCGGTTGAACTCCAATCGTGCGGTTGAGCTTCAATCGGCCGAATAGCCATGCGGTTGAACCTCCAGTCGCATAAATCACAGGCGACTGAGGCTCAGTCGCATAGCCTACCAAAAAGTCAAACTTCCGGGTGTTACAAGTCCACCCCCCTTATTTTAGGTTTCGTCCCCGAAACCTGTCATTCCTCGAACAATCGTGGGTAATGCTGCCTCATTTCTTCTTCAGTTTCCCACGTCGACTCGGATCCCTTCCTGTGCCGCCACTGTACACGCACAAGGGGAACCACCTTATTTCTCAACCTCTTCTCCTGGCGATCTATGATCGCCACTGGTTGCTCTACATAATTGAGCTTTTCGTCTACCTCGATATCATCCAGTGGAATGACCATGTCTTCGTCCGCCAAACACTTCCTCAGATGAGACACGTGGAAAGTCGGGTGGATTCCTCTTAGTTCATCTGGCAGATCTAACCTATAGGCCACCTCTCCCACTCGAGAAATGATTCGGAAAGGGCCTATATATCGCGGGCTCAACTTACCCCGCTTCCGGAATCGAATGATCCCCTTCCAAGGTGAGACCTTCAACATAACCCGGTCTCCCACCTGGAACTCAATCGGCCTGCGTCGTTTATCGGCATACGACTTCTGTCGGTCTTTGGCCGCCTTCATATAGGCTTTAATTCTTTCGAGCTTCTCAGTCGTAGCCTCTACCACTTCGATGCTTCCCAATTCTTTCTGACCAATTTCACCCCAACAGACGGGTGTCCTGCATCTTCTACCATATAGCATTTCGTAGGGTGGCATGCCGATACTGGCATGATAACTGTTGTTATATGAGAACTCAGCTAACTGTAGATAGTCATCCCAACTTCCCCCGAAGTCGATAACACATGCCCGAAGCATGTCTTCCAAGGTCTGAATGGTCCTTTCCGACTGACCATCAGTTTGAGGATGATAAGCCGTGCTAATATGCAATCTCGTCCCCATAGCATCGTGGAATTTCTTCCAGAATTTGGATGTAGACCGGGTGTCGCGATCAGACACAATCGACACCGGTACACCATGACGAGTCACGATCTCTTTGATGAAAAGATCGGCCAACCTTTCGGACGAATATGTCTCGCGCATTGGTAAGAAGTGAGCACTCTTCGTCAATCGATCCACAATCACCCAGATCGTATCATACCCTTTCGGGGTACGTGGCAGCTTTGTGATAAAATCCATGGTGATGTGTTCCCACTTCCACTCCGGGATGTCCAACGGTTGAATCTTTCCATACGGCTTCTGGTGCTCTGCCTTTACTTGCAAACACGTGAGGCATTTACTCACATACTCCACCGCATCACGTTTCATACCCGGCCACCAGTAATCTTTCTTCATATCTTGGTACATTTTGGTAGCACCGGGATGAATGGAGTATCGAGACTTATGAGCTTCATCCAAAATCTTCATTCGCAGATCCCCAAGACGAGGAATCCACATACGCCCAAACCGGGTTCTAACACCCGTTGCGTTCTCACCCAATTCTACGACCAGACCTCTCATTCGTTCAGAGTTAAGATGTTCGTCTTTCAAAGCTTCATCTTGGAACCCTTTGACCTGTTTCATCACGTCGGAGGTCATGATTAGCTGGTACGCTTTCACCCGAATCGGCTCGGGTCTCTCCTTTCGGCTAAGGGCATCAGCCACCACATTGGCCTTACCCGGGTGGTAATGGATTTCACAATCGTAGTCTTTGATTAGCTCCAACCACCGTCTCTGCCTCATATTCAGATCCTTCTGCTCGAAGAAGTACTTCAAGCTTTTGTGGTCCGTAAAGATGGTGCACTTCGTCCCGTACAAATAGTGCCGCCAAATCTTCAACGCGAAAACCACAGCTGCTAGCTCCAAGTCATGAGTAGGGTAATTAACCTCATGAACTTTCAGCTGTCGGGATGCATAGGCTATCACCTTTCCCCTCTGCATCAACACACATCCCAACCCCGAGTAGGAAGCATCAGAATAAACTACTAAATCTTCACTCCCATCGGGTAGTGCCAATACTGGAGCTTGGGTCAATCTTGTCTTCAGTTCTTCGAAGGCCTTCTCTTGAGCTTGACCCCATACAAATTTCATATCCTTCCAGGTTAACTTGGTCAGTGGAGAAGCAATTTTGGAAAAGTCCTGGATGAACCTTCGGTAGTAACCCGCCAAACCCAAGAAACTACGGATCTCGGATGGCGTCTTTGGAGACTTCCATTGCATTACCGCCTCTACCTTTGCCGGATCAACTAGAATCCCATCCGGATTTACCACGTGACCCAAGAATTGAACCTCACGTAACCAAAATGCGCACTTGGAGAATTTTGCATACAACTTCTCCCTTCTCAACGTTTCCAGAACTTCGCGAATGTGACCGGCATGCTCAATCTCGCTCTTTGAATAAATCAAGATGTCATCAATGAATACAATCACTGATTTATCCAACATCGGCCGACACACTCTGTTCATCAAGTCCATAAAAGCAGCTGGCACATTGGTCAACCCAAACGACATGACAAGGAACTCGTAGTGACCGTAGCGCGTACGAAAAGCTGTTTTAGGGATATCCTGCTCCTTCACCTTTAGTTGATGATAGCCTGATCGAAGATCTATTCGTGAGAACCAACTAGCACCCTGAAGTTGATCAAACAAGTCGTCGATCCTCGGCAAGGGGTATCTGTTCTTTACTGTCAGCTTATTCAACTCGCGGTAGTCGATGCACATCCTCATACTACCGTCCTTCTTCTTTACAAACAGGACCGGAGCACCCCAAGGTGATATACTCGGTCGAATAAACCCCTTATCCAACAGCTCTTGTAACTGCTCCATCAACTCTTTCATCTCCGTCGGGGCCAATCGGTATGGTGCCTTGGCAACAGGTTGGGCGCCTGGTACTAAATCAATCTGGAACTCGATTTCCCTGTCAGGTGGCAATCCCGATAAGTCTTCTGGGAACACGTCTGGGAACTCACACACAACCCCAACATCAGATAGTTGTGGTGTTGGCTTCTCTACATCCTTCACATAACATAAATAGGCGTTACATCCACGCCTCATACATTTCCCCGCCACTGCCATTGAGATCACCTTCGGAATTGTAGTAACCCGATCCCCATAAACTGTCACTGGACTACCGTCAGGCGCTGTCAAACTGATCATCTTCTTGCGACACACAATGTTCGCCTCGAAATCTGCCAACCAATCCATTCCAAGCACCAAATCGAAACCGCCTAACGTCATCGCAAAGGGTTTAACTGGGAATTTGTGACCCTCCAGTTCTACATCGCAACCCTCAATTACCTCTAAAATCCTGGTGGTTTTACCTATAGCAGTCTCTACATCAAACGGCACATCCACACGCCTACTACTAACGGGCAATTTGGCACAAAAAGCAGCAGAGATAAAACTCCTACTGGAACCCGAATCAAATAATACAAAGGCTAAAGTTTGGTTCACCAGAAACGTACCGGACACTACATCGGGGTCTGTCCTCGCCTCTTCCTGCGTCATTGTGAATGCCCTGGCGCTTGCTTTCGGACCTTCACTTCCCGTCTTCTTTACCCCTGAAGCCTCAGCCCTAGGCTTCCTACAGTCCCTAGCGATGTGACCAGGCTGACCACACCTGAAACATACGTTCATCCCCAGTCTGCATTCCCCACTGTGTTCTCTCCCGCATTTACCACACTTCTTTCCTCCTGAACCCGCCATGACCACCCGGCGGCCATCCACCCTCGTCTTCTTATTACTTGTCGAGGCATCCCCTCGACCAAACCTCTTTCCCTGCCACTTCCTTTCCTCACTTCCTTTCTTACTGCCCTCAGCCTTTACCAACGCAGCCCGTTCATCGTACAGCCTACCAGCTAAATCCACCGCCGACCTAAAAGTACTTGGTCGGGCGGAAATCAAATGCCAACGAATTTCGGCTGGCAACCCCTGGATATACCGGTTAATCTTGCGATACACCGGCGTCACTTGCTCTGGCACCAACCGTGCCATGTCGTTAAACTTAGTCGTGTATTGCTGATGGGTCATCGTCCCCGCCTCCAACTGCAGGAACTCTCTCTCAACTCTGTCCATCTCCCGACGAGGACTAAACTCCTCGATCACCATTCTTTTCAATTCCGACCACTTCATCTTCCCAATAGCTCTGCTACCCTCGGCCTGGACAATATTGTCCCACCAGCACAACGCTGTCCCCGTAAACGAGTGGGTAGCAAACTTCACCTTTTTATCCTCATGGCAATCGGTGATATCAAGGACCGCCTCCATTTCCCTCACCCATTGGTGAGCATCCGCAGCAGTGCCCGAACCATCAAAAGTCGGAGGCTTGCATCTCATAAATTTCCCGTAATCACAACCCCGGGCTATCTCCCGTACCTGTTCTTCCTCTTCTTCCTCTTCATCATCGGACAATACTGTTTCTGCCCCTGTCTGTTGCTGTCTACCGGAGGACCGATTCCTCCCCCGTCTCTCATCTTCACGTACTGCCTTAATCACTTCGGTTACTACAGACGGCAATATCGTCTGCATAACCTGATGTACCTCCTCGACAACTGCCTCTTTCACCGAGGCCCTAAAATCATCAATCTCATCCATCTCCCCCGAGGGAGTAGTATTAGGTTCTTCAGGAACCTTCTGCTCTCGTCTAGGCTTTCTTCTTGTGGCTCGTGGTTCCACACCACTTCCGCCACCGCCTCCACCAAGTGGGGCTTCAGATGATCTACCACCGACCATCTTCTATCACACTGAAAGATTAAAACACCAACACGGTCATTCAAGGAAATAGCTCAGTTTATGTTAAGTACAGTAAGTCCCTAATTACAGTGGCCAGTTGTGATTAGCCACTTACTCTACTTTTCGTACCCCGAGCATCACCTATCCTGACTACATTAGTATCTCAGTCTAACAGTACACATAATTCACATCACATGCGCACATAATAACCAATTAATCTTTAAGAAAATACCTGATGGCACGCGACTACTCAGATGGCATTCTCATTCTCCCTGTCCCATTCTCAGTTTAAGTTTAGGTTTATTATAAAAATTTACCCATTTTACTTAAACTTTTGCTCTGATACCAACTTGTAAGGCCCCGATCCCGGGCACCTCACAGTTGGTCGTCATTACCCATAAAACATACATTCAATATAAACATAATGAAATAACGCAGCGGAATTTATAAAATATACATTCTCATTTCATCATAAAAGCTTTTACATCATTGTCCTGATTACAAAAGATTTCATCTTCTCTATGTACAAAATGGTCCTAAACAGTGACCTCTAATAGAAGATATTAAGTTCAAAAATATATTTTTCTTCATAAAGAAGATTTCTTAAATAATCCTGTTTATCAGGATTATCTAGAAATCTTGCTCTTGCATGCAACATGATGTGTTGCGTGCATTACGGGCCCGCAACGCATGACGTTGCAGCATTATCAAATGGAGAATGCCATCCCAAAAGAGCTGAGTAGCCGCCTCGTGCCATCCTCAGCAACACTACCTGCGAACTGGAAACACATAAAAAGTCAGCGTTGCTGAGTGAGTTCTAGTTTTATAGGTAGTATAAAAAAAATACCCTTTTCTGTATTATACTATACTGTACTGTATATGCGAGCACGCATCAACTGTGTGAATAAATAACGTTCATTCTCTGTACTATATGCCTTGTCTGTAACTTTATCTTTATGTTTCACTTTCTGTATGGACCAGTGAGCGATACCCCAACTATATGCGCGATGGGAGAATGGATGTCGGGCCATCTATATGCCCCGAAGGGCCAACTGTGTTCCCTCGAAAGGGCTATGTGTATTCCCCCGAAGGGTTCAACTGTATCCCCCGAAAGGGCTATGTGTATTCCCCCAAAGGGTTCAACTGTATCCCCCGAAAGGGCTATGTGTACTATGTACAAGGCCGACCCGAACATCCGGGGCACGCCACAAGGTCCTGCCAATCTCAATTTATTAACCCTGTGTGCGTCAATGGGTAGCTAGCCCGCAACACAGTTGAGCTAACGACACATAGTCGTGAAACTCCTATAGGCTTGCAAGACTTGTTACTTTTATTAATGTTCCTTTCTCTTTCTTTATTACTCTTTTTCTGTACTTTACATAATACTTTCATTTCATCAATTAGTGATAACATGTAATACTATGGAGGGATAAACATGCATCAAATCAAGGAACATTGATATTTACAGATCGTCAGTATTCACCATCTATGATGGCAACATCATACCTAGCACACGTACATCATACATTCGCTTCTTTATTAATTCACATCAGCCCTATTCGGGCGACTGGACATACACCAGTCGCATGGCCTCCATGCGACTGAGTCATGTGAATGGGCTTCTATGCGACTGAATCCTCAGTCGTGCGTCTGTACTGCTATGCGAATGGGTCTATGCGACTGAACCCTCAGTCGTGCGTCTGTACTACTATGCGAATGGGTCTATGCGACTGAACCCTCAGTCGTGCGTCTGTACTACTATGCGAATGGGTCTATGCGACTGAACCCTCAGTCGTGCGTCTGTACTACTATGCGAATGGGTCTATGCGACTGAACCCTCTGCGATTGGGCTTATGCGACCGAAACCCTCGATCGCATAGCCTATCGTGCGACTGAGTCTCAATCGTGCGTTTGAACCTCAATCGGGCGATTGGACATCAACTGACACTCATTCGGCCGAATGGCCCTTCAGTCGCATAACCCTAACTGGGCAGCGACTGGAGTTCTTCATGAACAGCAGTCGCGAACCTAGGTACCCAGACTAACCTTAAACCTGTTTTTAACCCAAATTGACCCTCCCAAACCTCAGGGATTCATACTAGGACATCATACAAGCATGTGTAAGTCCTAAATCATACTTTAATCACATTATCTAAGATTTCATCAAATGGGTCAAATACACACTTTTATAAAACTAGGGTTTATATGTGATCCAGCCCCAAAATCAGTTGAAAATATGTAAATTTGGGGTCCTAGAACTCACATTAACAGGTAGGAGTTGATGAGCTTTGATTTGGCTAGCTTCTCGACAGATCTTGAACTCGGCAGCACTTTCCCTCTTTTCTTTCTTTGGTCTCGGTCGCTCCCTGCTCTCTTCCCGACTGAATTATGCAAGTGTTGGGAAGGAGAATGGAGCTGCTCCCCTTTTATACCCATAGCTCATTCGCATCTGGTCCAGGGGCGACTGGACCTTCAGTCGCATCAACACTATGCGATTGGACCCCAATCGCACGTGTTCCATGCGGCTCATACTTCATTCGGGCGGTTGAACTCCAATCGTGCGGTTGAGCTTCAATCGGCCGAATAGCCATGCGGTTGAACCTCCAGTCGCATAAATCACAGGCGACTGAGGCTCAGTCGCATAGCCTACCAAAAAGTCAAACTTCCGGGTGTTACATGTGAGATAAAGATCTTCAGTAACAAAATTTGGGAAGCATTAGTCTAGGGGGAATATTGTTGGACCTCAACATTGAGACTGAAGCTTACCAAATTGAAGATCAAGTTCAGTTGACTTATTGGTACTGATCACGATGAAAGATGTTGATAATAGTAGACTAAGGGGGAATATTGTTGGGTCTGAAGGATAGTCTAATATTATCAACATAGTCAAATTCAATAAAGTCAACGTCAAAGGTCAAAGTCAACGCAACAGTCAACATGACGCGTTCGGGACGAAGATTAGAGACAAGACGTTGAAGATATATTTGTCTAGGATGTTTATTGTTAATAAATATATTTTGTGTAGACAAAATATATTTAATCTTGTTTTTAGACATATTGGGTTTTAATTGTAATTTCTAATTGTCATAGTTTAGGGTCCTAAGTGTAATTAGTAAATTGTCATTTACTATAAATAGTAAAGTATGGCAATTAGGGTTTTAAGCTTGCAAGAGCTAGATTTGAGGGTTTCCATGTAATTAAAATCTTAGGCAAATCAATGTGGATCAAATAGAGGTTTTTCATTGAAGTTCTTGTGTGTTCATCCAAGTTCTTGATATTTTATCATTTTGATCCAAATCTTCATTGTTGTTTGATTGATTCAAGTGCTCCTGGACTAACAATAAAACTAGCTATGATAACACTAACTACACATCATGGACAGCCATAAAAGGGCTACCATAATCTACCTTTCAGCAGCAAAAAGAGGTTGAAATGGATGAAGATGATGATGGTTTTGAGTAGCTAGCCTTCAATGTAGAGGATCTCAAAACCGTGATACCCACAAGCCCTCCAAACACTTACTTGCTAGGTAGTATAACACCAAGTCTTGTCCCTCTTCTTGAATCCGAAAATCAGCCAAGAACTAGCTTCAACTTCAGCCAAAAATTTCGAATTTTAGGAGAGAAGAAGGAGAGAAAACCCCTTTTGCATGTGTGAGAGAGAAAGAGAGTGTTGGAATGAATGAATGGAAGAGTGTAGCTATTGTTAAGTCTTGCAAGAAAACAAGAAAGGGTGGGTTCTCCAAGGCCCCTTGGGTGGCCGTAGGACTTGTTTTAAAATGGGTTTCCCACCCATTTTAATCTTTTATCTAATTACACTCTTTCAATCATTTAAGTTATAAAATTAAAGCCTAGTTTAATTTTTTATAACATAACACACTTTTATATGTCATTATTTAACCAACTTAAATAATGAAACAAATAAATATCTCTTGAACGAATTATCCATATAATGTTATTCTATCACAAAAGCAATATTTAGAAAACCAATTTTCTAAATAGGTGTCTATATTTGTTGTATGATCCTATCAATAAACAAATGTTTGTTGGTGTTTGTATAGCTTGTTATTAGGTATGACCTGACTTGGATCATAACGTACTAACCACATCAATCTTGTATGAGTCTTGGGCATATAATATCCAACAATCTCCCACTTGCACAAGATTCATAGAAGATTGATGCAAGCAGTAAATACCGCCTAGCAACGGTTTACTACCCTTAATACGTATGACTAAGTGCCATTCAATAACATCATCCTCTTCAAGTACCATACTCGAAATGTTTTAGGTGAATCAATCATCTATCATTTTGTCACAGATGTCATGTTAAATCCTAGAGACACAGAGTGATCATTCTCCATTGATTTAACTTTATCAAGCCTTAGACATCTTACTCTCAATGAATAAGAGAGACAAATCCCTTCTCGATTACATACGTCTCTCACAGTTACCTTATATCGTACCTGAACTCAGACTTATGCACTGCCATATTTCAGAACAGCAAAGAACTGAGCCAAAGTATAACATTTGGTAAGTATCAAGACCCAATATGTATTTCAGGTCAGAGGATACCAAATGATGTTCTCCTTTACTCAAATTTACTTATGATCAATCAGGGAGATTCCATGTAGTAATATTTGAGATGCAGGTCAGTCCAATATTTGCATCCCACAAATATCTATGAACTTTGCTCTATATTCATCCTTATGAATATCCACCAATTCAAATTCATAATAATCTTTCCCTCATACTTGTTCCCACAAATATGAATGACTACGGACATTTAGAGTAAACAATTTACCCATGGATTAAACATGCTAAATTGGAACATTTATTGAAATATTATAACCAAATAATTTTATTCAAGTAATAAGAGAGTTCCAAATATCCAAATACAAAATTACAGATCAAATCCAATCACTAGAATATCGAAGTCCCATGGTGCAGGTATGACCTTCATGTTTTGCCTTTTCTAGGAGCTTCGTGAGAGGATCCGTAATATTTGATCCGTGTGAACTTTGCGAATACATATCTTTCCTTTTTCAACTTCATCTTGTATGTAGTTGAATCTCCGCTCAATGTGCCTAGTCTTTTGATGAGCACGAGGTTCCTTGATTTGAGCAATCGCACCCTCGTTATCATAAAAGATCTTTAGGGAGTCCTGAATGGAAGGGACAACCCCTAGATCGGCAATGAATTTCTTCAACCATGCAGCTTCTTGAGATGCCAGTGAGGCGGCGACGTATTCAGATTCTGTAGTTGATAAAGCCACCACATCCTGTTTAGAGCTCTTCTAAAAGACGGCTCCTCCATTCAGAATGAAAATATATCCCGATTGCGATCGTGAATCATCACGATCGGTTTGGAAACTCGCATCCGTGTAACCTTTTACAACGAGTTCCTCATCACCAGATCCATAGATTATGAACATATCTTTAGTCCTGCTTAGGTATTTAAGTATGTTCTTGACAGCCATCCAATGACAGTTTTCAGGATTTTGCTGGTATCGGCTTGTCATGCTTAAGGCGCATGAAATGTCCGGCCGAGTGCATATCATTGCATACATGATGGATCCAATAGCAGATGCGCATGGGATTGCCTTCATTTTATCTTGCTCATCCTTTGAGCTTGGATATTGAGTCGTACTCAATATCGTTCCTCTTTGAATAGGTACCGTACCCTTTTTAGAGTTCTCCATCTTGAACCTTTTAAAGATCTTATCAATGTATGCATTTTGATTTAAACCAATCAACCACCTTGATCTATCCTATAGATCTTTATTCCCAGAATATAGGCAGCTTCACCAAGATCCTTGATGGAAAAACAACTTCCAAGCCATTTTTTACACCTTCCAAGGTTGGAATGTCATTTCCAAATAGTAGTATGTCATCAACATACAATACTAGGAAAGTGATGATGCTCCCACTAGCTTTCTTATATACACAAGCTTCATCAGCATTCTTGATGAATCCAAATTTTGGTTGCGTGAAGTTCTCCAAGTGCGCATTTGGTTGCGTGAAGTTCAGTTCTTGGGTCACGTGGTTAATTCGGAGGGGATTATGGTCGATCCGGCCATGGTGGAAGCAGTAATGCAATGGAAGTCTCCAAAGACGCCATCCGAGATCCGCAGTTTCTTAGGTTTGGCGGGCTACTACCGAAGGTTTATCCAAGACTTTTCCAAGATTGCTTCTCCACTGACCAAGTTGACCCGGAAAGATGTGAAGTTTGTATGGGGTCAAGCTCAAGAGAAGGCGTTTGAAGAATTGAAGACAAGGTTGACCCAAGCTCCTGTATTGGCATTACCCGATGGAAGCGAAGACTTGGTGGTTTATTCTGATGCTTCCTACTCGGGGTTGGGGTGCGTGTTAATGCAAAGAGGAAAGGTTATAGCCTATGCATCCCGACAGCTAAAAGTTCATGAGGTTAACTACCCCACTCATGACTTGGAGCTAACAGCTGTGGTCTTCACATTAAAGATTTGAAGGCACTATCTCTACGGAACAAAGTGCACCATCTTCACAGACCACAAGAGCTTGAAGTACTTCTTTGAGCAGAAGGATTTAAACATGAGGCAGAGGCGATGGTTGGAGCTTATAAAAGACTACGATTATGAGATCCATTACCATCCGGGAAAGGCCAACGTGGTGGCTGATGCCCTTAGCCGAAAGGAAAGGCCCGAGCCGATACGGGTAAAGGCATACCAAGTGATTATGACCTCGGATGTAATGAAGCAAGTCAAAGAGTTTCAAGATGAGGCACTGAAGGAAGATCATCTTAACTCAGAACGAATGAGAGGTCTAGTCGTGGAGTTGGGAGAAAACACGTTTGGTGTCAAGACTCGATTTGGGCGTATGTGGATTCCTCGTTTTGGGGATATACGTGGGAAGATTTTGGACGAAGCCCACAAGACTCGATACTCCATTCATCCCAGTGCTACCGAGATGTACCAAGACATGAAGAAAGATTACTGGTGGCCGGGTATGAAGCGTGATGTAGCGGAGTATGTGAGTAAATGCGTCACGTGTTTGCAAGTAAAAGCAGAGCATCAGAAGCCGTATGGGAAGATTCAACCGTTGGATATACCGGAATGGAAGTGGGAGCACATCACCATGGATTTCATTACGAAACTGCCACGCACCTCGAAAGGGTATGATGCCATATGGGTGATTGTTGATCGTCTGACGAAAAATGCCCACTTTCTACCGATACGAGAGACGTATTCATCCGAGAGGTTGGCCGATCTTTTCATCAAAGATATTGTGACCCGTCACGGTGTACCGGTGTCAATTGTGTCTGATCGCGACACCCGGTTTACATCCAAATTCTGGAAGAAATTCCACGACGCTATGGGAACGAGGTTACATATTAGTACGGCTTATCACCCCCAGACTGATGGTCAGTCAGAAAGGACCATCCAGACGTTAGAGGACATGTTTTGGGCATGTGTGATTGATTTTGGAGGAAGTTGGGTTACCCACTTACCATTAGCTAAGTTCTCTTACAACAACAGCTATCATGCCAGCATTGGTATGCCACCATACGAGATGCTATACGGTAGGAGGTGTAGGACACCCGTATGTTGGGGTGATATTGGTCAAAAGGAATTGGGGAGCGTCGAGGTGGTCGAGGCTACGACTGAAAAGCTTGAAAGAATCAAGGCCTACATGAAAGCAGCCAAAGACAGACAGAAGTCGTATGCCAATAAACGACGCAGACCTATCGAATTCCAGGTGGGTGATGGGGTTATGTTGAAGGTCTCGGCTTGGAAAGGAATCATCCGGTTCTGGAAGCGGGGTAAGTTGAGTCCGCGGTATATAAGCCCTTTCCGAATAGTTGCCCATGTAGGAGAGGTGGCCTATAGGTTGGATTTGCCAGATGAGCTGAGTGGAATTCACCCAACCTTCCACGTATCTCATCTGAGGAAGTGTTTGGCAGACGAAGATATGATCGTCCCACTGGGGGACATCGAGGTAGACGAATGGCTCAACTATGTAGGGCAACCAGTGGCGATCATCGATCGCAAGGAGAAGAGGTTAAGAAATAAAGCGGTTCCTCTTGTGCGGGTACAGTGGAGGCACAGGAAGGGATCCGAATCAACGTGGGAGACAGAAGATGAGATGAGGCATCATTACCCATGACTATTCGAGGAGTAACAGGTTTCGGGGACGAAACCTAAATAAGGGGGGTGGACTTGTAACACCCGGAAATTTCCCTTTCTATAGTGTTATGCGACTGAGAGCCAATCGGCCGACTGAGACACGAATGAAGCTCCACCGACTAGAGGCTCAGTCGAATGAAGATCAGATGACTGAAGTTCCATACGCATGGAGTCACACGACTGGAGTTTCATACGCCCGACAATCGCACGACTGAAGGCTCAGTCGCATGAAGCCCAGGCGACTGAAGTGCTGACACGACTGAAGCAGGGGCGACTGGAGCAGGGGCAACTGGACGAGGAGTATTTCAGGAAGAGGGCACTCTTACCCTCCTCCATACTCGCAAAGTTCAGTCAGAAAAAGAGAGAGAGGGGCGACCGAAGAGAAAAAGAGAGAAAAGGGTGATCCGGGCGTGAAACTTGTCGAGCAACGAGTCCAAACAGAGCATTTCATCTCCTACCTGCTATTGTGAGTTCTAGGACCCCACATTTCCATGTTTTCATATGATTTCGGGGCTGGACCACATATAAAAACCCTATTTTTTGTAAAGTGTATGTTTAACTCATTTGAGTGAAATCATGTTTAGTATGTTTAATGTAAGATTTTGGACTAGTATGAGTTTGTATGATGTCCTAGCATGATTCCTTAGGGTTTAGGAGGTCTAATTTGGGCTTGAATCGAGTTTAGAGAGGTTTTTCAGCCGTATATCGCGGCTGCAGTTCGTGATGAACTCCAGTCGCTGCCCAGTTAGGGCAGGGCGACTGGAGGGTCAATCGCACGATTGGGGAGACGACTGAGGGACAAACGCACGGCCGAAGTCCATTCGTACGACTGAGGCTCAATCGCCCGACTGAGAGTTTAGTCGCATGACAAGACGTACGATTGAGATCCCAGTCGTTTAGGTGCTCAATCGCACAGGTGCATCCGCGCGATTGAGGCACTAGTCGCCTAAGATTCCAATCGCCTAATGCTCAGTCGCATGGGGATCGTGCGACTGAAGCATGCTCAGTCACCCAATATGTCGAGCCTTAGAAGTTATGATGAGCATGATGTTGATAGTATTGCATGTGTATGTATGATGTTGCCATGATAGATGGTGAATACTGATAATTTGTAAATGCCGATGTACCTTGTTTCGATATGTGTTTGTCTTTTCGAACTTTACATGTTATGCTTAACGAATGAAATGAAAGTATTACATAACATAAAGTGAAAGATAATGAAAGGGGAACATGATGATGAATGTATGTATTAATGAATGAAAGAAATGAATGAGAAATATGATGATGAATACATACATTAATGAATGAACGAAAGAACGTAAAAGAAAGGCTTGCAAGCAAATGTATGGAGGTGCACACCCCTGGCAGGTGTTAGCTCAACTGTGATGCGGGTTCGCTACCCCGAAGGATACACACAGGGTCAATCTTTGAGATTGATAACAGAAAGGCTTGCAAGCAGATGTATGGAGGTGCACACCCCTGGCAGGTGTTAGCTCAACTGTAATGCGGGTTAGCTACCCCGAAGGATGCACACAGGGTCAATCTTTGAGATTGATAATGGGGTGAGCAACTTTGTGTTGCAACAGACTCGGTTAGCAGGCAATCGTGAGATTCGCCACTGAGGTGAGCGGCGTGAGCTGCAACAGACTTGGCTAGCATACGATAGAATGAAAGTAAAGAACGTATGAATGAATGTAAAGAATGTATGTACATGAATGAAAGTTAATGAATGAATGATGAAGATAATAATAGTATTATCTAAGTGTACGTATGTTGTATGATCACATGTATGTAAGAACAGTTATAACAAATGAAAGTATGTTTTATTGTAAAACTAGAACTCACTCAGCAACGCTGACTTTTTATGTGTTTCCAGTTGACAGGTAGTGTTGCTGAGGATGGCGCGAGGCTGCTACTCAGCTCTTTTGGGATGGCATTCTCCTTTTGATAATGCTGCAACGCAATGGAGTGTCGGCACATAATGCATGCAACAACTTATGTTGCATGCAAGTGTCAAGTGTTCCTTGAGGATCCCAATAAACGGGATTACTTAAGGAATCTTCTTTATGATGAAAATTTTTATATTTTTATACTAGAGGTCACTGTATATGACCCTTTGATTTGCTAAGGATTCATATAACGGGGATTACTTAAGAAATCCTCGGTTTCATATGCTTCCGCGGCAATCATAGTAAAGTTAGGCAATGTAAAGAAAGCTTGTATTTTGTAGTCAAGTCAACGATGTAATGCATTGTAAAAGCTTTTATGATAAAATGAGAATGTATTTCTTATTAATTCTGCTGCGTTATTTTACTTAATATATATTGTAGTGCGATGAATGACCAACAGTGAGGTGCCCGGGAACGGGGCCTTACATATCTATATGTATATATATATATATTTATTTTTATATCTATGAACATATACATAATATGTATATAAATATACATATATATATATCTATATATATACGTATGCATATACATATACACGTATATATGTATACATGTACGTATACATGTACGTATACATGTACGTCTACATGTGCGTCTACATGTACGTACACATGTACGTACACCTGTACGTCTACGTACACGTGTACGTACACATGTACGTACACGTGTACGTACATGTGTACGTACACCTGTACGTACACGTGTACGTACACATGTACGTCCAATTTGGATTTATTTCCTAATCTCTCAGAAACCTTAGCACGTCTACGTGCTGGATAACTAAATAGTTTGCTCACATTGCTTCGTTTACTCACTATGTACGTTGACCCAGTGTTTCTGTTGGACCCTGAAAGGATCATACATGCCAATTCAAGAGGTGGATGGTTGTTCTGCTGGAAATCTCCCCAAGTCCAAGAAGAAATGCTGATCAAGAAGTTACTACAACAAGATGAAATAATACAAGTGTCGGCTATCCGCATTTGTTAATGCGGATGCACAAGAACAAATGCTGACAAGTATTTGTTCATCCGCATTAACTAATGCGGACAACCGACAAATGCGGACAAGACTTTTGTTCATCCGCATTAACCAATGCGGATGTTCAGTAACAAATGCGCTCAGTGTTTGTTCATCCGCATTTGTCAATGCTGATGACCAAACACCAATGCGGAAGATAGAAGACTAATGCTGATGAAGACTTACTCATCCGCATTAACAAATGCGGATGACTAAGAACAAATGCGTACGAAGACAAACTATTCTGTACAGTTAGGGTAGTTTAGTCATTTTGTACAAGCTGTAAGTCAGCCTATAAATAGATCAGAAACCTCGTATGTGAGCAGATTTTTGAGATTTTTGGAGACTTGAGATTTTTGAGACTTTAGACTTTGTATCTCAAAACTCCTGACTTTTGACACCTCTAATTCTGTGTTTCATCCGAGGTTGTCTTGCATTGTTACTGTAGCTTGCTAAACCCTAGCATTTACTTTGTAACAGTTCAGATAATCAATACAAGTGCATTTATGAGTATTTCAAGTGTTAAATGTTCATTGATTGTTTGATTCCGCCTCTCAATCATTGACTCAATCAACATATTTGATCCTTGTTGATTCACATCAACAGAGAATATCATTCTCAAACCCAGTCAATTGGTATCAGAGCCTTGGCTCTCGGTTATTACCCAGATCCGCTCAGATCTGTGTTTAACCCGATTGATCTGTTGCTTGAGTTGCTGCTTAGAGATTTCGAACATCTCTTCTCAGTATTCTAACCAAATACTCTCAGATCTACTCAACTGCTACTGTTCATCCAAAGTTGTTCTTCGAACGAAAACAGTTTCAGGTTGCACTTTCATTAAAACAAGAACATCTAAAGTCAAGACTCAGAATAGTCTCACTGAAATACACACATTCTCAGCAGATCCTTTGTTACAGTACTAAGTTTGGACTATTTGGACGAATCAAACATAAAATCAGTTAAAACCAGATCTAAGCAAGTTAAAACAAAAAGTTAACCATGGACTCACATAACTATTCTGAACTTGGGCATGCTTCAAAACCACCCATGCTCAAGCATAAATCTGAATATAAACAATGGAAAATCAGATTCATGAATTATGTTACAGGTGTTGATCCTGATTATTGGATCTCTATTTGCAAAGGCCCACACATCCCTGTTACATTATCTGCAGATCAAGCTGCTTTATACAAGACTGCAAGAATCCCTATTGAAGACCTTACTCTTGATGACGATGATTACAAGAAGATCAAGATTGACCTCAAAGCTTACTCCATACTCACTCAAGCACTCAAAATGGATGTGCTCAAGAGATTGGAAAAGTATGGCACTGCAAAAGCAGTATGGGACGCCCTGAAAATCATGTGTGAAGGAAGCAGTGAAGTGGCTGAAATCAACAAAGACAAGCTTGTGAATCAGTATGAGACATTCCATCACTCAAAAGGGGAGTCTATCTCTAAACAGTTGCATAGATTTGTGCAATTGGTGAATGATCTAGAGATTATGGGAGTCACCTACAAGTCAAAGGAGTTAAACAAGAAGATGTTACATAGCCTTCCAGAAACATGGAAACAAAATGTAACCATGCTAAAGAACACTCTTGATCTAGAGAGCACAACTCTAGATATTATGATTGCCAAGATTGAAGCTTTGGAACTAGATGAGAGAAGCAGAAACCTTGGAGGACCCAAAGTTGTGGAGGCTTACAAGTTTCCAACTGATTCTCACTCTGTTGAGAATGCCTTCATCACTGAAGAAGATGACTTTCTCTCATCAAGGGATCAATCTAAACCCACTGGATTCATAGCAGCTCAACCTCCAAGCAGGCCATCAACCTCATCCCCACCTGCTTCAACACCAACCCCTGATGATTCAAAATCTGAAGAACAAAAAGCAACCTACAATGCTTTTGTTGCAAGCTTTGAAGCCTATTTGGGAGGAAGACTCACATCTGCACATCTGATACAAGAAGACTTAGAAGAAATGGATCCAGATGATGTAGAGGAAATGGATTTGCAATGGCAAATGGCAATGATAGCTATGAGAGCTAAGAAATTTTTCAAAAAAGGTAAAAAGCTTCACCTGAATGAAAACACCAAGCTTGGATACGA
Organism: Flaveria linearis; assembly: GCA_024085815.1. Lineage (NCBI taxonomy): Eukaryota > Viridiplantae > Streptophyta > Magnoliopsida > Asterales > Asteraceae > Flaveria > Flaveria linearis. Next base: position 81,174,829 of record CM044002.1, on the reverse strand, counting down.
TAAATCAAAAGTGAAGTGTTTTAACTGTGGTATGACTGGCCATTTCTCAAGAGAATGTACTGCTCCTAGAAGAAACCACAATGCTCAAAGGGTTCCACAAAACCAGTCATCATCACAGCCATCTGCAAGCTTTCACTCCAACAGTTATAACCAACAATATCATCATCAGCAACAATCACAACAGACTCAACCTCAACTGACCAATCGAGCTTATGGAAGCAATCAGCCATCAGTTAATGCTCTTGTTATCAGGCAGGATGGAGTATGTGACTGGAGCATGTATGCAGAGGAAGTGAAGCCTCAATTTCAAAATCATGCACTCATGGCTCACATCAATGATGGACCTTCTCCCATGCCCACTGAGGTAAAAACTAACCTTTGTAGTGATAAATGCATTCATGAAGTACAAGGTTATAGAGAGCACAATCATAAACTAGCTGATAAAATAAAAGAAGAAAAGGTTAAATCTGAGATGCTTAAGAGAGAAATTAAAGGCTTTGAAATTAAAATTAAGTCTCTTATCTCAGACATTGAGAAATTGCATGGTGAAAAGTACTCTCTTGCAGCTGAGAATGAGCAACTGACTGAAAAGTTAGCTCAATCTAAAACTGAACTCAATCTTATTGAGTTGAAACTAGAAAAGTTTCAACAGTCATCAGTTAAGCTGCAAGAAATGCTTGACTCACAAAAGGATCCCAAAGACATGTCAGGTATTGGATACAACTCGTGTCCACCACCATACAATGATAACTATACTGTCATGCCTGAATCTGTTTCACTCCAACAAGAAAATGAGCCTAACACTATTGAACCTAAAACAATGGTAAATCAAGTCACCAATCCTCAAAACAGACCCAGTGCTTACATTGAAACAAATGAGGATAAAATCAAGTTAGGACATCCCATTAAAATTAAGGAGTGCTCAGACAAGACAGTAAGTGTGAATAGAACAACTAGCCCCACCAAGGCTGTTGTTCCTTTTATGAAATTCATCCCTGCAGTTTCAAGGGAAAAGAATATAACAACTAATAAGGTGAATCTAACTGCTGAAAGCAGATCTGAAAGTGAGACAAACTCTCCAAAAAATTCAAGCAAGTCAGAAAACGATTCCCCTTCCATTAAAAGAAAAGTTGTTCGAGTCACAAAAACTAGAATTCACTCAGACCCACAAACTTCAAAATCAAAGCAAGGAGTTGGCTTTGATATTTTTAACAAAGAGCATGTTAATCAATTTGAAAAAGAATGTAGACAACAATTGAGAAAGCGAGGTCAGACTAAGAAAAGAAGAGTCAGTAGTGTTGTGAAACAATCTACCAACAAGGCTGATCAGGCATTCTCATCAAAACCTCGGAATGAATCAAATTCAAAATCTGTCAAAGCTACTAAATCCTCAACACCGGGATCAGTGGCTAGAAACAAGCACATGCGTTGTGATGTGTGTGATAGGTCTAATCACAGAACAGACAAATGCTTTTATAATCAATACTGTTCCATCTGTGACATGAACAATCACACCACCAAGAACTGTTATTTCAACAAATACTGTTCTGTCTGCAATATGACAAATCACAACACGTCTGACTGTTTCTTCAATCAAAAGGGAAAGAGGATACCCCAAAACAAGCCTATCTCACCAATCATGTTTGATAAACATAAAATCAATGGTCATTCTCATCACAGAGTTTCCAAATCTGATGATGACATGAAAAATCTGAAAATGTCAAACAGAAGTCAAAGATATAGAAATCAAGTGGTCAGACAAACTAATGATTTTCTCAATCCAAGAAACAAGTTTGATAATAAAAAACGAATCCAGTTTCTGAAAAGAAACAGGGATCAAAGGTTTGAATACTCATCTGATTCCTCAGTTGATATAACAAACCAATCAAGTTTTAGAAATACATCAAGCATGATCCCACCACCAAAGCCCCAGTTTAGAGGAAAATACCAACAGGTTACTATCATGGATAAAACGGTAAGCCCAAGACCATCATGGCTTGGGTTTCACATTCTAACTAGTTCTTTATGTGCTTGTAGGGTCATTCACACAGGTCCAACAGTATATGGTATGTGGACAGTGGATGTTCCCGACACATGACTGGAGACCGTTCCCTCCTTCATGATTTTAAGCACATTCAAGGAACGACAGTGGCATTTGGAGGAGATTCACAAGGAGGTAGAATTACAGGTGAAGGATCTGTGACAAATGGAATGCTGAGCTTTGACAGAGTGAATTACTGCGAACAACTAAACTTCAATCTTCTCAGCGTGTCTCAGATCTGTGACAAGAAATATTCCACTCACTTCACAGACACTCATTGCTACATTCTGAGACCAGGATTTATTATTCCTGAAGAATGGGTTGTCTTGAAAACACCCAGAAAGAATAACACTTATGTCATAAACCTCAACTCAACTTCACCAAAAGAAGAAACATGTCTTCTGTCAAAAGCATCTTTTGATGAATCACAACTTTGGCACAGACGACTGGGACATACAAATTTCAAAAACATGAACAGACTGGTTAAAGGAAATCATGTTTTTGGTTTACCTCAAAAAGAATTTCATTTCGTTGACCACTGTTCTGCATGTCTCAAAGGAAAACAACACAAGTCGTCTCACAAACTAAAGTTGGTGAACACCAACAATACTCCATTGAAACTACTTCATATGGATCTCTTTGGTCCAACTCATGTTATGAGTATGGGAAAGAAACAATATTGTTTGGTGATCATAGATGACTTTTCTAGATTCACATGGGTCTTCTTCTTACTTCATAAAAATGAAACGTTCCAATTAATAAAAGATTTAATCACAAAAATTGAAAATCAACTTGATCTTAAAGTCAAAACAATCAGGACTGATAATGGGACAGAATTTAAAAATGAAGATATGAGTTCATTTTATGCAATCAAAGGCATAGCTCATCAATTTAGTGCAGCTAGAACTCCTCAACAAAATGGGGTAGCTGAAAGAAGGAACAGAACACTAATTGAAGCAGCACGTAACACATCTTGCTTTGTACAAAATAGAACCTTACTTGTCAAAGAAAGTAACAAGACTCCATATGAACTCATTTTTCAAAGAAAACCATTTATTGGATTTTTCAAGTCATTTGGTTGTCCAGTCTCAATATTAAACACCCGGGATCATTTGGGAAAGTTCTCATCTAAGTCTGATGAAGGATTCTTTGTAGGATACTCATCTGTATCAAAGGCTTACAGAGTGTTTAATCCCAGATTAAACATTATTGATGAATCAACGAATGTTCAATTCAAAGAACATTCATTTCCCAAAGCAGCTAATGGACCTGATTGGTTATTTGATATTGACTCATTCACTAAGTCTTTTGACCAATTTCACATGTCTGATGCAGGAAATCCACAACCAGCTGTACATTCATCATTATCAGAAAGAAGGAGTGATTTTCCTATGATTCCTCCAACTTCTTCTGAGCAACTAAATGAAGAAGTTCCTTTACAAGCTGATCCTATCAGACACTCTGTTCAACATCAAAGTGCTTCAATTAAGGATGGTCCAAGTACAACACCCTCTCCATCAGAGATGCCATCTATTGAAACAACTACTCAAGAAGAAGTTACCACCCAAACTCGTGTCATCCCTCCTGTTGATACTGAAAGAACTTCAACTGATGGAAGTAATCAACCCACTGATGATACTGAAGCAAGAACTGCAACACAATTTGATTTCTTCCACAACTCCCCAACAGTACAAGAAGAAGTTGCCTCGCACCAAGATGAACTGAATGTCTCCAATCTTGATGTAACCATTGCTGGTGACTCAATTCCAACCACAAGAATACACAAGAATCATCCTGTTGACGACATCATTGGTGAACTAAATGAAAGGGTGACTAGGAGCAAATCAAGCATTGCCAACATTTGCTTGTTCTCATGCTTTTTATGTCAAACAGTACCCAAAAATATCAAAGAGGCTCTTCAAGACAACAGTTGGATTGAAGCAATGCAGGAAGAATTGCTGCAATTCAAGAAACAAGAAGTATGGCAACTGGTAGATCTTCCCGAAGGACAATATCCTATCGGTACCAGATGGTTGTACAGAAACAAAACTGATGACAGGGGAATTGTCATTAGAAATAAAGCTAGACTAGTAGCTCAGGGGTACACACAAGAAGAAGGAATCGATTATGATGAAGTTTTTGCCCCTGTAGCCAGACTAGAAGCCATTAGAATCTTTCTGGCATATTCTGCATCCATGAAATTCACTGTTTATCAAATGGATGTGAAGTGTGCTTTCTTGTATGGAAAGATTTCTGAAGAGGTCTATGTGAGTCAACCTCCTGGCTTTGAAGATCCAGAATATCCACACAGGGTATACAAGCTAGACAAAGCCCTGTACGGTCTTCACCAAGCTCCAAGGAAATGGTATGAGACTCTTTCAACATTCCTTCTTAATAATGGATATGAGAGAGGAAAAATTGATCTGACTCTCTTCAGAAAAAGAAAAGGAAAGGATATGCTGCTGGTTCAGATATATGTGGATGATATCATCTTTGGCTCAACAAACCAGACTCTGTGCAAAGACTTTGAAGATCTCATGCATTCAAAATTCCAAATGAGTGCTATGGGAGAACTCAATTTCTTTCTTGGAGTACAAGTCCAACAGACAGCTGACGGAATCTTCATTAATCAATCAAAATATGTGGAAACAATGCTGAAGAAATTCAAGTTTGCTGACTGTCAGTCCATCAGAACTCCTGTGGATACCAAAGTGAAGATTGGACCAGATCCTGAAGGCAAATCAGTGGATCAGACTCACTATCGTTCTATGATAGGTTCACTAATGTATCTAACAGCCAGTAGGCCTGACATTATGTTTGGTGTTTGTGTGTGTGCCAGATATCAAGCAGATCCCAAGGAATCTCATGTAAATGCAGTCAAGAGGATATTCAATATCTCAAGGGCAAGCCTGCTCTTGGATTATGGTATCCAAAGGAAGGAGATTTCAATCTCTATGCATATACTGACAGTGATTATGGGGGATGCAACTTCAACAGAAAATCCACTTCTGGCGGGTGTCAATTTCTTGGTCCCAGACTGGTATCCTGGCAGTGCAAAAAGCAAACCAATGTATCTGTTTCAACAGCAGAACCTGAGTATATAGCAGCATCTGCATGCTGTTCTCAAGTTCTCTGGATTCAAAACCAGATGCTTGACTATGGTTTTAACTTTCTGCACACTCCAATTCATATTGACAACACAGCAGCCATGTTCATAACAAATAATCCAGTACAACACTCAAAAACTAAACACATTGAAATTAGATATCACTTTTTGAGAGACTATGCTGAAAAAGGTTTAATCAAATTGATGCAAGTTCACACTGATCATCAATTAGCTGATTTATTTACTAAGGCATTTGATCCAACCAGATTTGAATTCCTAGTCCAATCTATTGGCATGATTAATCTTGAGTAAAACGAAAATCAACAAAAACATTCAACATTTCAAAAAATCAGATCAGGAAGTATACTATTTAACCTATGGGAAATGATATAATTACAGTCACTATATCATTCACTATGCTCATTTAAGAAAACTCAAATGACTGACTTGACTTATTTGATATGTTGGTAGGCTCAACTTGAGAAAGAAACTACATGCAGTGATAAATTAAAGCCTGTCTTCAACTGTGATGCTGTCATCTCATAGTATGTGTAAGGCATGACTTATCTAAATGCGTGTGTGTAGCAACCTAAACACCCCAAGTAATGATGACTTATGAATCTCCTTTACTCACATCAGTTCCTCCTTTGTTTTGCTGAGCAAAGACCTGGAGTGACAAGCACATAGTGTTGATGTTACGATCCTAAAAGATTCCCAAAGTGGAACACATCCAATGTGGATGAATTCCAAAGAGAATGAAACAAAAGAATCCTTAGAGATCACCTTCCAAAGTGAAGTTAAAAGAATCCCAATGTGGATCAAATTCATAAAAGGATCAAATAAAAGAATCCCAATAAGGATCAAGTAAATGAGATGTCATAACTTAAGTAACTTGGTCATGTAAGCTATTGAAAGTTCTACCATGCATTACATGCAGACAGTTGACCTTGCCATGTTATTGAGTGTGAGGTACATGTTGAATACCTAATCAACTCAAAACATGATAAAATCACTGGCATCTAACTATTAATCAAGCATGAGTTTAAGAGGACAAACATACCTGCAATCAATAGGTTCATGATTATGTTTGGTTTATAAAAAATTGCTTGCATCTGTGAAAGGTATGATTGTTATGATCCTAAAGAAAGGTATAACTCAACTTCTTGTACTGATTACAACACAAAATCAAAAAAAAAAAAGTTTCTATCTATTATGGATACAAACTTTAGGGGGAGAAATTTTAAAAAATTTTGATCTTTCTGTACAAATGTTTCCTTTCTCAAAAACTGTGTTGGTGTAGAAGTTATATCACAATATCTCAACTGATGCAACAGATACATCCTCATGAACAAGTAAAGGATCAGTCAACAATGGGAAACTTGGTTCACAAATGATGAACAAGTAAATCCAAGCAAAAATTGACATCAGTCAAACTTCATAAGAAACAAGCAACAACAAATATCCACAATGTCAAAGACATCACTTCATAAAGCATCAGAGAAAATTCATCCAAAACCATTCAGAGCAAAAACATTAAGTTCAAAACTTAATGCGAGACATAATGGCTAATCTCACATGGAGCAAACTCCATAATGTCAGCGGATTTCTAGACCCAGCAGAATCTTCACAACCTCATCCACCCTTAAACCCTTGAAGTACATAGGCTGTATAATCCTTAGGGGGAGTATTGTTGGACCCTGAAAGGATCATACATGCCAATTCAAGAGGTGGATGGTTGTTCTGCTGGAAATCTCCCCAAGTCCAAGAAGAAATGCTGATCAAGAAGTTACTACAACAAGATGAAATAATACAAGTGTCGGCTATCCGCATTTGTTAATGCGGATGCACAAGAACAAATGCTGACAAGTATTTGTTCATCCGCATTAACTAATGCGGACAACCGACAAATGCGGACAAGACATTTGTTCATCCGCATTAACCAATGCGGATGTTCAGTAACAAATGCGCTCAGTGTTTGTTCATCCGCATTTGTCAATGCTGATGACCAAACACCAATGCGGAAGATAGAAGACTAATGCTGATGAAGACTTACTCATCCGCATTAACAAATGCGGATGACTAAGAACAAATGCGTACGAAGACAAACTATTCTGTACAGTTAGGGTAGTTTAGTCATTTTGTACAAGCTGTAAGTCAGCCTATAAATAGATCAGAAACCTCGTATGTGAGCAGATTTTTGAGATTTTTGGAGACTTGAGATTTTTGAGACTTTAGACTTTGTATCTCAAAACTCCTGACTTTTGACACCTCTAATTCTGTGTTTCATCCGAGGTTGTCTTGCATTGTTACTGTAGCTTGCTAAACCCTAGCATTTACTTTGTAACAGTTCAGATAATCAATACAAGTGCATTTATGAGTATTTCAAGTGTTAAATGTTCATTGATTGTTTGATTCCGCCTCTCAATCATTGACTCAATCAACATATTTGATCCTTGTTGATTCACATCAACAGAGAATATCATTCTCAAACCCAGTCAGTTTCAATTTTCGGGACGAAAATTCTTCAACATGGGAATAATGTGACACCCAGTAATTGTACGTTACCAAACTCCGTCAGTCTCGTTGAGTCTTGCATACACGTGTCTTGAGCACACACTGGTAGTCGTTTAACGTTGGTGACCTAATGATAATTAATAATGTTAGATTAATGATAATTTAACTGATTATGTGATTATTGCGTTATATTTATGTGCTTGTGTGTTTTACATGTAAATTGAGAATTAATCGCGTAATGTGGAAACGTGTGTATAAATTCGTATGTTTTGTGTTTTATAAAGATCAAATGTATAGATGTTGCCATGATTTTATATGTTTGCTAATTCAGTTAAAAACACATTTAAAAAGAGTTTAAAGCTTACCTCTTATAAGAATACAAAGTGCAAGGGGTAAAAGTGTAATATTGGACACTTTAATACCCAATACACAACTCTAGAACTCATTCAACCGCCTCTTTCCTTCCACACTCTTCTACACTTCAAAAATCAGCCAAGAAACATCAATTGGCTGCTATTTTGGTTCGGATTCAAGCAATACAACAAGATACAAGCATCAATTCGTGTTCTATTGCAAGAATCAAAGGCTAGTTTGATGTTTTGTGTGGGTTCTTTAGGTCGGCTGAGTGCTTTAGATGTTAGATTGATGTTCTTGATGATGATCCTTGGGTCGATTGATGATGCTAGTGATTTAGTTTGATGATTTACATATCGCTTGATATAGATTATACAAGAACTATACGTTTTGTTGATAAATTCGTGGGTTTTTATACATGATGAACCCTATTTCGAATTTGAGGTTAATTACTTGAAATTGATGGTTGTTTGATGGTTTCATGATGTTAGTTTGATTGGATGAATGCTAGAATACGTTAATCTTGCAAGAAATTGATGAATTGAAAGTTTTGTTCATGGGTTACTAATAATAGTAACTTTATAAATGTATATAAGGCTGAATTATTGATTTATTGATGTTATGGATGTGTTCATGGTGATAATTAGATGTTAGATTGTTATTATGATCATTTTAGTGAAGTGTGGTCAGAAACAAACTTTCTGACAGATTCTGAGTCTCACTTTGTATGTGCCACAAACAGGTCATAACAGGTCCAAATGATGTGTTTCTGATGCCCAAATTGTTTGTTACTAAGTCTAGTTTCCAGAAAGGGTAACCACACTCCAATTGGAGGT